>CM055099.1:14644957-15244957 GCA_029204225.1 Diphasiastrum complanatum
TGTCTCTATGCTAATATACCTCCAAAACACATAACACATCATCCTAAACTAAAGGTATGCTTTCAAATTCCAAGCATGAATAGTGCCCAATTTAAGTTTGATCCTTCACTATTGGATCTCAATCAAAGCTTTTGGATTTTGCCATGCGTCATCACTTGGCTAATGAATCAATACATCCATACTATAGATCAATATATGATCTAGAGATCTCTAACCAATTGCATGTTGATGTATAGGTGCATGTAATTTTCAAAAGTGAAGCATGCCAAAAATCATTGTTAGATATGTGCTGGAAACTTTTCAAAGTCTTATTATATAATAATGGAAAGAACCTATTTTTAGAACGAGTTCCAAACTGAAAAGAGATTAATATGTTAAACTTGAGTTAAGGAAAGCTAAATACAAAGAGGAGATTGGATGATTTTTTAACTACAACACGTTTCTAACAAAACAACCACTAGTTTGACTTATGTTTGTAGATCCCATCATATCTCTTCCTCTTCTTCTTGTGTCATATTCTGCAATGGAACCACATGGTGATCGAACATTCCTCATTATTGACAATACATTACATATCGCTCATTATAAATTGCACTCCCTAACTTAACCTCACAGCCAACTCCAACTCCAACTCCAACTCCAACTCCAACATCATCTATTAATTTATCATTTTTTCTTTTAATATCTGGCTTACGGCTTTTTCAAAAGTGAAAGGCTCCCAATCTCCAAGGTTCCTCCACACCTAAATATCTTCATAAAAGAATCTTGATACAAACTCTAATAAGCCAAACCAACAACCACCATCTGTAGCATTTTACGGTTGAACAACTTACAGAATTTATGCTAAGGATACTTATTATCGGCTCCTTGGTACACGAGTAATCAATTTTTATATAAGTTACCATATTATGCATGTAAGCTAAACACCCTCCATCAGTACTATATATAGTCTCTCTAAATTGGCCCCCTCAAAGAGGTAGATTCTCGGATGATGTCAGATGTTTATGAACACCTAAACTAGACATAATTTTATGATAACGATTCAAAGAATGCTTAGAAATACAGATCAAAAACAAAAAATAGAGTGATGACTTCCAGATTTTGTCTAAAAAATAGCATGTTTACAGTCTTTAACAACATTCAGGTAACCACGAACACCAAACTCTAGTAACCATTGATACCCAGATATAGAAAAAGAATCTATGCACACACCCACCCACACATACATGCAATAATAAAATGTGCAGCTCCTCGCACTTTCTGAGACCAAACTTACTTGGATGCACAATATAAATGGCTCTGACTTCATGGCAGTATGACTATGTGTGTGCAAGTATTGAGTATAGCAGACAATGCACAGCACATGTTTCGACTTTGTGCACCTCAGTGGTTATAATGTATCACAAGAATGGCATGAAGTCAAGTTGTCTTCAATTGGCAGCATCCTACAAACAAATACTGCTCGTTACTTCTCCTTTGACGTTATAGGTGTTGGCTACATCATTTGCAACCATTTTGTGACAAAATTTTCAGGCCCAATTTTTTTTTCTCTGTACTCCTAACTGGCAAGGCTCATAGAGGCCCCTTCCTTTTTTTAAGTGATGGAATTCCCAGTTCGTGCCTGTAAACAAAAATCAAATTTTTAACAGAAATGAGTGTCTCAAATATCTGAATATCTTGGAGAGAGCATCTTTGTATACACCTGACAACCAAACACAAACCTTGAATGTGAAACCAACAACATACCTGAGAAATACGATTTGCATATATAGTTACCAGCCTCAATTGAGTGCTAGTTAGGCTAGTGAGGTGAGGCACAAACGCCTTTCCAAGGAGGAGGTAGATATCCACCAAGCAAAATACAACAGTCTGCAACAGAGTATTATTTTCTGATCTAAGAAGAGCCATTGAGTAGGAAGTCTACAAAAATCCTAAAAACTTAGCATATAATCATCAAATATAATTCAGACTACCTGCGACATCTCCAAAGCTCATATCATGTTCTAGTTACAGCTATACATGTTAACATTGAAACATCTGGTCATAGGTTGATTAAGCACTATATTTTTTTATGCTACTTGGCACGTGATGCTTTACCTTTCGAACGTCTGCATTCTGGCTATTAAATGCTTCAAATAGTGCTGGCAAAAAGGACGATAATCGTGACATAAGCTCTTCTTGTGAAAGATGGCCTACAATCTGAAGAGGCAAAAAATCGTTAGAAAATGAACAGCGAGGCGAGACAACATAATACTTTACCCATGTCCTTTGCCGCCCTACAGAGTATAAAAGGCAAACTATGACAATCAATTAAAATCTCTAAGAGAACATTAGATTCAAGTCCCTAATACATCTAGGTACTCCAAGTTTAGCTATCGTACGTGAAGGACTTCATTATCTTTACGGTACTAGTGTTCCAAAATTATACTATTTGTGCTTTTCTGAGCGGGTTCTGAGAAGCATACTTAACACCTGTTTTCAAGCTAAAAAGTTACGACCAGCTGGATAAAAATTTCATGTTTCCAAGACTGATCTCCAAGCTTGTTACGGTCAGATACACAGTCACCCAGGTGACAAGTATAAGACTTCTTATCATACAGATTCAGGTTTATTAAGTTCCTCGTAATGCCTTTTGGAATTAGGAATGGCCCACCAACCTTCTAAATGTTCTACAACCCTTGATTGCTCATTGCGTCATTATGGACTTTGATGATACCCTTCTTTTTAGCACGTCTTTGGATAATCCTTTTAACCATCTTCAGTCCACTTTTAAGCTTATCTCTAAAAAATAACTCTTTGCTAAAAATATGAAATGTTTGCCATGAACTGAAGTTTTTGAGCTTCCTACTCCAGCATTACCATTCAAATAAACCCATCAAAAGTTCAATCAAGTCTCCTATAATGAAATAATCTCATGATATCAGAGTCTTTTTGCAGTTGGGCCCCATGCTAATGCAAATTCACCTCAGATTTTGTTGCAGTCATCTTCTCCTCTCACAACTTCACCATGCACAAGGCACCAAATTGTTTGGACCCTCGTCAATGCATGTTGTATTTGTGAAAATTTACAGATAATGTTGACTTCTCACCTTTAGAAGCCAAATTTATTCTTGAGACTGATGCTGCTTCTGTTAGTCTAGGAGCCATCCTATGCCAAAAACATCATTGCTTATAAGCTCGTGCATGTCGTCCCTATATGCTCATTATTCGAGACCTATTGCTGGCCATTTTTCTTTCCAAATGCCTTTCAGTAGTATCAAAACACTTTTTTATTGGCTTCTATGCAGAAAGTCTTGAGCTAACTCAATCACCCATGTACCCTTTGTGCCATAAATAAGTATATTCCAATGGCAAGAAGACACAAGGATTGTTGCAACAATGGACCATTCCACATCGACTGTGGACTAGTAACTCCATGGATTTTATTACAGGTTTGCCAAGGACACAGAGCACATTGTATGGTAGTAGTGGAGAGCTTTTTTAAGAACGCATGGTATACAACATTCTATTCTTACTAATACGAATAGCAGATTAACATATGAGTTTTGGACACAGTTACTGCACTTTCCTCGTGTTTAGATGCTCAAGGGTCAGCTTACACTTGTATCGCAGATGGACAGTCAAAGTTATCTACTCATATTTTAAGGACTATCTACATCACTTTGCTAGACTATTGGTTGGAATTGGGATCAAAAGCTTTGCTTAGCAGAGTTTAGCTGTCAACAGCAGATACGATTGTCTCATTTTTTCTACTGGGACACCGATATCCTCCTCCATCCCACAAAGGTTTCCCTTGTTACTAAATAATATACTAATGACATTGGCCTCTTTCTCGTTTGATATGAGATATTGTTGATAGATCATAGGCTTGAGACATATACAGCAGCAGTCAAAAAATGCAGTGGATGCACATTGATTGGATGTAGAGTTTTGAGGGCAGGAGATAAGTGAAGCTCAAGTTTGCACGACATTAGTTATTTCATGGCCAGTCTTAGACAAAGGGATTAACTCCCGATAATAATGGTTCCTTCCAAATCCTAGAAAAGATTAGTCCAGTTCCTTGCCACCTTCAGCTACCAGCTACTACACGTGCATGTGATATTTTTCATGTTATTTTGCTACATGCTGCTGTTGGGACAGATGAGTGACTTGTCAACCAGTTTCCAAGTAATCCTGAACTCTTCAATATCTTGCCGCTCCTATTCTTCCAGTTCACATGCAACAAAGGCTACAACAACATCGACCCAAAGTGTAGAATCTGGTAAAGCGAGATGGTGTTCCATTGATGAGGCTACACAATTTTTCTCACACTCCTGTCCTTCACGACCAAGCCAGAACCCTTGCAGCTACCATACACTTGCAGCCAACAGTAGTTGAGCCACTAATGAGCATGATATTCCTTTTGGTTTATGTTCCTTGGTATGCCCCACATTGAGGGCAACGTTTTGAAGTAGGGAAGAGCACACATACTTCATAGTTACTGTATAGTCAAGCCTATTTTGAACCCCGAGTGAGTACATGAAATACAGGGCACAATTATATTCTTGAGCGCCACAATCAATCATGACTGCATGTGGTTCTTAATTCCTTCTAGTAAACTCAGATAGGAATCACCAGATGCCTAGTCTGATATGTCCTAACCAGCTATTTCCTCGAGGGAAGGAGAAGCTGGAGAGTATAATGTAGCTTGCAAGATTATTACGTTTGATCGAGTCCTTTGAAGGAAGCACTACAGCTGCTCTTTATAGGAAATCTGCTATTACTCCTAGCTGTGGATGTTGTTCATACAGTCATTTTTGTTGGAGGTTGCTACATGATCCACATCTAGTGCCATTTTGTTTACAATTGATGCTTTATCCGTGATTGTGTTCATGGACTGCCTCATAAACCAATTCATTTGTTTTTGGCTCAATCCCTTGAATATACCCCAAAATTTGGGGTCTATTTGGGACCCAAGTCTTGTAGTTGCAAGGCTTGCATGCCATTTCTGAAGACCTTCACAAAAGTATGATGGTGCTCACCTGTCAAAAATAGAACCGAGGAACGCGAGAGACATGATTTCAGTGCCATCAACATGTCCCACAACTCCTTGGCTAATAGAACGACCTTCATTTTGAGCTTCCAGAGATGGTAATTCTCTTTTTATCAATCTCAACCGGCATAAGAGATACCCATTTCTCCATATCTCTTACATTGCTTATAATTTCACTATAGAACATTCTTTCAAAAATTTCAATATTGAACCAAACAACAAACAATTAAGTAACTAAAAACCTTCCAAGGTCTCACCTTTGTACTATTCTGTTGTCAATGCTGGTTACTGCAAGGTCAAACAAGTCTCCATATTTTCCTAATTAAAATCAGGGAGCAATTCTAACCAGATGATAGATCGATTGTATTAGACAGATTTGATCACCATTTCATTGGCAGCCATTGAGAACAGCTGAAGAGCTGAAGATCTTGCAGAGTGCATTTTTTAGCTATATAAGTTTATGCAATTCGTTATCAACATATCGTGTCAAGACTCAAGTAGTATTTTGTACACAGATGGAATTTTCTTAGGTGAATATATGTAGTAGCTATTTCATTATGTATTTTCCAGGAAAAATCTCTGAGCACCAGAAGTGTTTATTTTTTAAGCAGATTCTTATCCCATGGGTCAAATTATTGGTATAAATATTTAAAGACATTTAGCTCACATGCCAGACAAATAGAATCTTCCTGTCATGTTCTCTTGGAGGGTCAAGAAATACATATTATCTTGTTATGTAATAGCTTACTCTAGCAGTTAATCAAGACTGAACAATCTGTTCAAGTAGAGACCTTAGTTCTTAGAAATATACCTTCGTCAAACAGCTGACGCATGATACCAGTGTTTTCTCATCCTCACAAGAAAGTAAAGGTACAACAACCTGCAGACAACATACTTTCAGAGAAATGACTATGCACCAAGTTGAAAACAGTTTCAATATAAAAAACAACTATTACTGAGAGAAATGGTGGCAGCCTTAAACTTAACTGGGAAAGTTTTGCATACGTACCGTGAGACATCGATAAGGATCAAAGCGAGTTAAAACAGTGTTCAGGCATTGATCAGCTGCATTTTTAACCTGCAGACAAAGATTAGAAAGTAAAGTCAAACCATCCACATGTTTCATTGACCAATTATGTTCAGACGAGCAAGCTGATCTATCTTGCAGGATCAAGTAATGACAATAGACATCCCATGATAGGCATGAAGCAAAAATGAGATTAAAATGCAGAAGAATTGGTAACAGTGAAAGTAGTAGCAAATGTCTAGCTTAAAGAATTGCAGTCTCATAGATATTACCAAATCTGCTCCAAATGAAGTTGTAGCTTATACAAAGTGCTTAACTATTTGATACCTTGGTGTCAGAATCTTTGCTGATATGGAGAAGCCTTTCCAGTACAACTTCCACTGAGTCCTCCATGTTATCCTTCTATAAGATGAAAATGTTCTGATAAGGGTAAGCAGATACTTATCAACCACTACTCTCAGATATTAGGAGTAAATGAAAACGCCTTCCCAATCTTATTAAGACTTTACAATTACAAACTACAACACTAGAGGAGGCTTTTTGGCAACTACCAAATGTTTACTCAAGTGAGAAAGCATGAAAACCGAGCAAGAAGAGATTGAGCAATGGGCTGACTCGCTACAGACCTTACCCCGGAAACCAACAAAACAAGTTTTACCTGGTTATTAAGCATCTCATGAATCACTGACAGCGCAAGCTCTTTATTCACTTGGGAAGGGTCATCCAGCGTCTCCAATATAGCAGTCAGAATCTGATTAAAATACTGCATGGTGTACAATGGTAAAATAAGCATTGGAATGTGATATTCCAGAATAGGTGAAAAAACTTAGTCAGAACTTTGACTTTGAGATACAATTAATGCCTGGAATATAAATGCTTGAACATTACTGTACAACAAAATGGAGAAAGATTATAAAAGGGATGATGAGTTGCATTCTGTTGGTAAGCTTGGCATCCAGAATTTCTTTGGTCCAATGGTCAAGCCCCCCTTGGAAACCAAGATGCATAATTGAACTGCATGCCATTCACATACTTCCCTGCAGGATTCTGGTTTAGAGCTTAGGATATAGGGTTCAGGGTCACACTTTAGGGCTCCGGTTTTATGGTTCAGGGTTTAAAGTGTAGGGCTTAGGGTTCAAAATTGATTGTCAATACATGAAACTAAGGAATGCAACATACAGTAGAAAAATGTTTGTGGACTCAAAGATCAACCATCTATACCCTAAAAAGACGAAAGCACATAAATTAGCTATAGGCCCTCTGCCTGTGCAATGTAGACTCAATGCACTGCCTTGACTGCTATGTCCTCTCTGCAATTCTGGATGACATCAGTAACTGTGCCAGTGTGATTCCATTACCTAAAATATCAATAAGAAAAGTTCACCGTGCTTAAGAATGAAAACAGTTATGAAGAAGCCCTCTGGATTCCAGAAAACGTACAAAGACCATCAAAGCACTTAACATATCTACACAAATAGTGATAAAAAAGTACAAATGCACAAGCCAATATAAGCACAATGTAAAACGTCATCATTATTAGCTAGCGGTATTATGCAGGCTGCCAAGCAAGAAGTTTAGAGGCATTCAACCCTGAAACTTTTACCAGATGAAAAATGTGTTCACCAGCAAGTTTGAGTGCAAAAAAACATAAAAAGCTCCTTTTAACAAGCAGACGTCCTTAGATAGGTAGCATTCTAAATATGTGAATCCCACAAGATATACTAATTGTCAGAAAGGTAGAATGTTGTTTTAAGCCCCACATCATAATAAAAGAAAATACATCTGAAAACTTTTAAAAAGGTCCACTTTCTATGAAGAATTTTACTCGAACATCTCTTTTATATCAACCAATTCATTCTTCTAAATTAGCAAAGAACTACATTGACCTCCATTAAACAATTACTATGATTATTGATTTTGAATGCAAATTTGTCTCTATTTGAATCTTCCACTGTCTTGAAGAAGCAATCAACTGAGAAAGCGAGTCGCGTGAGAAACATGAAGCACCTCCATAATGAACATCAAAAGCCAGCATTGCATTTGGAAAAAAAAATACTGCACTAACTACCTCAATCTTCTGCATGATGGAGATCCAACAAACGCATGCACAACAAAACAATCGATGTAAAAAAAAAAGTTCAGACCTTCAAAAAATCAGCAACTAAGCTTGGGCTTCCCTTCGTCTCTCATTTCTAGTACCATATGAAAATAGAAAAAGATTCTAGTCTTTAGAATCCAAAAGTATTGCAATTTGCATGAATAGACTACAAATGGAAGGACATACATCTCAAATCAAGAGATTTGGATGAAGCTACAAGATGTTTTCCAACAATAGTGTCGTATTTATTGTAGAATCAATCTTCCAGCTTTTACAAAACTATCATCAAAGTGACCTGAAAAGAGAGCACATCAAAAAATAAAAGTGGCAATACCTGGCACCAGCCTGAAGCATTTGCGTGGGACATTTCCATGAACTTGTGCAACGCTTCTGTTTTCTCATGCTTGAACACCTCATCAGCACCTTTAGACATCTGCAGAAGTATCCAGCAACAACACTACTTAAAGTTTGTGGCTTACTATACCCAATACTTGAAAACTTGATGATTTTTTCAAGCAAACTTCAGAGCTTTAGTAGCACGAGGCTCATAATAGAAGATCATCAATATAAATAAATTCCATCAATTTACTTTCCAAATAGAATCACACAAAAGAATTTGTGCTTTGCCTGATGCAATAAAGCAGGAACGTTCAAGTCTGAATCTCGAGATGCATGTGTCAGGGTTTCTCCACTTAGATGGGCATCCTGAACAGATGCATTCTTCTCCATGTTGTGATCATATGTACTTTCAGAGAGAAGCAAATCAGGGTTCAACTGGCCTTCTCTGACTTCAGAACTAGGTTGACGAGAAGTTGACCTCATGAAAGTCCGGTTTCCTTGCCCTCTCACATGGCTATCAATATCATGCATTTCATTGCTTAGCGATTCATAACCTTTGGAGTGTTCCAAGTTGACAGATGTCCCAATCCTGTGCTCTTGATGGTACAATGACTTGTTCTGAATATTGTCACCTACAATTTGGCCTTCAAATGTAATGGGATCGCATTGATTGGCACCTAGCTTTTTGCTATTTTCACTGTTGACTGACTCTGAGGAGTAACTTTCTGTTGATTGGTTCCTTGCAGCGGAGAATCTTCCACCATAACTAGCATCCCACATAGTTGGAACGCTGTTTACTTGATCACTTGTTGACTTGGAAAAGCTTCGCTGATGTTTGCTCTGCAAATGGGAAATAACATCAACCTCAATTCGTGGTGTATAATGCTTCAGTACGCGCCTCAGGCTGTTCTGATCATCAATTCCTAAATCCAAAATGAAGTTCACCACTGCTGTAGAATCATAGTGAGAATAGATTCCTATGATGCCAGTTACAGATATCTCCTTTAATTTCTGATTTTTGTCACTTGCAAGAGGAACTAGTTTAGCTAGCCAAAGCCTCATTAAAGGGCTTCCCCCAGAAGATTCAGGGGCTGCTGCTAGCTTTGCAACTGCTGTGTTAGCAAATTCTATGATTGCAATTTTGGCTTTGAGTGACCTTTGCTCATCAAGTGAGCGTAATAGTGCAGGAAGTAATGACTCCACGCTGTATGTCTTTGATATAATTTCTAGTGCAGTTGTACCAAGTTGACGTATGACTTCCTTTGGATCTACCAAACGTGAAAAAATGTGTGGAAGAATCCGCTCCAAGTATGCTTCAAAAGGCTTTCGAGAATTGGGCACAATCTCTGAGAGAGCTTTTAAAGCTGCCTGTGCCACTTTATGATGTGGATCATCCAAGTATTTACAAAACAATTTCATAACTTTATCGAAGTTCTGAGTGATCTCTAGCAAGCCTTTGGGTCCAGTTTGAATCAGCTTCACAAGAAAATTGAAGGCAGCAACTCTAGTGGACCAGTTTGAATTAGCACTAAGACCTTCAACCAGCACATCACTCAGGGATACTGATCCATGATAACCATTGGAAACCTCCGCAAACCGTAGCGGGTTTTCTTCCATAAGATTTCTATTAGTTACTAAAGACCTTCCAGGACCACTAACTCTAAGAAGGGGCCTTTGGAATCCAGGCATGTTACTGTAAGCATTATCTGCAACAGGTTGGCCCATTTGTGACTCATATCTTCTAAGCCTATCTGAATCCCTGAGAACACTATCCTCAACACCTGACCAGCTTTTACTTACCCTGTCTTTCACATATGGCATATCATGTGCTCCAACTGAAGATAAATGTGAATAAAAATGAAGGCCATCCAATGATGCCCTTTTCTGTGACCCTAAAGACGTATGCAATTGTAAACTTGACTTAGTCACCGAGCCAAATGGCATAGACTTGGAACCTATACGACTGGACGAAACTACAGCTTGTTCCATTAGACTTGTAGCAGCGAAATCATCCATTTTGGATGAAGGAGACGACGCAGGATGAGGTGGATCACGAGATGATGGGAGATCAACTCCAGAGTGCTGAGATCCACCAGCAGATTGTGACAGACCTAGTACACAGATCTCAATATTGTTAGATGAAGCTAAAGTACATTCAAACACAGGTTTTCAGTATGAACACTTATACATTCACACGATAGACTTTAAATGATTTTCATAACAATTGTGTGATAAAGGTTGTTTGTTTTCAGTCAAACAGAGATGGTTGTCTCTTAACAAAGCACTCGCATGTTTGAGCAGGACAAAAGGCTGCAATGAACAAAGGGCACCTTCACATCTATGAAGGGCATCTTTCAGTGATGTTAGCCAATGATCCTGCTCTAAGCTCAAGCTTTTTCTGCTTAAAAAAATGTTACCGTGAAATAACAAAAAATATTAAGGAGATATGCACAGAAGCAATACTACACAGTGAGTCTACACCAGCACATGATTGCAAGGACTTTTGGTGGATCACGATTATAGTCATAATACATCATATCATTTCACTTTGCAAGGGATGATTCAAGATGTTTGCTCTAAGGAAAGAACCATCTTCTAACTATTCCCATAGACCTCATGAAGATCTATAACTGCCACCCTTCCCTTGTGGCAATAGTACAAAGCTTTACTTCACTACAAAATGTGATCTATTTTTCAGTTTGGTTGCATAGTACCCATGGGTTCTAGTATTTGGAGATAGAGACTCAAGAACACAGTGCTACACATGGATCCCTCTCTCAACATCTAGATCTCTCCATGAGCATCACCATCTATCATCTTTTTTACTTACTTCTGCACTCAACTAGAATCTCGTTCTTGTGTATTTGCGGGAGCAGCACTTTAACGTTCCAAGTCTCCAACTAGGCTCCTGAAACTAGATAAACTTTATATCTATGATTGTCGACTTCAGTTGTCAGTTTGAGTTTATGCACAAGACAAGAATTAATAAAATCACGAGTAGAACCACTGTCTATTGTTTAGGCAAAAAGACTATACTAAGATCATCTAGCCAACCTTCATGCTTTGATTTCATATTATGATATGAGGATAAGTGGCACACGATTCCAGCATGACAAGTGATATTTTCTCTTCGAACAGCGAACCTGGAGAGCCCTGCCAACCCCCTTCAAGCTTCATCTGTCAACAGCATTTCATTATTCCACCCATTATCCCACAGATTTGCATCCACATAGTGGTACAATTCCCTCCTAATTTCTTATCATCAATATATTTTTCTTCCCTGTAAGCAATGATTTCCCCTCCCTACTTGAGTTTGACATCGTGTCCTTGGCCCTGTGTCCTTGGCTGTCTTAGTTTTCAAGTTTAATAAGGCATCAAATATGTTGTGTTTCTCTAAGAATCCCTGATCTTCAGGCTTGAAACCATTTACCCAAACCCAATGCCTTACCTAGTTTATGGAACCATTATTTTCCCTTCCTTTACTTATTTGCTAGCCTATTTGTTTTTCACTCAATGCCACCATTTCTAACACTTTCTGCTATCTTTATTTCCATTCCAATCCCACATGATTTTACCTCCAACACTTGTTGCTTCTACACTTATCTTCCAGCCCTCCCACGATTCAGCAAGGCACCGAGTCCAATTTTCCTGTCAATAAAGCCCATCATCCCACAAATTTACAGCCTTTGCAATCTTTCATGGGTCCGTTTCGTACGTCGTGTCAAAACGGGTTTGAAACGCGTTTGAAACGAGAGGTTCAGGTTCGAAACGGGAATTTCTTTTTTTGAAAATGGGTTTTTTGGGGTTTAGACATGTCATAGAAAGACTAGTACCAAGTAGATACATCCAATTTCATGAGAATGTAATTTCAAGAGGAGAAACTGTGTATTGTCGCTTTTCTCAGTCAAAAAAAATTGCATTTATATAACAGCCGTTTCGAACGTAAGAAATGCATTTCGAAACGGGCCCGTTTCGAAAGGGGCATTTCAAACGCGTTTCTTTGTTCAAAATGTGTTTTGATGAAACAGTGAGCCTTTGACTTGTCTAGTAAGTTGACCATTCCCCAACAACCTCATTTCCTTTCCCTCTGGTACTGCTACAATCAACCTCCATTTTACCATTTTACTTTACCTCCAGCCCCGTTGCACCCATCGGGACAAAACCTCAATGTCAAGAAGACCAAATTTATGGTAAATTTGGTCTTTAATACATCTCGATCTTATATGCTAAAACAAACACTATTTTGGAAAGCAACTACTAGATACTTCAAAGTCCACAGGTCAGATTTCTAGCATGACACTCGCAGCCACTCATCGATTAGGAAAGGGGCAGTCATCCCAAGTTGTCTTCAAACAGTTTTGCTTCAAGAGAAACATTCAAGACACGGTAAATAAGCATCATCTGTTCGACAGATTGGTTACTCCCACAGCTATGCACAAAGCGAGGTGTGGTGTACTGAATTCACAAAATCAGATTGGCAGTTAGGGGTTAAGCCAGCTTTCTATCGGACTCATTTCTTGGAGCTAGATGCATCAGGGACCCCGGTCATGCCACGCTACTTGGACTCGGGATTGTCACATTGCCTCAGATTCACATTGGGGCAGCTTAGGGTGTCCTCTCATCAACTAGCTATTGAGACTGGGAGGTTCCACGATATTCCCAGAGAGGAGCGGATTTGCCAGTTCTACTCCCTAGGTGAGGTGGAGTCTGAGGAGCACTTTATATTTCAGTGCCCTGTATATTATGAGATTACACGACGATATCACTGCCTGTTCCGAGAGATGCCTACCACTCTACGATCTCTCATAGCTTTATGAGGACCCACGGTGTGTTGCTCTCATGGTACATGAGATGTCCAGACTACAAAGAGATCTATACGAGAGACCCCAACATTTTACCTCACAGCCATTGATTACTTCGTTCTTTACTAGACGGAGATCGCATGATTTAGTACCTGAGGATGAGGATTATGATGAGGATGACGACGAGGATGTTGGCCGCTCTCATGCTCATAGAGATCAGAGACAGTGTACCTCTCAGCATCAGGATACCACCAGGATTACTAGACATTCTACGCAGGGGCGTACTACTACTACTATCATACACACACGTGCTCATACTCACAGACGCCGCCGGCAAACTCCAGTGCTTTCCCATACTGTGGCTCGCATTACATCTTTTTACAGCAGCAGCAGCAGCACAGCAGATGCAGCACAGCCTTGACATCTTACCCGAGACACATATGATTATTATTATGCACATTCTCGCATACGTGTCTATTTTAGGTTGCACTAGATGTTTTTCTTCATTACAGTTTGGAGACGTTTTTTTTATATGCTCCCATGGTTACCACATACATGACATGTACTTCATTAGTCTTATATGCCTTTTGGCATGGAAAAAGACATTAATAAAGCTTTCTTTCTTCTTTCTCTCTCTCTCTCTCTCTCTCTCTCTCTCTCTCTCTCTCTCTCTCTCTCTCTCTCTCTCCATCTTCACTTTCTCTTGTCCTCTCGCAGCGATGGTGCTCCTGCTAGCGCTGGTGCTCAGCGATGGTGCTCCTGCCAGCGCTGGTGCTCTACGACCCTGACTGCCCTGTCCCTGCTGTCCACCGCCCCAGGTCCGCCCTACCCTGTCCGCCCTACCTATCCGCTCAGCTTCTGTCCTCCGCTCAGGTCCTGTCCGCCCTAATGCTCCGGTCCTGCCTTCCCTGACCAGTCCCTACCTCTCAAAATGCTCTTACAGAAGCCAAAAAAAAATTGAAAGCTACTCTCCATCATCATGACAAAGGTTTGGAATCAGCCTAGCGCACCAAGAAAGATGCTAGTACCCCGGTCCTACGCTTCACCTCATTGTAGTCTCGACAGGATGTACTACATCAAATAAATAAACTAAAAGATACCAAGATTTTCTTGGATGAAGAACCCACCTTTGTACCAGTGGTGGAAAGAAAAGAGGCTTTGGAAATAGCAAAGGATACAAGGAACATCTCATATACAGAGACGGTAAAATCCGTTTTGTTGAAGCTAAATGTTTAGCTGAAACGAAATAGATTAGCTTGAATTTGGAGTTAGAATAGAACTGAGTTTGAGTTTGATGTCCAGCTGACCTTGTAAATGGCTGCATTTTCGCATCACATATTCACCGACTATTGCATAGTGGTTAGTTTTAGTTTAGTTTTCCTTATCTGGTTGACGGCATTTTCCCATCTTGTCTCCATCATACTTGGATGTATCTTTTAGTCTTATATGCCTTTTGGCATGGAAAAGACCTTAATAATGCTCTCTCTCTCTCTCTCTCTCTCTCTCTCTCTCTCTCTCTCTCTCTCTCTCTCTCATCTTACCTGACAATGACGTCCTTGGGAGGGCTCCTTTGTTGAGGCTGTCTACCCCTCGAAGTATGTTCTCTATGGCATTTGCACGTTGTTGACTTGATTGCAATAAACCTTCTAGGTATCTGTCCCGCACAGGATCAGGTGTTTCATTTTCCTGAACTGCTGCTGCAGCCTTCGCAGCTTCTAGCCCTGAGGATAAGCTTGCTCGTCGATCCATGGCTACTATAGGTGGAACTATGAAGGAGCTTGCACCAATATGCTTGGAATCTTTTGTAGCATTTAATGGAGATTGCCTTGACCCATTGGCAACTCTATCACGGGCAAATGGAGAAGCATATCTTTTGTGAAAACCCCTATCCTCATCATTTATCAACTATCCAAGGACAACGACACCAAGCATTGGTCATAGTCAGCATATGATGCTTCAGTTATGCTAGCTACTTCGCAAGTTTATATACAACCAAGATTAACAAGAACTGGAAGAACTAAAAACCATCTCTTACACGCTGAATGACAGGGTCAAAAGATGCAAAAAGCCTTTGAGATCTCTCTGGCCAACTCTTTGCAAATAGTCGATAGCATGATCTTGCTGTAGCTCGGACCTGGCACATTCCCAGATATGAAAAACAGATCAGAAAGGTATTACTAATAAATGCTAGTATATCGAACCTTTTAGAACTTAGATTGCTAAAATGGAAAATAGCAAATTTCAGAGCGACTTTCCCATCAGAGCGTGTTTTGCATTCAGAAAATTTCTCATTTCAGATTCAAGCTTCATATTTTCGTAAAAACAAGGGCAGATCTGTAAGTACATAGAAAGTTATGCAGACAATGCCTTTTGGAAACACCCTACAAGATTCAATTTTCAGACAAGAAACATCAGTTCATCTAGCCCACCTAAGACCTTCCTCAATGTCACTGAAGTATTGCAGGATACCATGCATCTTATGAACATAATTCCGGTTAAGGCAGTTAAATCAAGATTGAGAGAATTGTCTCAGAAGTAATCAGAAAAGGTCAAAAGCGGTTTCATGAAACATGAGCTGCTTCTGAAACTTCTTGTTTCATAATCAAAACTTCTTGTTTCATGCTCAAGACGCATGGTTCTTTACTACAGCATGGTAGTTATAAACATGGCATGAGAAAATCTGCAAATGAACATATCATGGAGAAACAAGCTTGAAGGATATCATGTCTTCACACACACACACACACAAGCATGATTTCCAGACACCCATGTTAACCTTCAAGAATTTCGAATGTCACAAACCATTTTGAATCACAATTGAGTGAACAGTCTGGAAAAGAAATTTGTTTCTTGATGCCTGTTAATCAACTCAAAGCATTTCTCCAAGTCATTTCATAAATAATAGCAAGAATGTAAAACTTCTGTGAAGTCAAGTCTCAGATCATCACTTCCAGTCTCCATCCCTATCATTTGCTGTATCCAATATCTTACATGTTCACATCGTCAGCAGTAATTTGGATGCCTTGAAGCACTGAGTTCCAGCACTTACAGACGACAGAGTGTTTCTTTTGGTTATGCATGAGGCCAAAATGTCCAAAGGAACACAGCAAGGATAGTGTTGCATTTAACAGTGCTTTTTGCCTTCTTAGAATCAGAAGAATCCTGTCTTTGATTTTTTTATTAGTCGTAGCAATATTGATTACCCATAATTCATTTTACAGTCACTCTCTAATTTACAGTCAATTTCAGTCATTCACAATGAGATAGAATGAGATTCAGGATGATTCAGGTAATAATGCTGTTATAATCGGCCTAAACCCTAATGACAATTTGAATCAGAGCTAGTGTTTGATTTTCAATCAATCAGAAAATCAGGAAACATTAGCACTATGTGTTTACAACTATTATATGTAAAGATTTATGTCTACGAAAAGGTAACACCAGATATCGTCTTTGAAATGGTATGATTCTTGAGGATCTTAAGAGTGCATAGCATCAGATAATTGAGGTTGTAGAAACACAGTCCTCTAAGAGGTACCTCACTCATTGCATCCGCAACGCAACATCTGATCATATCTTCAAAAAGTTCAGCAGAACGCTGTATCTCAGGAGAATCAGCCCACAGTTCAAGCACCAGAAGCGCATATTCACAACACCTGTACAATAAAACAGATAATTACTTATTTATCTAGAAGCGGACTACACTTATACCCAATAGATTTAAGTCTGCATTATCTACTGGCTATGTAAACACCTTGCTCGAAGTACACCATTGCGATCATTCTTCGATATATCAACAATTCGAGGAATCAATCGAGCAACTCGGCAATTCCGTAGCATCTGCCCATGCAAATACAAACAAGCAAAAATACTTCAATGAACTCGGCAATGCCAACTTACTCTGACAATCTACTCATCTTGAAGTTTCTCTTAAGCTATTCAACGGAAGCAAAAGTGCAAACTGTGGTGTTTGAAATATACCATTTTGAAAGAGCCCTCAACTAGGAACGCATACACCAACCATAGACTGAAAAAATCATAAAGTACTAGATGATCCCCTTCCTGCTTAAAAGTTTGTTGCACAGACTAACCGTTTTTATACAAGAATCAGCTGATTCAGCTATCACCTGAACTGTTATAATCACGAGCTTGAGAAGGACCTACAAAAAATAGACTGTGGAAGTTTAGTAAGAGATTTACAACACATTGATAAAAACGAAAACAAAATATGCTTCTTTGTTTAAATCATTCAAGCACTAAATCTTTAATGCGAGGATACAAACTGGAATGAATGATTCTGCACAGGGTTCAAAGTCAGCCAGCAGCTCTCTTGACAATGTGCTGAGCAGATGGCAAGCCTGCAAATTAACGTAGCATTATTTTCAAATCACAATATGCACAATAATGACTGACTAGATCCTTGTAAATGAGTTTGCACACACTTTCTGATCAACTGCGAAACTCACTAGCAGATCACCTCCAAAACAACAGTCAAACTAAAAGATGGTTCAAAAAGTTCACAAATGGTTAACCATAACTTCTGCAACTGGCTATGATATCAAAATCATATTATAAGCTTACGACTGGCAAGCCCCAATAAAAGATTCAATATCAAATTTTGGTCAAACACCACCACAAGATGCTGGTTTCAGCATCTGATGAAAGTAGCAATAGAGCCGTATGAGTTCCCCACATCAAAACCTATGTCTTGAAGTATACTGCATTTCGTATCTCTACACTGCGAAGAAACATACTCTACTTGGCTTATTCTATCCAACTTGCTTTGGAATTTCATCTCAAGTCCCTATGACTAAAATGCTCCTCAATCAGCCCCTGATGTGTGCAACATCTTCCACAAATAGCTCAGTCGTAGCTAGTGGAGTTATGATTACCTTTTACACTTTCACAAAATTTATTTGATGTGTTTTTATTGCCTTATTATCAGATTGTTGCGACTTTAAAGTAAAACTTAGGTTACTGGTTTTGAGTTTAGCAATTACCAGATTCATTACAGAAAGAAACCCTGAGAGTGTAAACTTTCAAATTTTCATTAGGCGTGGGCTGTGGATTCATTGATTCTTCCATCTAGCTGTCATAGAAGTTGATACAATAGACTTATGGAAGTGTCATGTGATTGGCCTATGGTGCATGTGGCCTTTTTTTAACATGCACACCCCAAATGTACCTAGATGAGTATATGTGCTCCATTTTATCATAGGTAAGCCTGTTAGCAGAAACCAGACGAGTTGGCAAGGACTCACCTTCTAGTAAAGCATTTAATTTCAGGTCTTGTTCCGTTTGTATAAGTAGAAGTTGTATCCTCTAAATCTTGGTAACCTCAATTCAGCTATCTTCCATATTTTTCATAAGTGGATGGAGGTTCCAATCAGATAATCAAATTTTCTACTAGTAGTAGGAAACTTACAACCTAATATGCATAATGGAAATATTGTGTTTTTAAAGAAAACTATTTGCTCTTTACCCTTCTTGTAAATTTTTTCCAGTCATTGATTTTTTTTTGTACTTTTTGTGGTGCAATCTCATTTTCACTAACACAAAAATGGGAGTTCCCTCCACTTCTGCTGTGTGCATGTGTACACGCGCACGCGAATGCGTGTGCATGTTTTGGTTTTGGTCTTCTGGTCTCATTCATGATTTGATACTCAGGTTTCTGCTTGCTTTTAATTAAGTTTTCATGTTAATGTGAGTAAAATGCCTTCTCTCTGTGTTGTGGTTCCCTTTGGTATAGGTGGGCCATGGACAAGTCATTAGAGCTTGAAGATTGTCTTCATTGTGATTATTTTCTGACACAACATAGTCTTCTCCTCATCATCAAGTGTCCTTGGAGAAACAATGGTTTTGTGGATTAAAGCATATCTAGTGGTCGGAGATTAAACTTCTCAGAAAGAACTTTCTACTTAATGATAGTGAAACAAATTGCCTTGATCATTTGTTTTAGTTTTGTAGGTCAAAATTGGCATTTCAAAAAAGAATATTATATAAAGGGTTTTTCGACCTTTTGTATAGAACATCCCTCATATATTGTTCAAAACAAGCTTTTTGTTGTATAAGTAGCTATGCTTCAAAAGTAGCTGAATTGGAATTTGGAATATCTGAAGAAAAATAAGAATGTATTAGCATCAAGAATAAAATCTTCTCGCTTGGAGTTCTGAGGTACTACTTGCAATGTGGTCTAACTTTGTCCTGATTCAATATTTGTGCGTGGCAAATTTAAATAAGTTACAGTGACTAGATTCCAAATCATTAGTAATCTGACTCCTTCAATACTTTCTTATTAGAAAAGTACAAGAGGATGCATGTTAAACCTTTGGCTAAGTGAAAGATTATTCAAGTTGAATTAAAATACATGGTAATTATTGTTTAGAATTGTTTGTATGTATGATTGCTTTTGGCTTCCATTTTATGCATCACAGTTATTGAAAGTGCTAAGATGAAAGCAACATTTGGACGTAGCAAATATAATAATGTGCCACATCGTTTTTGCAGATATATTCATTGGCTATTCATTTCAATTCTATCTGCTTCGATATTTCTGCTATTCATTTGGATTGCAACCAGCAGTGGATCCCTGCCCAATGAGAAAAAAATTTGCAATTCTTTTGCGATCCAGGACAGCATTTCTGGTCCCGGATCATTTTTGCAGCGGATCACGATCCGCTGCAACTTAGATGTTGTTAACTAGTAATATTATGCATGTCTAGAAGATGTATCATTCGTACAAGTGTTCATCCTAGAATGAACATACGAAAGAAACCTTAACACCATTATTGATTTTATCTCCCATGGAGGGCATTTTGTACAGCTTAACTTGATTAGCTAGACACAATCACAAATGGTTCCAACACGCAATTTCAGTACACTCTAGGAATTGCTCACACTTTCCTTGTCCTCCATATATTTGGAGGTACACATCTCCAGAGATATATCTTGTACCATTTCTTATTCCAAACTTAATCATAAATATGCACAAAGGGGAAATTTGTTGCCAGCAATACACACATTATACAAATGAGCAGATTTTTTTTTGTTTGAAAGTAATTGATAAGAAAACACAGCTTGCATCTGCAAATCAAGAAAGATGTATTTACACATATAAGCAAAATACATAAACTCCACAAAATGGAATAAGGGTGGCAACCTGCTTTACGATACTTGATCGACGATCACCAAGTTGTACGCTAAGAGGGCCAACAAGTTGTCTTAACAACACTGCAAAGGATGCATAATCGGAAGCCCCTGCTCGACCCTCATTATGTTAGATCTAATACATACGCAATGAATGATTGGTTCAAGAAAGAAGCTAGCAAATCTCAAAAATGTCTATGATAAAATGACTTTTAGCATAAATCCCACAAAAATTTCAAGATAGTTCATATCACAATGACTTGGTTTTTGTTTTGGTGATGTTTTCAACGATTGAACACACTATCATTTATATTATGTTTCATATACATAGCTGCATGTTGTTACTTGTTTGTAAGATTAATGACATATGGAATTGTAAATAGCTCGTTGATATTAAATCATTGTCCTACGCTACACAACAACTTCCAAAATAATGCTAGATCAATTCTTGCCAAATTGTTGCTGATTATTTCATGAGGTGATCATCTCTCATTCCACTTGTGTCAAATTTCATTATCTCACCCGCTACACTATTAGACCACTCCTTTGTCTCCTTTCATCTTGGCACAATTGCATACCATGCACCCTCATCCTCCCCTCCTCTTTCCGGGCCCAACACTACACTTTCAATAGTTCCTACACCCCTCTATACTATGAATCACTCCTATCTTGTCATATTGATAAGCCCAGTGAGCTAGTGAGATGGCGTCATTTCTTGCCACGATATCCAAGCATAAAAGAAGAAGAAATGCAAATGACGGCCGACAAAATGGGCTACTGGACAGTAGTTGAGGCAGCATGGAGTAGAAACAGTCCAAAAAGATGGGAAGCATCCCCAAAATTAGCACTTCAGGATCAATTTTTTCCTTAAAAGTCCAGTGATAAGGATGATTACCACAATGATTTTTGGTGATATGCAATGACCTTTGGATATTATCACGCTTTTTTTAGGTTGTTCACAACCATATTTCTTATTTATCATAACTGTAAAATGGGAATGCTCTTTAGCATTACTTTTACGACATCACCACCATAACACAGCGGAGATTTAACTGTGCACCATCCATTCCATTCATATATAACATGTAACTGCATTGCTTTCTCAGCATTCAATAGATAGGTTAGTTGTTTTCATATATTTCTATCTGAAGTTTGTTGACCTGCAAAAAGACGTCAACCGTGTGACCTAGTTTGACATGCATGTATTATCTTTACCTTATGCCAAACTAGTTTCAAGCTGAGTCTCCTTATAACTTACAACAAGTGTTTCGTACAGTCCATGTTTGAGGCATTTTCCTAGTGTGGCACACTACTTTTTTATTGACATTAAGTTTTACATATTATCAAAACATTCAAAAAACACACACACAACCTTTAGCCTGGCATAGCATTAACTGACCTTCTGACCCCAATAGTAGACATCAAATTATTGCAATATTTTCTGATCTTGTCATAAAAATAAAATGAATATCGGTCTTTCTTAAGCTTTCTTCCAAGTATCTCAAAACCAAAAGCATTGTTAGCATTTGTGTACCTCCAGCAACAAGAGCCTCCATACGTCGCATAGCAGCCATTCGAACTGACCAGTCTTGCTCAGGTGCAAGTGTCCCAGCAATTCTTTCAATCTCCCTTGACAATTCTTTCTCAGAATAAACAGCTATTGGATCCACAGGCTTCTCCATTGCCTCTATGTCACCTATCAGCATGCACAGTAATTGATATTTTAAAGATACTCCAAAAACACAGGCAATCAACAAAAATACCAACATCGAACTCATTATTTGGATTCAAAAGTAGAAGGAAACAGGCTTATAGCTCTTTCCTGCACAACAAATCTCCATCAAGTACAAGACTAGAAGTAGTAAAGAACCAGCAAGGAGCTGTAAACTGTATAGCATATGTATTTTGACCTGCAGGCGGTGATTCTACATTCTACTCATCCAAACAAATGAATGCAATATGCTTCACAACATGGACCATGGTCATCTTTTCTGGCCAATGGCCAATCAAACTCTGAACATCATTCGAATCAAAATCGCAATTCAGTGATTTGAAACATAAGTTTTGTACAACATAATAAAGCCAAAATTGATTGGAGATAGATCATCAAGGCTGCTGAATTGCAACTTATATTTGGGAAAACAAAAAATGGGGAAGGAGGCATTAACTTGATTCGTGATATTTTTAACTTACTGTGCAAGACAGGCCATGCATGTGGCCCAACTTGGAGCTTTATCGTCGACCATGAGAGAACTCCCTTTGTTTGTTAAGAGCAAAAGGTGCTACCTGTTAAAAAGGAAGTCAAATATGTAGATCATTGTGTTGACTGAGAACGTAAGTCCAAATTGTTAGATAATCGGTATTCTCATGTGGCCTTTACTAGGTGATGTTACAGAATTGAGGGCCTTTCTGGATAGACTAGATTTTACAAACAAAGTATCTCAAAGAATACCGCATGATAGCAGCACCTATAACATGCATGTTGCAAAGATATAAGTGAAAAGCTGTGGCTGAATGTTGGCCCTTAGAAGCCATAAACACTAGACACAGACGCGAGTGGTATTGTCATGTGGGATGTACTCACAAAAGAGGGAAGTAGATTGAGTATCCTCTTGTTGAGCCCTTCTTATCTCACCGAACAGGTCACTTTCAATCTACAATTGACATTTGGTTCATTATCTTAAACAATCCATGTAGACATGATTCTCTTGAATCGTATATCTGTTTGGAACTCTTGCATCATCTTATCCCTTCTGGCCTGGCTTCCTTTTAGATCTGGTCGATTGCAAAAGTATTTCAATGTATCATGATCTATTTACACAAAAACCTCGGATCTGTACATATAATGCCTCAAAATTTTCAAAGCATAGACTATGGCATACAACTCCTTTTCATGAGTTGGATAAATCTTTTAAGTAGGAGCGAATTTCTTGTTCTCAAAGAGTAACGAAGTTGAACAAGAGTTAACATTCAAAGTCTTGAGAAGTAGACTGTCATGCCCACGATTGGTCTCGGGTAGCGTATCCACGCTAGAGATCAGTAGACCCGTAAGTTAATTATGATTATAAGGGGGTTGGGGCCCTTGTGTGCATAAGGTCATAATTAATGGTTGTAGGCCTAAACTCGGTGGATTTTATGGGTCTATCAATGAGTCATATGGGAACTGGATGATGTGGCCCAGATAGGCTGGGTGTCCAGTGAGGTGTCACAGAGCACTACTAGTGGTGCATGGGCCTCTCACTAGTGGATGCCTAGTTGTGGCAATGGTAGCAGTATGTTGCCGGAGTGACATCACTGCTTTTCAGCATTGATTGGAAGATCCATAGCTTGGGGGCTAGATCCTTAAGATCTAGGTTTGGTTGGGTTGGTTTGTCCACCATCCGTCTCCCTGTTGTTCTTTGGATTCAGCATCCTAGTTATGAACCTCAGTGGAGGTCTTTATATTGGTATTAGAACCAAAGCTAGGACGAATTGCTGGAAGAAAGCACACGAGAGGAACCCAGGAATTGGTGGGAGGATCTTTCTTGATGGGGTCCTAATTCTTGGTGAGTGGAGCAAAGCCAGGAGCAAAGACTTGTGGTTTGATTCACTTCATTCCTTTCAATTTCACGAGGTTTTAGGAGGGTTTCTGTTGCAAGGTATGTGCACTATCCAGTTTCGCACATCTGTTGAAACCAAGCTCTCGAAAAGTCAAATTTGGCTTTTCCCAAACACGCTGCTGGCCGCTATGGCTGCCTCCAGAACCTCCCTGCATCGAGCTCTCTCTCTCTCTCTCTCTCTCTCTCTCTCTCTCTCTCTCTCTCTCTCTCACGCGCGCATGCGCTGCCTGCCTTTGCTATTTTTCTGGCAGCAAACCGGCAGTGTGCTGGTGAGCGATAGGCTGCAGCTGGCAGTGGTGTCCTGGTTAGGTAAGAGAGAGGGGGGGGGGGGGGGGCCGGATTTGGAAATTAGTAAGTTACTAATTTCTGAATCGACGGGGTGGGGGGAGGGGGGGAGCTTGTGTAAGGTTGGGTTTTTTAAGAGGTTTTTTATTTTTTTCCTCTATTATTGCGAATCATCATTTGCACGAGTATGGGCTCTAAGCGTTTTGGAACAGTACTTTATTGGACTTAGAGTTTGGGTATTTGCAGTTGCATTTTGCCGTGGATCACAATTGCTGGTAGTGGGTTATAAAAGTAAGTTATTTTTTGAATAGAAATAGCTTTCCTTTTTGTATTAACCCAAGCGAATTGTGGCTAAATTGGAGGATCTCGTAATCGAAATGACCGTAAGTCATTTCCCGATATTTTTCCCGATCCCTCCCATCAAACACAAATTGGCTAATATAATAACCGATAAGATGAGTAGGGCTGGAACTCCATCAATGCAAAAGGCAACCGGTTTATAAAAAGCAATACTCGGATAATTCTGTTTAAGTCCTTTTTTAAAATGAAATTTATTGGTCAGATTCATTTTGGGTTTTTTTTTACCAAATAGGCAAAAAGACTGCATTTTTTCGAGAATTCTGAAGTCTTGATATTGCCATTTTTTGATTCAAAATCAAATTTCATGAAGAAACTATGGATTAGTGACATATTTATGTCCTAGAATTCACAATTTTTTGGTTAAAGTACTGGTCAAATTAGTTATGGACTCGGCTCATTACATTCGCCGCGTCCATTTACATTTACTTTACTTTATGCATAAGCAGGCCTTGGGCCCTTTTTTATTCATTAGTGACACTTAGACTATATGGTTGGCCTTTGGCCTTATTATTCATTACTAGGCCATTTGGACATATCACTGGAGAGTGGGGGCCTTCTTGGAGGGCGCACTATTTTCCCTTCCAGTTGGGCCCTAGCCACCGGAAGCTTCCTTTTAGGGCTTCCTCTTCGCTATAAGTCGGGAAACTGTGTCATTTGTTATTCAGCTGATGATACTGATCTCTCTCTTTAGTCTCCTTAATTTCTCTCTTTCCTGCTTTCTAGGGTTAAGTCTTGCTTACGTGCTGCTTTCATAGCTTAAGTCTTGCTTATGTGATGCTTTCATAGCTTAGCTTTAAATCAGTTGTGGCTTTATTCGTAACTTGATATCAGAGCACTTTCCTGATTGCTGAATTTCAGATCTAATTTTCTGCTTGGGTGCCCATTTTCCTTGCTGATTTTTCTCTCTTTGTTGAGGGCTTTCGTCTCTTTGCTTCAGCAACATTCAGCATAATTTGGAGGAAGACCAGCTCCCACATTTTCCTTGGCGGAGCTTTAGCAGATAGTTAGCGGAAGTACTTCCGCTAAATTTGGCGGCCGGAAAAAAAAAAAAACTTTTTTTTTTTGGGCAGATTATTTCCGGCGCCCAAGTTTCAACCCTCCATCACCCATTTCCAGCTTGTTTGCAGGCTCTCCAGCGCCCAATTCCCTCGTCTCTTTCGTCCGTTCCTCCTTCCATTTTCAGCCCTCTTTTCACTTTTGTTGGCAGGCTGTCCAGCCGCTTCATACCTGTCACTTTCGTCCGTTTTTGTCTCCGTTTGCAGCCATTTTTCACACCTTGTTTGCAGGCTGTCCATCGCCCATCCTCAACCAAATTTCACAAAATTCCGACTCCGTTTGATATTCCAATTTGTCACTTGCCTCCTGGCTGTCCAACGCATTTTCACAGCCTTCATCTTCACTTTTTTTCATTTGTTGATTGCTGTCCTTTCTTAGTTGTGATAATAGTGGTTTTAATAGACTAATTTGGGGTGACGACAAGAGTCCGCTCTCTCAAGTTTTCGTCTATTCCTTCCACTATCATTATGGCACATTCACCTACCCCGAGTGAGACTACTCAGAAAACCTTATCCGATCAGTTTCGTGGCATGGATGAGACCCTTTCTGGCCTCGTTCTTCGCTTCGATACCGTTATGACCGGCTTTGCTACTATGCACTCACAGATTGATTCTTTACAGCTTCATGGTCCTGGTAAAGCTCCTGTTTTTCCTTCATTTGGGACTCCCCCTCCATTTGGATTTCCATCTTCCTCTACTAGTCAGCCTGTGGTGGACCGATCATTCCACCTAACCCATCTCCTGGTTTCTTTTCACGTCCCCCACTTCCTGAGCCACACTTTGCTCGAGACTTTCGTGATAGGGTACAGCTTGCTACCTATTCCGGTTCCTCTGACGGGAAGTTATTAGAGAATTGGTTTGCTAAGCTTGACACATATTTTCAGATCTACCCTAAGACTGATCCTCAGAAGATCCAGTTGGCTGCTTTACATCTAGATGGACGCACCGCCACGTGGTGGCAAGTTTATAGAGCTGATCCTGATCGGGAAGGGCTCCATTTATGGCATACTTTTCGCCGTGACCTCTGTCATGCTATGATTGACCCTCAGTGGCTCGACCGCCAACGTGATACATTCTGTAGTCTCACTCAGACCAGTGATCTTGCTTCTTATACATATCAGTTTATGGAGCTTTCTTATCTTTTCATAGATCTATAGCCCACTGAGCTTATTTTTCGTTACATTGTTGGGCTTCGTGGTGCTTTACGTTATGATGTTTCTTCCTTCCGTCCTCCCACACTTGTTGAGGCGATGTCTCTCGCCAATACTTTACAGCATAAGTACTCTGACACTCTTCCTTCCCGCTTCTCTTGACCCCATCCTTCTGCTTCATCTTTTCCCGCTGCGTCCACCCCTACACCTGCCCCTTCTGTTCCAGCTCTCTCCATTGTCCCTTCGTCTCCTCGTCCTCTGTTACGAGCTCGTAACCAGTGCCGAACCCTAGAGAACACAGATAGGTCAGATACCACAGTCAGGGTCGTGTCCAGTGTACATGACCAACAGGGCAAGACAGTTTGAGTAGTGTGCTCCAGCACGGTTCATAGCCATGGCGAGCCTAACACAGCCTAGGGACCCTGTCAACAGGATAGGGCCCCCAGTTGGGTTCCGACGTGCAGTCGGCCACGTCAGTGCCGCGTGGCCGACACTTGGCAGTTGCATGTTACCAGTCCTCACACTGGGCTAGGAGGGGCTTACTCTATATCAGGGAGTAGGCAAGGTTGGGTGGATCAGTTAGTGTTTGCCCTACTGTGGTGTTAGGATCGATTACATCCTCCGACTCCTCGACCTGCTTTTGTCCGATGTTACACGTCTGCAGAGTTCGTTGACCTTCAACAACAACGTCTTTGCTTTCGTTGTAAGAGTCCTGACCATTTTGCCCGTGATTGCCGTCAGCCTCTCCCTACTACTACTGTTGTTTTTGACCATGAGGCCACTACTCCAGATGATTCCGATATCTACATTCACATTTCTGATGAGCCTGACCTATCCTCTGAGCCTTCCACTAATTTACTTCCTGCTACTTGCCATGCTCAGCTTGCCTATGCTACTTGGACAGGGCGTCCCGGTCCTCGCTCCATTCGGTTACGTGTACGTATTACAGGTCGTGAGTATATTGCTTTAGTTGATACTGGCAGCACTCATTCTTTTATTAGCAATTATATCACTCGTCGGATACGTGCTTCACCTATTCCTGCTTCACAGCCTCTCACAGTTGAGGTTGCCAGTTCCCATTCTTTTCCTAGTTCTCAGATGTTTCAACGTTTACCATACCGCATTGGAGATTTTTCTGGACAGGCAGATCTTTACATTATTCCTATGGAGCGTTATGATCTTATCCTTGGTGCTAATTGGTTTGCATCTCTTGGAGCCGTTACATTGGACTTAACACAGCAGACATTGACATTTGTACTTGATGCAGTTACACACTCACTTGTTGGCATTGATTCTCAGGGAGACTTCCAGTTGCTTACCGGGAAGCAGTTTATGCGTAACCTGCCAAAGGCTGACGATGCAGCTCTTCTTTCCATTCAGAGTACATCAGTTGCTGCTTCACTTTCACCATCCGTGGGTCCTCTTCCTCAGGTTGATGATGTTTCGGATTTACAGGTTGTTGTTGTGTGCCTTGCGCCTATATGCCTTGATTCACAGATATCGTATTCAGTGGTCATTCCTGGTTTCATTGATATTGAGGCCGTATACCTTGGTGGTATTTCTACTATTGCTTTTGCGCATACTTCAGATTGCCCTCCTGGTTCGGTGGTTGGTGCAGTATCTTCTCCATTGGTCTCTATACCTCCATCTCTTGAGTCTGTTATGGCCGATGTTCCTGCTGATTTCTATGGGGTTCTTCATGGGTCCACGTTTGATGGTTCCCTCGCTATTGGTGATCAGGTTGTATCTTCTTTCGCTTTACTCCATGGATCTCTGCTTGAGATTTGTGATCTGCCTCATGATATTTCTACGGTTCCTGACATGATTCATGCGCCTTTGGCCCTTACTATTACACATTTTTCATCCGAGGATATGTGCCAGATGGTCACTATTACTTATCTAGGGTATTTATATGCTGGGATCTTTCTAGATGAGTACACGGACATCCTTCCGTCTCCTGGTGAAGTCTTGATATTGCCATTTTTTGACCCAAAATCAAATTTCATGAAGAAACTGTGGATTAGTGACATATTTTTTCTTGGTTAAAGTACTGGTCAAATTGCTCCAGGATTGAAAATATCAAAATCTCTTAATAAGGGGAAGTTGTTGGGGATTGTAATAGATCCTAACACCACAGTAGGGCAAACACTAACTCATCCACCCAACCTTGCCTACTCCCTGATATAGAGTAAGCCCCTCCTAGCCCAGTGTGAGGACTGGTAGCATGCTACTGCCAAGTGTCGGCCACGTGGCACTGACGTGGCCGACTGCACGTCGGGACCCAACTGGGGGCCCTATCCTGCTGACAGGGTCCCTAGGCTGTGTTAGGCCCGCCATGGCTATGGACCGTGCTGGGGCACACTACTCACACTGTCTTGCCCTGTTGGTCATGTACGCTGGACACGACCCTCACTGTGGTATCTGACCTATCTGTGTTCTCTAGGGTTCGGCACTGGTTACGAGCTCGTAACACTCCCTCCCCCTTAAGAACCGTCTTGGTCCTCTAAGACAAAGTCTGGAAACATCTTGCGAAGGACGCTGCCTCTTTCCCAAGTGGCATTCTCAACAGGCTGATCATTCCACTTAACCAGATATTCTCGGTATAGAGTATGACGAGTCTGCGTCTCTCTACTATCAAGAATTTCCTCTGGTTCATGTGGAGGTTGTTGAGGATCCAATGGGAGAACTAGAACACTGTCCCCTACCAGATTATCTGATCTGGTTAAGGCTTTTCGTAACTGACTTACATGAAAAACTGGAAAAACCTTACTGCTGTGTGGGAGTTCTAGTTCATAGGTGACCTCGCCTAGTCTCCTACTGATGGTAAAGGGACCACAATACCTTGGAGACAACTTAGCACACACTCCTGATTTGAGGGTTTTAGAGTCAACTGGGACTCTCAAGTAGACTTTCTCACCAGTGGAGAACTGCACATCCCGTCTGTGTGGATCTGCATAATGCCTGGCTCGATCCTGGGATTGTCTAATGCTACGCTTAGCATGTTCTATCATCTGGTTTAGGTCTTCTAAAAAGTTTCTGGCTGCTTCAACTTTTTCTTGTTTAAACCCTACAGCTGTGGGTGAGCGTGGCTGAAAACCGTACATCAGCATAAATGGGCTGTATCCCGTAGCTGAATGTTTGGTACTGTTGTAAGCAAACTCTAATATTGAGAGATACTCCTCCCAATTAGTCTGCCTCTTGCTGACGTATGCACGAAGCATATCCTCCAGCACTTGATTTACCCTTTCTGTTTGACCGTCCGTCTGTGGATGGTCAGTGGTACTCATATTAAGTTTAGTATGGAGATGATGGAATACTGCCTTCCAAAAATTTCCAGTAAACTTACTGTCCCGGTCGCTGACTATGCCGGAAGGTAGACCGTACAATTTAAATAGCCCGTCTACAAACAACCTCGCTAACTCTGGAGCTCTAACGGTTGTTTTGGTCGGAATAAAATGAGCCATTTTGGTCAGACGGTCAACTGTGACCCATATAGCGTCATTACCCTTTTGGGTTTTAGGCAGGCCTACTATAAAATCCATGGAGATACTCTCCCATTTACCAGCTGGTATTTCTAAGGGATGCAACAACCCTCTTGCCTTTAAACGCTCTGCTTTATTTACTTGACATTTCTGGCAACTGGTTACATACTGGTGGACGTCCTTTTTCATACTGGGCCAGAAAAATTGCCTACGAAGAAGCTCATAGGTCTTCTGTATGCCTGGGTGTCCCGCGCTAGGATTGTCATGACATTCATATAGGACCTGCTGCCTATAATCCTCTGAATTGGGGACACATACTCTATCTCTATAGAGCAAGTACTCATCCTGAATGGAATACTGTTTCCATTTGAATCCTTGAGTCAACTGACCCTCAACCACTGGGGTTTGCTTGGGTAATACAGGCTCAGAATCCTCAACGTCATCTGACGACGTATACTCGGACTCATCATCATCCTCAACGGAAGCTGCCGTATTCTTGGATGAACTGGCACCAGCCCCGGGAACTGGTTCTGGAGTCTGTAACTGTCTGTTCTGGACTGAGTTCCAGATAATAGAGAAGAATGCATCATGCTGGCATTTCCCTCTCAAGGACTCGAGTAACTCATTACGAATCTGAGTAAAACTCAGCTCGTTTATCATAGGCATTCTGCTAAGGGCATCTGCTACTGTATTGAATTTTCCACGCCTATATCTGATAGACATGTCAAACTCTTGCATCAACTCTGCCCAACGAGCTTTCCGACCTCTAAGCTCAGGTTGATTGCAAAGGTATTTGAGACTCTCATGGTCTGTCAGGACCTCAAAGTTGGCACCATACAAATAATGCCTCCAAGTCTTAAGGGCATGGACTATAGAAAAGAGTTCCTTTTCATAGGCACTGTACCTAGTCTGAGCTGGCTCGAGTTTTTTACTCTCGAACGCAACTGGTCGTCCACCCTGAGTTAGCACAGCGCCTACTGCAAAGTCGCTAGCATCTGTTTCGACCACAAATGGCTGATTGGGGTCGACGACTTTTAAGACTGGTGCTGTAGCTAAGGCTGTTTTGAGAGCATCAAAGCTCTCCTGTTGTGCAGACTCCCAAATGAACTCCTTTCCCTTCCCCTTAAGAAGATTTGTCATAGGGACTGCTATCTGAGCATATTCCTTGACAAATCGTCTGTAATATCCCGCCAGACCAAGAAAGATTTGAAGTTCCAAAATATTCTGAGGTCTCAGCCAACTGAGTATGGCTTTAACCTTATTTGGGTCCATCTTAATCCCATCTGAAGAGATAATGTGACCCAAATATGCTACTTCTTCAACGAAGAATTCACACTTGGATTGTTTAGCATAAAGCTTATGCTTTCTGAGCAGTCGAAACACCTTTCTGAGGTGTTTTAGATGCTCCTTCCTCGTTTTGCTGTAGACGAGGATGTCATCTAAAAATACGACTACAAACTTACCCAAGTATGGTCTGAGGACACTGTTCATCAAGGTCATAAAGGTAGCTGGAGCATTTGTGAGCCCAAATGGCATCACCTTAAACTCATAATGACCGTGACGAGTCCTAAAAGCTGTTTTCGAGACATCTTCCGATTTTATACGGACTTGATGATATCCCGATCTAAGGTCTATTTTACTGAAAAATTTAGCCCCGTCGAGTTGATCAAACAACTCGTCTGCCCGAGGCATAGGGTATTTATTCTTAATTGTGACTTTATTGAGGGCTCTGTAATCTACGCAAAGACGCATAGACCCCTCTTTCTTTTTCACCAATAGGACTGGTGAGGCCCATGGTGAACTACTGGTCTGAATTTGGCCTTTCCCAAGATAGTCTGTTAACTGCCTAGTTATTTCTTCATCCTCTGTTCGGCTGACCCGATACGGAGGTTTAGAAACAGGTGCTGTACCTGGTACTAGGTTTATTACATGATCTACCTCTCTGCTAGGTGGTAAACCATGTGGCAAATCTTCAGGAAAAACATCTTTAAATTTAGACAATAAAGTTTCTAATTTACTGATTTTCTGCTGAATAGAACTGGAAATAGAAACTTCAGGAATAAACTGAAAGTCACATAAGAATACCTGATGGTCTTCGTCTCCGATTAGCTGACAGAGCTCTGAACTGCAGACCATAGGGCTGTTGGGAACATCATGCTCCCCATGCAACTGGATCTCTCGGCCTTTACACTGAAAGCTGAGGGTGTTCTCCTGATAGTTTCTGTGGAGGGAAGGTCCTAAACTGTAGAGCCAATCTCTCCCGAGAACAATGTCTGTTCGATCCAGGTGCATTATCTGAAAGTTTATTTGATCTTGGTACCCCTGAATACCAAGATTTAACTTACTTACCATAGTTTCCCATATTTTTTTATCTTCACCCTTAGCTAATGAAACTATGTACCTATGCTGACTAGGTACTTCTGGTAGTTTAAGCTTTTTAACCAGGGTGTGGTTGATGAAATTATGGGTTGCCCCATCATCAACCATGACTCTTACTGACTGGTTACCAACTTTCCCATGCATACGTACTAGGTCATGCGGCCCAAAGTTGAAGGGTCTCGCTAGCATTGCAGAGGTCAGCTGGCAACAGTGTTCATGATCTTCATGATACACTTTGATCTCGGAAGCTGCCGAGTCACTGGGGAAACATACAGTCTGAACAAGATGAACTTGTTTTTTATCTTTCTTATCTTTTTTAGTGAAAGGCCCCTTGGGACACTGTCTGACTGTGTGTCCCTTGCCCATACACACAAAGCACAAACGTTCTTGTTTGGCTTTCTCAAAATCATCTGGTTTTAAGGGCTGTATGTGTGAAGGGCGTTTCTGAGGAGCTTCACCTTTAAATTTATCTTCTTTCTTTCTTTTTAAAAATTTCTTTTTAAATTGAAAGTCTTTCTGAGGAAGCTGCTCAGAAAGTGGTTGCTGTCTCGCTCTCTTCCTACCCACTGAATCATCATAGATTTGAGCATATCTGAGAGCTTGCTCAAGGGTAGTAGGCGAGTTTCTCTGGACCTCTACTTTATATTCATCTTTGAGGCCACGGACAAATCCCCTGATTTTTTGATAGTCATCCATATTTTTAATCTTTAAAATTGCCTCTCGATACTGCGAGATATATTGGATGAGGGACTTGTCCATTACTGTTCTTTCCCAGGCTTCCCAGGCTCTATCAAGTTCATTCTCTGGTAGAGATTCTCTTAGGAAAGCTTCTTCAAAAGCTTTCCATGACCGGGGAGTCTGCCCAGTCTCCTGGAGATTTAACCACCACTTATAGGCCATAGGCCCTAAAGAAAGACTGGCCTCAATTGCTTGCAAATGGTCAGGGGTCTGTTTAAGAGCATGAATGTTCTTCCATTTGCTGAGGAAGGTTTGTAGAATATCTGCATTTCTATCCTTCTCTTCCCCATTAAAAGTAGGAGGCTTTAAATCTTTAAAAACACTGGGGTGAGACCGTAAAGTCTCACCCGAAACTGATGGAAGTGGAGAAGGGGATAACTGAGAAGTGGAGGGAAGGCTTCCTTTCGCGGAGCTCAAAATCAAGTTTTTGAGTTCAGCGAACGAGTCGTCCACACTGGACTTGAAATTGGCTAATGCCAGCTTCAGTTCATCCACTTCTGTTACCAATTGGAGGAACTGCTCCTTGGTAACCAGTTCGTCGAGTTCTTCGGCGAACTGTTCTTGTTCTTCTACTTCCATGGGTTCCTTCCCTTTTCTGTAAGCCAAGGCTTCTGTTTCAAGTTCGTCGAAGCCTCTCTCCTGGGGTTGATCAGGTCCCTGAGGAGTGGTCATCTTCGAAACTGAAAGAGAGCTACCTTAACTTCTGAAGGAAAAAAGTCTAAAAGACTAATTTACAACTGTACAAGGGAAAGGAAAGATGACTTAGCTGTTTCTGAGGACTGTACTTCCAAAGAAAGAATCAAGAAAAGCCCTTTCAGCTCTTCCTCCACTGCTTTCAGATCTGCTGTCCGGAAAAATCAGAGATCAAGGTACCAAGAAAAAGAAACAAACTTCTGATCGTCTTGGCCCCTTCCCTCGCTGTCTGAGGTGTATACTTTTTGCTCCAAAATTCCCGTTTTAGGACCCAAAACAGTTGCAAACTTGTGGTTCCTGCCAAAGACCTTCAGCGCTGGACCTGCACCCACGATTCTGTCTCAGATCCGCTCCAAATTCCAGAAAAATTTCACTCCAAATTCGAAGTTTCCACCCAATTTGGCAGCGCTGGACTTGCTCCACGTTTTCTATATAAAATGTGCTCAAAAATCCACAACTGATACATAAAAATCAAGGGTAAATCCCTGATTTTTCAGCGCTGAGCTTCTACAAGGGATTGTGCCTCAAACAACTGTAAATTCCCAGCAAATTTCAAGGAATTGAAAGCTGTTCCTACAGCGATTTTCCTCCTCAATTCTTTCCTGAGAATCTGAGAAATCTTTCCTATCTTCTGATAGCTTTCTCTACTGCTGTCCTGAACTCCCTAGGATGGAGATGGCTCTGATACCAGTGTAATAGATCCTAACACCACAGTAGGGCAAACACTAACTCATCCACCCAACCTTGCCTACTCCCTGATATAGAGTAAGCCCCTCCTAGCCCAGTGTGAGGACTGGTAGCATGCTACTGCCAAGTGTCGGCCACGTGGCACTGACGTGGCCGACTGCACGTCGGGACCCAACTGGGGGCCCTATCCTGCTGACAGGGTCCCTAGGCTGTGTTAGGCCCGCCATGGCTATGGACCGTGCTGGGGCACACTACTCACACTGTCTTGCCCTGTTGGTCATGTACGCTGGACACGACCCTCACTGTGGTATCTGACCTATCTGTGTTCTCTAGGGTTCGGCACTGGTTACGAGCTCGTAACAGGGATGCCCATCGCTCACCAAAAGCCCAAAAACAAGAAACCGTTAACTATTGGTTGCCACCTTAAAGTTCTAAATTGAATCAATTCGAAAGGATCATAAGGCCCAATGGGCAGAACTTTTCCAAAATTTGATTCTATGTAGACATACTTATAGAATTGCAAAATTTGTAAGTTGGGTTCACAAGAGAATTTCTAGTTGAATCCCTATATCAAATTTGTTCTTAAGTCCATTAATTCCCCGCTCATACTTTCCCTACTTCTCTTCTAAAATATTGAGGTGACTAACCTTTGATTCCAACTCAATCATCTACAAATTGATGTCTATATTAAATGTCCGAGCGTGCGATACAAAAAAAAGAGTCACATGTTCCAACGCATTCTTGAAATAGAAACAATACAATCAATGCAAATTAGGAAAAAAATATATATATGCTTCCTTTAGTATGTAAGCGACCTAACTAATTAAGCAAGAAAATATCGAACCTCCAAATGCAGGCACCTCCATCATCGACGGTTTAGCCTTGGGGCTACCTTTTCGATTGCCTCTTGTCAAATTTTGTTGTGATCTCGTCTCTTGAAGAGAGTGCTGACGCGAAACCACATCAAGAGGCATAATTTTGGATTCACCCTTTGCTAACTTAGCGAGTATAACTTCCAACTGCAATGCATTCAGTTAAGATCAAATCAGCAATATGGAAAGAATTCACAAAGAAGCATGCATCTCAAAATATCATTACAATGCTCTTAAAGAAAATGGAAAGCTTTTTGTGTTGTTTATCAGAACAAATATTCATTAGCAGGCCATCTTTAAGACAAGCAAAGTATACATTCTTTAGAAGTAGCTACTCACCTTTTGTGATTCCCTCAATTCCAGCTACCATTTAGTCGAAAGAAAAATATAAAAACTCCAAGCAATTTGCTTAACAATGTTATACAAGCATTGAAACTATTGGTCTCTAGCAATAATGTTACACTTAATATTTGGCCAAAGGAAAACAAAAAACCAACATAATGTACTATATTTCTTATACAATCAAACTCAAAACAAATATTTATGAAAGTCCAAGCACATTGCACCAATAAAAGCCATGATTTTGATACTAGTCTAGGATTGGAAAGTTTCAAATATAACATACATATGGTGTGTTACATATAGGGCAAATTTATACTATTAGTAGTTCATTTTATGAGGAAACTGCACATTCAACGGCGCATCATGGCAATTTCTTACTTGTAACATGTTTCACATGATCCTAATTTAATAGCACGTTAGCCTATTCTAAAGAATTTCCTCAAGCACTTTCGTGATTTTTTTCCCTATACTATTAGTACTAGAGGATTTATTTTCTCTCCTTTCTCTTCACTCCAATACACAAGTTCCACCTACTTGCATGTTCACTTAATTGTATTTACATTTCACATTGCATCTAGCCCATTGTTGATTGCCACTAACTGTTCATCCAATAGCACGTAGCTTTTTGTATCCACAATTTTCGAACTTTTTCTTTTTTTAAGGCTTTCTAATAATGGTTCTTTTTCAGAATAACAATTCAGTCCTAACTTAATAAAGTATACAATGATTTATGACCCTCGGGATCATTGATCGCTGGTGCTCTCTCTCTCTCTCTCTCTCTCTCTCTCTCTCTCTCTCTCTCTCTCTCTCTCTCTCTCTCTCTCTCTCTCGCATGCGCGCGCCCGCCTTGACCCTTCATCACTCCAGCTCCATCTCCATCTTCATCGCTCCACCTATGGCCTCACGTAAACCTACTTTAGCATCCCTCCTTAATCTGGCCGTCATCTCTGGATTTACCCTTCCATGGTGTACTAATATCATCCACCCCATTCACAAGAGTGGTGACCCCATGAAACCTGGTAACAATCGCAACATTATGATTGGGCACATTGTGGCTAAACTTTATGGCACTATCCTTCAGACAGCGATTAGTTGTGAGGCAAACACGGAGGTTACATGATTTGGGTCAGGCGGCTTCAGGACACATCACTCCACCACTGATCATGTGTTCACTCTTCGGGCTATTATTGAGGAAGCCAGGTCCAGACACGAGGGAGTATATTGCTGTTTTGTATATTTTCGGAAAGCGTTTGACTCTGTCCCGCGTCATATGCTTATCCAGAGGTTGAGAGATCTCGATTTTTCCACCGATACCATATTGGCGGTCATGGCACTCTATGAGCAGGTTTGGGGATGTTTCAGATCAGAAGATGGTCTCTCTGAGAGAGTTAGGAACACTATTGGGGTGAAGCAGGGTTGTTCCCTCTACCCCACACTCTTTGGTTTGTATATTGATGAGCTTGAGAGAGCCATCAATCAGGATGATGGTATTGGCGCAGGCTTGGTGATATACTCATTTCCATTTTGCTTTATGTTAATGATGCGGCCCTACTTTCTTCATCTGGTGAGGGGCTGCAGCAGCACTCGGACACATTACAGGTTTTTGGAGACTTACTTGGTTTGATTGTGCATACCAGGAAAACCAATATCATGACCTTTAACACCTCCAAGACCTTTATGCAGCGATAAGTGTTCACTCTAGGGGGGCAACCACTTGAGGTGGTATCCACTTACACCTATTTGGGGACTTCCTTCACTGGTCCTGCTTTCAGTATGAGACACGTTGCCACAGGTAGACTATGTAAGGGCCATGCTTCGTTGGTTAATCTTGAGCACTTTTGCTTCAGGAAGCACATTCGGGATGCACCGAGTAGGGTTCCCATCAGTATATCAGGAGGGTTATTTATCTGGCATATTCTAAAGTGACTTGGCAGGGGCCCTTGGGTGTCAAGCCGGACTTCTATCGCTCCAGTTTCCTAGAGTTAGACAGTGCTAGGGTGGGTCCCATTCTTGCCTCGTTATTTGGATAGCGGACTTTCACATTGCCTCCGCTTTACACTGGGTCAGTTCCGAGTTTCCTCACACCAGCTATACATGGAGACGGGGCGCTACCAGGGCATCCCTCATATGAGCAGACTTTGTCAGACGTGTGCATTGGGGGAGGTGGAGTCAGGGAGCATTTTCTATTTAAAGGCCCTGTCTATTATGAGAATTGGGGATGCTATCATTGTCTTTTCCGAGACTCTCCGGTCACACTTCGCTCAGTCATTTCCTATGTTGACCCTCGATGTGTGGCACTGATGTTGCGTGAGATGTTCCTGCTCCGCAAACATATTTGTCAGAGAGATCAACATGGATACCATGACTCCCAGCAGACTCATCTTACCCCCTTTTTTTCTAGGAGACGATCTAGAGCAGACATTGACGCCGACATTTTGTCAGATATCTTATCTTGGGATTCTCATCGAGATCGGCGACTTGCCTACAGACCACATGCCAGGGCTACCAGGAGACCTCATAAATCTCGAGCTCATGTACGTTGGCCCACTACTCAGCACCTTCAACTTCTTCTATCCTTTCTTTCTTCAGCAGCGATCCTGTGGTGACATAATCTATCATATAGTTCAGACGGTTATTGTATAGCTATACGACACCCCATTGTACCATATTTCAGACCTCCATGTCTGAGGGCCGTTTAGTTTAGAGATTTTGTCTGGTCTTGATAGACCAATCATTTTAGCTAGTAGTTACCTTATGTTTATGGAGACATTTATATGCTCCTTTCAGTATCTATCACACTTGACATGTACTTATTTGGTCTTATACGGCTTTTGGCAATAAAAGACGTTAATAAAGTTCTCTCTCTCTCTCTCTCTCTCTCTCTCTCTCTCTCTCTCTCTCTCCCCCTTCCCTCTCGCGATGGTGCAGCCCGCTGAGGGCCCGTGACCTGGCCCACCGACTGTCCCACTGACCAGCCTAACTGCGCGCTGTCCTAGCCCGTGACCTGGCCCGCTGGTCCTAGCCCGTGTCTGCTCGCTGTCCAGAATCGCTGATCCAAAAATTGCTGGTTGGGTAGGGCAGTAGGGTGAGTCAATGGCTAAGAAAGGGAAGGGGAGCCCACGCTCCCCCCCCCCCCCATCCCCATCCCCATTCCCATTCCCATTTCTGCCCCCTCATCGCTGGGCCCCCCTTCACCATCGCTGTCCACCACCAACATCGCTGCAGAAACAGTACCTTCACTGTCCACTAGCGCTGCAGAATGCATCGCTGTTTCAACTTCTTTTGCGGCTGTTTCAGATGTTGCTCAGTGCCATAATGATGATACTACAGCTATTATGGATAGAGGCTCCACTCCCACTGCAGCGATGATTTACGCAAGGTGAAGGATGATAATATTTCAGCGTTGCCTACGGATCTAGTCCACACTCCCTGCCCTCCACCTGCTCTCACTCCTCTTTCTTGATACCCGAATCTATACACCTGCCAAATCATTTGAGCAGTACATTCTTTCTTACATCGAGTAGATCAAACAAGAATCCAGCTCTCTACGAAAGAAAATGGGACAGCTTCAAGCGACCATGCAATCTATGTCCGTTGAACGAGAAATCATGCTAACCCGGATTACTTCTTTGGAGGCAGCAATAAGTAAACAAGGAGAACCTACAAAGATTCAAGAGTTGGAAGAGAAGATAGAGCAACATAAGGCTAAGACGAAAAGGTGGGCTTCTCTTTTCAACGAGGACGTTAAGGAAGGTACACCCTCCTTCAACCGAGTCATTTCAGCCACCATATCCAAAGAGCGAATGCGGGAGTACAAATCCCTGAATATTAGAGTCCGCGGGGTTGAAGACACCAATGATCCAATGGCCGAAGCAACCAGCTTTCTTTCAAGTACACTCTCCCACCACTCCGAAGGCTTAGATAGAGCTCAAAGAACCAAGAGAGACCCTTCTACACTCATTGTTCGCTTCACGAATTCGGAAGAGAGACGGGCGACTCAAACTGCGGGCCAAGCTTAGAGGTACACTTAGATTTATGGATGATGATCTCACTCCCATGCAGGTTGCGGATCGAAAGAAAGCATTCAGTGAGGCAAAAGCTTTGGGGAAGAGGGTAATCTATCGGGATGGTAAGGCTCGATACATTGATCCTCCGCATCCTGACAAATAGGAATTAAGGCCCTCCGGACTTGGTAGCGGTTTGGGGGCTCTTTCTAGAGCATTGCGGTTGAGGTTATGGAACTGCAATGGCATTCACTCTCCAGCTACCACAGGGGATTTTAGGGATTTTCGTGCGGAGGGTGATATCTTACTACTCACCGAGACACATGAGAGTCCAAAGAGAGGACTACCGGCTGTTGCGGGTTTTTGTTGGTACTCTGCACATCGGAGGGCGACAAGAGCATTGACAGATCGGGGTGGTTGTTCTGGTGGGGTAGCCTGCTTAGTCTGCGACCTCATTCAGCCTTGGGTTGAGTTGGTGCATACTGACGAGCAAGGGAGCTATATTTGGATTCGGGTGGACCGGACTTTGATGAGCCTGGACCGAGACCTCTTTCATGGCCATTTCTTATTTTCCACCAGATACATCAATTTTCACATCAGATGAGGAGTCACCTTACACGGATATCTCTTCAGACATTATCAGATATGACGAGCGGGGTTATATTCTTTTTCGCTGGCGACTTTAATGCCAGGATTGGGTCTAGGCAGATGGAGTTCCATAGAGCAGAGGATGATCCACAGCGGATACATGCTTTAGACTGGGATGATCTTGGCCTCCGACGACTTACCGTCTCTCCTCTCATCCATTTCATCCTTCTTGGTTCACCGCACCACCCTATCTGACCATTCCTACCTCTCTCTCTCTCTCTATTGGCCTTCTTCACACCCCATATGCTAGTACGTTAACCCCTAGCGAAAAGGTCGTATACCGCTATCACCCTCAAAACACTCCTCTATACATGGAAGCCCTATCTGACCTCCTGACTCATTTCCCCTTCACACATACTTTGGCGGACCAGTCTCTTTTTCTTGTCCAGACCATGCATACCGCTGCATCCCTTGCTTTCCCATCCCCACGACCCAAGCACTTACGACATAGTCGACCACATAACCCCTGGTGTGACCACGAATGTAACCAACTTCGCCTTAACTTGGTTCATGCACGCTGCCACCTTCCCCATCTGGTAAAGGACTTATCTCGTGTATATCGTAGAACCACCCAAAATAAGAAAATTACATACGAAATCTGCCAGGGAAAGAAGATGCTCGAGGCATTGTTCCATATTGTCACATTCATACAGCGACTGGAGGATATTCACGGTAGAAGCACACACTATGCTGCAGCAGCTTTGTCATCATCCCAGCACTTACATTCTGAGGGACACCCCTTCTCGTGGTATTCCCAAGCCTGTCGTCTTCTCTCCACATGGGGTATTCATATTACGGATCTACCAGCTGGTACTCATCAATATGTTCGAGGACACCTGTATAGGGCATATCTTTAGAGCACTTGGCAGGGTTCGTCCGGGGTGAAGACGGAGTTTTATCCGGCACATTTTCTATCCCGAGATCTCGCTGGGTATCCTATTGTACCCGAATATTTGGTGGATAGTATCTCACACAGACTGCGGATAGTGATGGGTCAGTTTCGGGTTTCCTCTCACCAGCTAGCCATTGAGACTGGCAGATACAGTGTACCCCGAGAGATGCTCGTATTTGTAGTATGTGTGATACACACGACGTAGAGGATGAGTTTCATTTGTTCTTCAGATGCCCAGCCTACTATGAGATTCGAGGGAGATACTATTGCTTGTTTCGAGATCGTCCATTCACACTCTCTACCTTGATATCGTATGAGGAACCCAGATGTGTTGCACTGATGATCCGAGAGATGTCAGACCTGCGTATGGCGAGGCTAGACGCTGACACCTCCCCCCTGATACAGCTGAGCATACAGGAGTGTTTATCCCATCGGAGACAAAGACAGGAGAGTACTGATTCTAATGGAGAGGTTGAGATTCCGGATGCTTCCATACATAGACGGTAGAGACAGTGTAGACGACCAAAGAGACAGCCAGCCCACAGGCCACAGCCTACAGCTTCACGGCAGCAGAGACGACACCCTCTATCCACTCGAAGATAGAGATCCACAGTTCGCTCAGTGACAGTGTCACAACATACCATACATCATTATTTCACAGGCGAAGAGACATCTATTGTACCATGATGATAGACTCTGCTTGTGCTAGTCACTATTTCCTATTTTTTTGTAGTCTTGTTTCTTTTAGGTGGTAGAGCTTTCATGCTCCCATTGTGCATACTTGACATGTATCTGATTTTTAGTCCTATGTACCTTAGGGTATTTCATGGACATTAATAAAGATCTTTCTTCTTTCTCTCTCGGCTGGCGCTATGGCTCCCCATCGCGGTTCACCCCCCTCGCGCCACGTGTGCCTCCCACTCCCCTACCGCAGCCATCTCATCCTCCCCCCTGCCCTCCACCCTTCCCCTCACTGAAACCACCACCCCCCCCTCGTTGTTTGCCCACCCCTTGCCCTCGTTGTCTGCTCACCCCCTGCCCTCGCTACAGTTTCCTCCCCCTCGCTGCTCGCTACAATACCCTCCCCCCCGCTGCTCGCGGACCTGTTGCTAACTGATGATGTGGCAGCGTTGCCTGTTGATGTGCCTATTGATGCAGCACCCCCTTGCTTCCTCTTCTACACTCTCACTTTCTTCCTCATCTTCTTCTCTATCTTATGCCCTTCCTTCCTCTCTTTCACCTTCTTCTTCTTCCACCTCTTCTTCATCTTCATCGATCTCCAATCCTATCGGCCTCCTTCCTATTCCTATTTCCCAAGAATCCACATCTCCCCCATCTACAGCACTCATCCCATACACTCCCTCCAAATCAACCGAACTATTTTCTTCCTAGGAAGCTGACCAAATGAAAGCAAATATCCGCCTTTGAAACATAAACTTTCACAACTGAAGGGAATGGTGGTCACCCTAGTCAAGGAAAAGAACTTGTTGCAATCCAAAGTTGCCTCATTGGAACTACTCCATATGGTGAGCACTTACTGCAGTTTGGAGAGGCACATAAGCTAGCCATCTATAATGGCTTACCCTGCTGGCCACATTCAGACAGTTATACATGCCACCCTCACAGCGGAGGACATAGTGTCGTTGACTATCTCATGGGGTCACCATCCTTTGTACCAATAGTCTCAGACTTCCATATTTCCTCCACCACCCTTTCTGATCACTAATTTCTCTCATTTGATATCGGCCACCTTCCACCCACTCATCCATCTACATTACCCATGCTTACCCGAGCACCCAAGTACACATTTGATCCGATTTACACGCCACTATACCGATAGTCCTTGGCTTCACTTTTACACTCCTTTCCTCATGACAGTCCAGTCGACACCCAGGCCGCTTTTCTCACTCCTCTCTCCACATGACTGCATCACTAACCCTCCCCACAAAACCCCATCCCAAAAAGACTCGACACACACCTCGACCACTACACCCTCCATGGTACGATACCGAGTGTCATTCTCTTCATCAGTCAGTAACCTATTCACATATCCATGCTCTACATCTAGTTCGATCTTCCCGACGCACTTACCATCGTGTTCTCCGTCGTAAGAAGCGTTCCTATGATGATTCTGAAGGGAAACATCTTATTGACCTTCTTTTCAATTCTTCTTCGGGCGCTTTTTGGCGTGAGTTCATTCCTCACTCTCCACCACCTCTCCTAGAGGTCCTCTGCACTTGGACTGCTTATGCTACTAGCTTGTATACCGTCCCTACCCACTCACCTATATCTATATCTCCACGACCATCTGAGTTCTCCTTCTTTACATCTGACATGGTACTTGCAGCCCTTAAGAAGATGAAGTCCCACAAGGCCAGAGATATTGACGACGTTGAGTCTGAACTCCTTTCCCATGCCTCTGATTTACTCGCTCCCACCATAGCCACCCTTCTTAATTCTGCAGTTGTTTCCGGTTTCCCATCATCCTTGTGCACTAACATTATCCATCCCATCCATAAGAATGGTGACCCCATGATTCCGAGTAACTACCGCACCATCATGATTGGGCATGTCCTGGCGAAGCTATATGGTACTATACTTCAGTCTGTTGTGAGTTCAGAGGCGGAGACTACGAGACTACATGCTATGGGCCAGGAAGGTTTTCGAGCCCATTACTACAGATCACATCTTCACGTTATGGGCCTTGGTTGAGGAGGCTAAGCACAGGAGAGAGAGAGGATTTATTGTTGTTTTCATGTAATTAATTGATTAATTATTTTATTTCTTTTATGCCCTTTCCCCCCAAAACCCCTAAAAAAAAATTATTAATTACCACGGTTCTTGGAACCAGACTTTATGAATCGTACGGTTCACTGTACAATTCCAAGAACCGTGGTGAACCGGTTCACGAGAACTATGGAATATACTAATGAATATGTTAAGTATGTCACAATTTATAGAATGTATCTCTTTCTCTTGTTCGCCCTCTTTGTTTAACACTCTTACCATTATTGATTACTTACTTAATGACCTCTTAATTGACAAAGACCGAGTATTTGCTGAAAGTTTGCAATAGACAAAAAACATCGATATATTGTTTCACAATGGAGATTGTGTCATCCCATATTCCCTCAAATTTTTCTAAGGCCAATAAACAAAGGGCCTTGGACCCTGCTCCACAATACCATGGCTGGTATGTGCTTATTCAAAAATCAATTTCAATGGCAGATTTATACCTGTCATCATCAATGAAATCTTATAATTTGTTGACACTTGTATTTAGGCACAAACTATCACATATCAAGAATAAAGATGCTTTACTGTGTTAAAAGTAAAGACTTATCAAAAATAATTCCAGCTTTGATTCTTATGTTTGCCCATTAATTACACTACTCATAACGAAGCCCTCAATCTTCCAGTTAGTCGCCGAGATAGGACACCATTAAAGCCTCATAAATGCTCTTTAGGGGATGAAAATTCAGCACTTAAAAGCATTTCAGTAACCTTCCCTTAGGCTTATCAATCACTTTAATTTTTTTGAGCTTGAGTACTTGGTGTGGAGAACTGCAACAGAGCAGAGTTCCTTTCCAGGATAGCCTGCAAGCATAGTTGCCCATTCCAGAACAAAAAAAGTGTACCAGAACGTTATTCCAGAACAAGCCTTGAAGAAAAAAATTCAGTACATTATTTTTCTCAAATTTTAAAAGAAGAAATGGTTTTCTTTATCAGATTTTGGGGCCAAAAGTACTCCTCCATCCATACAAATGTGTTGTTGGACATAGATATGCTTGCTCCACATACTAAAGCCAAGGTTACATGCAAATTCGAATCGGCCGATTCGTCCTGATTTGAACCGGCTAGCTCGGTTTGAATCGGGAAACGGTTCGAACCGTTTTTTTGTTTTTTTTTTTGGGTGGGGGGGTGGGGGGGGGGGGGGGCAAAAAGCAGTTCGAACCAGTTCCTAAAGATTCGATGTTCGAACCACGGTTCGATGCAACACTGGAAACAGCAATGGCATTTGGGGCACTGAACTGGGAGATTTAAGCAAACTGCAGTCAGCACCTTTGAATCCCATGAAAATTTGGTCTCATTGCTTACACAGCAAGAGAGTTTTTTTAACATTGACCAAACTATCAAAAATGTTTACATCCATAGAAATAGTGCTCATGGAAGTTGGCTTTTTTTTTTTAGTACATACTACTTTCGGGTATCTTTTAGGGCATAATTTAAGTATTTTTTGAGAAAAAGTTTAACACGTTTTGAACCAGTACGTTCCAACCCATTTTTGTCAGAACGGGTTTCTAAGCCGGCAAGGCAAGTCATTGTCACTTCTCTTCGCTTCTTTGTTGGAAAATCACCCATTGTAAACAATTTGCTGCTGTGATGTTCTTGATGCCATATTGGGATTCTCTTCAAAATTGTCCACATGATCATGTAGAATGTACATGCAAAAAGGGTCACACATGAAGAGTTGTCAATTCACATGCAGGCTAGCCACAAAATTTTTCCTTGCCTTCCCATGATTTTTCAGTAGATACTACACTGTAATCACTGAATCGTTTGATTTTGACTAAACTCTATGTCTAATGTCCCTAGAAAAGATACCATAAAAGAGAGGTATGCATGGGGATGTATCACGTAAATGTTTGCTCATCTTCTAGGGATAATGGAAATTTTCACATAAGTAATTTGTCAAGTGACACACGGGCTCCTAAATGAATATCTAAATTTTGGATGTCGGAATGTCCCATTGACTCTTTTAAAAATTTCATTGTAAAATAGTTCAGCTAGAACTGTAAAATGGAGTTTACAACATTGGACATGAAAAACATGTAGATGGTGCAAAGCATGTCTCATATAAATGGCACAGAAAACAGTGCGTGGCGCCAAAAAAAGCTGCAGGTCTCAAAATTAGCATCAAAGTTGAATATTATACATAAATAGCAAATACTGCTCCAAAATAACATACATATTCAGGCTGTGGTGAATGCCTTTCTAGTTCATCGCGGAGTTGAGATTCTCCCCTACGATACATTTCCTGTAAGGACGTCAATAACAAATTTTCAGTGTTCTGCTTCAATATGGTAAAACCACTTGTGAGTCATGATTCTTAAAAACAAGTAACATGGTGACATGTCAGACTACTACTAAGGACTTATTATAGCCAATTGCACATCTGGTTCCTCTCCTTATTATAACATTTTCTTACATTGATTATCTTATCAAACAAAGGGCTGATAACTCTTTTAACTTATCTTGATGGTCTAAGATCATGATCCTTTCTACTCCCCTGTTATTGTCACATATTATGAAACTAACTTCATTTTCCAAAATCAAGAACACGACCCTCATAATTTTGTCATTTTCGTGAAAGGAACATATCAAGCTGTGTTATACCTGTAAGCAAAGCACAGCTGCATCCCTGACATTGCTATTCGAATCTTCCAGTAGCTGCAAAATCTATTGAACAACAAGAAAGCACAGATGACTGAGTAGGGTTCATTAAATACAATTATTTTAGTTTACAACAAAACCTTCATGCTAGGAATCAATTTCCTGAGAATAGATATTGGAAGGTAAAATTCCGAAACTGAACATACTAAAAACATCAGATCCAACTTGGAATATACGAGAAATCAGAGCATCAGGCCATGGGTGGCTCTATTTGCACATGTATGAATATCTATAGATCTATTTGTGAAATTAGATTATATCCACTTTCACAAATTTAAATTGAGAAGTCAATGATGTCATAAGGTTAATCTTGGAAAACATCTACATGCAACCAAAAAAGTCACAGGATCTATATCATAATCATATTTAAGCATGAAAATCAAAACCTTTCTACAAATAATTGTGTTAATCAAAATTAATAGAGTCTAGATTTCATACCGAAGGCAAAAGTAGTCTCTGCAGAGGAATTTCTGTAGCTGCAAACAAGCTGACAGATGATGCGGCTGTTCGAGCAAACTCCTCACGAACTCTCCAGTTTTTGTGCATCCAAGCATAACTTCCTGCCCTCTCAACCACAATGGATGGGGAAGATATCTGCGCACCAAAAGAGTTTGTTAAATCCAGTTGCATTTCTTCTACTTTGCTAGCTGCAAGATAATTCTCGATTTATCACGTAAAAGCGGCATAAAAGAATCAATATTGTTACTCTAAAAATAATGGTACCTTCACTGTAAATTAGTATTATATAGATCATCAACAATTCATGAAAATAAAAACCTATTCTTCCACAACCACTCCATCTAGAAGAGTTGCTCCCGTCCCCACAAACGACTGGTCTTATATGTTTACAATGCAACGAGAGTCTAAACGAGCGGGCCAGCAGGGTCTTTAATCTATCTTTTTTTTAACCTACACTAAATCGTTCCGACCCAGTACGTTCCGGAACAGACGGACGGTCAGAACGGAACGTTCCGACCCATTTTGGTCGGAACGGGCTTCTAAGGTACACTTCACTTAATACTTAATTGTGGAAGAGCTCAATACCAAACAAAGGGGTTCATATGAATACCAGTTATGTTTGAAAGGCTATTGATTGATAGACAAGTTCAGCCCCAATATCCTGACTAAATGTAGCATTCATAGAAATCAACTTTGCAAGTCACAACGATCCCCTTCAACTCCGAAGTTCATAGCACAGGCCCGGATAAACCCCATACTGTAGCAGCTTCTCTACAAATGGTGCCTACTCCCTCAATGTTTTCCAAAAATTGGATTGCGCACGGCAAATTTCCATACTCATCCACTTGTGGTGAGAATCAATTGCAGAAAGCTGAACTTTTATCTACCCAATTGTTTGTTAGTCACATCTACAGCTACTCCATGATTACGTAAATGACTTTCGAAGTAAGAGATTATATCTTGCTATTCTGTCGTTTAAAAATTAGCAAAATTTAGAAACCTTGGTTATGCATTGGCAATTTAGACGGCTTCAGGTAGAACTGTTAAGGGGTCTCAATGAGTAGGTGATTTTTTGTTGGGCTTGCAGCATTATGTCAGGTGCACAAGGATTCTTCTCTGTTGAAATTTCAAGTTATCACCATAAAAATTTATACCATACTGTCATCTCAGCAAATTGTTTTTCTACCACGAGCGATTGTAATGTGGTGGTATTGACACAAATTCTATGATGGGAAGTGATCTGTCACCTCACTGTAATTTACCAGCAGAAGGCTAGTATGTTGTTTACCATAAGAATGCTAATATGGATTAAAAAAGGGCATCCCTAGCCAGAAAAACAACCTCCAGGCAGGTTGAATTGCATGAACAAACAGATACACAAACAGGACATCATGTCAACAATTTGCTCATAAGGTTTGAAACCAGTTAAGCTGAAAACCAATAATACCATTTTGGAGAGAATCTGAATTCATTCATACCCTATCCCACTATCAGAGAACTAGGTGTCAGTGTATGGATTCGGAAAGACATAGTAGTTTTAGGCAGAAAATATTAGTGCCAAGCTAAGAAATCCGCTTCTTTGGAATCAGTTCTAGTTATCAATAATTGTCTTACTAGAACAGAATAAATGTTAAGAACAGGATCAATAAGGTAACGATTAGAAGAAACGTACAGATGCTTGACATTGAAGCCAAATACATCATACAATGATGGTCCTAATAGATGCCTTGCTAGCAGGTCGTGGAATTTTTAACATACAGCATAGAATTCATGAAAGATAGGAAAACCCCAACAACAGTAACAGGGCAAAAGATATTTCTATGAGCACTTGTAAAGACAAATGCTTACAAATTAGTGCTCTACTCCCACATCCTTCATTTTAAGAATGGGAGAGTATGTGATCATGAAATGGAATGCTTCAACCTTCATTGTACATGGGAAGCTTCGGTAATTAAGTGGTTCACTAAAGAACATATTCACCAGCTGATTTAAAAGTCGATTCAAGTCAATATTGAAATATGTATACCTCTTATTTTTTTCGAAAATAATAAAGTTGTTATATCTTCTTGAAAAAACACAAGATTCTAAGGAGCTAGCATTTACAATCTAGAAATCATGTAAGAAACTATACTAAAAGTCTGAAATTGGAATAGTTTATAGATAGACTGTACAGAAGCCAGAATTTCTCAGTTTCAGTTACCCTATTCATTGTGCTACCCAGTTATATTTTGATCAACACCATTACTGAATCGCGCCACAGAAATTGCCAATAACCCATAATGTACCAATGACGATCACTAACTCCCATGTAATGTTCATATGACCCGTAGAAGCACAGGGTTCTGGAAACGCTGCGTTCCGGGAGCGTTCCGGAACGGTTCCGGGATCCCACAGCGTTCCAAATCGGAACGTTGCCAGTTCTCATTTTTATTTGTTTGGTTTTTTTTTAAGTCTGTGTTGGGGTGGGAAAAAACAACATTTAGGGATGTAAAAAAAATTCCAAACACATTGCAAATGCAGTGTAGGATCTGTCCTTTTACCGGGTCTGAACATACATTCTAATTTCTCACATGAGCTCAAGTACCTGGACACCTTACTAGAGGTCTGGGTAGCCGGTTTATAAGAAAACAGCCCACCTTTCCTGATATTCGAAAGCTAGCAGCTGATCCGATAAGTTACAAGATCACCACTACCTTTTCATTTCGAGGTTTGCCATCCTTTTATAAGCAGTCAAATAACTTTCTAGTATGTTCGCAATCACAATAAGCTCGCTTGAATGGTTTTCTAACAAATATTGTTTATATGTGATATTCCAGATTACTGAACTTCATATTGTCTGTAAAATCTTCTAAACGATGAAAAAGATGTGCAGGTTTGTATTGGAAGAAATTCTGATATGTGAATCTTGTAAAAAAAAATATACAGATTTTTTTACACAACGTTCCGGAGTTCCAAAGCGCTGCATTCTGGAACGTGGGGATCCGGAACGGCATTCCGGTGCAACTTAGATATGACCAGTGCATGAGATGTCATAATAGATTTTGGTAAGACTAATATAATAAGTCATTTCAATTCTACAATAGCTTGTGTGGTGCTTTGTGTGGCTACCTGAAATTCGTAAATGCTATGTTTCATGATGGAAATTTTGTGGACAAATCAGTTTCGTGCCAAATCGTGTGACCATCATCTTAAACAAGTTGCAACTCATATGACAAGATTTTGATGATTTTGAATTTGTGAGTATTGGTCTCTCTCTAATTACCAATGACGTACTGTCCATAGAAGATACTCAAAAAATCTCAGTACAAGGTGAGCACTGAGACTTAATACAAGTAAGAACGTGCACCTTAATCATGTTGAAGCTCATATTGCCCTAGATCCGTAATAAGTCAGTACTCAATTTCTGAGAAGATAAAAAGGTAAAACATAGAAAAGTGTAGGTGGAATGAACTACAATGAAAACTCATGAGTAGATGGAACATATTCACAAAGAATCATATAATAGCAGAAGTTAAAACAATACAATTATCAAACTATGAACTGACAATGATTCTCCTAAACAGATATCAAGGATAGGTGACGATAGGCCACCTTACAAGTCCTTTTAACAAGTATACACTGCCTCTAAGTTCTTCTTGAAGAAGCTTAAAATCTGTATCATCCAAAAATCTATTATGAAACGTCCCAATTCAAGATATTTCTTTGTCATTTTAGACTTTCTGGCTGACGTTGGACATCAGCTCCTTTCAGGAAGTCTATTGGGTTTATTTTGGGCCTGATATCTAATTCAATGGACTTCAGGGGTCAAAATGCAATTAGTGAGACCCCACCAATATTATAGACCATAATTACATAACCCTAACTTTCACCCAAGAAATATGTGAAGAGGATGTAGTGAAAAATGCATATGTCCAGAAAAAAGCCATAAAGCATGTATGTCAAAGAAGTCGGTGCAAAAGTGTACATCAAACAAAAATGTGCATGTCAAAGAAGTTGCTAAAAAGTAAAACCTGACAAATGCTGTTACGGCCAAGTTAAAAGGGGGTGGAAGTGCTGCTTGGCGAAGATGCATCCAGCCAAGTGGCACCATTGCCCTCCATGGCAGAGAATAGACACTCTTATAGTTCCTGGGCTGCTCGAATGTCAGTTTGAGCTTTTGCCAATGGGCAATATCCTTTGTTCATACTTAAGAAAGTTTGCAGTAATCTTTCTAGGCTATATACTTATCTGTAGTAGCACCTAAGAGGAGCATACTCAAATTGTTACGAGAAGCTCCATGAGGTTTTACAAACGAATTGGCATGACCCTCTTTATTGACATCAATGTCACAAGGTTCGAAAGTTCCAAGAACAACTATTTGTAGGACCATATTTAAGATGAAGTATTTTCTTGGCTTTACAGATATTGCCATTATACGAAGAATAAAGACAACAAATAGCAGTCAAAAAGCATTTTCCAACTAAGAAAACTCAATGAACACCAATGGCTACCAATAGCTATCTCCAACTATGATCTCCATAGATGTAAAACGCCCCTACAAGAAGCGCAGGACACCAAACTCAATAACTGCAGAAATCATATTCCCTAGCCCTTATTGATACAATTTAGCAAGGCTCAAACTGTGATCTCCTACAGGACACCCAATTTAGGGCATTTACAATAAGAAATAGTCTTATGTACTTAAATAGTCTTATCCATAACAAGGGGGTTTAAAAACTTGATTAAATGATGTCATAATATAGTTGCAAGTCCCAAAAATGAGCAAGTACTCATAGAAGTGTATGTAGAGAAATATGGACTATGTAGAGAAATATGGACTGTGTCCAAAATAGAAACCCTAAGTGAAGGTGGCAGAAATCCATTATCTAGTGCATGTGCTATATAGATCTTTCTAAGAATGCAAGAGATCATGAAGCAAACCTTAGATAAAGAAGAAACAATTAAACACTTTGACATCATTACATGTTACTCAGTCCACAGTTTGTTAGATCCTTGCTTGCCACCAACAAAATCTTCCTTTCAGCAACGCAAGCAGCCTTCTCTCTCCCTAGGTCTCTCTTCCTCCTTCACTTCTCTCACCTGAAACATAAATTTTCGTATTTGAATCACCTCTGCTTTTTCAAAGTGAAAAATGTACAATACCTCTCATGTTTTGAACCTTCAGATCGTCATGGACCATGCTTGTCAATACCCCAGGGGATATGGAATGTGTTCCAATGCAACTTAGAGCATATATCATGATCACTTTTACTAAACCTTTGAAAACTCCTCCTGTTTATGTATAAGCATTGAGTTTTGGTGCCCAGTCTATCTTTTTCAACTCAATGAAGTGGCCCGAGTTTGCATGATTGTGATGTTCTCACACACAAGCAGGTTCATGCAAGGTCAATATTTCTCCCCGCATTTGTCCTATCAATCAGACACAATTTGAGCACAAAGTACTTCTGTTCTACTTATTAGTTAATTAAGGCCAGATTTATCCACCTTTATCTAATTTTATGACAACCTGCAGTTTGCTTTTGCTAATAGTTGTAAAACCTCAGCTTGGACTGATTGGTTGAATCAAAGTCTGGATGGAGTTTGTTAAAAGTTTGTCTTTCAGAATAGTAAGAAAGAATCAGGATTCAAGCCCTCCTAAAGCAAATTGAATAAAAAGCGTCTGCAGCCACCTTCAATAAGCAGGAAAGATGAACGGTTAATATGCAAAATCAAACATAAACGGTGCAGATGTGACCAGGAAAGAGATCGACAACTAAAAATTGTCAATGCTCCATTACATCAGGTAATGTCCATGAGTCAGACTTGTGGATATATTAGTTTGAGGACGTGTCCATCCCTTGGACATTACCTAATACATTTCATAACAACCAGAACTGCAGCCTTGTAAACACAAGAAATTGGCCTTTTTTTTTTCTCTTGTTGAAAATGGGACATCGAGTTGCAGTATGGTGTTTTCAATGCTAACATCATCAAGATCCAACATGGCTCCCATGAAGAAAGCCAAGTTACATAGCCTTCAAGCTTCCTACAACGATAGAGTATTACAGACACAATTTTGCTGTTTGTGAACAATTGGAAAATAGAGGTATTTCTCTCACTCAATTAAATTTGAAAGTGCCAATGAAGGCTTACAAATACAACATAATTTTCACCCCAAAACCATTTGCCCATAGCTTCTTGTTGAACAGTTGCTGCACTATCCACAGTTCAACGCGTCCATCATTCTACTAACTGCAGTTAGTAATGCCTGCATATTCTGTGAATTAACAGACAAGAAACTGTCGAGAAGAGTTTCAGAGATTATTGCTCTTTGCTTTACTTCTTTCAGCCAGGATTTCTTTTCATTATAGCTCTTTAGAAGTTAGTTTCGTATGTGTTATCTGCAAATGGGAAAGTGTACCTCCATGAGGGCTAGTAGAAGCCGTCGACCTGCATCCCGCACAGGTTGTTTGCTGTCCCCCAGACATTCCACAACGGCAGGAATAAGAGTAGTGAAATGCATCTTCAGATGCTCGCCAGCCAAAGCTGCTGCTGATTCCAGAGCTTGTAGAGCACCTTGACAAACCCTGAAATTGCTATCGTTAAGCAGACCCTTCGTTGCCTCTACAATATTTGCCACGTCCGAAGCTGAAAGCACTTTGCGGCTCTGCTCTAAGAGCACTTGAAGCCTCTCTACCCCAGCCATCCTTTCCTTTGTGTCCTTTACCTGCAGCTGCTGTAATGTCTCTTCCATTTGGCCCCTGCTAAAGATTATAACTCCGACGAGCTGTGAACTCCAATCTAGGATTCCTTCCGGAAAATATAGTATCAAAATGGTTGCTGCACTGGCTGATAAGCAAGTAGTAAAGCTTGTATACTTGAATGTTTCGAACAGTCTCCAAACGATACTCGATTGCAGTATTTCGAAGGTCTACGATGAAAGGACAGCTCTTCCTTGCAAGTTGGAATTATCTCCGGTGAGAATGCTTAAGCTCAGAAACAAGAAGGACAGGACGCATCGCCTAGTCGCTAAGAGATGTATGTGAACATAATATGTACATTTTGTGGCAGGCTCATATATGCTAACTACACTCTTGAGTCATGATTTTGTCCAAGCAATAACATAACAAGAAAATCTCTCTTGCTTTCAAAAGCGATCCCCAAACCAATTAGATCCGACCACTTCTGATACTCGAGGCTCCATATCTAAAATACGGTACCAAATGTCGAAGTGAATCGTTTATCATAAGAGCAAACGTTAGTGAAGCTTCATATATTGTCAACATTGTAAAAGTGAGCTAGTTATGATGAAGTATTTTCTTGGCAGATTTGCAAAAAAATTCTGTGACAAGCAGCTGCCATCAGAGATTGAAATGCGTCGGCAGATCTAGATCGTACTTCCCGTTTCTCAGCTTGACATTGCTGATACTTGCCTTCACAACACACTGATCGGGATGCAGATCTATTGAAAAATGCTCCTCCTCTTTTACAGCACACTGATCGGGATCGGGATCGGGATCGGGATGGATGCAGGAGACGGTGGGAAGCTTAAGACGATATTACACCTCAACACTGGCATAAAAGTTTCGAGAAACTTTACAATAAAAGGGACATCTGACAGTCTGTCATGTACGAATCTTGCAGTGGAATCCATGAGAGCTAAAAGGAAGCGGTCCATGTCGTACATGCTTCCCTCTCCAATCAAGTAGGTGAGGTGAGGGGACCTGAGGTATTCAAGGAGTTAAGAGGGAGGGAGGGAGATTTTGGCTTCAATGAATCAACGCATGACCTGAATTATATCATCTAATAATACATTTGTTTTGACACCCTAATCCATAAGCCCTTTAAATACAAAATAGACATCTCAGCTAACACAAACTCATAGAGCAGCATGGGGTCCACGATGCAAGCAAACTGCAGGGTCCCTCACTCACTCCACCCCGAACAAAGCGATGGCGCCATGTTGCGCACCAAGGCCTAGAACAAGCAGGATTTCAACAGATCCGCTCGCTAGTCCCTATAATAATGCGACATGATTTCAAACATACTTCTCGGATAGCATTGTAAAAGCATAATAAACCTAGAGATCCTGATATAGCCAAAGCAGATTCGAATCTAAATGCCGATGATGGATCATATCTAGGACGGTGATGGTGAGAATTATAATGAAATACTGCACGTCCTTGTGGTCCTCGCAGCAAAATGTACGTGGAAACCAAGCAAGGGGTAACCCTCAAGGCTCAAGGCCTGTGACATGTGACATCACCTTCAGCCTTCCATATGCCTCAGCGGCTCAGCTTATACAAACAGCAAACAATCTAGTAGTTCGAAGAGCTCGAAATCGAATGCTTTGCTGCCATCGCCCGATCCATCCATTTAGCATTCATTCACGATCCAATCAGACAATCAATGATCGTAACACTATTGAAAAATCTCGCCATACATGATGCATCTTGGCCGAATGTCCCTTGCCGGTCAAATTCTGGTCAGGTAGGTGACCAAGTACCTTCATTTTGAATTATTGAGTGGCCTGTTGAGAGGGCATCTGTGGTGCCTAGGGGCCCATCAATCCCCATTCCGCATGAAAAAAAGGGCAAAAATCCAGTTTATTTTTTAGACCGGCCAAGACAAACCATGCTTGGATTGAATTTGAAGGGCATTTTCTTACTCAATAGTATAATCTTCTTTCCCGTGAATCATAGTGATCTATTCTAACTCGAGATATATAGATCATCATATGTGCCCACGACGGGGACATACAAGAGTTGTCATAGTGGCGACACATAGGCGATTTTCACCAACCCATGTCAATACCTCATGTTTGACTACGGGCCTATCTCCTATTTTCGAGAGAGTTCATTGAGGATGGGACCTTGGTGGTCCAACTAACCAACATAATGGGTGTAGTTTATTGAGGATGGGGCCTTAGTGGTCCAACTAACCAACATAATGGGTATAGTTAATTCACTGAGATCCTAATCAAAAGATAAAAACAAGCTAGTATGAAAACCACATATTGGTGACCACCTAACCATCTTCTTATCATGTGATCACATTATGCATACAATATTGGTGAGGGGGACAAGTATGAGTCTCAACGAACTATATGTTGAGCCACAAATGTGGCGAAGCATGATGCGAGCTAGACTTAAATGTCATCACCCCAAACATGAAATATATGTATATTTGGAGTAAAGTAGAGAGATGTATGTACACTTTTGTACAAGAGTGTACTTCTTCTCATGTACACAAGGTTGAGCATGTGAAGCACTTAGGATATTTTCAAACATTGTCATTACCCTTACATCATTGGTTGAGTGTTTGCAAAAGTGTAGATAATTTCAAGTGCACAAGGTTGAGCATGTGAAGCAATTAGAGTGTTTACAACCATTGTCAATAACTTCATAACATTGGTTGTTACCAACCACAACAACAATAAGTTATGATGGATACATGTTATAGATCTACTTACTAGATCTGCACATTTTATGCCTCACAACACTACTATTAACACAATATGAATAGCCCAAATATTAAAAAAATGTCGTTATATTATATGGAAGTTCAAAGGACTTATAATTCACATGAAAAGTTAATCTAACTGACATCTTTTAAGTGGGATCAATCGATAAAATAGGCACTAAGTAGTGTTCAAGTATATCTTTCCAAGCATAGACTGGTAGACAAACCAAACTAGTCAATAAATGGCTCAAGTTCTATTCTTTGTAGTACATGTATCAAATCATCAGACCAAGTGGGTGGATTGGGTGTATTTAGTGAATTTTTCTAGAACACCAATCATCATGATTCAATAAGAATGACACCATTCTTTGCATTTTGTGATTATGAGCCATTGCAACCAATGAATGTGGATTTTCATGACATAATAGTTCAAATGATTGATAATACATGCAAAGTATTTTGAAATCTAATTAAGAGCTTATTAGAAAAGCACAACAAAAGATGAAGGATATCATTCTGTGTTTTTCCAAGGTGAAATTGTATAATTGATATACAACCTTTTAATTCTACAAAGTATTCATCAAAATTCACAACAGAGAAGTTTGCTCCTTGATGTTGCAAGCCTTTAAATTGTGAAAATGTTTGGTGACCCACATTACGCGCTCAATTTGTCATTAACAACACTCAAATGCATTGTCTTTTTTATCAGAACTTATCGAAAAAATGTTCAAGAAAACATTTTGCTGCAATATTAGTTTTGCCACCTTTAAATGTTGAAGACAAAAGTGATGCCTTACACATCAACTAACGGGATTTTGGGTGTCTCTTATGCATGCATGTTGAATCAAAACCTACGTAATCACTACCATATATGTGACTAACATCAACCCTTGCTACTTCTCTAAAACATAAAAAGATCGGCACTTACCAACCATCTCTTTAAACAAATACAAAAATTACTTCCTTTTCATCTCCCATGTTTGCATGTCCAACTACTGTTTCTAATTGTAATAGGTCCCAATGGACCACAGAGTGTTGTTGTTTGCTTCAATAATTTGGTCCCACAATCCCTTTTGCACAAGATACACCCTAGAGCTCTTGTTATTTGGCTGCAAGGAATACAAACATGTACTTGTCAAAATGAGTCACAAAAACAAGATAACAAAAAAAAAAAATTGTTAAACATCATAGCAACACGCAATGTCGCATACTAGAAGGTATGTGGTGCTGATGTCTATATTTGCCACTCTCTTATACCAAATGCAATGGTTACTTTTCGCATTTTTGACAACCTCTCACAAGCAATATTGTACAATCTTTCTTTGGTGATTGAGTGGGATCTATTCTCCCAATTGATTTTAAGTATGGCACTACAAAACTGTAGAACAACAACAATCTAATTGAGTGATAATGACTAGCATTACTATTTTGAAAATTTAAGGTCAATCCCAAACAATGATCAAGAAGAAGAGTTTCATACTTGAAGAATGTGTCTCCATTGGACATATTAGTCGAGCTCGCATGTGATGACATTGACATTGATGTTGTGAAAGGCATTGTACCATTTTTTTTTTTATGAGCCTCTTTTGGTATCACTTGTCTTCCTCTCTTTCAATGGCTTCAATATACTTATATATTCATCTTAAGCAAACATGAGACAATTATTGCAATTCATCTACAACATTCATAGATTTATAAAAATTATACCAAGGACAATATCCACCTTCTTTTGTCGCAATACTCAATTGTTTAGCCATCCATTTTATATCTTCATGGGGCACATGTTTTAACATAACTTATATGTCTGATTGCTCGAGCAGTTGCATCATACATACGTTGTCACTTACAATTGCCTTTCTGAATTTGGTCTCATTCAATAGAGGAAATGACAAAAAAAATCTTTCCAATTTTAAAAGTAAATATTGTTATAAGGTAAATGTTACCAACAAAGAATAGGGAAAAATCGTGTATGATAGAGAAAGATCATCTCATTGCCAATTATCAGATCTCAAATCATAATAGCATGAATAATAGAAACAATAAGACAACACAAGTTATGTGTCGAATGCAGTATGTATTGTTGAATTATGAAAAATACATTTGATGTTTACTCTGATTGCACTATAGCGCTTCTGCTATAAATTTCGCTCATACACAAACTGTAATTTTGGTAGCTTATTAATGATCAGTCTATGCCTATGGCAGGAAAAAAATAGAGAGGAGAAGAAGAAGAGTGACTACTTCGTAACTTGAACCGATTCTAAATTTCAACTTGAATATATGAAATGAACTAATCTACTGATCTATTTATAGTTTTTGATAGGTGCCATGTGGAGATAAGGGATTGGACCCGAAATAGGCAATGGATATAAGGGATTTGACCTTAAATGTGTAATAGATAAGCCTCTACAAATAAATCTAATGAAGTCGTTATTTGGTGACCCTCGAATAATCATTTTAGGCATGCTTGACACTGTGTCAACAATACGTGTATTTCTACAGATGATATCAAATCCTTCGACACTATCTCGATGATGCAAGACTCAACTTGTAGCAGGTATTTCTTATCCACCCTCAACCCTAGATCCAAGCACATCAAGCATCAAAGGAGATGAAGAGTATCAACATGTTTTTACGCGGAGATTCGATCCCATGAGAGTGATAGCATAGCTCATAATCAAGCATATGCTTATGATATCACAATTAACGCTAAGGTTGACACTACATCCATTAACACTACTCAAGCAAGAATAAAGTTTAATTTTCTCTCTCGCTCCTTTCTCTCACGAAAAGTATAACAAATATCAATCTCAACAATTAGCAAATCCAAATAAAAACAAGATCCAAATAAAACATGAGAGATGGAGCAAGAAAGAAGAGCAAAGACATCTGATTTCAATCCGTAAGAGGTTCAACCTGCTTTATTGAAATGAACATGAATGTGAGAAATGAACTACAATTCACCACTCTATATAGTGGATTTTAGGGTATTGGTCTCAAGGCCAATTTCCACCTCTCTTTTTATTTGAAATTTGAAATTTGGGGGGAGCCCTTTTTATTAACTAACTTGACTACTAGGCCTTGCGACATTTAATTCTCATAAAAAGGCCTAGAGTCCTTCTATTAACTTCTAACTAATCAAATAACTATGTGATCATCAGGTCGGACTTACTCACATAAGGTGCCAAATCCCTCTCACTTATTAGCTAGGGTTAGGATTGCCTTGAGATCCGCAGATCGTCCAACAAAATTGTAGCATAGTTCCACATTACAAAATGATTAAAGAAATGAAATCCAACACTTATGATTGAGATAAGCCAACTCATGCTTAAAGAATTCACACTTGGACTCCTTAGCTTAGAGTGACTCCTATTGGAGCTTCATCAAGAAAATTTTGATATATTTTATGTGTTCCACAAAGGTCTTACTGTAGACGAGAATATCAAGTAGAAATACTACCACAAACTAGTTAGAAATCAGTTTTGATCTGATTCATTAGTATAAGCTCCAAATGTGATATTGTAATTAGTGTACAGTTAATTAGATTTATTGTATTTGGTTGTTATCCAGGGACTTGACCCGCCATCGACATATTAGTTGGGCACTCGTCCGGGGCATGTCCTGAGTTTGTCAGTATTTTAGCTGATGTTGGGCCTATTAGTCAGACAGTTGCCTATTTTAGTGTGTTTGCATGTTAGGGCTTATGGTATATGTGCCATCTTTGAGAGCTTGTGAGAAGTGGCTATGGTGATTGATTGATGTAATCTGTATACTACACTAGATCCTATCGCAATTTTAACATGGTATCAGAACGACAGAGTGTTGCAGGTATGCACGATCCAATGGAGTCAACGTCGACAACTTTCACCAGGAAAAATGGCACTCAGAGTATCTCTAGAAAAATGACACCGTACGGAGTGTAGGTGGTCTGGATGGTAAGAATCAGCAAAGTTCCTTCGATCTGAGCTTCAGTGAAGTGATCAGTATGGTTGAAATAAAATAATTCAGAGAGATGTCTTGCAGAATTCGGTAAATTGCAGTTTTGATGGTTTTTGAAATAAACCAGCGTTTGAGATGGAGAATTCACTATATAAATAGCCTCCTAGTGCAACGAGATTTGAAGAGGAGCTGCAAAGGACAGTGATAGGTGCCCATAGCAATTTACAAGGAAAGATTTGGTGAAAAGTTGAGAAAGTCGTGAATTTCTCATATTCGGTGGGGTTTCAAAGCTTTCTCTACAAAGCTGAGCCGTGTGTAATGAAATCTTCACCAAATTGAATGTTGTAAATTGGACCATAATTGCAGAGGTAGGGCAACCTGAGGGAAATTGAATCTATAATGATCTCATAAGAAGGCTAAGAATTATCCAAGAAAGGGTTGTGAAGAGGTTTCCTCTAGGGCAAAGAAATAGGGCGCAGCTAGCTACAGATTTAAATTGATAAAAAAATGCCTCAAAATTGTGCAAGAACAAGCTGATTTGGCTAGAAAAGAAGCAAGCAATCAGGAAAGTGCGTGAAGAGGGCATAGAGAAGGTGCAGACAGGTCACACACCCTGAAATCAACTAGGGCATAGCGTTTTCAAGGGTGTAGCACTTGTAGACATAGGGTCTAGTGTGCGTGTGCATCCGTGGTCGTTGGATTAGCCTCCATATGGGTTAGCGGCCGGGATCGGAAGAAGAGTGGTCGTTGGATGAAGGAAAAGGAGGTTTGAAGAGGACCCATGAAATGTTGAGCTTAAAAAATGAAGGAACTTCATTAAAATCTTCATGTGAAAATTTGGAATGGACCCGAAGTGCATGAAATGCAACTCTTCATTATGAAGATTCAGTTCAAAAATGCTAGTTAAATTGGTTTTGGATCCATCCTTGGCTAGAAGGAACCTATTTTGGCCATCCTTGGGTCAAAATGACCCCTGAAACTGGTTGCTCAAAGCTAGCGGACAAAGCGACATCATAGATTAGGGAAAACACATTTCGAGGAGTTTTTATCACCATTCCATCGAGCCGAGTGCGGTGATTTGGTGATGGGCTACATTCGCCGTTTATCGTATGGCCAAATTTGGTTTTATTTTTGGCTGGTGAAACATGCTACAGGGCAATATAGTGAGCCATTATAGCTTCAAAATCATTATTTTACTTATGACAGGGTAACAGGGTGTTTGGGAGTGGTAATAGTGGAATGGGGGCGAATGATAGCAAAATTGTGTGGAGAAAGCTAGTATTGGCGACAGAATTGCAGTTTGGCTTCGTGACTATGAAGAGGCCATAGTTGGTCCTAATGCAAATCATTGAAAATTAATGATGAATAAAGAATATTATTATGTTATCAAAAATCAAACATGAACTCTCATAAACTATTGTCTGGTAAGTAGGCTGCAAGTGGATTTACAAAGTCAAACACAAAGCTATGGGAAGATAGATCATTGAAAGCCAAGACAAAGAAGCTGTAATATACTTTTTGAAAAAAAAAAACTGAAATTTTTTTATATGCCCTATGGGTTGTCAACGATTATAATAAAATACGTATTGCCTACCTCTCCAACTTTTGAGTCCCTCGTATGAATCCACATGAGTTGGGAGGGCGCAAAGCCCTTGCATTGTTCGTAGAGCAATTTGGTATACTTTCGTAGCTACAATTGCACATGGTCACTTATGAGGGGCGTTGGAAGAGTGTTAGGCATTTTTCTTATAAAGGATTGACTTTGAAAATAAAAATCTAAAAACAACACCCATTAATGTTTGGTGTCGTGATGCTCCAAGAATGATAAGGCATTTTCAAATATCTAGGATTATTTATCCAAAGTATGTTTCGCCTATCTAGAGATGTTAGCTCTACTAGTGGCCAATTGATCACCGTAAGATATTAGCTCTACTAGTGCCTAGTTGATAATTCTAATATTCAAAGACATCAGCTCTATTATTGCCAAGTCAATAATGCTAATAATGAGAAAACATTTCCGAGAACTAGAAATGTAAGCCATGCCATAGATGGTTTCATTTGATGATGGCATGTCTAATTTTGTATCTAAAGTTCCAAGACTATCTTGCCTCTTTTTTCTATTTTTTTTTTTCTGAAGCCCCTAACTTAGATTTCTGGTAACACATGTTTCTTGCCATAAGTGGTTTCTAAAGCTCCAACTCCATGATACGATGTCTGATTGTGAATTATAGTGTACTCCTAGTGTCCCTTTTTGGTGAACTATTGTGTGATTCATTGTGGAATAATAATCTATTTTTTATGGTAAAGGTTTCACTACCCAAGCGGATGGATCTGCCTACCTCTACTGCTTATTCATGAATTTCAAGGGTGTAACTTTTGAAGAAATGAATTTTTTTTTACCGATTCTGAAATAGATATCAGATATCTATTATAGTATTACTTCAAGTGTTTTGCCTATTTACTAGTTATGAACTACTTGCGCAATTTGTAGACATGGTTATTGCATAATAAATAGTAGGTGAATCTGGAAGATCTATCGCCATGGATGTGATGACAAAATGTACCTCTGCTATCTTCATTTCATCTCCTTTTCTCTTACAACTTGGTGGAGATGAGATTTACTCATGATCTTCCATCTACCATTGTGGCTTTCTCCTCATAGATAACTAGCACAATAGATAGGTTCTTGAAGAATTGTATTGATGTTTTCTAATTGATCCATTCTACCAACAATTTTGCAAGAGGCGGTAATTCTCCACATCCATTTTACTTAATAGGATTTTTGTCAAGAATTCTATCTCAGAAATTTTGGGCTCACTCATGTGAAAAGGCTCCTCCTTTTGATGTAGCCTCACATTTATATCTAATCATTGGGGTAGTTATTGTGATGATATTTGTTGATTTGCACTAAAGAGTGAAACAATAAGAGATGTGGGCATTTTGTTTGTAGTTGCAATGGTTTTCTTTGCTTGTGGATCTTGTATCCAATGCCTCATCTTATGTTAATGTGCCCTTTTCACTCTTACACTGAAATCAACTCCTAATGTTGATGGTTGATTATCATACTATGGTTTGGGTAGATCAACTAATGAGCAATCAGATGATGGTGCCATTTTCTTTCACTTTTGTGCATGGGTTATAGATCCAATATACTAGGAAGTTGTCACCTTCATGTAGCTACTCTATGTGGGATTCCATAAACTTACACCAAGCTAATAGATATTCTATCTAATGGGGCACATGAATTTTGAACATCTGGTCTCAATGGACAATTCTTATAATGATGTCAAAAGAGCACATGCATTTCAAAATCAATATCAAGTGTTGAACCCTTTCCGTGCCTCCCTAATCGGTGCGATCAAGAGGGCAAAGAAGGGGCTTGGATCTCCAACCGAGTGAGTATCGATGTAGTATCGAGCTTCAATCCAATAGGGAGAGGGTAAAACATGGTGACTATAGACTTTGGTCTGCGAAAGATGTGGCTGACAGAGATGGATCGAGAGCCTTGAGATGTTGAAGCATGGCACTCCTATTGGCTTTGGCATTGATCCATAGCTTGGATGGTGCCCAGGCCCTGGTCTTGTACATTGGCCTCTGCTGCTTCTGATTCTTGCTCTTGGCTTTCTAGCCCCGTTGCTTGTTTGCCTTTGTCTTGGCTGGAACTAGTCATTGCAACTTCTATTGTGGGTGACGCTAGAATTACCATCGAGGCTAGTTGGGGTTGTTGTTCCATATGGCATTGGCATGCCTCTAGGGCGCTCTTGGCCTGTGCCAGCTCTTGGATGGCTCTTCGTTGATAATTGTCAAAGTATACCTGGTAGTTGTCAAACGTTTGGCGGTATACCTCCACCTGCTATGTTAGTAGATTCATCTCGGCTTGGCTGAGAGGTCGGTTGGCAGGTGTTGGTTGAGCTAGCCAGACAGTCTTTTCCGCTTGTAGGGTCTGCACCTCTTCTCCCAGGCGTTGATTTTCAGTTTCAAACACTTGTAACTGGGCCTAGAGCGAGGCGAGGCATTGTGTTGCTTGTTGCTGGATCGTCTGGACTGTTGCTTGGGCGTCCGTTGCGGATTTGGAGAGGTCATTGATGTACCAAGTCTCTGACATTTTGCAATGATTTGACAAAAATTGTATCATGATTGCAATACTTATTCTCCTCCTCCTCCTTCAATGACTCCTCTTTGCATGCACATCAAGCACTTGAACCATTGATTGGTAATGCATTTTTCACCATTCTCTTTAGTTAAAACTTATGTGCAGATAATATTTGGATCATCGCTCCTCAAGCTAGCATTCTAATTCACCTTAGCAGCCAGCTACAAAGATCCCAATGCGGGGCACACTCCATAATACAAAGCTTAGAACATCAATTGGCATTTTTTTTAGGATGTCATCAATGTCTCAACGGCCTACACTCTCCATCATTCATCATAGTACAATACTATTACTACCACTTCTTTTTCTTCTTCTTCAACAAATCCCTCTCCTTGCATGTACATCAGGTGCCTGAAGCAAAGAATGGAAAAGGTTTCCATGCAGATGGTGGCTTGGACAGCTCTTGGCCACATAGCTCTACCTAGCAGCAAGCTACATGAGATAATTGGTTGACTGCTATTCCTTATCAACAACATTTCTCTCTTCAACGCTATGATTTACGTCTCTTTGTAGATCTGGTTAGAATAACCATCTCCCTGTTTCTAGCTGTGTAGCTGGTTATGTTCACTCCTATACGAAGACGCAACATTCTTTTCTCAAGGGCTGCTTTTCAGCTTCGATGGACTATATTGATTCGTTTTTTGAAAATGAGTTCCACAATTTACTTTTTGTGTTTAATTGCTGCTTTAATGTAGCTTATGTTCTCTCTCTCTCTCTCTCTCTCTCTCTCTCTCTCTCTCTCTCTCTCTCTCTCTCTCTCTCTCTCTCTCTCTCTCTCTCTCTCTCTCTCTCTCTGCCAAAAAATAACGGACAGTAACATGGCTTCAGGTCAGAATTAATTAACACTCAAATTCTCATTCAATCTCTAATCAATACAATAATATTGAGAAGCAACAATGGTAGATGGAAGATCATGAGTAAATCTCATCTCCACCAAGTTGTAAGAGAAAAGGAGATGAAAATGTTTCAAAGCCACCGCATATGCCATCAAGTTATCTAATCAATCCTATGTATGACCAAAAAAATAGTTTACTATATGCCAATGAAGATAGCAGAGGTACACTTTGTCATCACATTCATGGCGATGGATCTTCCAGATTCACCTACTATTTATTATGCAATAACCATGTTTACAAATTGCGGAAGTAGTTCATAACTAGTAAATAAGCAAAACACTTGAAGTAATACTATAATAGATATCCGATATCTATTTCAGAATCGGTAAAAAAAAAAAAAATTTCTTCAAAAGTTACACCCTTGAAATTCATGAATAAGCAGTAGAGGTAGGCAGATCCATCCGCTTGGGTAGTGAAACCTTTACCTTAAAAAATAGATTATTATTCCACAATGAATCACACGATAGTTCACCAAAAAGGGACACTAGGAGTACACTATAACTTAAGAAAAAAATAATAGAAAAAAGAGGCAAGATAGTCTTGGAACTTTAGATACAAAATTAGACATGCCATCATCAAATGAAACTGTCTATGGCATGGCTTACATTTCTAGTTCTCGGAAATATTTTCTCATTATTAGGATTATTGACTTGGCAATAATAGAGCTAATATCTTCGAATATTAGAATTATCAACTAGGCACTAGTAGAGCTTATATCTTAGGGTGATCAATTGGGCACTAGTAGAGCTAACATCTCAAGATAGGTGAAACATACTTTGGATAAATAATCCTAGATATTTGAAAATGCCTTATCATTCTTGTAGCATCACGACACCAAACATTAATTGGTGTTGTTTTCATTTAGATGTTTATTTTCAAAGTCAATCCCTTATAAGAAAAATACCTAACACTCTTCCAACGCCCCTCATAAATGACCATGTGCAATTGTAGCTATGAAAGTATACTAAATTGCTCTATGAACAATGCAAGGGCTTTGCGCCCTCCCTACTCATGTGGATTCATATGAGGGACTCAAAGGTTGGAGAGGTAGGCAATACGTATTTTATTATAATCATTGACAACCCATAGGGCATATAAATTTTTTTTTTTCAAAAAGTATATTACAGCTTCTTTGTCTTGGCTTTCAATGATCTATCTTCCCATAGCTTTGTGTTTGACTTTGTAAATCCACTTGCAGCCTACTTACCAGACAATATTTTATGAAAGTTCATGTTTGATTTTTGATAGAAATAATAATACTCTTTATTCATCATTGATTTTCAATGATTTGCATTAGGACCAACTATGGCCTCTTCGTAGTCACAAAGCCAAACTACACTTCCATCGCCAATACTAGCTTTCTCCACACAATTTTGCTATCATTTGCCCCCATTGGTCTGAGTGAGACTACAGAATGTATCACGTTGGCGGTCGAGCCACTGAGGGTCAATCATAGCATGACAGAGGTCACGACGAAAAGTATGCCATAAATGGAGCCCTTCCTGATCAGGATCAGCTCTATAAACTTGCCACCACGTGGCGGCGCGTCCATCTAGATGTAAAGCAGCCAACTGGATCTTCTGAGGATCAGTCTTAGGGTAGATCTGAAAATATGTGTCAAGCTTAGCAAACCAATTCTCTAATAACTTCCGTCAGAGGAACCGGAATAGGTAGCAAGCTGTACCCTATCACGAAAGTCTCGAGCAAAGTGTGGCTCAGGAAGTGGGGGACGTGAAAAGAAACCAGGAGATGGGTTAGGTGGAATGATCGGTCCACCACAGGCTGACTAGTAGAGGAAGATGGAAATCCAAATGGAGGGGGAGTCCCAAATGAAGGAAAAACAGGAGCTTTACCAGGACCATGAGGCTGTAAAGAATCAATCTGTGAGTGCATAGTAGCAAAGCCGGTCATAACGGTATCGAAGCGAAGAACGAGGCCAGAAAGGGTCTCATCCATGCGACGAAACTGATCGGATAAGGTTTCCTGAGTAGTCTCACTCGGGGTAGGTGAATGTGCCATAATGATAGTGGAAGGAATAGACGAAAACTTGAGAGAGCGGACTCTTGTCGTCACCCCAAATTAGTCTATTAAAACCACTATTATCACAACTAAGAAAGGACAGCAATCAACAAATGAAAAAAAGTGAAGATGAAGGCTGTGAAAATGCGTTGGACAGCCAGGAGGCAAGTGACAAATTGGAATATCAAACGGAGTCGGAATTTTGTGAAATTTGGTTGAGGATGGGCGATGGACAGCCTGCAAACAAGGTGTGAAAAATGGCTGCAAACGGAGACAAAAACGGACGAAAGTGACAGGTATGAAGCGGCTGGACAGCCTGCCAACAAAAGTGAAAAGAGGGCTGAAAATGGAAGGAGGAACGGACGAAAGAGACGAGGGAATTGGGCGCTGGAGAGCCTGCAAACAAGCTGGAAATGGGTGATGGAGGGTTGAAACTTGGGCGCCGGAAATAATCTGCCCAAAAAAAAAAAGTTTTTTTTTTCCGGCCGCCAAATTTAGCGGAAGTACTTCCGCTAACTATCTGCTAAAGCTCCGCCAAGGAAAATGTGGGAGCTGGTCTTCCTCCAAATTATGTTGAATGTTGCTGAAGCAAAGAGACGAAAGCTCTCAACAAAGAGAGAAAAATCAGCAAGGAAAATGGGCACCCAAGCAGAAAATCAGATCTGAAATTCAGCAATCAGGAAAGTGCTCTGATATCAAGTTACGAATAAAGCCACAACTGATTTAAAGCTAAGCTATGAAAGCATCACATAAGCAAGACTTAAGCTATGAAAGTAGCACGTAAGCAAGACTTAACCCTAGAAAGCAGAAAGAGAGAAATTAAGGAGACTAAAGAGAGAGATCAGTATCATCAGCTGAATAACAAATGACACAGTTTCCCTACTTATAGCCAAGAGGAAGCCCTAAAAGGAAGCTTCCGGTGGCTAGGGCCCAACTGGAAGGGAAAATAGTGCGCCCTCCAAGAAGGCCCCCACTCTCCAGTGATATGTCCAAATGGCCTAGTAATGAATAATAAGGCCAAAGGCCAACCATATAGTCTAAGTGTCACTAATGAATAAAAAAGGGCCCAAGGCCTGCTTATGCATAAAGTAAAGTAAATGTAAATGGACGCGGCGAATGTAATGAGCCGAGTCCATAACTAATTTGACCAGTACTTTAACCAAAAAATTGTGAATTCTAGGACATAAATATGTCACTAATTCACAGTTTCTTCATGAAATTTGATTTTGAATCAAAAAATGGCAATATCAAGACTTCAGAATTCTCGAAAAAATGCAGTCTTTTTGCCTATTTGGTAAAAAAAAACCCAAAATGAATCTGACCAATAAATTTCATTTTAAAAAAGGACTTAAACAGAATTATCTGAGTATTGCTTTTTATAAACCGGTTGCCTTTTGCATTGATGGAGTTCCAGCCCTACTCATCTTATCGGTTATTATATTAGCCAATTTGTGTTTGATGGGAGGGATCCGGAAAAATATCGGGAAATGACTTACGGTCATTTCGATTACGAGATCCTCCAATTTAGCCACAATTCGCTTGGGTTAATACAAAAAGGAAAGCTATTTCTATTCAAAAAATAACTTACTTTTATAACCCACTACCAGCAATTGTGATCCACGGCAAAATGCAACTGCAAATACCCAAACTCTAAGTCCAATAAAGTACTGTTCCAAAACGCTTAGAGCCCATACTCGTGCAAATGATGATTCGCAATAATAGAGGAAAAAAATAAAAAACCTCTTAAAAAACCCAACCTTACACAAGCTCCCCCCCTCCCCCCACCCCGTCGATTCAGAAATTAGTAACTTACTAATTTCCAAATCCGCCCCCCCCCCCCCCTCTCTCTTACCTAACCACGGACACCACTGCCAGCTGCAGCCTATCGCTCACCAGCACACTGCCGGTTTGCTGCCAGAAAAATAGCAAAGGCAGGCAGCGCATGCGCGCGTGAGAGAGAGAGAGAGAGAGAGAGAGAGAGAGAGAGCTCGATGCAGGGAGGTTCTGGAGGCAGCCATAGCGGCCAGCAGCGTGTTTGGGAAAAGCCAAATTTGACTTTTCGAGAGCTTGGTTTCAACAGATGTGCGAAACTGGATAGTGCACATACCTTGCAACAGAAACCCTCCTAAAACCTCGTGAAATTGAAAGGAATGAAGTGAATCAAACCACAAGTCTTTGCTCCTGGCTTTGCTCCACTCACCAAGAATTAGGACCCCATCAAGAAAGATCCTCCCACCAATTCCTGGGTTCCTCTCGTGTGCTTTCTTCCAGCAATTCGTCCTAGCTTTGGTTCTAATACCAATATAAAGACCTCCACTGAGGTTCATAACTAGGATGCTGAATCCAAAGAACAACAGGGAGACGGATGGTGGACAAACCAACCCAACCAAACCTAGATCTTAAGGATCTAGCCCCCAAGCTATGGATCTTCCAATCAATGCTGAAAAGCAGTGATGTCACTCCGGCAACATACTGCTACCATTGCCACAACTAGGCATCCACTAGTGAGAGGCCCATGCACCACTAGTAGTGCTCTGTGACACCTCACTGGACACCCAGCCTATCTGGGCCACATCATCCAGTTCCCATATGACTCATTGATAGACCCATAAAATCCACCGAGTTTAGGCCTACAACCATTAATTATGACCTTATGCACACAAGGGCCCCAACCCCCTTATAATCATAATTAACTTACGGGTCTACTGATCTCTAGCGTGGATACGCTACCCGAGACCAATCGTGGGCATGACAGTCTACTTCTCAAGACTTTGAATGTTAACTCTTGTTCAACTTCGTTACTCTTTGAGAACAAGAAATTCGCTCCTACTTAAAAGATTTATCCAACTCATGAAAAGGAGTTGTATGCCATAGTCTATGCTTTGAAAATTTTGAGGCATTATATGTACAGATCCGAGGTTTTTGTGTAAATAGATCATGATACATTGAAATACTTTTGCAATCGACCAGATCTAAAAGGAAGCCAGGCCAGAAGGGATAAGATGATGCAAGAGTTCCAAACAGATATACGATTCAAGAGAATCATGTCTACATGGATTGTTTAAGATAATGAACCAAATGTCAATTGTAGATTGAAAGTGACCTGTTCGGTGAGATAAGAAGGGCTCAACAAGAGGATACTCAATCTACTTCCCTCTTTTGTGAGTACATCCCACATGACAATACCACTCGCGTCTGTGTCTAGTGTTTATGGCTTCTAAGGGCCAACATTCAGCCACAGCTTTTCACTTATATCTTTGCAACATGCATGTTATAGGTGCTGCTATCATGCGGTATTCTTTGAGATACTTTGTTTGTAAAATCTAGTCTATCCAGAAAGGCCCTCAATTCTGTAACATCACCTAGTAAAGGCCACATGAGAATACCGATTATCTAACAATTTGGACTTACGTTCTCAGTCAACACAATGATCTACATATTTGACTTCCTTTTTAACAGGTAGCACCTTTTGCTCTTAACAAACAAAGGGAGTTCTCTCATGGTCGACGATAAAGCTCCAAGTTGGGCCACATGCATGGCCTGTCTTGCACAGTAAGTTAAAAATATCACGAATCAAGTTAATGCCTCCTTCCCCATTTTTTGTTTTCCCAAATATAAGTTGCAATTCAGCAGCCTTGATGATCTATCTCCAATCAATTTTGGCTTTATTATGTTGTACAAAACTTATGTTTCAAATCACTGAATTGCGATTTTGATTCGAATGATGTTCAGAGTTTGATTGGCCATTGGCCAGAAAAGATGACCATGGTCCATGTTGTGAAGCATATTGCATTCATTTGTTTGGATGAGTAGAATGTAGAATCACCGCCTGCAGGTCAAAATACATATGCTATACAGTTTACAGCTCCTTGCTGGTTCTTTACTACTTCTAGTCTTGTACTTGATGGAGATTTGTTGTGCAGGAAAGAGCTATAAGCCTGTTTCCTTCTACTTTTGAATCCAAATAATGAGTTCGATGTTGGTATTTTTGTTGATTGCCTGTGTTTTTGGAGTATCTTTAAAATATCAATTACTGTGCATGCTGATAGGTGACATAGAGGCAATGGAGAAGCCTGTGGATCCAATAGCTGTTTATTCTGAGAAAGAATTGTCAAGGGAGATTGAAAGAATTGCTGGGACACTTGCACCTGAGCAAGACTGGTCAGTTCGAATGGCTGCTATGCGACGTATGGAGGCTCTTGTTGCTGGAGGTACACAAATGCTAACAATGCTTTTGGTTTTGAGATACTTGGAAGAAAGCTTAAGAAAGACCGATATTCATTTTATTTTTATGACAAGATCAGAAAATATTGCAATAATTTGATGTCTACTATTGGGGTCAGAAGGTCAGTTAATGCTATGCCAGGCTAAAGGTTGTGTGTGTGTTTTTTGAATGTTTTGATAATATGTAAAACTTAATGTCAATAAAAAAGTAGTGTGCCACACTAGGAAAATGCCTCAAACATGGACTGTACGAAACACTTGTTGTAAGTTATAAGGAGACTCAGCTTGAAACTAGTTTGGCATAAGGTAAAGATAATACATGCATGTCAAACTAGGTCACACGGTTGACGTCTTTTTGCAGGTCAACAAACTTCAGATAGAAATATATGAAAACAACTAACCTATCTATTGAATGCTGAGAAAGCAATGCAGTTACATGTTATATATGAATGGAATGGATGGTGCACAGTTAAATCTCCGCTGTGTTATGGTGGTGATGTCGTAAAAGTAATGCTAAAGAGCATTCCCATTTTACAGTTATGATAAATAAGAAATATGGTTGTGAACAACCTAAAAAAAGCGTGATAATATCCAAAGGTCATTGCATATCACCAAAAATCATTGTGGTAATCATCCTTATCACTGGACTTTTAAGGAAAAAATTGATCCTGAAGTGCTAATTTTGGGGATGCTTCCCATCTTTTTGGACTGTTTCTACTCCATGCTGCCTCAACTACTGTCCAGTAGCCCATTTTGTCGGCCGTCATTTGCATTTCTTCTTCTTTTATGCTTGGATATCGTGGCAAGAAATGACGCCATCTCACTAGCTCACTGGGCTTATCAATATGACAAGATAGGAGTGATTCATAGTATAGAGGGGTGTAGGAACTATTGAAAGTGTAGTGTTGGGCCCGGAAAGAGGAGGGGAGGATGAGGGTGCATGGTATGCAATTGTGCCAAGATGAAAGGAGACAAAGGAGTGGTCTAATAGTGTAGCGGGTGAGATAATGAAATTTGACACAAGTGGAATGAGAGATGATCACCTCATGAAATAATCAGCAACAATTTGGCAAGAATTGATCTAGCATTATTTTGGAAGTTGTTGTGTAGCGTAGGACAATGATTTAATATCAACGAGCTATTTACAATTCCATATGTCATTAATCTTACAAACAAGTAACAACATGCAGCTATGTATATGAAACATAATATAAATGATAGTGTGTTCAATCGTTGAAAACATCACCAAAACAAAAACCAAGTCATTGTGATATGAACTATCTTGAAATTTTTGTGGGATTTATGCTAAAAGTCATTTTATCATAGACATTTTTGAGATTTGCTAGCTTCTTTCTTGAACCAATCATTCATTGCGTATGTATTAGATCTAACATAATGAGGGTCGAGCAGGGGCTTCCGATTATGCATCCTTTGCAGTGTTGTTAAGACAACTTGTTGGCCCTCTTAGCGTACAACTTGGTGATCGTCGATCAAGTATCGTAAAGCAGGTTGCCACCCTTATTCCATTTTGTGGAGTTTATGTATTTTGCTTATATGTGTAAATACATCTTTCTTGATTTGCAGATGCAAGCTGTGTTTTCTTATCAATTACTTTCAAACAAAAAAAAATCTGCTCATTTGTATAATGTGTGTATTGCTGGCAACAAATTTCCCCTTTGTGCATATTTATGATTAAGTTTGGAATAAGAAATGGTACAAGATATATCTCTGGAGATGTGTACCTCCAAATATATGGAGGACAAGGAAAGTGTGAGCAATTCCTAGAGTGTACTGAAATTGCGTGTTGGAACCATTTGTGATTGTGTCTAGCTAATCAAGTTAAGCTGTACAAAATGCCCTCCATGGGAGATAAAATCAATAATGGTGTTAAGGTTTCTTTCGTATGTTCATTCTAGGATGAACACTTGTACGAATGATACATCTTCTAGACATGCATAATATTACTAGTTAACAGTTGCATGAAAAGCCCGCATCTACAATCACATCTAAGTTGCAGCGGATCGTGATCCGCTGCAAAAATGATCCGGGACCAGAAATGCTGTCCTGGATCGCAAAAGAATTGCAAATTTTTTTCTCATTGGGCAGGGATCCACTGCTGGTTGCAATCCAAATGAATAGCAGAAATATCGAAGCAGATAGAATTGAAATGAATAGCCAATGAATATATCTGCAAAAACGATGTGGCACATTATTATATTTGCTACGTCCAAATGTTGCTTTCATCTTAGCACTTTCAATAACTGTGATGCATAAAATGGAAGCCAAAAGCAATCATACATACAAACAATTCTAAACAATAATTACCATGTATTTTAATTCAACTTGAATAATCTTTCACTTAGCCAAAGGTTTAACATGCATCCTCTTGTACTTTTCTAATAAGAAAGTATTGAAGGAGTCAGATTACTAATGATTTGGAATCTAGTCACTGTAACTTATTTAAATTTGCCACGCACAAATATTGAATCAGGACAAAGTTAGACCACATTGCAAGTAGTACCTCAGAACTCCAAGCGAGAAGATTTTATTCTTGATGCTAATACATTCTTATTTTTCTTCAGATATTCCAAATTCCAATTCAGCTACTTTTGAAGCATAGCTACTTATACAACAAAAAGCTTGTTTTGAACAATATATGAGGGATGTTCTATACAAAAGGTCGAAAAACCCTTTATATAATATTCTTTTTTGAAATGCCAATTTTGACCTACAAAACTAAAACAAATGATCAAGGCAATTTGTTTCACTATCATTAAGTAGAAAGTTCTTTCTGAGAAGTTTAATCTCCGACCACTAGATATGCTTTAATCCACAAAACCATTGTTTCTCCAAGGACACTTGATGATGAGGAGAAGACTATGTTGTGTCAGAAAATAATCACAATGAAGACAATCTTCAAGCTCTAATGACTTGTCCATGGCCCACCTATACCAAAGGGAACCACAACACAGAGAGAAGGCATTTTACTCACATTAACATGAAAACTTAATTAAAAGCAAGCAGAAACCTGAGTATCAAATCATGAATGAGACCAGAAGACCAAAACCAAAACATGCACACGCATTCGCGTGCGCGTGTACACATGCACACAGCAGAAGTGGAGGGAACTCCCATTTTTGTGTTAGTGAAAATGAGATTGCACCACAAAAAGTACAAAAAAAAATCAATGACTGGAAAAAATTTACAAGAAGGGTAAAGAGCAAATAGTTTTCTTTAAAAACACAATATTTCCATTATGCATATTAGGTTGTAAGTTTCCTACTACTAGTAGAAAATTTGATTATCTGATTGGAACCTCCATCCACTTATGAAAAATATGGAAGATAGCTGAATTGAGGTTACCAAGATTTAGAGGATACAACTTCTACTTATACAAACGGAACAAGACCTGAAATTAAATGCTTTACTAGAAGGTGAGTCCTTGCCAACTCGTCTGGTTTCTGCTAACAGGCTTACCTATGATAAAATGGAGCACATATACTCATCTAGGTACATTTGGGGTGTGCATGTTAAAAAAAGGCCACATGCACCATAGGCCAATCACATGACACTTCCATAAGTCTATTGTATCAACTTCTATGACAGCTAGATGGAAGAATCAATGAATCCACAGCCCACGCCTAATGAAAATTTGAAAGTTTACACTCTCAGGGTTTCTTTCTGTAATGAATCTGGTAATTGCTAAACTCAAAACCAGTAACCTAAGTTTTACTTTAAAGTCGCAACAATCTGATAATAAGGCAATAAAAACACATCAAATAAATTTTGTGAAAGTGTAAAAGGTAATCATAACTCCACTAGCTACGACTGAGCTATTTGTGGAAGATGTTGCACACATCAGGGGCTGATTGAGGAGCATTTTAGTCATAGGGACTTGAGATGAAATTCCAAAGCAAGTTGGATAGAATAAGCCAAGTAGAGTATGTTTCTTCGCAGTGTAGAGATACGAAATGCAGTATACTTCAAGACATAGGTTTTGATGTGGGGAACTCATACGGCTCTATTGCTACTTTCATCAGATGCTGAAACCAGCATCTTGTGGTGGTGTTTGACCAAAATTTGATATTGAATCTTTTATTGGGGCTTGCCAGTCGTAAGCTTATAATATGATTTTGATATCATAGCCAGTTGCAGAAGTTATGGTTAACCATTTGTGAACTTTTTGAACCATCTTTTAGTTTGACTGTTGTTTTGGAGGTGATCTGCTAGTGAGTTTCGCAGTTGATCAGAAAGTGTGTGCAAACTCATTTACAAGGATCTAGTCAGTCATTATTGTGCATATTGTGATTTGAAAATAATGCTACGTTAATTTGCAGGCTTGCCATCTGCTCAGCACATTGTCAAGAGAGCTGCTGGCTGACTTTGAACCCTGTGCAGAATCATTCATTCCAGTTTGTATCCTCGCATTAAAGATTTAGTGCTTGAATGATTTAAACAAAGAAGCATATTTTGTTTTCGTTTTTATCAATGTGTTGTAAATCTCTTACTAAACTTCCACAGTCTATTTTTTGTAGGTCCTTCTCAAGCTCGTGATTATAACAGTTCAGGTGATAGCTGAATCAGCTGATTCTTGTATAAAAACGGTTAGTCTGTGCAACAAACTTTTAAGCAGGAAGGGGATCATCTAGTACTTTATGATTTTTTCAGTCTATGGTTGGTGTATGCGTTCCTAGTTGAGGGCTCTTTCAAAATGGTATATTTCAAACACCACAGTTTGCACTTTTGCTTCCGTTGAATAGCTTAAGAGAAACTTCAAGATGAGTAGATTGTCAGAGTAAGTTGGCATTGCCGAGTTCATTGAAGTATTTTTGCTTGTTTGTATTTGCATGGGCAGATGCTACGGAATTGCCGAGTTGCTCGATTGATTCCTCGAATTGTTGATATATCGAAGAATGACCGCAATGGTGTACTTCGAGCAAGGTGTTTACATAGCCAGTAGATAATGCAGACTTAAATCTATTGGGTATAAGTGTAGTCCGCTTCTAGATAAATAAGTAATTATCTGTTTTATTGTACAGGTGTTGTGAATATGCGCTTCTGGTGCTTGAACTGTGGGCTGATTCTCCTGAGATACAGCGTTCTGCTGAACTTTTTGAAGATATGATCAGATGTTGCGTTGCGGATGCAATGAGTGAGGTACCTCTTAGAGGACTGTGTTTCTACAACCTCAATTATCTGATGCTATGCACTCTTAAGATCCTCAAGAATCATACCATTTCAAAGACGATATCTGGTGTTACCTTTTCGTAGACATAAATCTTTACATATAATAGTTGTAAACACATAGTGCTAATGTTTCCTGATTTTCTGATTGATTGAAAATCAAACACTAGCTCTGATTCAAATTGTCATTAGGGTTTAGGCCGATTATAACAGCATTATTACCTGAATCATCCTGAATCTCATTCTATCTCATTGTGAATGACTGAAATTGACTGTAAATTAGAGAGTGACTGTAAAATGAATTATGGGTAATCAATATTGCTACGACTAATAAAAAAATCAAAGACAGGATTCTTCTGATTCTAAGAAGGCAAAAAGCACTGTTAAATGCAACACTATCCTTGCTGTGTTCCTTCGGACATTTTGGCCTCATGCATAACCAAAAGAAACACTCTGTCGTCTGTAAGTGCTGGAACTCAGTGCTGCAAGGCATCCAAATTACTGCTGACGATGTGAACATGTAAGATATTGGATACAGCAAATGATAGGGATGGAGACTGGAAGTGATGATCTGAGACTTGACTTCACAGAAGTTTTACATTCTTGCTATTATTTATGAAATGACTTGGAGAAATGCTTTGAGTTGATTAACAGGCATCAAGAAACAAATTTCTTTTCCAGACTGTTCACTCAATTGTGATTAAAATGGTTTGTGACATTCGAAATTCTTGAAGGTTAACATGGGTGTCTGGAAATCATGCTTGTGTGTGTGTGAAGACATAATATCCTTCAAGCTTGTTTCTCCATGATATGTTCATTTGCAGTCCGACAACAAAATTCAAATCGTTGACCCTTGGTTGATTTTTTGGCAATCACTTTCTCTTTCCCTTCGGATCTACTTGTAACATTTCAAATTCGTAATTTCCCAAAAAAGCATTCGTTGAAGTGGTGTGCATCCAATGTGTTGGAAAGAGGGAATGAAATGTCAATTCAATAAGTCGAAGACTGTGAGCAACCTATTGAGCGCAGCGGGACTGGCCTTCTTTCCTAATGTATGTCTACGCCTATCAATAATTGAACAAAGCTATAATGACAAAAGTCACGTTCAATCTTTTAGCAACTAACTTTGAAATTATTAGCACTAAAGTCATTTTGTAGTCAAACAATGATGTATTGAATATTGCAACGTTGAAGTATTCAACAAGTCAAAATAATAATAATAAGAGATTTATCAGTTACAAATAACTACAGAGAAGCATTCATTCTGACATGATACTGAATGCAATAAGAAAGGAGATTGATTTAGTAAGTAGCATGTACAAATCAGATGATGAGAGCACAAAACAATAACGGACGAATTCGTGTACTCTAAGCTATTTTTGAGTAACTAAAAACTCTGTTTGATGCACTTCCACTGATAAGCAGTAAGTGCAAATAGCAATACTGTAATAGAACTCTGAAAGAAAATTGAGCTAGAGAGCATGTTTTTGATGATCAACTATTTATACTAAAGCAATTTAAGCGTATCCAATAGGATAGCTAATCAGGTGGCAATCGCAATTGATGGACAGCCATAATGCGTAGGACTTCTTGGAAATTTACTTGCAAAGCAGTTAGGGCAAGTCTTTAGCTTCATATCAGGTGGAACAGTAACTGTCGTTTTTCGACATGACCGACTCCTTCGACTTTCGTCGACGTCGTCGATATGTCGGATGATGTCTGATATGTCGGAGCCACCTGTTGAGCGATTCCCGAGTATTTCTGCAGACTGTGTAGAAACAAGAATAAAACTATAGAACTGGATAGTGAAATGGATGTAGATTAAAGGTCAATTATTCGAATGAATCACTCCGATAGTAGAATAATTCAACACAACGGACTCATAGTACTTTTGTTTGATTACTATTTTGAATGAATCCAAGCACTTTGGCAATACAAAATAGATGTCTTTCACTATTTTCTAAAGGTAGAAGTGCAGTAAGACTTTCAATTTGAATTTCATTCAAATCACCGCACCACTTCATTTTGTAGATTTTACAGTTTGTCTATTCTTTCTTGAGCCCACATAAATTTCATGTTCCTCGCCTTGCACAAGTTGCAAGAAGTCGTTATCCCGAGGAATATTTGAAGGTTAGACATTTGTAGTTAAGCCTTCTAAATCATAAGCCTACCAATGAAATTTTTCAGTTGATGATGGGTCTTCGAGGTTGAGAAAACTGATTTTTTGTTCCTCAAAAAAGTCCAACCACCAATGTTGATCTAACTCATCAAAAAACTGATAAACTTCTAGAATACTTGATTTCAAAAAAATTAATGAGGCAAATGGATGAACCTCATGATGTTTTCTTTGTATCTTTTGTTCTTCTAGCATGGACTTTAAGGGAGACAGTACAACAAACTTGATTTGAGTGCGAGGCATATTGAACAAAAAACGAACTCCTTTAGGAGGTAGCCATAAAACTGAATTTGAAAATGGTTTGTCCCATAACAATGTTATGTCTGTTTCACTACATTTGATTTTAACCTGATGTTGAAAGCAAATATCATTAATATTAGCTACACAATACTCTGTCTCATTGGATGCCTTAATATAATCACGAAAATCATATGTGTGTCTGATTAAAGACACAATTGGCTTTAGCACTTATGATTTTTTGACAATGCTTTGAAGCACTGGTAAAGAAAATGTCTTCTTGCATCTCAGTCTCTTGGAACTGGACATTGATCAATTTGATTGTGGGTGTGGCCCACCAACAAAATTTCTATTTTTAATTTTTTGAAATTTTTTTCTCTACTAGCATGGACAACTATGCCAATAAAATTCCATTTTTATTTTTCCTAGCAGTGTTATCAAGCTACAAATAAAATATTTTTGAAAGATTTTCACCAAATTTGTAGATTATCTTGTGTACAATGTTGATTGTCAAATTTGGATCATTTTGAATGTTGGGATTATTAAAAAGTACGTTGGACTCCAAAGTGCCATTAAATAGAAGTGTTCCAATGAGATGAACTTGAATAACATTTGTCTCATTCAAATTTTTTGGTACTCTAACAAAATGAGATAATATCGTTTTCTTCTGATCTATGCCATCAATAACAAGACCGATATATTTTTGAGGTCATTCCAAACATTTCTTTTGATGTTTGGCCGGCTTCTGTCTTTCAATTGTTTGTTGATCTCTGTGCACTTGAAGAGATTTTGTAGCATCCACTAAAAACATGGGTAAAGATCTCAAGTCCCTCTTGTATTTGTCTTTTCGTTTTGAGTCTGATTTATAAATTGACCTTGTGCCACTTGTAGTTGCCTGAACTGGTTGAGAAGGTGTTAAAATCTATTGATTCCAAATATTAGCTTCGACCTTTGGATGTTTTGTGCTCGCAAAAGGCTTTGGATTTTGAGTAAATATAGTCTTTTTAGATTTAATACGACAAAGATCACTTTGAGAAGTAGGCCTCTTTTGAATATGTGAAAAGTTTGAATGTCGAAGATCGGTTTTGACTGACCCTTTTGAATGCAACAATGTTGCAAATTTTAATTTTTCTAATCTAGATTCTTACCATTTTTAATACTTGGGGGCATACGTAGTTCACAAGCCCGAAAGCAATTATCCCAAGAGTACCCTCATGTAGTTTCTTTTCACCATATGTTAGTGCCACAACCTTTGTTGGGCTGATAGTTGAAGAAGCTAAACTACTTGACAAGGACCACAATATTGATCATGATTACACTATGAAGATGACTATAATTCAAAGGATCATATTTTTCTACAAAGAATATTTGAGAGTATCCAAAGCTGGAAATGTCAATCAGCTGGAGATCAAAGCACTCTGCATAAGAGAGAAGCTTGTCATTTAATTGATTCAAAAAATTCAATGCAAAGCCTAACAAATTATGACAATCTCTTTCAGCTTGTTTTTCGTAGTGGTCGGGTTATTTTCTTGCTATGCTCGTCATGGATTGCTACGTTCATTATGAATTGCTATGATTGTCATGGCTTGATATGCTTGTCATGAATTGTTATGCTTGTCATGAAGTTGATTTCATTTTATTCTAAATTCTGATTATCATATATTCATTATTATTTTTTATTTTAGTTATGGGCCCTTGTGGATAAGATTTTTGGCAAGTGAAAAAAGTTTTAAATAAAAGGCCAGCCTGCACAAGGTGGATCAAAATCGAAAAAAAAAGGATGTCTCCACTCAAATTCTAAAATCCATTCCTACAGAAATGGATATATCTGAGTAGAAAAACATGCAAGTTTTCATTTCATTTTTTTAGAATGATTTTTTAAATTTTGTAGTATTTGTAACTCGTACACTTCTTTTAATATAGGCATAAACTATTTATGAAAGTTCAAGAAGTCCTTGTAATAGGATTAAATTGCTAGGATTTTGACGAGTGCTAGAGGTTTTATCCTCTGAGCAACCGAAATAAAGCTTTAACCTCTTTCTTGATAATATTTAGAGACATGGTATTCACTTTACTCATGCCTAGCATAAGTATTTCTGAATTGTCCTTTTTTTCAAAGTTTTAAAGTTTATATCTCTCATGCTAAGAATATCTCTTTCTTTTTTCAAACCTTTGAAAATAAGAAGAATAAAATCCTTCTTGAGTAGTTCAAGAGACACATTCTAAAGACTAAGGTAGAGAAGAGAGATAGAGAGAGACTCGCATGGAGTGAGACCATTTGTGGAGGAGGGTGCAACAGAGACCTACCTCCTCAAAAGTGTCGATGATTTACACCATTTAGGAGGGCGATTGTAGAGAAATTACCAAATTTTTGAAGAAAAAGACCTCACACATTATGCATTGCTAATATTCTCTATGGATTTCAAATGAAAAAATCATTGAATGATGATTTTTCATTCAAATTCACTAAAATCCATAGTATCATGCAAGGTTTTTTCGAAATCACAATCTCTCCTATCTGGAGAATTGTTGTTTTTCATTCAAATTGGCAATCATCTTCAGTTCAGAAAGCTCTTTTGACTTTCTACAATGCGGGAATAGATAATGCTATGTGATTTTAACTTCAATAATTTTAAATTCACATTTTAATTTTGAGGTATTCTATGATTAGCATGGGTTTCATGTTTTAATTATTTTAATGTTTCTTATTTACTTTAAGACAATTTTAGGAAATTTGAGACTCTTGCAAGTCTCATTTTTGAAGGAAGATATTTTACTTTGATAAATATTGATTCTTTTTTAGTACTTTGGAAGCTGCTAAACGCTATTATAGAATCATGAATAGATATTATAGGTCGTAACTATGTAAGGCATTTCAAGTTCTTATTGTTGAGAACATGCTTTTATTGGAAGCTTTTTTGCAGAACTAAATAGGTCTTTTGAAAATAAATTTATTTTAAATATGGTGTCTGTACAAAAAATGAAATATTTTGATTTGATAAATTTTGATTTTTTATTTTATTTTTTGCTTTGGTACCTGCAAAATGCCCATATAGAATGATGAATTTATGTTTTTCATATGCAACATTATAAGGCATTTCAAATTTTTTTTGACAACATGCTTGAATTGCATTTTTTTTTTTTGCTGAACTAAATATTCTATTTAGAAATTACTTTATCTTGAATCATGTCCTTTCAAATACCTGCCTTCTCTCTCTGCTCCTATTCCTCTTCTACCTGCCTTCTCTCCTGCTCTTCCTCTGATTGATTATTCCAGGTGTTTTCAAAGCGTCTTTTAAAGGAGTGCTCAATGCTTGCATGACTTGATTTCAGGCAAGAGGTTGCATAAGCTGATCAGAAGTGGATTCCAAGCAACAGACCGTATTACTGTTTGCTAGCTACCTGATCAATCATCTTTGGATTTTACAAAGAGCTGATTTCTAGTGAAGTTCAAGCAAGACGGTGCAGTTCGGTATGTCAAAAAAATTTCAATTGTTGTTGAAATTTTATTCTTGCTGAAAATCCAGTTTGGATGCTATTATTTGAATTGCATTTGTCAAAATATTTGAATAGTTTGAGCATTGAGAGAGTCATAGAAGTTTGGTGTCCCAAAGTGTTGCAAAATTTGGATAGAAATGTAGACAAAATAGGTTGAAAATACCATTAATTAGCTTTCTTGTTTACATTTTTGTGAAACTGCATATGAATTTTCAAGATAGGACATGAGAACTCCACTGACCACCACAGTGAAGTTTGAATGCCCTTGTCCCGTCCCTGTCATATTACATTCGAAAGTCAATTAAACAAGATTTTGCGGTTTTTCCCCTAGCACTCACTACCTTCCGTGACCACAAGCTCATTTAAAATCAGAAAGTAAGTCCATTAGGATCCTTTCTAGAATCACTCGAGTTATCGTCTTTGGAAGTTCTTGTACTTTTCATGAAATTTTTTTGGAATTATCCTAAAGCACTAATGCATGCAACGTGTTGCACCTCTTTCCAGTCACTTTTTTTAGTAACAGTGTTGTTGTACGATGACAGTGATAGTGTACTTAGAGCAATCCGAAGCTATGAGTTACCCTAAACCCATGATAAGCGATTGTGTTGTATCTAGTGTACGACGTTAACAAGTCTTATGTATTTTAGAAAATTGCATGCATAACCGGATACTATTTTGAATTTGTTAACTAATTTCTAATTGAATCCATACGATGGACTGACAACTTCAGTTAATATGCTACAAACGATTGCTTGGAATAGTATTGTTGAAAGAACAAACCTACCAGCATTAAGTACGTCCATAGACACTGAAATAGGTAACACACACCACTGCTGGATAGCAACCAAAAGCTAGAATTGAATTCGGCTGGGTTAGTGTCTTCCCTCTCTAAGCTAAATTTCTGAAAAGCTAGACCAAAGCATACAACTCCAAACTTACTGAAAAGAACCCAAATAACTGGAGGCACAATAGAAAAACACATCTGCACCTACTAGTATTTTGTAAGATGTAATCCCTCAAGCCAAAGCTCTTGGTACAAAACTAGCCAAATAACATATAGCATATACTTGGATTCTGGAATGACAATGCTATATTTTGCTATAGGCTAGAAAAAATCAAATAGGTTGATCCTATAGCTTTTATTAAAGCCTTGAAAAAACATAAGCTAAAAAAGCTTTTCCAATGCAGAATTATCAAGAGGAATGGTATTATGTACTCAACATTCATAAGCACTAATCCACTCTCTCTAAAACTGCCTTAACATGTCATAGATTCTCTACATGCTCAAAATTTTCAGTTTCACTACACTTTCCCTACCAGACGTGCACCAAAAAATGAGTATAAAATAGATTAGGTGCACAATTTCGTGTTATAAAAAGCTCACTATTCGTATATAGAAGCATGCACAATTAGAATTAGGGGAGGATTTTTTTTCCAGTAAGAGCGAACGACAAGAAGTGGCAAGATTATTATAAAGGTTTAGTTATTCATATTAACAACAAAGGAATAACGAAACAACAATTGATATTGAAAGTGATTATTACCACGATTTTCTCTGCATATTTGTATCCCCTTGTTAGACAAATAGGTCCCTTGTCTTCGTATCGGACACACGAATCCTTGGCCAGATGTGCCTACATGTACGAACCGATAATGACCAATTCCTGGTCTGACTGGACTATTTTTCATGCTCTGGTCCAAACTTTGGACGACCATTTTGTGTTTGTACGAAATTGTTCAAGACTATTGCCCATTGGCCGAAACAAGCCGCTGGATAAATTAAAACGTTTTGGTGGGAGTGGTCCAATATTTGGAAAGGTCAAAACCTAGTCCATTTCATAGGCCTTAACAACGACCTTTTTGGCACTTATTACAACTATGTGATGCCTTTGTGTCAAGCTATGTGATGCCTACGTGCTTAGGCTTGATAATGTCAGTGTTGACGTAATAATTCTATAGTTAGCGTTATTTATATGTACTAAGGGCCTTAATGATGGCTATTCTTTCTCATGACAATCTGCTAATTAGTAGTTGTGGAAAGGCCAATTTGAAAAAGAAATATAATATTTAAAAAAGTATATAAGAAAGTTTAATAACTGTTTTTTAATTACTTCAAGATTTTATTTCTGCATGAGAGTTGACGAACTCAGTTCGTCAACAAAACCAATTTTGTAGGAAGAGAATGGAAATGTAAACTTAATTATAGATGTGTCTTGAAAAAAAGATTGTTGTCTTGAAAAAAATATATTGTTTTTGTATTTTATTGAAAATCATCAATTTCTTTTAATGAAAGTGTCCACACCTGTCATTATAATTATGTTGTATTTATTTTTTTGCTTTGCTAAGTACATAACAAATATTAAAAAAGTGAGCTTAAAAAAATTCAAACCACCAATTTCACTAAACTTTTATGATTGTGTACAGTAAAATGCTATTAAGCTATGTTGTAATCACGTGAAGAATTACATTTAATAGCAATGTTTTTATTGTGAGTGATAGTTGACGAACTCAGTTCTTGAACATTACAAATAGCTGTGATATCAAATGCTAACAATGAAATCATAACCACGTTCACTTCACGAACCGAGTTCACCAAGATTATTTCAAATTCGACAACAAGTGTTGACGTAATAAATATATAGTTATCATTATTGATTAGTACTAGGGGCCTTATGATGGCTATTTTTCATGACAACCTGCTAAACAACATCTAAGAGGAAAGGGCCATTTGAAGCTGAATTATAATACATAAAAAAAGAAATAGAAAGTTTAATTATTACTTATAATTACTTCAAGATTTTATTGTTGTACGAGAGTCGACGAACTCAGTTTGTCAACAATACCAATGTTGTAGGAATGGAATGGAAATCAAAACTTAGTTATAGCTATGTCTAGTTGACGAACTAAGTTCAACAAGAATGCTATCCTGATAAAAATATATTGTTTTTGTAATATACTGAAAATCATCTAATGCTTTCAATGAAAGTGCTGACATCTAACATCCATAGCTATGTTGTCTTTATTTTTTGCCCTGCCAAGTACATGAAACATATTCACAAATTGAGTCCATATGGTACTCTGATAACCAATTACACTAACTAATTATTGTTTACAGTAAAACGCTACATATCTATGTGGTACCCATGTGAACTGTTTTTAATATTGTTGTATATTTAATGGCAATGCTTGAACGATGAGTGATAGTTGACAAACTCAGTTCGTCAACATTACAAACGCTTGACAAATAAAATGCAAACAATGAAATCATAACCACATTCATTTGACAAACCAAATCCACCAAGATTATTTTGAAAAAACTAACATCATAACTAAGTATAATTGATGAGCCAAGTTCATCAAGACTAATTGTATAAAAAACTATATTTTATTTTTTGTAATGTGTTTTTTATTTGTATGGGAGTTTACGAACTCAGTTTGGCAAAAATGTGAATGATATCAGTACTTAAATAATTTCAATAACTAAGTTTTAATGATGAACTCAGTTCACAAAAATTTATTTTTAAATCAAAAATCATTTGGACTTTGATGATGTCAGTTTTATCAAGATTCTAGATGCTTATTACTTTTGAAAATAATATTCAACAAAGAAATTGCTAGATGACAAACTAAGTATGCCAATTGTATTCTTTTATTGTCTTGTATAGTAACTAAATGTAAAGTCTTGACGAACCAAGTTCGACAAGAACTAAAATCTGAGCTCTTATTAATTAGTACATTGTTTACTTTATGTTAAACAGATGGAATCAATGATTGAAAAGCTCTACCACAACAAAAACCAAACTCAAGAAATGTTCTCTTATGAGCCCCCAAATATTGAAGCTCACTGTGATCATTGCGTAACCTCAGACATAGACAAGTGGTGCATTGACACAAATGGGCCTAACAAAGAAAGGGGTGATATTTTTTTACATATTAATCTCCAAGAAAAAGGGTGGAGAAATGCAGGAGTGGTTCTTGATATGCAAGAATTCATGTCCAAAGAAGCGGTGCCCACTTTCATGGTATTAGTTGAAAGTGCTTCATTGAGCGCATTTATAAAATTTGAACTTCAATTCAATGCTTTTGATCCCTCCAAGATGAATCCTAGTATGATCGAAGAAGAAGGATCAATGAAAAAATTGGGTTGGGAATTGCCACCTTATGCAGATTTGTAGTCTGCTAATTTGACCTCAATACAAGAAATCATTGATGGCTTTCACATTGTAAGGAGCGCTCAATTGGCACGTGGTTGCGTTCCACAATCACAGGCTTTGAAAACCATGATTGATTCATTTTAAAGAAGTAATGAATCATTTACGGTATGTGATATGAAAGTGTTTGAAAGACAAGTCAAAGTGTCCAAAAAAATGGTTTTGTCATATGTTGGCAAAAAGACACAAACAACAACTGCAATCTCAATAGAAAAAAGGCCTTCAGATTTGCGCAAGGATTTAAAATCAAAGGATAAAAGTAAAGTGAAGAGTCATATAGAGCTAGAAAATTCCAAAAAAAGAAGAAGCAAAACGGACGACCCTACAAAAGAAGGGCGTACCTCAAGAGTGAAGAAGGCTATCACAAATAAGGAGAAAAGACAAGTTTTTAAAGATCACATTCAAAATGTGGGTGAAATGCTAACATTGCCAATGGATATTGAGGAGAGTAAAATTGGTTCCTTGCTAATAGAGACATCAAAGTGTGTCGGTAAAGCGATGTGGAGTAAATACAATGACTGGTATCCATTTGGACAGAATCGGACCTTTCTAATCGACGTTACGCTTTGTGATTGTGCACATGCAAAGCTTGTGTACAGACCTTTGAACAAGGATTTTGTTAAACGATTAATAGAAGATTTCATCCAAAATCCTTACCCGGTAGCTACAGTTGCAGATTTGATTCCATACGATCCTATATAAAAAAGGATGCTACAGAAGGAAGAGCTGAAAGAAGATCTACTGCATCAGTACAGGTACTACGTATCATTAAGAATGGCACGTTGTAATAAAAAACAAGGGTTGTATTTCCACATGAATTGTTATGTTTGTGTTTGAATATATTAAAAAATTGTTTTGGAAAATGCTATATTTTATTTTTAAAGTTTAATTTAACTTTGAACTTGTGCAGATACTATATCATTTCTGGACAACATTCTATATGGCCGCCAAATCAGATCTTATTGAAAAAGGATAGATATTACAAAGGACATAAAGACATGGAAGAGGTGGCCCTTAATTGCAAATATATTCGGACGTTGCAGGATGGAATCACAACTTTTATGCGAACTCTAAGTGGAGATACTACCATAAACTATGAAGGCATAAAAGATAAATATGGGATATCAAAACATAGTTTTGATAATATGTTTAGTTGGTCTAAAGAGTGGCTAAAAACGAGCATCAACAAATCCAAGAAAAAAGTTGAACTACCTACTCCAGTACAAAACGAGTTGCGAATGGCATTCGGAAGGATTAGTGGCATCAAAATAGATGTTTTTACTTTGCCATGGAAAATAGTTAATGCTGGCTTGGAAGCAGAGACAATTATTGAGATTGTGTCTACCATTGGAGTTGATAACGAGATAGGATTGGTCATATTGGACACAACTTCAAGGAAGGATGCGTAGAGTATAGAAGGGTATAGAAGAATATTTGAATGCATTGCAAATGTGCATGTAGGAAATTCATATATTTTTGTTGCTCTCGTAGATTATGAAAATTATTTTGGTCAGCTGATGAAAGTTTTAAAAGATATTCAGGGGACAGTGGACTTACATTATGGATTGTATACAAAAGAAACTGACAAGAGCAAAAAGGTGATAAAAGGACATGACCTTGTGGTGGTTGTTGCTCGCATTTCAAAGCTGGATGAAAATGAAGATTTTGAAGGGCTAATTATAGAATCACAACCTGATATTTGCTTTTGAGAGAGCTCAAATGCAATTGAGAACCAAGATTCCGAACTACAGGGAGAGGGAGATGAAGTTTTGAGCAAAAAAACCAAAAGGTAGATCTGTGGTTTCAAAGGAGGCAACATAAGTGTTTTTCCTAAAAATTTGCATGTTTTTTAGAGACATCGTTGCTGCATTTTGCCACCATGGACAAATTGTAGTTGATGCATACACAGGAGGGTACGCCATGAGAGAAGCCTTGCAACAAAATATGCAAACGACCATCTTGGTGTGCAACAATGAAGAGAAATGTTTATTGGAGGCTTATTGCTCAATTATGGTGACTATGATACCCAGTTTAGCCAAAAACATGAAGGCCATTAATGATGGAAGAAAAAACGTAGACCATCAACAATTTGGTGATAAGGTGGCTAGTTCCTCAATTGCACCTGCGAGTCTTTTAGAAAACATAGATTTGGATGATATTACAAGAAGATGACGAAGAAAATTCTTTCATAAAAAGTATTCCCGACCATGAACTCCTGCTTACAGGTTTCCAAGAAGAACAAATGCCACCAAATGACGAGAGTGCACATCTTGATGGTACGAGAGGAAAAGAGCATGTTGAGGATTCTATCGCCACAACAGTTAAACACTTTGGTATTTAAATAAAAGTTTTGTACAAACTTTTCTATTAAGAGTAAAGTGATATGTTTCACAAGAGACATTTTTTACAAACATAATTTGGAATTTGTTTTTGCAGCAATAGTGATTCCCAACAACAGAGACGCGAGGGAGGAGAGCAGCAAGCACAGCGAGGAGAATCGCGAGGGAGGAGAGGAACGAGCATAGCGAGGAGAGCAAGGAGAGCGCGCGGGGGGGGGGGGGGGGGGGGGGGTGCCTGGGCCTGTCTGTGGCGGTGGACATAAATGGCCCAGGCTTGCCCAACTACCAATAGATTTAAATTGCTTCTTTTTTTTTGGGGGTGGGGGGTGGGGTGTGGGGTTTTGCTTTTTTGCCTTATTTGAGAACAAAGACAATAAATGTGGGGGGAGGGGGATTGGCGACGCCGCGCTCCCAAGGAGCACCTGGACGCACGCGCGGCGTGGGATGAGTTCGGGTTTGGTGCCAGAACACCTTGCTCGGGAAACATCACGTCCCCGAATGGAGTGGCTGGGGTGTCGAGGCGCCAGGGTGGACCCGGGGGAGGGCCCAATTTGCGTGGCGCCAGACGTTAAGGATTGGCACTGGAACGGATTCTGGAAGTCCCGATTGGTCAGGTCATATGGGAAAAGGCAGCCTGCGAACGCCGCCCGAAGAAGGCATTCCGGAAACATATGCTAAGCCTAGCCCAAGCCGCCCGAAGAAGGCATTCGGGAAAACATCCGGAGGCGGCGCGCGTGGCGATGATCGACAACTTCGCCAAATCATTGCCTTGAAAAAGAGGAGGTCATGGGCGGGAAAGGTGCGGCGGTGTTAATGGAAAACATGTCATGGGGATGCTAGAAAAGAAACGTGGTAGAGGGTGCGGCACCCGGACTTCCTGAGAGGTCACCCATGTAAAGTGAAGGAACACTATTGCAAACTAGAGAGTACCAATATGGAATATTTGAAGGAAACATAATTTAATTTGAAGTGAGCTGAATAAGTGTGAAAAAAGCACTTAACAATAAGCTTTGACTCTTAATACTACGTCAATGTGTATTCCACAATGTGAAATTTTATTGACTTGGCACTTAAATCATTGCAAAAACGGTATCTCATGAATTGCTTTAAGACAAGTACAAACTGAGGACAAAATCGAGTGTACAGAAAATTGCAATGCCTCCAATCAATTAAGAGACCCGAGCTCAAATCCCAGCAGCCACACCATATTGAATTAATTTCAAAAGAAATAAAAAGATCCGTGAGAACAATGAGCAAGCGAGAGAGAGAGAGAGAGAGAGAGAGAGAGAGAGAGAGAGAGAGAGAGAGAGAGAGAGAGAGAGAGAGAGAGAGAGAGAGAGAGAGAGAGAGAGAGAGAGAGAGAGAGAGAGAGAGAGCACATAGTTTGTATAAGTACATAATTGAGAATGAGGGCATGTTGTCCATACATAGAATGAGAGAGATGAGGTGATGACGTTTGAAAGAGTGTCATTTTGGGACCCACAGCTCTTCATAGTGACTACTCATTTCTATTGGAATGAGTCGCTTCACCATTCTATATTTGCAGATAAGATGTCCTTATTATTCCTCCCATGTCTACAGACAAGAGGTTCTTAACAGATTGTCCACACTCCAAGTGCAAAGGTTCTTGAACGAGGACCTATTGTCTGGTTCTTGGCATGATACATACATGTAGTATAGAAGCTTCATCTGTTTTTCATATATGGGTAGCAGAGTTGCCCCTTTGTACTGTGGTTCTATTATTCAATATAGAAGAGTTGTATGAGGGCTTGGGCTCTCCGAGAATCTCCAATGTTGTGTGTTCTCTGCTTTGTTACACTAGCAGTGCTAATTACGTTCTTGAATCTGTCTTATTGTGCACCATTGAGTTGTTTGACTGGTGGTTGCACCATTGGCTTGTTGGTGGAACTGCTTCTTCTTCTCATTGTTGTACTTGAGTGTTCTACGATCCTTGATGAGATGACCAGTCCTTTTATGATATTTGCAAAATAGCTATTGTTTTGGTTTAGATGATGAATGTTCTGAATTCAATGTTGGCTGTTGGTTGCTTTTGTTTTGACTTCACAAATCTCTTCCATCTATACTTTTTGAGGATGATCCACTTATTCTAATCTCCTCTTGAAGTACCATAGAGATTGCTCTAGTAAGAGTGAGGCCTTGTTGTGTAGAAATCAACATGATCCAATTCTCATATGCTTATGGTAAACCAGATAACATAGTCATGGCATCGATATCTTCATTGATTGATCCAATGGTAGTCATTTGCTCCATAAGATTCTTGAAGGTATCAAGATGGGTCGAAATAGAGTCAGCTTCAAACATTTTGATGGTGAAATTTTTTTTTCGTCAAATAGAGTTTGGACGTAACATCTTAGAGTCAGAGTGGCTAGGATGTCCCAGGCATGCTTAGCAGTCTGGGCTTATCTGATATGGTTGATCTGAGGGTTAGCAGTCTGGGCTTATCTAATATGGCTGATCTGAGAGTCCTATCATGCCAAGAACCTTTCCATCCCTATGTCCCCATTTGGTGATGTTAATTGCATCGACCTCTAGCTTGATCTCAGTGCCTTCGACGATGTCCCATTTGTTCTTTTGCTCTACCTTTCTCTTGAGTTTCTAAAGATGGTAGTTATCTCCATTGAGCTTCTCAATGACAGATGAACTAGAAGTGGAGAGGAGAGGCATGTGCTGCATTTCATAAAAGCAATATATGAATCAATACCATAAATAATTAATTTACGGTTGCACAAATTTGCCTACAATGGTGCTGCACCTACATCCTTACCATAGAATGTGTTATGTGATTTGCTCTCCGTGCACTTCGAGCTACATCAAAAAATTCACTGGTTGTTTTTTATATCATTTGCACATCAGTGTTTGAAAATTTATCTTTTTTAAATATCTTAATATGTTGTCAAGCTTTTTTCAAACTTTTGCTTTGAGTAGCCGAGAAGAACATCATTTTTCAAACTTAAGTTGTATGTATTATCTTTTTTCAAACTAAGTATTGAATTTAGGATTATTTTCTAGAATAATTTGATTAAAATCTACAAGCATGGAATCCTCCACTGCTCAGTTTGCATGAAATATTGACTGATTTACTTGAAAACTTATCATCTTTTTTTAATTTTAACATGGCCTTTATGTAAGCCTTCTTTAGACAAAACGTACTCTAATTTGGAAATGGCTTGCTTCAAAGACGACTTTGGCTTGGTATTCCATGAAAATAAGATGTGAAGATATATTATTTTTTCTATTATACATACCTCTGCATGTAAACTACAAATGTGAATAGTATGAATAGGAATCAGTAGTACGGGTTTCCAATTTGGATCTTCTCGGTCTCTTGATATTTTTGTACTCCCTGTCATGACTTTTCTGTTCATACAATATAGACAATGGTGCTTTAACTTAGCTCAGTGGAAAAAATTGAACACACATTTTAATGTCTTCAGGTCTCTTGCTAGATTCTATGCTGAAATTTTCAATTCTAAGAATATTGAGTGGAACACCCTCCATTGATCTCTCTCTTTAGTCTCCTTAATCTCTCTCTTTCCTACTTTCCAGGATTAAGTCTTGCTTATGTGATGCTTTCGTAGCTTGGTTAAGTCTTGCTTATGTGACGCTTTCATAGCTTAGCTCTAGATCAATTGTGGCTTCATTCGTAACTACACCGGTAAACTCACTAGATACAAGCACCCGATCCAAATCACCATCAGGATCCGTTCCAGTTATTACCTCACCCCCTCATGCCCAGTAGACACAAGCAATACTTTCAGAGGAGGGAGAAAGGGAGTAGCCTGCAACCACACAAGCTGAACCCACTCATGATGACAAAGCTAAAGAGACTGAAGCAACCAATCCATCGACGGGTGGCACGAGACCTCCGTCCGAAGTTCCGCCCAGAAAAAGTCTTCAGGGACACTTGACCGGTCGGGACCTGGAATGGGTCCGACTTGTCCGGAGTGGCCCGGAATCCAAAGGAAAGGCTCGTGGGCCCCATATTGACCAGACAGATCCAGTCCGGCATGATTCCGACGTCGTTTGGTCAAAATGACCATTGGTCTCGGCTATAGCGCAGTTAGGGCACACGAAAAAGGACTACTTTTGTTGGTTTCCGCCCAAAGGCTCAGTTTCTCCGAACGAAACCCGTTTCACGTACAGTCAGTTCCGACCAGTTGGCAACGTCGAGTGAAACCTGTGGGGACAGACGGGACGCCAAACGGATCGACGGGTGGCCCGAGACCTCTGTCCAAAGTTCCGCCCCGAAAAAGTCTTCAGGGACACTTGACCGGTCGGGACCTGGAATGGGTCCGACTTGTCCGGAGTGGCCCGAAATCAAGTGGAAAGGCTCGAGGGCCCAATATTGACCAGACGGATCCAGCGCGGCATGATTCTGACTTCGTTTGGTCAAAATGGCCATTGGTCTCGGCGACAGCGTAGTTAGGGCACGCGGAAAAGGACTACTTTTGCTGGTTTCCGCCCAAAGGTCCAGTTTCTCCGAATGAGGCCCGTTCACGTACAGTCAGTTCCGACCAGTGGACAACGTCAAGTGGAACCTGTGGGGACAGACGGGACGCCGAACGGATCGACGGGTGGCCCGAGACCTCCGTCCGAAGTTCCGCCCAGAAAAAGTCTTCAGGGACACTTGACCGGTCGGGACTTGGAATCGGTCCGACTTGTCCAGAGTGGCCCGAAATCCAGTGGAAAGGCTCGTGGGCCCCATATTGACCAGAAGGATCTAGCCCGACATGATTCTGACGTCGTTTGGTCAAAATGACCATTGGTCTCGGCAATAGCGCAGTTAGGGCACGCAAAAAAGGACTACTTTTGCTGGTTTCCGCCCAAAGGCCCAGTTTCTCCGAACGAGGCCCGTTCACATACAGTCAGTTCCGACCAGTGGGCAACGTCAAGTGGAACCTGTGGGGACAGACGGGACGCCGAACGGATCGACGGGTGGCCCGAGACCTCCGTCCGAAGTTCCGCCCAGAAAAAGTCTTCAGGGACACTTGACCGGTCGGGACCTGGAATGGGTCCGACTTGTCCAGAGTGGCCCGGAATCCAGTGGAAAGGCTCGTGGGCCCCATATTCACCAGACGGATCCAGCCCGGCATGATTCCGACGTCGTTTGTTCAAAATGACCATTGGTCCCGGCGATAGCGCAGTTAGGGCATCCGAAAAAGGACTACTTTTGCTGGTTTCCGCCCAAAGGCCTAGTTTCTCCGAACAAGGCCCGTTTCACGTACAGTTAATTGCGACCAGTGGGCAACATCGAGTGGAACCTGTGGGGACAGACGGGACACCGAACGGATTGACGGGTGGCCCGAGACCTCCGTCTGAAGTTCCACCCAGAAAAAGTCTTCAGCCCTGCAATCTCCAGTTCACTTTTTTCTCTTCCCACATTGGGATTATAAGAATCTCCTAATCATTTGAAATTGATACGAGCCTGTCGGAGTTGAAGACAAATATTAAAACGATAGTCAATGCATTTATCCATAATATTCTAGGTTTAGTGTATTCTAGGTACTTGGAACTGTTTTAGTTAATTTGTTGCATACCAAGATTGTTAGTGTTGGTATGAGACGTTTTAGTTACGACACCAATTGCAAGCATGCGCAAACAAGCAACAAATCATAGTGATCTCCTATCTCTTAAAGTGAGCTCTCGATATGCTAACAAGTGGCATAGTCCCTTTGATTAACAATCAAAGAAGTACATGTCGTAATGCATAACGGCTGTGATATAGCTCCGTAGATATGGATTTGTGACATGGATAAATAAGGTGCCTGGATCAGGTGTCACAGAACAAAAAAACAAAATGTGTTTGAGACATGGATAAACATCTACCCCTAACCTTTGTAGACCCCTTCAAATCTAAGACCGTATTTGAAGGCATGGGATAAACTGTCAATCTTTCATGCTTTGTTTTTTTGTTCGGGTTTGAAGGGCCTTCAATTCATTATCGTCAGTTTTAAGATAAAGCACCCAAATAGGCTTGAATTAGATCTTTATACACTTAAAATGGGAGATTGACTTCAAAGTATGTGTTGAACTCTAAATCCCTATAACTATCAAATATGACATCAGATCAATATGATGTAAAAAGGTAAAGTGCTATATTTTTCACATGAGTTACATTGAATAACTTAGATCCAACAATCACGAACAATCAAGAAACACACAATCAAACTTATTAGTTTCTAAACGATAGTTTGTAATTGAAGCATCATAAGACATCACACTATATATACTACATGTTATGTCAAATCTTTTACAAACATGCAAAGGTCATTTTTTATGGCATTGAGAAATTTATTCCGAGTCAACATGTGTATAGATTATTTTGTCACACTATGAAACAACCATTTAAAATATATGATTCGATTGCTTTATGACATCCCACAAACAATCTAATGTCCGAAGCACAAATTAGGCTGAAAAACTCATGAGAATTAATATATCTCTCCATTTTAAAGTTATATTATTTACTTTTCAAAAATAAGACTCTTGTTGACTTAATTGAGTTACGAGATTCTCATATTCAGATTGGGGAAGAAGCTAGCAAACATAGAAGTAAGTTTATGTACATGTTCATAGCAAGTTTATTCTTTTATGTGCATGACCAATCTTGTTGAATCTACTACGCACTTCTAGTTATTGGATTTGGAATACTAGTCCATTTCCTATGCCCTAATAGTGTCGTTTCCCGCACGAAGCGTGTTTCCGGCCAAATGAAGTCGGATTTGAGCAGCAGAGGGTCCCTTGGATTTGTATCGGACACACGAGTCTGTGGCCACTTTCCGTCCAACGTTTCAGCATGTATCAACTGAATCCAACCAATTCTTGGTTCGACACGCCTAGTTTTCCAAAAGTCCTTATTGGGTCTAGAATTTGCATAGACGTTCCTCTGTCCATACATAACTGTTCAAGGTCTAAATAGTTTCTGCGAGTTGGCCTCGACGTTGCCCACTAGACGAAGCAAACGGCTAGGACAACCATCTCCGTTAGGCTTACTAGACCAGTACTTGGGAAGGTGGAAAAGTGTTCCATTTCATATGCTATAATAGGATATTTTTTGGCTAAAAGGGTGTTTCTGGACAAACGAAGCCGAATTGAGTAGCAGAGGGTCCCTTGGGTTCGCATCAGACACACGAACCTGTGGCCACCTTTTGTTCAACGTTCTGACATGTATCAATTGATTCCGACCAATTCTTGGTCCGACTAGTTGCTTATGCAGGTTCACCTCGACGTTGCTCACTGGCCGAAACAAACGCCTGAAAAAACCCAATCCGTTCAGCAAGATTGGACCAGTATTTGTAAAGGTCGAAAGCTAGTCCATTTCCTATGCCCTGATAGCGTCATTTTCGACAAACGAAGTCAGGACTAAGCAGCAAAGGGTCCCATGGGTTTGTATCGGACAGATGAACCTGTGGCCACCTTCCATTTGACGTTCCGACATGTATCAACTGATTTCGACCAATTTATGGTTTGAAAGGCCTATTTTTCCCAAAGCTATTCTTGGGTCTGGAATTTACATTGTCGAAACTCTATTGGTGATGAGTCGTCCAATGCCTAGATTTTTTATGTGGGTTCGCCTCGACGTTGCCCATTCATTAAAACAAACAGCTAAGAAAATCGACTCATTCATCGATACTGAACAATTATTCGAGAAGCTGGAAAACTAGGCCATTTTCTTTGTCCTAATAGCGTCCTTTCCGGCACGAACATTCTTTTCAAGAAAATGAAGCCGGAATTGTGCAACATACGATCCATTGAGTTCCTATCGGACACAAGAACCTGTGGCAAACGTTTAGGCATGTACCAACTAATTTCGACTAATTCTCGGTCCGCTATTTTTCCATAAACCATTTTTGGGTCTGGAATTTGCATGGCCGTTTCTCTGTTCGTACATAATTACTCAAGGCATGGATGATTCCAACAAGTTTGCCCCGACAATGTCCACTAGATGAAACATTGAAAAATTGACTCTATTCGGCGATACCGGATCAATATTCTCAAAGTTGGAAAACTACTCCATCTATTATGCCCTAATAGTGTCATTTTTGACACAAAGTGTGTTTTTGGAAAAACGAATCGGAATTGAGTAGTATAGAGTCCATTGGGTGGGTATCAGACACACGAACCTGTAGCCACCTTATGTCTGACATTCCAACATGTGTCAATTGATTCTGACCAATTCTTGGCCCTACAAGCCCATGACTTTGATGGCCGTTTTTCTATTCTTACGTAACCGTTCAAGGCCTAGATTGTTTCTCCAGGTTCGCCTCAACGTTGCCACCCAAACCTGAGGCCAGCTTTACAAGAGATGATGTATAAAATATTAGCAATGAGTGTCCAACACTATTACATTCCAAACTTTCTCTCAAATCATAGACTACCGTAAGCTATGCGACAAATTCTACTTCTCAGCACATAATCAACTTGGTTCGTGGAACCAATGTTTCTCTTTAGGCTTGACTTAGAGAGAAAAACTTGAAACAATGGTTGACTTTTTAGAATTTTCTCAATCAAGAATGTCTATCAGCGTAATGATCATCTTTTTTAGTAGCAAATGGTTATGATACTCAAAAGTAAATTTATGTTCAAGAATTGATGATGAATGTATGTAGAACCTTGTTTGCCTCTTTAAAACCCTCTTTTTTAATTTCAGAATAAGAGAAACATTACCATGTGTCATTTTTTGTGTTCAGGATTGGATGCAAGAAATACCAAAACAAATAATGACCTTTCTTAAGACTGGATTAAATCGTTATATCATTGTCCAAATATTCTACATCAAGTTGTTACCAGCCATTACTTCAGATGGAAGCAGAGCAAGGTATGCAATGATTGTACAGTACATTAGTTTCAAGATCGCATGAATTAAAAAAGCACTTAGTTTCTTTGAGTTAGTTTCTTTATTCAGTCTACAAGAATGTGTAAGATGCTCATAACATATATTAGAGGTTTCCTGGTAAAAAATGGCTTTAAATTTTGAATACTACTGAAAGGGGCCTATCTTGCTTTTAAAAAATCTCTTACCAAAGCTTCGATGTGAAACATACTAAACCCTAAACAATGAGATATTTCGATGAACTAAGTTCATCAAGTTGAGTACAAAAAATCTTGATTCTCGAAGACTAACTTTTGTATCTCCCTACTTCTAAGCATAAACTCTCAATTTTCAAGCCTCATTAAATCCAACACAATATGAAAAAATTTCTTTGATTCATCCTAATCATGTTCATCTACTTCGCTACTTGGGCACTCAATGCATATGTAGACGAGTCAACAAGCACCAACTTATTTTCATCAAAGGTAACAAATATTCATTAAAAAATATGAAATTATTAACAATGTCCCCAATTTTCTTGCACATCCAAAAGTCTTATGATGTTTTCTTTTGATAATTGAATCTCTTTTCATGTTATTAGTGAATTAGGATTGATTAAAAGAATCTTGCCTTTGTAAACTTTTTTCTAACTTAACTTGGGTTTACATAAATCTATGATGATTACATATTTTGATAAACTAGGTTCATTCAATTGATTTTTACTACTAAAGAATAACAATATCGTGGTTCAATAAAAATGATATTTTGGCGAACCTAGTTCGTCAAAAAAAGTAATTGTAAATAAATCTTCAGTTATGAAATTTTAGTGCTAGATGATGACATGCTCAACTAATATACTATAGAAATTTGTTCTAAGAGAACGTCTATGCTTGTACAAAAAGTTGATTATAATTTGGAGTACAAAAAGTTGATTATAATTTGGAATTGGAAATAGTAGTGGTGCTTACAATAAATATGACAGAATGAGTTCTATTGAAAAATTTCACTATCTTGCCCCATAAAAAAATTATCTTTGCGAACCTAGATCATGAATGTTGTAGTTGTAAATGAATCTTCAACTATGAAAATTTAGTGATAGATGTTGGCATGCTCAAATTGTTATTTATTGAAAATTTCTAATAAGAGAATGTCTTTACTTTTACAGGTGTTGTATATAACTTAAAAGTGGGAACGTTAGTGGTGCTTACAATAAACACGAAAGAATGTGGACTTGGTGAGATATTTTCACTGGATCCAAATGCAACTTGTCATGGAAAACATATTGGTATCGAAAGATGCTCAATCATTGTTCATGCAGCCACTCAAAAAGGAAAGTTATTGCTTGTTCCTACAATGAATGCCGATACTTTGGATGAAGCAATTGGCAGTTTTGTGATTTGGCGTATTCAAGATGTGAAAGTCAAAGATAATGACACATTGAACAACTCGACGAGAGTACAAACAAATGCCAACGTGGATGATGATGCTATTGAAGATTTAAGTGAGGAGATCATTGAAGAAGCATTGATTCAAAACGAGGCAAAGAAACTTACACGTCAAGATTGGATTGACAAGAAGGTAAAATTTTTCAATGCAGGTTGTGAAATTGCCCTAGGAGAAGGGTACATTTTGCTTGTATTCTCGTATGAGGCAATTGACTTTGAGGAACTTGGTGACGACCACGTGGGAATTACTATAACAAAATGGTATGGGCATGTTGATATTAGCACAATGAATGAGAAGTCAGACTTGCTAAAATGGCCAATTGATCAAGTCACTTTAATGAATGGATCAAGATTGAGGGGTTCAGAAACAACAAAATCTGACTTCTTAAATGATGATGAGCATAGTAGTGAAGAGTTAAACGCTACCTTTCTAATGGTCGGAGAAACGTTACTCGACGGAAAAAAAAAGACCATATAACATGATTCATAGAAAAACAAAAACTTCAAGCTGTTCAAGTGGGAAAAAGAGAGAAGCCAAGTGCTCATTGGAAGCAATTCAAAAAGTGGCATCCATAGATTGTTGCAAGCAACAATGTTGTCAACTTATGAGTCGTGACAAGATTCACGATGCACGAAAGCAATTTTGGGGCCAAAGTTCTGAAAACAGGGTGACATATGTGTATGACATGTTACAAACTACACATAATGTAAGTGGTTCAAGATGCGCATACATGAAGTTTCAGAGAGAGCCAATTTGTAGTGTAGCGTGGTACAAAATCCATGGATTGCCAAAAGCTTCATTTTATAGGTACAAGGCATCCTACAATGAAGGGTCCAGAAAGTCAATACATGGCAATGCACAAATTATTGGACGAGCTTGGAAACATGTTGAAATGGCCTTGGCTATAATAGATGCATTTGTGGAAAACAATGCTGAGCAAATGCCTCACAAAAATAGAACTACATAGACGGGAGAAAGACATGTTCAACTTGTAATTCCTGTTATTTACAAATAACAAGATATATTGAGAGAGGTCAATGATACGCTAAAGAATATGGGCTTCAAATCCATATCGCCTTCTACATTTAGCCGATATTGGAGGACACGTTATAAGCATGTGAGTTTGTCACAAACTAGCACATTCTCTAAATGTGACACTTGCACAAATATTAAGCTGCAACTCGAATCTACCAAGGTGGAGACTGAGAGAAATAAATTATTCAAAGAAAGAAAGAGACACATGCTTGAACAAATGACTTGCAGAAACTTGTACTATGCATGGAGATTGAAGTCAGAAAGAGGACCAGAGCATTACATGTGCATGATTCATGACAAAATGGATCAAAATAAGACAAGTCTACCACGAATACAACCAACTCCCAAGTCCTTGAATAGAATTTTTCAATTACCTGTGTCACTCACTGGTATGCTAACACATGGCCATGGAGGTAATGCTTATGGTCATTTTACTACAAGCTTTTGGCCAAGTGGTCCAAATTTCACAATTGGTTTAATTGTGAAATGTTTAAGAAACTTAGAAAATCAAAATGAAGATAAAATAGGATATCTCAATGCAAATGTTGTTATGGATCAACCTTTTTTTGAGGGACTCCTTTCTAAAAAGTGCTTAGATGTGCATCATTCTTTGAAAGTCACCACAAATAAAGACAATCCATTGAGCAATAGTAGTAGCATTGCTAGTTTGACAAGCAACAATGTTCAATTCAAACGTTTGCCTAGAAATCCTCTTCTACAACTAGCCAATTGTGGTGGTGAAAATAAAAACAGATATGTTTTTGCTTTCCTCTCTTTGCTCACGGCAGTAGGGGTATTCGAGATGGCGCAGCTGGGATTTTTTATGGTGGGTCACACTCATGAAGATGTGGACGACATGTTTGGAAATTTTTCTGAATGTGTAAGAACAAAATGTGTTTTCACATTGCCACATTTAATGGAGTGCTTTCGAAATTGCACAAAATAAACATCCAGTGCCTTATTTGGTGCAAGAAGTGCCTGATTTCAAGTCATTTATTGAAGGTTTTCTTTGTGATAAAGAACAAAGACTTGTGTGCCACTCAAAGCCATTACAATTCCGTTTCTTTGTGAAAGATGGCATTCCAATCATGCAATACATGATGCATCCAAATGCAAATGAGTGGATTCCTCAGGAAGGCATTCAAATATGGAAGGTTGATGAAAATGGGCGTTCTCTTCTGCCAATTGGAAGTCCCAAAGCACTACCATTGTTTTCTTTTCTCAAAGATAGAGACATAATCAATGGCGGAATTCATAGGTACTTGAAATACTGGGAGGGACATCTTCAAAATCCATGAAACCCACCTGAATTTACGATGTTCATCACACCTGTGATTACCTACTGGAGACAAATTCGCGCTCTTATGAATACAGAGAGCAAACAATACGAGGAGTTACAAGATGGTTTTTGGCCGAATACTCGTTGGAGAGATTCTACTATTCTTGAAAATGATGCAAATTCAGATGCTAACAAAATAGAAGAACAAGAACCTTAAACTTGCTAAGTTCGTGTGTGGGTGTGTGCATGTGTGAGACAAAACAAGAGCTGAGTTTGTGAGTGTATGTGTGTGTGTGTAGGAGAGAGAGAGAGAGAGAGAGAGAGAGAGAGAGAGAGAGAGAGAGAGAGAGAGAGAGAGAGAGAGACTTGCTAAGTTCGTGTGTGGGTGTGTGCATGTGTGAGATAAAACAAGAGCTAAGTTTGTGAGTGTGTGTGTGTGTGTGTGTGTGTGTGAGAGAGAGAGAGAGAGAGAGAGAGAGAGAGAGAGAGAGAGAGAGAGAGAGAGAGAGAGAGAGAGAGAGAGAGAGCAAATATCCATGCACAATACAAAAGAGGACACGCGGGCAAAAAAAATTTCACGTGGATATAGCCGTGGATTGGCGTGGATATAGGTGTGGAATTGGGCGCGTGGATTATCCATGCGTGGATGTTCCACGCAAGTGTCATTTCCGGCAGCAGATCGGTCGGATGTCAGGAAATTCAAACTGCGTGGATTATCTACGCGTGGATTATCCACACCAACTCCGACAACCGGCTGCCGGACAAACCTTCGACACCAGGAGCCGGAAATGAGAATTTTAATTTTGTGTGGATAATCCACGCCATAGTAAATTTTTTTAAAAAAAGACTCGGCTTTCGCATGGATAATTATCCATGCGTGGATAATCAACGTGAAATTTTTTTCATCCACGCAAAATCCAAAGAGCTGGGGTCGTGGATACTGCGTGGATAAATTTTTTTTTTTTTATATCCATGCGGTATCCACGCAATTAAGTTTTTGGATTTTGCGTGGATAACCCACGCAAATTTTTTTGACCAAAATAAAAACATTTGGCGCGAACCAAAATGCGGTAAACTAGAGATCGACTTTCTTTTTTCTGTTGTGTGAGAGAGAGAAGAAAAGAGAGTATAGGTGGGAGTGAGGATGAGATGGGGATGAATGTGAGTGAGAAGATTGATACTGTTTAGGGTTTTGTGATCATAAGTTTTAAGATCTTTTTTGTTTGTGATGTAGGATTGGATATGAAAAATGAAAAAAGAGCTTTCATTGCAAAGGATTGAAAGATCGAGTGCATGCAAAAGGAAAAGCAAAGATTGCAAAACAATGGAGATACAATAGTAAAGGTAAATTCACATTTATTTGATTCATTTGATATTTAGTTGATAACTTAATGTGTTATCTATTGATGCATTATATTGTAGTTTCCATTACTTTCCATTATGCTTTCCATTACTTTCTATTATGCATTCTAGCATGCAAATCATGTGCTAAAATAGAAACATTGCATTGAATTCATCAATAGATACATTTGCATTCCATAGATGTGTATTAAATAGACTATACCATTGAATACATCAATAGATACATTTGCATTCAGTAGATGTGCATTCAATAGACTTTACATTTGCATTCATGAATTAAAAATATATGCATTCAAAAATTTTGCAAAAATGATGTGGTGCCAAAACATTAGATTGATTGATTTAAAAAAAAGTACATTTATGAGAGAATAAATTTTCCCTTCCTACATTGCCTTCTACAAGGCCTTACATTTAATTTAAAAACCTCTACTCATCATCACTTCCTCCCTCCTCACCTCTTTTGTCTTGTAGGTGTACATTGGTGTCCACATCTTCAAACTCCCCTTCGCTCTCGTTCACGTTCTCTTCCACATTTTGCTCTTCAGAATATTCTACATTTTCTTCCACATCACGAACGCTTGAAGTTGTAGAGCCTCTCTACAAAATAGAATCAAAGATTCAATTAAATTGAGATTAAACTTATTTGTAACCAATCACAAAACAATAAAGGTTAAGAGTTTATGATTGGAAACAATCCAAGGGATTCCATAAAAGCTTTAAGACCGACATATCCATGATCGTAACCTTGTTTGTACTCCGTGGTGGTCATGTGTCTTCCAAAATCACTAAGCTACATTCAACAAAAAAAACATAGTTTAGCAAAATTATATAGTTTAGCAATAAAAAACATTAACAATCTCACTACAGAAAAAGAATCATAGTAAAAAATATTGCACTTACAAAATGGGCCTCTAGATTGCCCCTTCCTCTTGATCCCAAGTGACTTTGGCCATGTTTTAAGAGCTTCTCGGCGGCGGCCTTACGTTGTTGTTCATACTTTTGGGGATTGTTTTGCAACAATTCCCCTTTCACCTTCCTCCAATCCCTTTTGGAGCACCATCTAGGCTTTGTGGGATTCTTGGGATTCCTCACGGCTCTTCTCATCATTTGCCTTTTGTTTCGAATCCAAAGGCATATTGAATTCAAGGCCCAAGTCCTACTAAAAGCATTGGATTGAGGGAATTCAGAATATAAAGTCTCTATTCAGATAGCGTCCTCCCACGACTTCGACAGTTCTATTCTCTTTAATAAAAAAATTAGAATATAAAATTTAAAAATTAAAAAAAAAAAAGATCGTAAAAATAAAAAATAAAAAATAAAAACAGACCGTTAAAAAAAAAAAGTCAAAAATAATACTTCTATAGACTCACAGAGAGGTTTCAAAAAGTAGTTTTTGAAACAAAACCAATTTTGCTAAAAATCCTACATAGAACTCTTCTAACCACCAACTTTCATCATAAGAACTTTCACCAAAAGGATATCTCTGAAATTCCTTGCAAACTTATCCCTTGTCCAATTCGTGAATGTTCTATATGAAGATTTGTTGAAACTTTCTCCACTCCATTTATTTTCCATCTCATTCATATCAACCCATTCTCAAATTCTAATACTTTTCATTCCTACTGTTTCATTTCCATTACGCTTCCATTTCTCTCTAATCAACCTCTCTCTCTAGTACATCACTCACTCAACTCAATATCACATTCATCCCTGCACAACAGCCATGGCAAATATTGAAGAACAACTTGCCCGAATTTCGATGCTTCCCAGAGAAACTATAAGAGGATACAATGCAAGATTTGCCAAGATGGTGGGAAATTGGAATTTTGATCTTCCTAAACACTATCAGATGGCATTTTATTATGCCGGATTATCTCGCAAGTTCAAAACTGATATGCAACCTTTTACATCCTATGCCAGTCCAACAGAACTCTATAAGGTAGCAGCTATTGCGGAGGCATATAACTTGCACAAACCATCACAGCCCATAACAAATGTTCAAATGATTAGGGATGACCAGGCATATCATAAATGAGATGCCAAGGACGACGCTAGTCAAAGTGCTAGCAGTGCGGGCGATCATGTACAAGTTGGTAGTGACAAGGAGGACACGTTAAAAAGATCATCTATGCCATCCATCTTGCAAGCAAATTGCTCTCCCAATCAAAGAGATTTTGTCTCAGGAAATTTAGACTCATCACTAATTGGGCAACGTGTGGTGGAAGTTTGTTTATATAAGCGAGCGGACCATTCCATGTAGGAGAAATATATATTGGCTCATCACTTTACTATGTGGAAGGGATCAAAGGACACTTGATACTTGTGTACGCGCATCAATTGAGAGGTGACAAAAATTTGCACACGGTACGGTGTTTTGCATGTGGAGGTAAACATCGTTAATCAGAATGCCCACACTGAAATGACTCTTTATTCTTCTATATTTGGTGTGCACAATGCGGCATCAATCATCCATGTTAGGATTGTCCACTAAGGGATTCAAGAAAAGTAGCTATGACTACTTCCTGCTTGCATCGACAAACTCCATATGACCATACGAATCCACCCATTGAGAAGTTGCACTACAAACAAAAAATTCTAGTGCCACCTGGTTATGAATAAGATGAGAACAAAAGAAATGTGGTAAAAATTTCAAAGCAAGTTGACACAGCCACAAGTGAATCACCAAGGTCACAGAAGACATAGTGGGTAAAATTCCTCTAACTAGGGATAACAGAAGAAGTCAAGAAATTGGCAACAAATGCAGTCCAGTGGGTTTTACCGAGCCTCCTAAAACAATTCTTGCAACAACTTCTGGTTAATGACTTACAAAGTGAACCGATATCAACAGTGCCTCTTGAAGGCAAAACGACCCAGAGTCAATGCAAAGCTACATCCATGCAGCCTTCAACAAAGCAGTGCCTTGAGAATAGAAAGACTAAGGTTGGAGATTGCCCTTTATGTTTGACGCCAACCAATAGCAAGATTCAAACAAAGTCTGAATGTTCCACTAAGCAACAAACCACCACAAAGCTAAATCTGGATGTCACATTGTTTAAACGACCAGATCCAGAAAATTTCAGTCCCATAAGGCCTAATGGACAGCAAGAACTGGTGCAACCAATATCAAATGTGCAAAAAGTACAAAAAGGACCAAGAGTGGATCCTAATCTGATCCTCAAGAGGGATTGGTTGTCAAATTACTTGATCTATCAATCTACTTGAGATTAAGATCAATCTAGATCAAATCTAGACACAAAATCCTAACAAGAACAATCATTAATTGAAGGTAGGTGTACTTTCTGGTTTCACATGTGTGAAACATTGTCTGAGTACAGACTCCAACCTGAAAATCAAGTACACATTGATAGAACCTCAAAACAATCAAAACAAATATAGACAAATGGAGAGAATCACTCAAAATTGCTTCCAAAACCAAGGTTGGTGTCTCACTATGATTATGGCCAAATGTGGCTCTATATATACAATAAGTGGGAGCTCGTGGTACTGATCATCCCTCTGATCCCACATGTGTGAAGGTGCTTTTTCATATGATGATTCATCATGCAAAACTGACCCTTGGCTCTCTTTTGAGCACTTTTGGTCCATTTTCCTTCTATATGGAGATCTATTTGGAAGTCTTCTAGAAGTCAAAATTTGCCTACTTCAGCTTATTCCACACGTGTGAGCTATCCTCTACACATGGGATATGACACCTAACCAAAGGATGTGGTTCATGCAATCAATAGATTGATGCCATGTGTCATATGTCTAGAAAACTAGTTTTTGGCCTTTTTAGCCACTAGAACTTGAATTAAATCATATGTACAACCTATATGATTATGGTACATGACAAGTACACTATTTTCACACGTGGGAACAGGCTCCACACATGTGTAATCATCCTATATACATGATTTTTGGCCTCTACCAAACTTATTTTTGCATTTTTCACATCAAAGCCCTGTCCTAAATCTTTTATATTGACGGCAAAAGAAAATCTTCAGGTTCAAGCATATCACGAATACCTGGACAGACAAGAGATCCCTTATGTATGCAGTTGTGTGTACTCGCTGGGTGTACATCATCACCCGGATCTTCCAACGGATATGGGATATGATGTAATGTGGGACATCATATCATACCTCGTAGGATCCCTTATGTATGCAGCTGTGTGTACTCGCCCAGACATAGCCTACAGTGTTAATAAAGTTAGCCAATTTTGTAATGATCCCGGATGGTTGCACTGGGTCGCTGCCAAATGCATCCTCAGATATCTCAAGGGGACTTGTGATTGGGAACTAACTTATACTTGTAATGCAGATGAATTGCTGGGCTACACTGATGCAGATTGGGCGGGCGATGTAGACGATCGAAGATCAGTAAGGATATGTCTTTCTCATGAGCGGAGGAGCAGTAAGTTGGGGCAGTATCAAGCAGAAGAGTGTTTCTCTTTCCACGAGCGAGGCTGAATACATGAGCCTGTGCCAAGCAGCCAAAGAATCCATCTGGCTGAAAAATCTGCTTAATGAATGGGGAGTTGACATTCCTTGTGTGATCATACTAAGTGACAATCAAGGCTACATTTTCTTTGCAAAGAATGGTGGATCTCATCGAAGAGCTAAACACATTGATATACAATATCATTTTGTGCGAGATGCAATTGAGGATCAAACAATTTCAGTTCACTACTGCCAGACGAAAAAGATTACAACTGACGTTCTTACCAAACCACTGGGAAGGGAGCTGCACAGCTTGCACACTGAAGATTTGGGGATGAGGATCTACAACAAGGGAGGATTTGTTGAGTTTGGTCCGCTGGAAAATCCGGGTGATGAGCTGGAACACAATCCGTCAGGAAAGATACCGGGCACAACGAACTACCAGGAATGGGATCGATGACATGGACAATCCATATTGATATGAATCTTGGCATGGATACGGACACATAGATAAATTAACGATAGTACATAGAATATGTAGCTTTTAATGTTCTTCTCTTTCTGGACTAAGCGACTAGCAATTAAAGCGTTCTTGGCAATCATATTATCTTAGGTGTTACTTATGTGTTATTCTGTATCTTTGATTATGAATATAATGCAATGATCCTATTATGTACTAAGTGACTGCTGCGATTCGTGTGTTGAATGACTTCTGATAATTCAGGTGTTCTTCAGTTTATGCTATGATTGTGTGATTACGAAGAGAAACTTCACCTCTTTCAGTTTTAAGGTCTAAAATAAAAAGGTTCAAAACTGAAGGTGCTCAAAGGTTTGGAATAGCGACAATGCGTTTTGCTGAAAAACATCTTTCTGCAGCAGAGCCAAAGTTGGCCGTATTGTAAGCTGCAGTTTTTTATCAGTTAGTGACATAGAGAGACCTGTCGTTGTTGACCTCAGAGAAATTGAACAGGTTGAAAGGCCTCGTTTAGCACTCACTAAACGGCAGCGCAAAGTTTCGATAGCAGCAGAGGAAAAATGGGTCGACTTTATGAGACTCTCTGGTAGTACACCACCACCTCCTGCAATCTCAGATTTCGATAAGCAATACACAGGAAAACCCCCTCACATGCAAGCGCCTTTCTGCTCATTTTGCTTTGTGTCCTCCTGCAAGCGAGACATTGGTGGTGGCTTTTTGGTTAAAATTGTCATCGACAACTACAATGTGGAGTCCTTATATAAAACTTATGTATATATATATTTTATTTATTGTATATATACATATATATATCACATATAATACTATAAGATATATATAAAAAATGTTGCGGAACCTCCCGCCACGACGGGAGATTCTGCCCTGGTTTTATATTCAAAGGAATTTGCCACAGGGCTGCATCCGCAACTACAACCACACCACAAAGGGCGAACATGTGGTTCATAACGATTGCTAGTCTCAAAGGAAGGAAATTGCAACTTACAAAATCCTAAGTTCAAACCTGCGACGACTCACGGGTCATTGGACCGCAGAATACCACAACTGTAGTTCATGCGATTCTAGCAAAAAGCATCACAGTTCCTGCCATGCGGTCTTCACGAGGCATCGCAGGAAACCGCAAGGTCATAACATGCGATTTGCACGACTCAGCCGAAGACAACCGCAAGGTCATGATTTGGACGACTCAGTCGCAGACAACAGCAACCGCAAGATTGCGGTTCCCTACGACACGACAAAAAGAGGGCTTTCACGGCCGCGCTCACGATCTCCAATGAGTGCGGTAACAAATGGAAGTACTCAGACAATGATGCAATCAAAACCTCCCGCCGCGGCGGGAGGTTGTGAGTTTTTTTTCCAAACAAAAAATGAAACACTCAAAAACCCTGCAGTGCAAATTACTTGCAAAAAATACAGTTTATGTCAAATAAAACATCAAAATAATTTTCATGCAATGTATGATTGAGGGCCTAAAATTTACCCTCTTCCTGCCACGATGGGAGGAGAAGCCCAAATAAACAAATTGTATGTTTGTTGAGATTTTTATTTTATTAGTTTTTGTATGCTATCAAGTTTTAAGATTTAGGAGTCCAGACCAAGACATAGTTAGGATCTTAAGAGATAAGTATAACCAGTCCAAAAACAATGATAAGAATTATACTAAGAATCACAAGGAATAAGCTCAAGAGCTCAAGAAACAAGCTCAGTAAACAAGCTCAAGTTCATAAGGAAGCTAGTTAGATTCATTATTTTCTTGCTATAGTTCTGTGACGCTTCTATTCTACTCTCAGAGAAAGAAACAAAGGATTGGATTAAATATATATAGAACCATGCCAGGTCATCGATCCGTGAATTATTCTGCTCTCAAAGAAAGAAACAAAAGATTAGAATAAATATATATAGAACCATGCCAGGTCATCAATCCGTGAATATGTAGTTGAAAATCCAGTTTCAAATAAACACAAGGTTTGGATCAGTGGCATTGTAAATACGAGTTTTAAAAACGAAGCATGTTTGGATAGTACACTTGGGACAGTAACTGGCCTAAACAATAAGTGAGAAAACGCGGATTGTTGAGGCGTCCTTAAAAAAGAGAAAAGAAACATTTTCACGCGGATTGATGACATGGACGAAGCTCGACGATAGTATATATAAAGAGGTTCTTTCAAGAGACACTCAAGTCTTTCAAAGTCAGGTTTGTATGGTCAGTCACATTCCAATTCAGAAGTAAGCTCAGTTTGGTCGCTCATACTCTATTACTAAAGTAAGTTACTTTTAGATATAATCTAGATCATGTTTGTTAGATTATATATATACTGTTATGTGAAATGTATTCGAAATAGTCAATTCAAATGGACATTAATTTAATATGATGAACACATATATACGATGCACATATATATAAGATGGATGTATTACAAAACAATGTATTGTATCTTTAAAATGAAATTTATATATATATATATATATATATATATATATATATATATATATACATATATATATTTATATTTATATATAAATATAAATATAAATTTATTAATGTAATAGCCATCAATATGCAATATATATATATATGTGTGTGTGTGTGTGTGTGTGTGTGTGTGTGTGCGTGTGTTTATATATATAATAATTTTAGAAACGTGGCCTCAGAACCTCCCGCCGCGGCGGGAGGTTCTGAATTTTTTTAATTATATATGTATATATATTCTTTATATATGTATCAGATGCTTTAGAACCTCTTGCTCTAAAATTTTTTGATCAGAGGTATTAGATACTTCTAGTTTTTGTACAAAGGAATCTGCCTCAGGCAGAAACCGCATCTCAACAAAACAGCAACCGCACCACAAAGGGCCAGCATGCGGTTCGTAACCTTCCAAACCGTAAGATAGAAACCTACAAAATCGCAAGTTCAAACTTGCGACGGCCAACAGGTCACTGCACCGCAAATAACCACAACCGTAGTTTATGCGGTTCTAGTGGGAGGTTTTGAATATTTTTCATCAAAAAATAAAATACTCAGTACCTCCCGCCGAGTTTTTTTAAACAAAAAATGAAACACTCACGGCGGGAGGTTCTGAGTTTTTTCAAACGAAAAATGAAATACTTAGAACCTCCCACCGCGGCGGGAGGTTCTGAATTTTTTTAAAACAAAAAATGAAACACTTAGAACCTCTGAGTTTTTTTTCCAATAATTTAATTGATAAAAATGGTCTTTATTATAAATTTATAACTTATGCCTCATCAAAATTGAACGAAAAATACCATTGAATCATACTTTTCCTTGCAAGTAAATGGATGTTTCGAAACTTTAAGAGAAGTAAAAATCAGAACATGGAAAAAAAAGCTTGGAGCTTGAGGTTTCTAAATTATGTAACAAAGATAACTATTGAGATGGGGAGAGGGTTTATCTATCTTTGTGGATAGATGTTCATTTGCTTATGGGATATATGAGTTGCCACATGTCAACAACGTGTTGAACTCATAAAAAAACAAATCTAATTGATTTTGGCTTTTTTGGAAAGCCATCTTATTGTAATTGTAACTCTTTAGCCACAATTCTTGGAAATGGACAATTTCAGAATCTATATATACTCATGAGTTCTGTCATCTCCATTGGTTACGAAAAGGGCAATATTTTCACTAGATCTAGAATATGACCGCCATCCCCTAGGAATACTTATGGGGATAATTGTTGTCTATTTCTTGTGCTCTCCTCTCCTTGTTTTTTGAAAGACATATAATTAAAAATTGCACACAAAACATAAAGACAAAAATAACTTTTAAAAACATAAAAGTGAAAATTAGTAGAATTAAATGATGAATAACACTAAATGTCTACTAAATAAAAATCAGAAAAAAAAACCCAAAAATAAATAAAAGATTGAAAGAAATTAAAAGAATAAACAAATAGCATCACATAATCATAACATTAATAGATTAAATATTCAAAAAAGTGAATAAAATATAAAATATAAAATATAAAATAACTTTAATAATACAAAATAATAATAATAATATAACTATTAACAAATCATAAAAAAAATAGAATATATCTATTAATAAATCATAAAAATTTAAAATATTGATTATTTAATAAAATATTAAAATAAAACTATAAATAAATAAAATACAAAATAACACAATAAATTAGATATATAAAAATGAAATATAACAAAAATCTTAAATAAATGTATCAATAATATAATTTAAAAATAAAATCACAAAAAAATATTAACAAATACAATAAAATAAAAAAATTAATGAGAATAAAAAAGTACAAAACACATTAAGAAATTAATTAATAACCAGTTACTATTTGAAAAAATAATCAAAAATAAAATCTATAAAGCTAAGAAAAATACAAAAACTTTAAAAGAATAATGAAAAACAATAATGCAAGTTACAAGAAAAAAAAAGCCTTTAAGGTCAAGGACTAAGGACCTTGGGCTAAGGACTAATCGCCTACGAATATAGCATTGGTCCAAGGGCAAAGAGTCAAGGGCTAAGGGCTAATTGCCGACAACCAAGGGCTGTGAGCCAGTAGCTAAGAACTAAGGTCCAACGACTAAGGGTCAAGGTCTAAGGACAAAGGGTCGAGGGCCAACAGGTAAGGGTCAAGGGTCATGGTCTAAGGACCATGGGCCAACTGGCTTAGGACTGAGGGTCGAGATCCAACGGCCAAGAACTAAGGGCCAAGAGGCAAGGGCTAAGGGCCAATTGCTGACTACCGAGGGCTAAGTGTCAGCGGCTAAGAACTTAGGGACACCGGCTAAGGGTAAAGGTCTAAGGTCTAAGGGCTAACTGGCCAAGGACTGAGGGCCAACTAGCTAAAGACTGACTCGGGCCAACTAGCTAAGGACTGCGAGCCAACTAGCTAAGGACCAAAGATCGAGGGCCAACATCTAAGGGCAAAGACTAAGGGCCAACAGGTTGAGGGGTAAGGGCTAAGGGCCTAGATATTAGGGCCAACAGCTAAGGGTCAAGGTCTAAGGACTGAGGGCCAACTAGCCAAGGGTCGAGGGCCAATGCCTACGGGCTAAGACTAAGGGCCAACTGGCTAAGGGCCGAGATATAAGGGCTTAGGTCCAATTGCTAAGGGCTAAGTGCCAAGATCTAAGGACTAAGGGCTAACGACCAAGGACTATAGTCCAATGGTTGAGGACCAAGTGGCAAGGGGTAAGGGCCAAACTTTAAGGACCAATGGCGAAAGGCTAAGGAAGATCCACTTTTATAAAGATATTTAAATTACATAAAACTATTTCAAGATAATTTCAAACAATTTCAAAACCTGGGTATATTTATCCAGTTATTTACATTGTGTGTTATAAATTTACATCTATGTATGTATGTATGTTCCAACGTATGTTGACATCATAATTTCTTTTTGTGTGTGTGTAGGGCTTGCAATGGAAAACGATCGTGAGAAAAATGTCCGCGTTGTCTTGCTATAGCGAAAAGAAGTCGTTGCATTCGGTCAAATTTTGAGTATTGAACCAAGCCAAATGTGTTTCTTTCGCGAAATTGGCACAAATAAATGCATGGTGAGTATATCAAAAGTGCTCAAGATGGATTGTCCATTGCCATACCCACATACGGGTATCACTCATCTTGCAGACATTTATGATAATTTGTTGGACTTAATGGCAAACATATTATTGTGGGATAACAATGACGTGGTGAAGATTGACGATCTTGCAGTCTTGGCATGTCATATTTATAACAACAATGATATTGTTGATTGTATGGATTTTGATGGAAATATAGTTTGTTCGGCTAGCTTCAAAGGTTACTGCAGTTTTGACAAAAATCAATTGTTTGCCACTATAAAGTTAATATTGGTAACAAATGAAGGAACCATTCCAAATGCCATGGCAGATGACGAGTCCCATTTTACTCACCGAATAAATCGATGATATGGTGTGTATCGAAACTTTCTTTACATGCTACGAATGCTAGGCACGTATCGTTCGACGAGACAATGAATGAGTATTACACTTATAATGATCACAATTACAACAGATCATCAACGCGTATGCAATGTACGACTACCTTCAATCACGACAAGAGAACATCAACAAAAACAACATATACTTCTGATTTCCTCACTGGCATGGAAGGTGTCAATCATAATAATAGTGCAAACTTCAAACAGATTAGATATAGTTCAGATGCTCTCACCGATGTGGATGATATCAATGCTCATGATGTGACTGATAGCAATGCTACAAGACCAGCTCTGTACAACTCTGATGTTTTGATAGGCGTGGACGATGTAATTGGTTATGATCTAACACGATCGACATACAACTGGGATGGACACTGCAATCCATCTCAAGCGAATGCTATCACCGACAGTCACGGTCATAGACTTTCTCAAATGGCAAAACAATTCAAAAAGACAACATGTGCATCCTCTACAACATTGCTTTCTACTGCTTCTAGACAACATGATTCAATTTTTTCTATGTTTGATTTTGATGAAGACAACGAGATAGGTAATTGGAATGAAATGTTAAAAGAATCTATATCAAGAGTTGGTCAATCACACGAGAAAAGTTTTGAGAGTCCAATGCAACATGATCCAAGTTTCGAATCTTTTGGAGCTTCTCGAAATTGCAAAAGAAAGCGTGTGCTTGCATTCGTCACTCTGAAGAAGGCAGATTATGTTTTATCGCCAGAACATATAAAAGGAATTTTGATGCAGCCTTGTTGTGAGAAATTATGTGTACGCAAAATCACGTACAAAGAATGTGAAGACTTGAGACTAAGTGTATGGAGAAAGCGAGGATCAGATAGACATAATTTTTTTTACAAATGTTCGGGTGTTTTTTGAAGGCACGAGATAATTCGAACCTTGCGTGCAATATGTGGGAAGAACCCTGTTTAAGACTTAAACCTATAGTTTCAGGTGAAACCATATGGGGGTCTATAAATTTCATGGGAACACAGGTTCATTAAAACATCGCGCACATTCAAGACGGGGATTTGCTATTATGCGTGGAATCTTAGAAAAGCATGCTCTACCTCAACCGCATCTTCAACATAAATCAAAAGATGGAGTAGTTCATTGTGAACATCATCTCCCTCTTGGCATGTCTAAAGATGATGTCTTCAATTCCATCAACAAAGAACTTCAAGAAACTAGCATGTCCACAATCTCCAGAAATACATTGTATCGGTTGTGGAGACATGAGTTTCGATATGTCAAGACTCCAACAAAACAAAGAATGTCCAAATGCAAGATTTGTGATGAGTTAAAAAATGCGATCGAAACTTCTACTAATATTAAGGTGCGAGATCGCCATATTGCAACGAGAAATCGACACTTATTGCATGTTTTTGACTCGAGAAAGCTATACACATATTGGAAAGAAAAATCAAGATCACATCTAGAGCAATCGTTGTGCCTTATTATTGATGGCATGGATCAAAATACAACAACATTGCCCCATTTCAAAAAGACTCCTCCAAGATTGGAGGGTAACCATTTTTTGAAAACGCATGTTTGTGGAGTGCTAGTTCACGGATTCAAATTGCTCTGTGATATGTGGATAGACACCTTGCATCTGCATGACAACAATCAGGTGGTCACATCCATTATGTGAACAATATGAAAGGTGCAACTCGCAAGCGACAATCTCCCTCCCATCTTACGTATTCAAGCTGACAACTGTTGGAGGGAAAATAAAAATAGATTCATCTTTGGTGTTTGTTCTATGCTTGTGGCACATAACACATTTCAGACTGTTGAAATGAGGTTTTTGATGGTTGGACACACGCATGAAGGCATCGATCAAGTTTTTATTGTAATCTCTAGGGCATTGGAATGTAAATCCGTTCTTACTATGCCTGATATGTTAGGATGAATTGGCCAAAAGATAGGTGGTGGTCGTACTGAAAGTACTGAAGTAGAGTTGCTATAATGAATGGTGGATTAGAAAGGATTCATAGAGCCATTTATTGTTCGTGAAAATGATGGTCTAGAAGGACACCACAATCCTCACTACTTTTGTTTTCAAATGTTGAATGGCGAACCAACCATGCAATGGAAATATTATTGCACTGATGGAGACTATACATAAAGTGAACCTTTCAAATTGTTGCACTCTTTGCTTTCAAAAGAGGAAGCGATCTTTTTGGCACCCACAAATGAACTGGACAATGATGAGATGAAAGGATTGATATCCTTTCATAAATATGGACAATATATGTGCGAGAAGTATCCAGAATACAAAGATCAAAATTTCTCATCTGTGGATGAAACCACAAAACTTCTTGAGTACCTCACAAAACAAAAGAATTTGCCACTATCAAAATACAACCAAACAACTTTTTGGCCACAACCTTTTACGATTGCTTTTCAACCTTCAGGATGCATGCCTTCTAATGTGAACACTGAAGTCAAAATGGATACAATAGAACTTTTACCTCGTCGTTATTGCGGACAGAAAGGAGATGCACCATTATCTGAATTCATACCCAGTAGAGAGGTTGCAATGAACAAATTTGTTACAATACGACCTCAATGAAGATGTTGCAGCGAGAGCCTCATTTTGGATGGCAAAGGTTGTCGGAGTAGGAACCGATGCTGATGGTATGGTCACTTCAATCAAAGCATTATGGTATGAACCTAAATCCACTCGGAGACGTGGAAACAATTCAATTGACAACAAAGAGTTATACGAAGACTGTCTTTCAAAAGACTGGGTTCCAAACAATGACGGTGTAGAAGATGTAGATATTGATGCTGTGATTTATGCATGGAAAACCAAGGCAAAAAAGATGGTAAAGAAACATGGATATGATGTCGAAAATCAATATCTATTCCAGAAATATCTCGAGCACACATCAAGGAGTATTTGTACAAATTGGTTGATGCATGTGCAGTTGATGTTGATGAGTACTAGGTTTAAGTTGTGAATTTTTTGATAGTTGCAGTTCTAGCCGACAATTTTGTAAAAACTTGATTTTTTGTATGCTAGGGTGTGGGCATGTCACCCCAAGTTAATTCTATTCCATGGCATGTGTATTGTAAGACCATGAGGAAGTTGTAATGTGGAAAGTTTAACGACTTTTAGAGATTCTAAAGGATCGAAATAGTTGCTTTGAATTTGCAACCGTGTGTTTTTAAGCCGTTTGAAAATGACAAACGTGAACGAGTCAATTTTGGCCGAGGCTAGCAAGTTGGACAACTTTTCCAACTGCAACATATATAATTCAAGATGAAGGGCATCCTTATGGAAGAGCTCTGGGATATAGTAATGGGGGTGGAGTTGAGGCCAAATACAACTCTTGCAAATATGCGAGCCTATGACAAGAAGGTGCAAAGCATTGTCCTTGATCAATTTGTCGGTGAAAGACAATGTGATTGCACATATCAGTGAAGCCGTGACTTTGAGAGGAAGCTGAATGCTAGAAAAGATGATCATGGATCATCATCAGGGAAAGAAAAAAAAGACAAATGCTTCTATTATCAAAAGCCAAGCCATTGGGCGAGAGATTGCAGCAAAAAAAAGACAAACATCAAAAAGAGCACAGTGAAGCACCTCACCAATATTGCCAAGGACGATGTCGACAATAGCAATGCCGATCCTAGGATAGCATTCATGAATACTTTGGCATCACAAGACTCTGTGGATAATGAACATTGGTTGTGGACTCTGGAGCAACAAGACACAAGACGAGCAACAAGTCTTGGTTCAAAGATCTGCAGCTCACAGATGACGGAGACAAGGTTACTCAAGTGACTGGAGATGAGTGCCAAATATAGGGCATTGGCACCATTCCTATACGATTTCCTAATGGTCAAATCAAAGTAATTGAAAATGTCTTGTATGTTCTTGCCTTGTAGAAAAGTTTACTTTCTGATGGAATGTGATTGATCACATGCTAAAGGTTGAGTTTAGCAATAAGAGATGTCAAGTCAAGGATGTGAAACATGGTTACAAAGTGATTACTGATGGTTTCGTGACAAATCATGTGGTTTGTACAAGCTGAATGTCGTGGTTCCCAAGTGCAATGGATTAGTAACACCCACAACTTCTCAAAGTGATCTATGGCATAGATGATTGAGTCACTTAAATTTTAAGAGTTTGAGACTGCTTCGCAAATTGAAGATGGTGGCAGGTTTACCAATTATTTGATAAGGAGGGCAATGAGAGCCAAATGAGTACACTCATGTTTGTGTGGGCCAATGAAGATGATGTCAATCAATGGGGCGTTTTATTTCCTGATCTTCATTGATGACTGTTCAAGAAGAATGTGGATCTAGACCATCAAGGAGAAATCAAGGGCATTCGAGTGTTTCAAAGACTTCAAGGCCTTAGTGGAGAATGCCAAGATCAAAGTGTTAAGATTTGATCAAGGAGTGAGTATCGCTCTATTGCATTCATCAATTTTTTACAAAGAGCATGGAATCAAACAACAGCAGTTTGCATAGGTTCATACACCTCATCAGAATCGGGTAGCGGAAAAGAAGAACCGTACGATTGTAGAATCTGCTAGAGCTATGATGACGCACATGGGAGCTATAGATTCTTTTTGGGTCAAGGTATACGCTTTTCTTCAAGAATAGGAGCACCTATAGTCGCCATACAAAATCATACTCCTGAGGAAGCATTTAGTGGAAAGAAACCAAGAGTGGATGGATTGCGAGTGTTTGGATGCAAGGTATATGTACATATCTCTAAGAATGAGAAAAGCAAAGTGCAAGCAAAAGACCTAAAATGCATCTTTACAAGTTATGATGAGCAAACCAAAGGGTATCATATTTGATGAAGTTCACAGGTCATCGTTGTTAGTGATGACCTATCAAGGACCTTCATTGAAAATGAAGCTGCACCATCACCATGGATGAACAAATGGTTGAGGATAAAGGACGTCACATGCCTCCCATCGATAAGGCTAGGTGGAGGAGGGATATTGGAACATGAAAAGTAGAAGTGGCTTGTGAAAAACACAAGGAAAAAGGCATCCCCTCAGAATACATATTTGCCTTGTAGTGGAGCACCGCAATGGAAGCTACCAAAATGGTACACCGAGTTGATGGAAAGTGCAAAACAAGAGATAGCAGAATCTAGTAGACAAGGAGAGTTGCATTGCTCCACATGTGAAAAGAAGGAACCTGACAAATATCAGGTCAATTTAGCGCTTATGAGTCTACATTGTTGAGTAAAGTGAGTCCTCTTGCTTTGAGGAGGCCAAGGATCAAGAGATTTGAAAAAAACCAATACAAGAGGAGATCGATTCTCTCAAACATGGGAGATGATCTTTCAAAGGGTAAAAAATCCATTGGCAAGAAATACAATGCTGATGGCATCCTTGTGAAACACAAAGCGAGCCTTGTGCTAAAGGGATACGTGTAGAGTAAGAGCAACTAAGATGAGACATTCGCTACCATGGCTAAGTGGGACACACTGTAGGAAATCAAAGTGCCAAGATCATTCTAACATTCAATCTCCATATACAAGAAGAAGAGGGAGAGGGTTAGGCGCCCTCAAGGAGAGAGAAAGTAGTAGCAATGCTTGAAAGGGAATGAATTACAAATGAACACTGGGTACATATAAATAGGCCTTCCAATGGCCTAGACTCTTCCAAATCCTAAGTTCTAGAACTTACTAATTATAGGGCACCCCCAAAAGTCAAGATAGGGCCCCTTAACATAATAAGACTTTACTTGGACCCACAAGTTACTACTAGACCAAAATTGGGTCCAACTTAACTAAAAGTGACTTAACATGGTCTAAATAATAAACCTAACCCATGGTTACACAAGTCTCGACCTTTTGGGTCAAAGTAACCTATGGGAAACTAACATTATCATTTATTATTTCTAACACCCTCCTTAAATGATAATGTAAAAAACATAACATGACATGAAGCATGAAAAATTGCAACAAAAATGCAAAGTGTTGCATGCTGCCCAAAACTCCATGTAGCCAAAAAAGAAAAGATGTAGCTTGCTATCCAAGCTTAATGCCGCCAAAAAAACTTCAGCTTGAAGTAGTCGAAATAGCCGAAATCTCAACCCCAATCATGCCTGATGTAGAAGAGATGTAGAATACGGAGTGCGGTAGCATCAAGTCGAAGAGTGAAGACAAGGATGCTCCATCCAAAGTAGGTAACCAAAAAACCAGCCACAAGCTGAAATATGGATTTGCAATCCATCAATGGTTCCCACATGATTCCATAAGTCTTCGTACCACAAGAAACATAAAGAAGAGTATGATACTCTTTTATCATCACATCCTCCCGAATCTTACTATCAATGATCTGCTCACCAACACTAAGACAACACCGTCATCATAAGAAGTAAGCATCAAAACAGGAAAATCAACATAAGGCACTGATTTTGGTGAGGCATGTGTGTTTCCTCTAAGGTAAAAAGATGCTTTGCTATCCCGCAAAGACTCCGACAACCAACAAGAGGCCGTAGCAGGCTATCCAACAGCCACAAAATCACCAACACTTTGCTGTCCAAAGTGTTCCAAATGTGGACAATGCTGTCCAAAAACCTTCCACAGGCCGTTCCCGATGCATAATAGGATGTTCACGATGTAACATAGGCTGAAAATGATCAATAAACCATGGCTGAATCTGCTGTCAACCATCTTCAAGAAAAAAACCAGCAGCTTGCCTCTTTGAGCACCCAAAAAATCCAGCAACACGCCACTTTGAACCAATGTACTAATTGACATGATTTTTTCCCCTCCATTAGTACAAAATGGCTTCAAAGAATGCTTGATTTCAGCCTTTTCCAAAACATTATCTTGAGAAGCTTGCTCATAAAGTTCTTCACTAATGCATCCATCATTTGTAACAAATGGCTTAAGAGAAGAAAAATGCACTTGTACTTGTAGAAAGACAAAGATCAAACTTTGCATGACTTTGCTCTTCTACTTTCAAAGAGGATGAAGTAGAGAGGAGAAAGCATGATGATGAATCCTTTATTCGGTACATCTTTAAAAGTGTTTCCCAAGCACTTTTAGAGGTCTTGCAAAATCTCAAATGATATAAGATAGATCTTGTTACCGATAAAATCTTGATCATCACGTCGATGCCAAACCTCAGCTTGCAACTCCATGAAGAATAGTTGGTGCCATCCAACATATCTTCGCCCGAACAAGTACGAATTGCTCCCAAATCTCTTGCCATAAGAACCAGCCAAGAAGATAAACTTTTTCAAACCCTAAATGTACCCTAAAAGACACAAAACCAGCAAGTATCAAATCTGAAAAATCAGCACCGGAATGTGTCAAAACCACACATTAGATGGATATAGGAAGTCGCCCTCTTACAAGCCTTGTGTGCTGAAAATTTCAGCTTGAAATTGCATTACAAACTCAAAAAACCAGCAAGCAAAGAATTAGGTTAGCCTCCAACAAAGCTTTTTCCGGAACCCTTCTTTCTTGCCAAAAAGTGTGAACAATACGCACACGGATAGGGTTGTTGCAAAAACCCTACAAATGGTAATATGTTGTCCAATTTTCAGCCTCAGAATGTGATCGGATCATCACAAAAAAATTAGCGCCTTCTTCCACACTTGGAAACAAGCAAAAAGAAGCGGATCTTCACTTTGTAAAATCAGCAAGGGTGCTGATTTTGCAATCAGAAGAATAGAAATTGCTTGTAGATGGGCGCCCTCCTGCAAAGGAGCAAATTTGAAAAATAGGGCAGCAGCGGACCAACGGAAGTAGGATAAATCTACACGGATGTGGGCGACCTAAAAGTAGCCCCGAAGAAGATAATTAATGGCACCTTCCTGCAACCTGAAAAATCAGCAAACAACAACCTGATTTTTGGGCGCCCAAAATCCTGTTATCTTCTTTGATGTGTGGCGCCCTCCTGCAAAACGGAAAAGAGTCAAAAAACGGATCTTCACTCCAAAAAATCAAGAAAGGTGCTGAATTTTTGTGATCCCTAAGTGAAGACGATCTCTTTTGGTAGGGCGCCCTAAATCAAGCATAGAAGATCCATGGCTTTGATACCATGTAGGAAATCAAAGTGCCAAGATCCTTCTAACATTCAATCTCCATATACAAGAAGAAGAGGGAGAGGGTTAGGCGCCCTCAAGTAGAGAGAAAGTAGTAGCAATGCTTGAAAGGGAATGAATTACAAATGAACACTGGGTACATATAAATAGGCCTTCCAAGGGCCTAGACTCTTCCAAACCCTAAGTTCTAGAACCTACTAATTATAGGGCACCTCCAAAATTTAAGATAGGGCCCCTTAACATAATTAAACTTTACTTGGACCCATGAGTAACTACTAGACCAAAATTGGGTCCAACTTAACTAAAACTGACTTAACATGGTCTAAATAATAAACCTAACCCATGGTTACACAAGTCCCGACCTTTTGGGTCAAAGTAACCTATGGGAAACTAACATTATCATTTATTATTTCTAACACACTTTGTATGGTGATTGCTTTGGTGACATTGTTTGGATGGAATCTGCATCAGATGGATGTAAAGTTTGCTTTACTGAATGGCAAACTTGAGGAAGAAGTTTATATGCAACATCCAAGTGGCTTTGTGATATGCAGCAGCAGCCAAGTGAAGACAAAGTACACATGTTGAAAAAGCCTTGTATGAAAAGCAAGTACCTCATGCTTGGTACAACCACTTTGATGAGTACCTCCTATCTAGAGATTTGGTATTTTTGTATTTGCCTCATTCCCTGACATATATATATATATATATATATATATATATATATATATATACATGAATTTAACAAGACTCAGGCTCCAAATAAATCTGCAAAGATGGAGCTTTTGTCGATATTTTAATTATAGATCCAAACTTAATTGGTTCAACTACATGCGAACCATCTACATAAATTGCACCTTGTCGACAGCTCCACCTTACGTACAGGGTTTCATCATCATGTATCCAACCATGCAAAAACGTCTTATGCATCGGATGTGGTAAAAGAGGCTCTCTCACCATGTATTGCAAGTCTTGAGATAACATCCGCATTGGGTATCCTCCAGCCGATTGCATAGCAGCTGTAGATCCTGCCCCTGTGCATATGCGAAGTCCACTTGAACGTGAATGGATAAATGGAGTAACAGGATCACCATCCTCCTTGTCGACACTGCATCATGTAACAGTCAAATGAGTAAGCAAGAGTCATACCCACCATGGAAAATGCCAAAACACTATATCTGCTTTACTAATACAGAAGAATGGTGAACTACTCGTGCATTACCGGAAGGAACATCGCGAGACTGAAGCAGGATTAGGATGAGCCAGTAAAACATCATTTAAAGCAGGTGGTAAAATTTGCGAGCCATTGGAACTAACGGAAATTCTTTTCAGCTCCATTGAATGCCTTTTATCTTCAAGGATCTCATCCAACACCTATATGGCAGATATTTCAGATCAGCAGGGTGTTCATTGAACGCGATAGAAGTAGATTGCCATGCATTTATACACAGGATACTGCTCATGCTTGACCTTGAACAAGATGGGTTATTGCATTAGATGCCGGCATGAAGAAATAAATTTTATTCTGGTACAATAGTGGACCTAATTAGGCATATAAGTTTATAACAACCTGCCGTGACAATCAAACGTTCGACTTTATAAACATAAGATTAAAAGCCATGCTTATAAGCTTGCCCAGGTATTGTAGCTGGATTTGTCAGCATTCTCATTTTTACATACATGAATAGCAACGAAGACGATATAGCAGCTTTTCAAATGGTAAGAGTTTCATTTGAGGATTTACTCGAGGACCCATCTAAACCGATCACTCCAAGCAGTATCAGGTGGTTATCGCAGCAATTTACACCAAACGGTGCACGCCATATCTAATGAGCAATTAGTCCTTTCCTTGCAACACAAATGAAAAGTTTGCTAGTGTTATTTCCCCTTTTGACTGATCAATACAAACACAAAAGACTCAATATATATCTTTTTGTGCTCATTTGTAATGAGAAATACCATATTCATACATATGAAAACCTGAAAATGCAACACAAGCAGGGAGTACCCTTCACATGTACGTATGTATTTGCGTGTTTTTACCTTTTCTTTTTCTTTACTTTTTTTTTGGGGGGGGGAGAGCTTCCAATCACCCATATGATAGTAAGCAACCACCCCTTACCCCATTTTGCTTACCTTTTAAATCTATGCCAATACTTGGAGAATACTATCTGTGCTAAGGTATAAAGGGTCCTGCTATGATCATCCATGAAAATAATGACGGCCCTTGCTCTAGGTATTCAGTTTTAAAGAAGGTCGATGAGCTTGTGAAGTATAAAATTCGCTGACCACAAAAAAGTGATTCATAGGTAGGTCAAGGTATACAATGATCTCACTTTGTGAAAATGAGATTGAAATGTTCCATAGGTTCAGACTTGTCAGGATAAGATGGAAAGAGAATGGAAAGCAAAAGCACAATAGAATAAATAAGTTTCAGTGTTCTTGACCGCACACATAACATTTCAAGAAAGACAAACCATGCAATCAATCTTTTCAAGTATAAAGCCAAAAGTATCATAAGGAGATACCTCTCCAAAATTTTCAGCAGTTGCAAGACACAAAAAGCCTCTACTTCGTGTGGCGTCAAATTGTTCTATCTGCACTTCCACCTGAAAGAAAAATACCGTTGAATTCTCAAAACTGTGACTAAATCCAATCTACGTGAATCATCATGTAAACATATGACACATAAATGATTGTGCATTTTATTGGATGTCTACCGCATGTTACTAATGTCTATGACATCAAATTGAACGCATGGTGTAGATGAAAAATGGTATTATGGAGAAGAAAGTACTCAAATTAGGCCCAATAACCTTTGTAGTCAAAGTAGTCAAGTAGCCCTCAGAGACAGTAAGTATTTGCTATCCTTTTTTAAGGAAGAGTAAGCTTTTCATTGCAATAGCCATCTACAGTAGAGGATTAGCATTATATAAAAATGACATTATTATCAACCAAAAACACAAAGCCATAGGGCCTAATCCATCAAAATTGCAAAGTAGTGATTTGAGATTATCCAGGCCCCTCTTGTCTCTCGTATATTATTACGGCAGCTCTCTCTCTCTCTCTCTCTCTCTCTCTCTCTCTCTCTCTCTCTCTCTCTCTCTCTCTCTCAGAGCCTCCCTAAAGCCCTCCTAGTGGCTGGTGGGCTGTCTTGGCACCCTCCTAGCAGCTGGTCTAGGGCTATCCAGCGCCCCTTCTAACAGATGTCTAGTCCCCTTTCCCAGCACCTTTATTGAGGTTGTCCAGAGATCTATCTAAAGGCTGATTCCCTCCTCTTCTAGTGAATTTATTTTCACTAGCCAGTATGATTCCAGTCAGCACTCTACCTTTTTCATCTCAAAAGCATTCCAGAACACTCTATCGACACCTTTTGTTGTCCCAAATTTTCCTTAAAGTGCCCTTAGTTTGTAGGAAATAGATTCCTACAGACCGTATCCACTTGATTCTATAGGCTTTGGCAATTCAGCCTGCAAAAAATGAGCTATTCGAAAGAATATTGTCAAAATGGAAAAAATCCTAAGGAACCAAGTACTCCTAAGATGAATGAGTCTTTCATTTCGAGGTCCAAAAGCTACAACAATATTTTACCACATTGACGGATAGAATGGACAGGTTTGATGGAAAATTTAGATCGATATTCACTGGAAAAAAAAGAAATTTGCTAGACCAAAAAGATTTGTGTTTTTCATAACATAGTGTTCTTTAACCTCGATTTAGAAATTTGAACGTAAACTTAAGCTTCTCAATTGAATCCTTTAATGGAACGAATATGCAAGGTGCATATGATATGCACAAAGGGAATTTCTCGCAAGTCGACTCTTCCTATCTAGGGTGGCACCTTAGAGTTGATAATTCCAGATCGATGCAAGCTAACAATCAGAAGCTTTCAAGCTATGTCAAGAAGCAAGCTTACTATCATCAAACTTGACATCAGTATTTCTCAATTACCAAAGCAAAGCAATAATTACAAGTTATGTAATAGTTAGGGCTTAGTAGATAGGAGACCAGAAAGAGCGAGAGAGGAAAAGAACCATAAAAGAAACGAAATAAACATTGCAATTAGCTCTCTCCCTCAATCATTAACGTTTCTAAAGAACTAATTACAACATTCATGGAGCATGCCTCCATGATAGCAAATAACAGGGTATAAGAATATATTGCAATGTAGTACTGCAATGAGTAACATCCACATCCTTTGAACAAAGATTTTCTCATATGAAGTGGTACTTTACTTCGATATGCCTCGTTCTTGTGTGAAATACAGGATTTTTGGCTAATTATATTCCACTTTGCCTATCACCAAAAGTCATTGTACCTTTGACATGCTTTATACCGATCTCACCAAGTGATTGACGTAGCCAAACTGCTTCTTGTGTGGCTGAACACAGTGCTTTATATTCAGCTTCAATGGTAGAAAGTGATACTGTATCTTGCTTTTTACTAGACCAAGAGAAACAACAATTACGAATATTAGAAGCATAACATGTGGTTGACTTCCTATCATCAATACTACTGTCACATGTACTTTGAATCCCTTTGCCCAATGTAAATTGTAAATGGCTAAGTCACCGGCCTGTGGAGACAACTGTAAATTGCAATGTAAATATCAGTTATAGTGACTAATTCCGAGATGGCCAAGGAGTTACTGGGTCCCATGAGAATCTGCTGGACTAACCTCCTAAAAAGCAGGAAGGGTTGACCAGTCAACGTGACACGTGTCATATGCTCACTGGGACACTTGGTCCAGTGCATGAGTGACACTTGTCGCGAACAACAGGCTGGTCAACAGGACATGTGTCATATGCTCATGGGGACACTTGGTCCAATGTATGAGTGACATGTGTCAGACAGTCCACCTACTAGCTTGCCTACGTGTCAGGGTACTGCCAAGTGGCAAGTGCCGACTGTGCATGGAGTTTGCCATGTGTTGACGTTAGGATGTGTCAGGGTTAAGGGGTGCTTAAGGGGATATAGTGTGAGCCTTGTCAAGCATTCCCTATGGGATTCCTATGTAGCTATGGTTGGGAGGAGACTTGCAACAGAGCTCTCATATTTGCTTGTTGATCTATGTACATTTGCTTGAGATTAATAAAGTGACGAATTTGCTGGGCAATTTTGTGTATTTACTTAGGGTTTTGTGAGCTTGTACTACTACGTGGCTTGATTATTCTCTGTGCTTTTCTAAAAATCCAGCCCACATAGGATTTGTGAATCTGTTTGTAACTTCTTCAATACTAAGTATTTTTTGGATCTATCAGTTGCAATAGGCTTTCTATGGTAGGTCGCTGGTAGGGTAGGGCTTTTCGCCTTTTGATTTGGTGATCTTCCGAAGCTTTTTTCCGAATGTCAGTTTAAAACCCTAGTTTGCTGATTTTTGGAGAAAAAGAGTCTATGTGTAGTTAGAACTTGGTTGTAGGAGGTCTATTCTATCTAGTTCTTCTAGGAATTCAAGGTAATCTATCTGTATAGTGATTTGAGGTTTTGAGAGCTTGTTCTTGCCTTGTTTCAAGAACTTTAGCTGTTTGATTTTCAAAATAAGCATTCCAGATATGTGGCATAGACGATGAAACCGAGATGATTGCTGAAGCCACATATCGTTTTCAAGAGTCGGCACAAAGGTGGTGGAGGAAGGTGGAAAAGGATGACCGAGTTGCAACCGCATGGGAGACATTCTGGCAAATGTTTACACTATGGATGAATATAATAGAGTACATGCAGCAATGGACTTATTTGAAGCAGGGTAACTTGAGCGTGCAGGATTATGCAGACAAGTACCGAGAGGCTTTGTTATGCTTTCCTCAAGAAGTTCCTATGTACATGCAAGTATTTCACTTTGTGGAGGGACTTCGAGAGAGTATTCGCCCTTTCGTGCGAAGGGAGCAATCTCATGAATTGTGGGGAGCCATACAAATGGCTTTGTATTATGAAGATGGAAAAAGAGGCCCAGGGTGCAGGGGGCCCCAAAGGCAAAGGGTTGTATGGGCAGCCCAATGCCCAAAAGAGTCAGCATCCTTCAATGCTATTGCCTCGGGACCAAGAACGTGCAAAGAAGGAGAACCTCTGTTTTGGATGTTTGGGGTAGCATAGGTGGAATGAATGTCCATGGAACTTGATGCGGACCACATATAACCATCAAGTGGACCAAATGAACCATGGTGATGACCCTATGAAAGTGGAAGAGATCGAGCAGGAAGCCAATCCAGATGTTCCACGCCTCATTAATGTTTCGGTGGTCAGGAGAGTGGACATGGCTCTAGCCTCCACCAGCACATTTGTCAAAGTCGGCTCACCAAGGGTATCAATTTCCTAACACTTCTCTTATTGTTATGCGAGGACAGTTGTGTGGTAAAGATGTGAGGATCTAATTGACACTGGGTCCTCTCATAATGTGTTGACTTTGGTACGGAAGTTAGGTGTGACCAGTCAACCATCCCAGTACCAGTACACAGTGGAAATGGTTGATGGAAAGGGTACAGAGATTTGGGATCAGAGGGTTGTGGGCATTCCACTAACTATACAAAGTTACACAAAAGAGTTGGATTTTGAGATAACACGGCTTGCGCGGTTTGATGTGGTGGCACGCGATTTGGAAGCCAGACATAGCCTAGGATACTCATGTATATGAATTCCAGTTTGATGGCGTGATGCATTCCCTTCGTGATGCCTTGTCAAGTGCCACTATGTTCAGTAAAATAGACCTAAAGAGTGGATACCATCAAGTTTGAGTTCGTGAAGAGGATGTACACAAGACTGCCTTTAGAACTCGGTTCAGTCACTATGAGTATATTGTGATGCCATTTGGGTTGACAAATGCCCTAGCTTGATGATGATGAATGTGCTCAAACCGTATATGGGTAAGTTTGTCATAAACTTTGTTGATGACATTTTGACTTACAGTGCACGTGAGGTCAACCATATGACTCACTTAGAACTGTGTTGTCACTTTATTTGCTAATAGTAGAAAAAGTGAATTTTTTAAAAAGGAAATAGAGTATCTTGGTCATATAGTGTCTGTTAATGGAGTTAGGCCAGATCCTTAGAAGGTTGTTGTGATCGTTACCAATAGGTTTGATTCTCTTGGCTCCAATCGGCAAGTATCTTCCTCTTTGCTCATGACAATGGGAGGAGTTTGATCATGATACTTAAGTTCATCACGATCATCCTGCTCGATCTTATCCTCATCCTCTTCCAAGATTGTAGGAAGCTTTCCCCCTTCAACATCAACTTCTGAATCGCTAGATTCATCCACCCTATGTATTTCATCGAAGATCACATCTTTATTCATGTGGATTTTCCGTATTATAGGATAAAAACATATATATAATCGCCTTCTCATCATACCCAACAAAAACACACTTTATGGACTTTGCATCAAGCTTATTTCGCTCCTCTTTTTATACGAGCACATAAACTTTGCACCCAAAAATGCAAAAAATTTCAATCTTTGGCTTTATACCTATAAATGCCTATTCGAGAGTCACGTTGGGAACCGCGATAGTAGGAATCCTGTTTTGCAAAAAGGTTGCAATGCTGCAAGCTTTCGACCAATAGAAATTTGCCAAATTCATTTGTTTCATCATTCATCATGCACTTCCACAATGGTGTGATTCTTCCTTTCCACTACTCCATTGCTATGTGGCGTATGTGTTTGCGTAAATTGCATCTTTATTCCATATTCCTTGCAAAAAGCTTCAAATTGATCCGATTTGTACTCGTCCCCTCTATCTGATCTTAGCACCTTGATATGTGCTTCTTGACAAAATCCAAGGCCTAGCTATGGAGTATCATAACAACATAGTAAGCACACTGTGAAAGCTTGAAAAAACTAGCTATGGAGTAGAAGACAAAAGCAAGAGAGAGAGGACTTCAAAGCTCACACAACTTGAATGATTAGTAAAGGAGTAGTAGGGCGTGGAAACCCCTCCAAACTAAGGGCCACATATAGCATGTAATGTATAGAGGTGGTGTCTTTCTAATTCTAGCTCTAGACCACACATGGGTCTTTAACCTACTTGTTATTACTTGCCTAATTAGAACAAGTGGGGTGTACTGTTAGAAATTAATGTTCATTTGACACCCCTTAATGATAGTTTGGCCATGCCTGCGTGCTATTTTTAGGGGGACATTACTATTTATAGTAAGTCATATTTTAGGGTCATTATTATTTATAGTAAATTCGTTTTTTAGTCATGCATGTAGGTGGGTGCACTACTACTAGAATAGGATTTGCTTTTATCACTTAGAAACTCATCTTGGGTGTTTACCCAATATAGGTAGTAATTATAGCAATTAGCTTTTTGTCTTTTGCTATTTACTTTAGGCTCATTAGCTTTTATCAATCATTAGAGAAACTATTTAAGAAGGTTGGCGCCCCACCACAATCATTCCATTCAATTCAATGAGCTAGAGCAATTGCTCAATTCTCCTATGATCTGAATTCTCTCTATGCTTGGTTTTGTGTGAGTGCTAGTAGGACTAGTAACTCCATCTAGATTATCTTCATGTCCTGCTACTATGCATCCCTCTGGCTGCTCCATGTAGACTTCTTCCTCTAGAAATCCACTCAGAAATACATTCTTTACATCATCCCATTCAAACTGAGCTACCAATGATAAAATAGTCCTCATAGTAGTAGCCTTAGCAACCGGTGCAAAAGTTTCCTCATAGTCAATCCCTTCCTGTTGAGCATAACCTTTTGCCACCAATCTTGCCTTATGTTTATCTATAGAACCATCTGATTTGTACTTAGTCCTATAGACCCACTTGCATCCAATAGCCTTTTTACCTGTAGGTAGCTGAACAAGTCTCCAAGTCTTGTTCTTCATGATTGAGTCGTACTCCTCATCCATAGCTTTCCTCCAAATCTCCTTTTTTTTAGCCTCTCTGAAAGTAGATGGATCTTTGGTCTCTAATACTGTGGCCATATATGCAAAATATACATCCCCATCTTCATGATGATCCTCTTGTCGATCCTCCTGTCGATCTTGATCTTCATGTTGCTTTACCACCTAGGCAATCTTGTAGCTTCTGATGTAGGATGCTTCATGCTTGGTGAAGTAGGAGGTGAATAAGTATCCCATATACTTGACCTCTCCTTCCTCTTTCCTATCTCAACCAAAGACGCTTTAGGTTCTTGAATTGGCGCAGGCAATACATGTGTTGATTCAGGTTCCTGTAATAACTCGTCACATAATATAGGGATTCCACCATCTTGATCTTTATCAAAATATATCTCTATATCTTTATGAGTTGCCTCCTCATGATTACATCCCTACTTATGATTATTTTCTTACCCTCCAAGTCATATAACCTGTATCCCTTCTCTTGATTATCATAACCAAGAAATAAACATTTTGTCGCCTTAGAATCCAATTTGCTCCTTGAATCCTTAGGTATGTGAGAATAAGCAATACTTCCTAACACTCTCAAATGACTTATATCTGGCTTCCGACCCGTGTAAGCTTCCTCTGGAGTTTGATTCTCTACAACCTTTGTAGGACTTCGATTCAAAAGATAAACCGCCGTCTTAACTGCTTCACCCCAAAACATATTTGGAAGATTTTTACTCTTGAGCATACTCCTCGCAGTTTCCACTATGGACTGGTTCTTTCTTTCTGCAACGCCATTTTGTTGAGGCTAGAAAATTTTTCGCCCTGAATGTACTAGGCAAAAATTTCTTTATATGATGCTTGCCTAAGACACAGCCTTCACAAACCTTCTGATCAGAAACGACTTGAGGTAGACCTGCAACCATGTTAAATTTCCTCAAGACTTGTAGACTTTTGTAATTCAGATGTCCATACCTCTCATGCCATAACTTACTCAATGATTCAGTATCCGCAACACTTGCATGATGATCCACCACCTGAGCTTGAAGTTTATACAACCGCCCTGCAAGTATGCCTTCAGCTACTACTTCATCATTTTTCCTCTTGATGAGACACCGTTGTTCATCAAATTGCACCACCATGTGTTGCTTTGCAATAGCTGATACTGAGAGCAAGTTTTTCTTGATTCCTGGTACATAAAGCACATCCTTTATGTTTCCAATCTTCCCTGAAGGTAGTTGTACTTGCACTTTTCCAACTCCCTCTATATCATATGTGTAGTTGTCTCCCAACTTCACATTTGACCCATCATCTAATTTTTGAAAATTAAATAGCCAGTCTCGCCTAGGTGTCATGTGCTTAGAAGCTCTTGAATCAATAAACCAATAGTCTTCTTCCTTCGAGAAGGCACTACCAGAAGATGTCGATGTCGAAAACAACTCATAGTCTTCAAGATCTAAAGCACTCAATTTTGCATTAGAAGTTTCTTCTTCTTCAGCAAAATTTCCATCCTGCTTTTTCTTGAATTTGTTGTGCCAGCACTCCTTTGCATAATGTCCCGATTTTCCGCAAATGAAGCAGTTTCCTTTTTGAACCACTTTCTTTCCATCTTCTGACCGATTTGATTCTCCTCCATAGCTTGCTGCTTTTTTTTCTTCTTCTTCCCTTTGCCACCCTTCTTGGAACTTTGCTCTTGCTTCTTTGCCAGGAATGCCTGTTCCTTGAAATTGTCCCTGTCTACAATATTCTGTCGTCTCATTTCTTCCTGTAGTAAGATGGCATTTAGCTCATTGAAAGAAGGCCTCGTTTCTCTTAACGATAGCATCATTACAAAGTTCTGATAGGCCAAAGGTAGACTATTAAGTACAATGGATACCAATACTGAATCTTGAACACTTTCTCCAACTGCAATAAGTTGCCCTCTCAGATCTTTCACTCGAGTAAAGTAGTCCGTTACCGATTCACCTATACCCATCTTCAATGTGTGAAGCTTATTAGTCAAGAACAAGATCCGTGACTGATTTACAGTCTCATACAAGTTCTTCAGTATATCCCAGGCCTCCTTGGGTCCAGCAACATCTCTGATATGAGGTATAATCCTATCTTTAACTGATAAGTTGATAATATGATGAGGTATAATCATATCTTTAACTGATAAGTTGATAATATTATCTATCTTGGAGAATATTCTGCATCTTGAACTTCCATATACTGTAGTTCGTTCCATCTAGCTTGCTAGACTCCGGCAACACAGCGTTGTTCAATCCTGCCATTATACTGATCCGTAACAAATCTCAACAACCTGAATCTAGTTTAACAATCAGCTCTGTCCAGAAACAGCCTTCCCTCAATATCACCTGCCCTGAGCCAGGTGAGAGAGAGAGTTTGTATTTGCAGGTGTGCAATCAGATTGGAGGAGCTGAAGTTGCATGTGGAGTCAACGTTGTTAGGAAAACAACGGGAATCTTCTAGGAGAAGATTGACGGAAAGTTACTGGCTGTCGACAGATCTGAATCAGAATTTTTCTGGTTGTTTGCTAGTTTTATGGTGCAGGTCACATCTGGAGCAGGTACATTTGAGGGAGGTAGTATTTGAACAAGTGACTTCTGAGACAGGCAGATCTAAACAGGTGCTTTTCAGGTGCATGGACATCTAAACAGGCACGTCTGAGGGCAGCAGTACCTGGTGCAGGCACTTCTGAGGGCGGCGGTAGTTGGGGAAGGCACTTCTGAAGGCAGCAGGACCTGGTGCAGGCCCGGACAGGCGGCATCTGAGGTAGGTGGACTTGGTGCAGGCCCGGACAGCAGCATCTAAGGAAGGCAATACCTGGTGCAGGTGGTAACTGAGCAGGTGCAGGTTCAGACAGGCAATACCTGGGACAGGTGATATCTAGGACAGGTCTGAATCGTTTGCAGGTTGGACAAGGCATTATATGGACTTAAGCAGGCACCCAGGGCGTGGTACACGAGAATTGACACGTACTTTGAGGAGCTTGGCTTTCAGAGAAGTAGTTCGGAGCATACACTTTATGTTTTGGTCAGGAATAATCATATTGTTATTGTAGTGATGTATGTGGATGATCTTATTATTACAGGATTAGATCATAGTATGATTCAGGGAATCAAGAAAGATCTCTCATAAGAATTTGATATGAAAGATCTTGGTTCACTACAATATTTTCTTGGGATTGAGGTATGGAGAGTAGCACAAGGACTATTCATTTCTCAATCTAAGTATGCTCATGAAATTCTTGAAAAGTTCAATATTTCAGAGTGCAAGCCTATTTCTACACCATATGATAGTGGATGTAAGCTTACTAAAGTTGAGGAAGATCAGGATGTAGATGAGACGTTATATAGAAAGCTTGTTGGAAGCTTAATCTATCTAACTACTACAAGACCAGATATTGCTTATGCTGTGAGTATGGTTAGTCAGTTTATAGGGCTAAGCCTAAGCAGATTCATTGGAAAGCTGCTAAGCGAATACTCAGATATATCCAGGGCACTTTGAGATTTGGTATTCTCTACAGGATGATTTGAAGTTACAGGAATATGTGGATGCTGATTGGACTGGAGATGCGGAAGACCGAAGATCTGCTACAGGTTATGTTTTTAGTCTTGGTTCTAGTGCTATCTCTTGGAGTTCAAAGAAACAACATACTATTGCCTTATCATCTACAGAGGCAGAATATCGAGCTACTACGAGTGCAACATGTGAAGCAATATGGTTGCGAAGGATTCTACATGATCTACATATGGTACGAGATTCACCTACGGTACTTCAATGTGACAATCAGAGTTGTATTAAATTGGTGAAAAATCCAGTTTTTCACAGCAGGACAAAGCATATTGGAGTACAACAACACTTCATCAGAGAGAAAATTCGAAGTAATGAAGTGGAGCTTATCTATTGCCCTACGGAAGAGCAAGTTGCAGATATCTTTACCAAAGGTCTTGGCAAAGAAAAATTTCAGAAGTTTAGAGAACTTCTAGGAGTAATAGATAACAAAGTAAACATTAAGGGGGAGTGTTAGAAATTAATGTTTATTTGACACCCCTTAATGATAGTTTGGCCATGCCTGCGTGCTATTTTTAGGGGCCATTACTATTTATAGTAAGTCATATTTTAGGGTCATTACTGTTTATAGTAAATTTGTTTTTTAGTCATGCATGTAGGTGGGTGCACTACTACTAGAATAGGATTTGCTTTTATCACTTAGAAACTCATCTTGGGTGTTTACCCAATATAGGTAGTAATTATAGCAATTAGCTTTTTGTCTGTTGCTATTTACTTTAGGCTCATTAGCTTTTATCAATCATTAGAGAAACTATTTAAGAAGGTTGGCGCCCCACCACAATCATTCCATTCAAACCAATGAGCTAGAGCAATTGCTCAATTCTCCTATGATCTGAATTCTCTCTATGCTTGGTTTTGTGTGAGTGCTAGTAGGACTAGTAACTCCATCTAGAATTTGTATCACAAATTCTGACATGTACTATGTACATAAATGTTTTACCCCCATGTCTTATGCACAACTTACAAGTTACAAGTATACAAGCCTTAAGGAGCAAAATAGGCATTTATTTCAACATTTCCCTCTAGTTCTACACCAAGGCTTTAAATTCCTTGAAAGAAGCCAATGCATCAGATTTATTTTTCAAGAAGTAGATCCATGTCCTCCTGGAGCAATCATCTATGAAAGTCTTAAAATAATAGGTTCCACCCAATGACATGGTCTTCATTGGGCCGCACAAGTCACTATGAATGAATTCAAGTACCCTTTTAGCCCTTACAGCTCCGCCCTTTTTGAATTTCTCCCTATGGCGCAACCTTCACAAATTGAAAGTTGCTCATCCTGTAAAGCTGGTAATCCACTCACTATTTTTAACTCGTCCATCAAGCACAAGCTACCACAATTTGTGAAGCTAATGCCGATGAGAACACATTGGTCTCATCCTCCTCCGCATCTTTTTTGGCTAAATTTCCTTGTCGTTTCACTTTCCCTTGCTTGATATCAACTTTCTTCTTATAGCACTCTCGCCCAATGGCCTTGCTGACGGGAATACTAGCATTTGCCTTTCTTTTTCTTCTGCTTTGTAGAAGACTTCCTAGGAATCTTCTTCCATCTTTTTTGCTTGCCTTTGGCCAACAATGCCTGATCTTCTTGTTGGCTTGCCGTGATATTACTACCTCACGCTCTGTTCCTCTTGTGATAAGGTCCCAGGTAGATCTTCAAAGGTTGCTAATCTCTCCCTTGACGCAATGCCACTCATGAACATTTGTAGTCCTTCAGTTACGCCACTCATGGCCATATGGACTAGTTCCACGTCCCTAATGGGTTCACCAATAGTAGTTAGTTGATCCCGCAGTTCCTTGATTCTGGTGAAAAACGATCCCGCACTCTCATTTTCCTCCATCCTTATGGTGTTTAGCTTAGGTAGTGATACCTGATTTCCATATGTTTGTTTCGAGAGTGAAATCTTGGATTTAGAGATAGTGCAATTGTGCTTTGATTGTCACAATAGATTGTCGTTGGATGTGGCTGGGCAAGGTCGATATCTGCAAGCAGGTGCCTTAGCCAAATTGCCTCCTTGGTAGAATTTGTGGTAGCTATGTATTTTGATTCGGTCGATGATAATGCTACTGAGGTCTATTTTTGGCTGTTCCATGAGATTGGGCCTTGATTGTATAAGAATACAAATCCAGAAGTCGATCTTCTGGTGTCGATATCTCCTGCCCAATCTGCATATGTGTATCCTTCGAGAATATTGGCAGGTTGGCTGCCTCCATAACAGATGCTAAGATGTTTTGTTGCTTGGACATACTTCATGACCTTCATGAGCGCTTTCCAATGGGTTGGACCTGGATTCGATAGGAACTGGCTAAGTGAACTGATTGAGTATGCAAGGTTTGGTCGAGTGCAGAGCATTGCATACATCAGTGAGCCGATAATGGAGTGAAATGGATATTGCTTCATTTCCTCCTTTTCTGCCTCGGTTTGAGGACATTGTTCCTTCAATAATTTGAGACTAGGGTGGAGTGGAAAGTAGCTCGATTTGCAGTTGGTCATTCCATATTTTTCCAACACATTAGTAAGATATCGTTGTTGACTGATATAAATATGTCTGCTGGATCAATTTCGTTGAATCTGGATTCCAAGGCAGTAATGGGCTGGACCCATATCAGTCACCTTGTAATCCTGTGCATTTTCAATTAGAAATGCATTGATTTTCTGAAACCAGGCTCTTGGTGACTGTTTCAAACCATACAAAGCCTTGTGAATTTTGCACACTAGGTGCTTTTTGCCCTTGAGCTCGTATCCATCTGGCTGTGACATATAGATCTCCTCTTCGATAGTCCCGTTGAGGAAGGCAGTCTGGACATCCATTTGGTGGACTTCGAGATTGGTTGTAGCTGCAAAGGAGAGTAGTAGTTTGATCGAAGCATGCTTAATGACAGGGCCAAAGGTCTCCGAATGACAAGCCTGGCCTTGTATCGATTTAATCTTCCTTCAACATCATACTTCGCTTTGAATATCCATTTGCATGGAATCAGATTTCGATCCTTTGGCAGCTCAGTAACAGTCCATGTTTGATTCTCGATGAGAGAATCGAATTCAGTGTCCATTGCAGCTTTCCACTGGTCAGCATCAGGTGTCGACATTGCCTTTGAAACAATGTTTGGTTCCTGCACAAAGTAGCAGGCTGGATCATCCATGAATTGGATGGAGGTTGTCTGGATCGGTTCAATTTTCTGGGTTGAACTTCGGTCCTCTGATGTGGTTCTTCTCGTTGAGGATCTGACTCATTGTCGGAGTCGATATTGATCTTCTGATCAGTCCTGAGGTCGGAGCTGGTGTCGACTCTAGGATCTGATTTCGATGGTGCTTTCCCTTTGTGGTCGATAAACTGGTCTTCCACAAAAACGACATCTCTAATGGTGAATTCTTTCTGGGTGTCCAGATTGTAGAGCTTGTATGCCTTGTGATCTGGGGAATAGCCGATGAAGATCGACTTTCTGCTGGTGTCGTCCAGCTTCTTTCTTAGATCAGCTGGGATCTAACGTAGGCTATGCATCCAAACACTCGAATATGTTTGACTGATGGCTTCGATCCTGTCCACACCTCATAAGGTGTCTTGCCATTCAAGGCTTTTGTAATGGATCGATTTTGAAGATAGGCTGCTGTAGTAACAGCTTCTGCCCAAAATTTCTTTGGAAGAGAGGCATGGGCCAGCATGCTCTTGGCAAGCATGAGTGTCCGATTCTTCCTTTCAGCTAAACCATTGGACTGAGGTGAGTAGCTTGTCGTGTATTGTTGATGTATTCCATTGGCCTTGCAGAAGTCCTTGAATTCTGTGGAGATAAATTCTCCCCCTCCATCAGTGCGTAGAGCTTTGATCTTCCTCTGGGTCTGATTTTCAGCAGACGCTTTGAATTGCTTAAAGAACTTGAATGCTTTTGATTTGTTCTTCAAAAAATAAGTAGCTATTATGAATCAATGGAAGATCAACTCACAGAAGGGAGGAATGACTCTGATTCTCCACCCACAATCCTGTACCTGGCTCTATATTCACAGGCCACCATATAGGACCAGCGCCCAGCCTTCAGGAGGCCATGCACTCCTCTCACATGCACAGCTACCACTGTGCATGTGGATGTCCCTCATGCAAACTGAGCATGTGGCACACAGGCCCTACCTAACTTGAGGGACCTACCCTTAGCATCTAAGGGTGCCCTACACTTAGTGGCACTCCCTATGAATATAGACCAAGCCCTCTAGATCCTAGTCCCTAAGGGTTACTATCCCGAACTACGGGGCTGAGTGTAACCCCGCCGGGACCCCCTAGGGTCTAACGAGTCACTAGTATCCCTGTGTTTGCCGATGGCCATAACATCTCCTCCCCCTAAAAGGAGCTTTCATCCTCGAAAGCGATATCTTCAAAGACGAAATCAGGATACCTCTTGCGAAGCTTGCTTACAGACTCCCAGGTTGCCTCTTCTTGGGACCCATCCTTCCACTTGACTAAAACTTTTCGAAAGACCGCATGACGAGTCTTGCGATTTCGGATATTCAGAATTTCCTCTGGTTGATGTGGCAAGGAATTAGGTTCCTCAAAGGCTATTAGGGTGTGGTCTGGGACAATGTTGTCTTCTTCTCGCAACACCTGCTTGAGTCGACTGACATGAAAGACCGGATGTACTTTTGCGGATTCTGGCAAAGCCAGCTGGTAAGCAGAACTTCCAATTCTCTTAAGTATTGTGAAGGGACCACAATTCCTTGGGGACAACTTAGGACACTTGCCTGTGCTTAGAGTGGTAGAGTCTTCAAGAACTTTCAGAAACGCCTGATCACCTTCTTGAAAGGTCACATCCCTACGGGTTTTATCCGCATAATGCTTAGCTCGCGCTTGTGCTTTCTTCACATTAGCTTTAGCTATCTTGATCATAGTTTTTATATCCTCAAGAAACTCTCTAACACTCTGTACTTTTTCCTTCCTAAGCCCTACGGCCATAGGGGCTCTAGGCTGAAATCCATACATTAGCATGAATGGACTATACCCTGTAGTGGTATGTTTAGTGATATTATAAGCGAATTCCAAAAGAGGAAGATATTCTTCCCAATTGGTTTGCTTTTTACTAACATATGCTCGTAGCATATCTTCTTGAACCTGATTGACCCTTTCCGTTTAACCATCCGTTTCGGGATGATCAGTGGAGCTCATAGACAACTTAGTTTCTAACTTGTTAAACAGCACTCTCCAAAAGTTACCTGTAAACTTTGGATCTCGATCACTAATTATATTAGCGGGAAGTCCATATAGCTTATAGATGTTTTCTATAAAAAGCCTGGCGACTTCTGGAGCTGTAACAGTTTTCTTGGTCGGTACAAACCACACCATCTTGGTCAATCGGTCTACAACTACCCAGATCGAGTCATGGCCTTTACTCGTTCTCGGTAACCCCACTATAAAATCCATTCTGATACTCTCCCATCTACCACCGGGTATCTCGAGTGGCTGGAGGAGCCCGCCTACTTTGAGACGTTCAGCCTTTATGGCCTGGCATGTGGTGCACCTTAACACGTACTCTTGTACGTCCTTCTGCATACTAGGCTAGTAAAACTTATTCTTTGCAAGAGCATAGGTCCTGTTTACCCCGGGATGCCCTGCACTAGGATTGTCGTGACTTTCCTCAAGAATTTGGCGCCTAAAGTCACCGTCCTTGGGTACACATACTCTTCCTTTATAAAGGAGGTACCTGTCCTCAATGTAGAAATTCTTCCATCGAGCATCCGCAACACCTGGTGATGGCCCTGGTGTGGCTGTGGAATTCCTTTGCTCAATAGCCTGCCACACAGGTGCGTAGTGAGAATCACTAACACACTTTCCTCTGAGTGATTCCAGGAATTCACTCCTGAATGCCGTAAAACTTAGCGCACTTACCATGGGCATTCGACTCAGGGCATCTGCTACCACATTGTAGCGCCCTTTCCTATACCTTAGTTGATAGTCAAACTCCTGGAGCAGTTCGGCCCAACGAGCTTTTCTTCCTTTCAAGTCACTTTGGGAGGAAAGCCACTTGATACTTTCTTGATCAAACACGATCTCAAACTTAGCTCCATAGAGGTAGTGCTTCCATTTTTTAAAAGCATAGACTATTGCGAACAACTCCTTCTCATAAGTGGAATAATTCAACTGGTGTTTATCCAGTTTCTTACTCTCAAACGCGACTGGACAGTTGTGTTGAGTAAGAACAGCACCGATTGCCTGATCACTGGCATCGGTCTCTACTATGAATGCTTCATTTGGATCCACTAAACTTAAGACAGGAGCAGTTGCAATTGCAGCCTTTAGATTTTCAAAGCTCGCTTGTTGTTTAGGCCCCCAACTAAAGTATTTGCCCTTACTCTCGAGCAGGTCTGTCAAAAGAGCAGTCAAGAGGGCATACTGATGGATAAACCTCCTGTAAAAACCCGCCAATCCAAGGAAGATCTGCAGCTCTTCCAACGAAGTTGGTGCGGGCCACCGCAAAATTGCAGCTACCTTTTCAGGATCCATCCTGATCATCTCAGCGGAGATAATATGTCCGAGATAGTGAATCTCTTCCTTGAAGAACTCACATTTTGATTCCTTTGCAAACAAGGAATTTTCTCTCAGGACCTGGAACACTTGGCGTAAGTGTTCAAAATGCTCTTCTTTAGTACGACTAAAGACCAGGATATCATCAAGGTAGATTAATACGAACTTGCCCAGAAGATGTCTGAACACGTTGTTCATCAACCTCATAAATGTTGTTGGGGCATTGGTTAATCCAAAGGGGAGAACCAAAAACTCATAATGACCATGCCGTGAACGAAAAGCCGTTAACGGAACGTCATCTTCTTTAATACGTACCTGATGATATCCAGACCTAAGATCGATCTTAGTAAAATATTTTGCCCCCTTGAGTTGATCAAAGATCTCATCAATCCTGGGCAAAGGATACTTATCTTTAATGGTGAGTTTATTTAAGGCGCTATAGTCTATGCACATACGCATGGACCCATCTTTTTTCTTAACCAACAAAATGGGCGCAGCCCATGGTGATTTACTGGGGCGTATAAACCCTTTAGCTAAATACTCTTGCAGCTGCTGCTCTACCTCTAGGTGTTCCGCATGGCTCAACCTATAAGGAGGCTTACTAACAGGTTTAGTCCCGGGTATTAGTTCTATGGGATGATCTACCTCTCTTCTCGGGGGTAACCCCGGATGGTAAATCGCTAGGAAAGACGTCTTTAAAATCATTTAAAATAGTTTGCAAACTCACATCTCTCTCTTTTTTCTCAATAGAAGAAACACATTTTTTTGGATATGGAAAAGATAAACTTGCATTACTGGAAATAGTTTCAAAAGTAAGAAAACAAAGAAATACCTTTTCAATTTTTCGTTTCCGTACTAGCCGTTGCAACTGCACAGAAGAAACAACTGGCGAAGCCGGCACACTTGCATTTCCAACCAACTTAACTTTCTGACCTCTATGAACAATGTGCTATCAACATAACTACGCACAAGACCACCAGTGGTTTCTAACATAAACAACCATTCACGACCAAGTATTACATCTGCCAAGGCCAAGCTCATTACTTGAAAGTCTAAAGTATCTTGATAGTCTTGGATTTGTATGGGAACTTGTGGAACGAAAGTATCATAAATACCTTTACGCTGACCATCAGCAAGTGTAACTATGTATTGATGATCACTTGGTTTTTGCTCTAACTTCAACTTCTTCACCAAAGAATGGTATAGAAAGTTGTGGATTGCTCCATCGTCCACCATTATCCGAACTTTCTGGCCATTAATACTCCTAACAATCGGAAAATAGTATGAGGTCCGACTGCAGGTTGCCAAATGTTAGCAGTAACTGAACAGGTGTGTGCAAAGGCAAAACTTGGACAGTGTGAACTTGCTTCTCCGGTTTCTTCCCTTTATGTTGTACTTTAGGACACTGACTCTTGTTATGACCTTTTCCCATACAAATGAAGCACAAGTGCTCCCTCTTGGCTCTTTCGATGTCACTTCTCGACAATCTATACCTCTTTTTGTTCGAAGAATTAGATGTCGGAATTTTTCTCTTCTCTCCATGCTTGGAGGACTCAGGTCGGGTATCTTCTACTACTCTTTTACCTTTTGGGCGAACTATGTCATCATAAGTCTGAGCTAGTGTGATAGCAGTTTCCAATGTTTTAGGCTTTAAAGGCCGAAGATACTTCTGGTATTCGGCTGCAAACCGCGAATGAATCCCCTTACCTGATTATAATCATCTAAGTCAGATAATTTCATGGTAGCATCCCGATAACTGGCGATATATTGGGTGAGAGGATGGTTTCTCATGCAACAGGTTTCCCAATCTTCCCAGTTTCTATCGGTTTCATTTTCAAGTAGGAAATTTTTCTTAAACATATCCTGAAGACTATCCCAAGTCTTTGGTTCTGAACCACTTTCCCGCAGACTTATCCACCACCTAAAGGCTTTTCCCGTCAGGGAAATGCTCGCCTCTAAAGGCCGATCCTCATCAGGAGTTCCTTTTAATCGAAAAGCATCATCATGCTTAACGAGAAAGGCAACAACCGAATCTCGGTTACGGTCTTTTTCTTCTCCACCAAAGGTGGGAAGGCGTAAATCTTTAGGTACTACCTTATGGGGTGATGGTGGGACAGATAAATTACTACCGTGGATAGCAAGATTCACTCGATACTGCGCTAAAACAGCTTGTTTTAAAGCATTAAGAATTGAAACATTATCACGCACTAGTCTTTCAAGTCTGGAAAGCCTTTCATTAGTCTCTTGTTGGGTATTGGTTTGTTCCTCAACAGACTCTTCTAATTTTTTAAGATGATCATAAGTTTCTACTACACACTGCCTAAACTCAAAAATATTTAATGGTATTTCTTCATTTTCATCTCCCTCATTCATGTCCACATCCTGCATGTCATCATGCAAGGAGGGATTTTGAGAGGGTTCTTGAGTAGACGGTAAAAGAGGAACTGACTGGCTCTTTTCTACAGGAGAAGTTCCACGAGGCAGACTAGACATGACTATATCTTCAAGTTCGTCTACAGGAGTATGACTCATGTCTACAAAATTAAGCATGCGTAATAGAACAGAGATAACAATGTTTAATTGCCCAAAAATTAACTTACTAGCACATGCAAGGAGTGTAAAACTTCATGCACTGACATGCAAAACAAAAAACAAGAGAGAGAAAGCTTCTCTAGTTTGGAAACGCAAGTGATTGGGTGGTCTCAACATGCAACGGTGATCTGGCAATTTCCGACTTTTTTCGGAATAAATCAGGAATTTTGGCCAAACTTCGGATGATCACCCAAATCGTTTCTGACCACCAATCGCTATGAGATTTGTTCCACTTGGAGCGCCCTTCTGTATGTTAGCTTTCCCAAGTCCAAGTTTTGAAAAATCTACCACCGTTTGAAATTGTAGTGTCTTCAACTTCAGAAGGTGAATTCTGGCCAGAAAATCAAGATTTTAATCTAGAAAAGTACAACAGGTTTCAGGGTGAAATCTGTTGCATCCTTCAGCGAGTAGTGTGTAGATCTTATCCTCCAAATCTGATCCAAAACAAACCACATATTGATTGAGAACTATCTGCTCCCAACAACCAGGTCTAGCGCCCTCCATAAATCAGAGTTTGTGGAATTCTGGTTTCTGATTTTCTGATTTCCTTGAACACAGATGCTACTATGATTTGAACGCCCACCACTGGAGTTTCTCTCCCGCCCAAAATCGGATTGCCTACTGCCTCTCCCGATAATGATAGAAAGCAAGAAAGTACCCTCAGAAAGCGATGGAGGAGAAGATCGCTGAGGGAGTAGAGTCGCTGGAGGAGAGAAAACGTTAGGGAAGCAATATCGCTGGAGGAGGCAAGTTGCTGAGGGAGCAGTGTCGCTGGAGGATGGAGTTCGCTGAGGGAGTAGTATCGCTGGAGGAAGGAGAGTAAGGAAAATGCGATGATCCCACCCACGGGCCAGGAACCACGCTCTGATACCAATATTATGAATCAATGGAAGATCAACTCACAGAAGGGAGGAATGACTCTGGATCTCCACCCACAATCCTGTACCTGGCTCTATATTCACAGGCCACCATATAGGACCAGCGTTCAGCCTTCAGGAGGCCATGCACTCCTCTCACATGCACAGCTGCCACTGTGCATGTGGATGTCCCTCATGCAAACTGAGCATGTGGCACACAGGCCCTACCTAACTTGAGGGACCCACCCTTAGCATCTAAGGGTGCCCTACACTTAGTGGCACTCCCTATGAATATAGACCAAGCCCTCTAGATCCTAGTCCCTAAGGGTTACTATCCCGAACTACGGGGCTGAGTGTCACCCCGCCGGGACCCCCTAGGGTCTAACGAGTCACTAGTATCCCTGTGTTTGCCGATGGCCATAACAGTAGCAATCCTTCGAGAGAAGTCATCGATGAAAGTTAGGAAATAGAGAGCTCCCCCTGTCGAAGCAGTCTGCATTGGGCCACAAATGTCGCTATGTACAAGATCAAGCAAACCTTTGGAAGTATGAATTGAATCAGACAAAAAAGGACTTCTAGCATGCTTGCTGATAATACAGCTTTCACATGGAGAAGTTGGTTTGCTAACAGAAGAAAGATCTTGTACTAGATTCTGAGTCGACATTTGCTAAATGCTATTGAAGTTAAGATGGCCTAATCTGAAATGCCAAAACATATCAGTCGATTCAGGATGTATGAAGAGCTTGGCTATTTGTCGAATAGCAGTGACTAAGCTTGTAAAGATAGCCACATCGTCTACCGAAAGCTAAAACTTTCCTAGACTTATCGACTATGGTGCAGCCCTCTGTATCGAATTCAACCCTTCGACCAGAATCAGTGATTTTGCTTATCGAAAAAAAAAACTTGGTAAGGTTAGGAGCATGAAGAACGTTGGACAACAACTTTACATCACCTTTCTAGAACTCGACTTTGACTGTTCCTTCACCTTCGATAGAATGAGATGAGTTGTCTCCAAGTTGCACAACTCTTGAATGGGTGAATGGCTTGTAGCATTGGAACCAGTCTCGATGGTGAGTCATATGTTGAGTTGCTCCTGAGTCCAAGTACCAGGAGTCGATATCCTGATGTTCTCCAACCTTGGTCATAAAGGCAGCTTCATCTTCCTCTTGTTGTTGGATCGAGTGACTGGTTGTAACAGTATTGGCTTGCTGTTGCAACTGCTTCTTCTTCTCGTTGTTGTACTTCAAAGTTCGGCAGTCCTTGATGAGATGACCAGTCCTCTTACAGTATTTACAGAATAGCTTATGTCTTTGCTGAAATGATGAAGGATCTGAAGTTGATGCTTCATTTGGTACAAGCTACTGCATGTTGCTCTTCCTATCAGGATAATCTGACTGTGTGGATCTCTTGGATCTGAACTTCTGATTTCTTTTTAAATATAGAGCCTGAGGAGGATACAGTTCTTCTGATCTCCTCTTGCAGTAGCATCGAAATTACTCTTGATAGAGTGAGATGCTCCTAGGTTGAAATTGCCATGACCCAATTTTCATAGGCATCAGGTAGACTCGATAATAGAGTCATAACAGCATCGGAATCTTCAATGACTGAGCCAGTTGCAGTCATCTGCTCCATAAGATTTTTGAAAGTGTTGAGATGACTCGAAACACTATCTGCTTCAGACATTCTCAGGGTAAAGAATTTCTTCTTCAAATGAACTTTGGACGTGACGTCCCTAATATCGTAAAGAGTTTAGGATGTGCCATGCATTTCTAGCAGTCTGAGCAGCTCATATATGGCTGATTTGAGAGTCTTTGATATTGAGAGTAATCATGGCGAATGCCTTGCCATCTCTCAATCTCCATTTGGTGATGATGGTTGCATCACCTTCTGGCTTGACCTCTGTGCCATCAACTATGTCCCACAGTTCTTTGGCAAGTAGAACTACTTTCATCTTGAACTTCCAAAGATGGTAGTTATCTCCATCGAGTTTGTCGATCAGAGATGAACTAGAAGATGGATCCATTCTAGTATAGAGTGAGAGATCATTGGTAGAAACAACGATATCGGAATACTTTTGGCTGTGCACTTGCTGAACGATGTCTTGGTAGTAACTAGACTGATAACCTACAATAGAAATATGAACCACCCGCTCTGATACCATGTCGTAAAATGGTAGTGTAGCAGCGGGTGGAACAACGGACGGAAGATGAATAAACAGTAGTAATGCTCAATAGAACAAACCAGTAGTGAAAGAAAATGTACTCTTGATAAAAATCAAAAGGTGAGTACATGGGCGTGAAGCTGAGCGCAATTCAGTGAGATGCAGATATTTTAGAGCTTCTGTCTTTTATAGATAACTAACTGAAAAGATATTTATTTACAAGATATTTTCAAGTCTTTCAGGTCAGTGCTTTTCTACCTACTTGATTAATTACAGCCCCTTTTAGTTGGTAACCGCCTTTTAAGTAATAAAGACTATGTACAAGTAGATGAACTGCCATAAAGTCTTGGATCAATTTTTCCCTGATGACGAAGTCAAATTTGTCGGCTTGGTCAGATTTGTCGGCTTGGTCAGATATTTTTCAGGATGCTCATTACCGAATGGATTTGGTCCTGAGCATAGAAATCCAACAGAAGCTCTATGGTACCATACTCCAGTCTGCAGTGAGTTCAAAGGCAGAATCCAAGAGATTACATGCATTGGGACAGGCAGATTTCCGCTCTCATTATTCTACCACTAACCATATCTTCACACTTCGAGCTTTGATTGAGGAAGCTAAGTACAGGAAGGAGAGGGTTTACTGTTGTTTTGTGGACTTCAGGAAAGCCTTTGACTCTGTACCACGCTCCCTTCTCATTCAGAGACTTTGCGACCTTGGCTTCTCCAAGGATATTGTTCTAGCAGTGATGGCTCTTTATGAGCCTTGGGATGTTTCCGACATGGTAGTGGCATCTCTGATCACATTTGGAGCACCATTGGGGTGAAGCAGGGATGTTCCCTTTCACCGATTCTTTTTGGATTGTACATTTACGAGTTAGAGCGAGTCATCTCACAGTGTGGCGGTGCTGGTTGTAGACTTGGCACCATTTTGATTGCTATTCTCCTCTATGCAGATGATGTGGTACTAGTATCCCCGACCAAGGAAGGATTGCAGAGGCAGTTGGATTGTTTACATGGATTTTGTACCAGATGGGGATTGGGGGTGAACACTGCGAAGACCAAGGTTATGGTGTTCAACACTTCTCGAGCTTTCATGAAGCGCCAGGAGCTCACCCTAGATGGATAGGCCTTAGAAGTAGTTTCTTCTTATACTTACTTGGGGATACTCTAATCTGGTCCTACCTCCAGCATGCGACAGGCAACCACCACCCTGTAATAAATCCTAACACCACAGTAGGGCAAACACTAACTGATCCACCCAACCTTGCCTACTCCCTGATATAGAGTAAGCCCCTCCTAGCCCAGTGTGAGGACTGGTAGCATGCAACTGCCAAGTGTCGACCACGTGGCACTGACGTGGCCGACTGCACGTCGGGACCCAACTGGGGGCCCTATCCTGCTGACAGGGTCCCTAGGCTGTGTTAGGCCCGCCATAGCTATGGACCGTGCTGGGGCACACTACCCACACTGTCTTGCCCTGTTGGTCATGTACGCTGGACACGACCCTGACTGTGGTATCTGACCTATCTGTGTTCTCTAGGGTTCGGCACTGGTTACGAGCTCGTAACACTCCCTCCCCCTTAAGAACCGTCTTGGTCCTCTAAGACAAAGTCTGGAAAAATCTTGCGAAGGACGCTGCCTCTTTCCCAAGTGGCATTCTCAACAGGCTGATCATTCCACTTAACCAGATATTCTCGGTATAGAGTATGACGAGTCTGCGTCTCTCTACTATCAAGAATTTCCTCTGGTTCATGTGGAGGTTGTTGAGGATCCAATGGGAGAACTAGAACACTGTCCCCTACCAGATTGTCTGATCTGGTTAAGGCTTTTCGTAACTGACTTACATGAAAGACTGGAAAAACCTTACTGCTGTGTGGGAGTTCTAGTTCATAGGTGACCTCGCCTAGTCTCCTACTGATGGTAAAGGGACCACAATACCTTGGAGACAACTTAGCACACACTCCTGATTTGAGGGTTTTAGAGTCAACTGGGACTCTCAAGTAGACTTTCTCACCAGTGGAGAACTGCACATCCCGTCTGTGTGGATCTGCATAATGCCTGGCTCGATCCTGGGATTGTCTAATGCTACGCTTAGCATGTTCTATCATCTGGTTTAGGTCTTCTAAAAAGTTTCTGGCTGCTTCAACTTTTTCTTGTTTAAACCCTACAGCTGTGGGTGAGCGTGGCTGAAAACCGTACATCAGCATAAATGGGCTGTATCCCGTAGCTGAATGTTTGGTACTGTTGTAAGCAAACTCTAATATCGAGAGATACTCCTCCCAATTAGTCTGCCTCTTGCTGACGTATGCACGAAGCATATCCTCCAACACTTGATTTACCCTTTCTGTTTGACCGTCCGTTTGTGGATGGTCGGTGGTACTCATATTAAGTTTAGTATGGAGATGATGGAATACTGCCCTCCAAAAATTTCCAGTAAACTTACTGTCCCGGTCGCTGACTATGCCGGAAGGTAGACCGTACAATTTAAATAGCCCGTCTACAAACAACCTCGCTAACTCTGGAGCTCTAACGGTTGTTTTGGTCGGAATAAAATGAGCCATTTTGGTCAGACGGTCAACTGTGACCCATATAGCGTCATTACCCTTTTGGGTTTTAGGCAGGCCTACTATAAAATCCATGGAGATACTCTCCCATTTACCAGCTGGTATTTCTAAGGGATGCAACAACCCTCCTGCCTTTAAACGCTCTGCTTTATTTACTTGACATTTTGGCAACTGGTTACATACTGGTGGACGTCCTTTTTAATACTGGGCCAGAAAAATTGCCTACGAAGAAGCTCATAGGTCTTCTGTATGCCTGGGTGTCCCGCGCTAGGATTGTCATGACATTCATATAGGACCTGCTGCCTATAATCCTCTGAATTGGGGACACATACTCTATCTCTATAGAGCAAGTACTCATCCTGAATGGAATACTGTTTCCATTTGAATCCTTGAGTCAACTGACCCTCAACCACTGGGGTTTGCTTGGGTAATACAGGCTCAGAATCCTCAACGTCATCTGACGACGTATACTCGGACTCATCATCATCCTCAACGGAAGCTGCCGTATTCTTGGATGAACTGGCACCAGCCCCGGGAACTGGTTCTGGAGTCTGTAACTGTCTGTTCTGGACTGAGTTCCAGATAATAGAGAAGAATGCATCATGCTGGCATTTCCCTCTCAAGGACTCGAGTAACTCATTACGAATCTGAGTAAAACTCAGCTCGTTTATCATAGGCATTCTGCTAAGGGCATCTACTACTGTATTGAATTTTCCACGCCTATATCTGATAGACATGTCAAACTCTTGCATCAACTCTGCCCAACGAGCTTTCCGACCTCTAAGCTCAGGTTGATTGCAAAGGTATCTGAGACTCTCATGGTCTGTCAGGACCTCAAAGTTGGCACCATACAAATAATGCCTCCAAGTCTTAAGGGCATGGACTATAGAAAAGAGTTCCTTTTCATAGGCACTGTACCTAGTCTGAGCTGGCTCGAGTTTTTTACTCTCGAACGCAACTGGTCGTCCACCCTGAGTTAGCACAGCGCCTACTGCAAAGTCGCTAGCATCTGTTTCGACCACAAATGGCTGATTGGGGTCGACGACTTTTAAGACTGGTGCTGTAGCTAAGGCTGCTTTGAGAGCATCAAAGCTCTCCTATTGTGCGGACTCCCAAATGAACTCCTTTCCCTTCCCCTTAAGGAGATTTGTCATAGGGACTGCTGTCTGAGCATATTGCCTTGACAAATCGTCTGTAACATCCCGCCAGACCAAGAAAGATTTGAAGTTCCAAAATATTCTGAGGTCTTAGCCAACTGAGTATGGCTTTAACCTTATTTGGGTCCATCTTAATCCCATCTGAAGAGATAATGTGACCCAAATATGCTACTTCTTCAACGAAGAATTCACACTTGGATTGTTTAGCATAAAGCTTATGCTTTCTGAGCAGTCGAAACACCTTTCTGAGGTGTTTTAGATGCTCCTTCCTGGTTTTGCTATAACCGAGGATGTCATCTAAAAATACGACTACAAATTTACCCAAGTATGGTCTGAGGACACTGTTCATCAAGGTCATAAAGGTAGCTGGAGCATTTGTGAGCCCAAATGGCATCACCTTAAACTCATAATGACCGTGACGAGTCCTAAAAGCTGTTTTCGAGACATCTTCCGATTTTATACGGACTTGATGATATCCCGATCTGAGGTCTATTTTGCTGAAAAACTTAGCCCCGTCGAGTTGATCAAACAACTCGTCTGCCCGAGGCATAGGGTATTTATTCTTAATTGTGACTTTATTGAGGGCTCTGTAATCTACGCAAAGACGCATAGACCCCTCCTTCTTTTTCACCAATAGGACTGGTGAGGCCCATGGTGAACTACTGGTCTGAATTTGGCCTTTCCCAAGATAGTCTGTTAACTGCCTAGTTATTTCTTCATCCTCTGTTCGGCTGACCCGATACGGAGGTTTAGAAACAGGTGCTGTACCTGGTACTAGGTTTATTACATGATCTACCTCTCTGCTAGGTGGTAAACCATGTGGCAAATCTTCAGGAAAAACATCTTCAAATTTAGACAATAAAGTTTCTAATTTACTGATTTTCTGCTGAATAGAACTGGAAATAGAAACTTCAGGAATAAACTGAAAGTCACATAAGAATACCTGATGGTCTTCGTCTCCGATTAGCTGACAGAGTTCTGAACTGCAGACCATAGGACTGTTGGGGACATGATGCTCCCCATGCAACTGGATCTCTCGGCCTTTATGCTGAAAGCTGAGGGTGTTCTCCTGATAGTTTCTGTGGAGGGAAGGTCCTAAACTGTAGAGCCAATCTCTCCCGAGAACAATGTCTGTTCGATCCAGGTGCATTATCTGAAAGTTTATTTCATCTTGGTACGCCTGAATACCAAGATTTAACTTACTTACCATAGTTTCCCATATTTTTTTATCTTCACCCTTAGCTAATGAAACTATGTACCTATGCTGACTAGGTACTTTTGGTAGTTTAAGCTTTTTAACCAGGGTGTGGTTGATGAAATTATGGGTTGCCCCATCATCAACCATGACTCTTACTGACTGGTTACCAACTTTCCCATGCATACGTACTAGGTCATGCGGCCCAAAGCTGAAGGGTCTCGCTAGCATTGCAGAGGTCAGCTGGCAACAGTGTTCATGATCTTCATGATACACTTTAATCTCGGAAGCTGCCGAGTTACTGGGGAAACATACAGTCTGAACAAGATGAACTTGTTTTTTATCTTTTTTAGTGAAAGGCCCCTTGGGACACTGTCTGACTGTGTGTCCCTTGCCCATACACACAAAGCACAAACGTTCTTGTTTGGCTTTCTCAAAATCATCTGGTTTTAAGGGCTGTATGAGTGAAGGGCGTTTCTGAGGAGCTTCACCTTTAAATTTATCTTCTTTCTTTCTTTTTAAAAATTTCTTTTTAAATTGAAAGTCTTTCTGAGGAAGCTGCTCAGAAAGTGGTTGCTGTCTCGCTCTCTTCCTACCCACTGAATCATCATAGATTTGAGCATATCTGAGAGCTTGCTCAAGGGTAGTAGGCGAGTTTCTCTGGACCTCTACTTTATATTCATCTTTGAGGCCACGGACAAATCCCCTGATTTTCTGATAGTCATCCATATTTTTAATCTTTAAAATTGCTTCTCGATACTGCGAGATATATTGGATGAGGGATTTATCCATTACTGTTCTTTCCCAGGCTTCCCAGGCTCTATCCAGTTCATTTTCTGGTAGAAATTCTCTTAGGAAAGCTTCTTCAAAAGCTTTCCATGACCGGGGAGTCTGCCCAATCTCCTGGAGATTTAACCACCACTTATAGGCCATAGGCCCTAAGGAAAGACTGGCCTCAATTGCTTGCAAATGGTCAGGGGTCTGTTTAAGAGCATGAATGTTCTTCCATTTGCTGAGGAAGGTTTGTAGAATATCTGCATTTCTATCCTTCTCTTCCCCATTAAAAGTAGGAGGCTTTAAATCTTTAAAAACACTGGGGTGAGACCGTAAAGTCTCACCCGAAACTGATGGAAGTGGAGAAGGGGATAACTGAGAAGTGGAGGGAAGGCTTCCTTTCGCGGAACTCAAAAACAAGTTTTTGAGTTCAGCGAACGAGTCGTCCACACTGGACTTGAAATTGGCTAATGCCAACTTCAGTTCATCCACTTCTGTTATCAATTGGAGGAACTGCTCCTTGGTAACCAGTTCGTCGAGTTCTTCGGCGAACTGTTCTTGTTCTTCTACTTCCATGGGTTCCTTCCCTTTTCTGTAAGCCAAGGCTTCTGTTTCAAGTTCGTCGAAGCCTCTCTCCGGGGGTTGATCAGGTCCCTGAGGAGTGGTCATCTTCGGAACTGAAAGAGAGCTACCTTAACTTCTGAAGGAAAAAAAGTCTAAAAGACTAATTTACAACTGTACAAGGAGGGAAAGAAAACTTAGCTCTTTCTGAGAACTGTACTTCCACAGAGAGAATCAAGAAAAGCCCTTTCAGCTCTTCCTCCATTGCTTTCAGATCTGCTGTCCGGAAAAATCAGAGATCAAGGTACCAAGAAAAAGAAACAAACTTCTGATCGTCTTGGCCCCTGCCCTCGCTGTCTGAGGTGTATACCTTTTGCTCCAAAATTCCCGTTTTAGGACCCAAAAACAGTTGCAAACTTGTGGTTTCTGCCAAAGACCTTCAGCGCTGGACCTGCACCCACGATTCTGTCTCAGATCCGCTCCAAATTCCAGAAAATTTCACTCCAAATTCGAAGTTTCCACCCAATTTGGCAGCGCTGGACCTGTTCCACATTTTCTATTTAAAATGTGCTCAAAAATCCACAACTGATACATAAAAATCAAGGGTAAATCCCTGATTTTTCAGCGCTGAGCTTCTACAAGGGATTGTGCCTCAAACAACTGTAAATTCCCAGCAAATTTCAAGGATTTGAAAGCTGTTCCTACAGCGATTTTCCTCCTCAATTCTTTCCTGAGAATCTGAGAAATCTTTCCTATCTTCTGATAGCTTTCTCTACTGCTGTCCTGAACTCCCTAGGATGGAGATGGCTCTGATACCAGTGTAATAAATCCTAACACCACAGTAGGGCAAACACTAACTGATCCACCCAACCTTGCCTACTCCCTGATATAGAGTAAGCCCCTCCTAGCCCAGTGTGAGGACTGGTAGCATGCAACTGCCAAGTGTCGGCCACGTGGCACTGACGTGGCCGACTGCACGTCGGGACCCAACTGGGGGCCCTATCCTGCTGACAGGGTCCCTAGGCTGTGTTAGGCCCGCCATAGCTATGGACCGTGCTGGGGCACACTACTCACACTGTCTTGCCCTGTTGGTCATGTACGCTGGACACGACCCTGACTGTGGTATCTGACCTATCTGTGTTCTCTAGGGTTCGGCACTGGTTACGAGCTCGTAACACACCCGACTTGGGAAGGGGCATTCCTCCCTTGTTCAGCTTGAGCGGTTCTATTTCAGGAAGTTCATCCGAGATGCTGGCAGTAAGTGTAGACTTTTTGATACTATTGTCACCCCCACAGCCTTGTATGCAGCAAAGAGATGGTGTACCGGTCTTCCCTCATCACATTGGGCCAGCATTTCACGCTTACAGACCACCCTGTTAGCTCGTATGATTCGTGCGAAGCCCTCGGTTCCACATGAGATCCTTCTTGCAGAGTTTGTCGTTCCACCCATTCAGATAGATGCCGCTTTCCAGCTTATTGCATATCTTCAGAGAGCTCAAGCTCTGCCTATGCGATACACCCAGACAACTCTTGCTTCCTCACACTCCCTTCATGACCAGGGCTATCGACTGTCGTGGTTTTCTCAAGCATCCCACTTCCTTCTTGAGTCATTTGGGTAGTCCATTACAACGCTCTTTTCAGGTACTCATCAGTATATCAGATGCTTCTTATAATCTCGATCGTACTTGGAGGTGACAGCTTGGGGTCAAATCCGCCTATTACTGGACTCATTTTATTGAGCTTGACATAGCAGGGTTCCCAATTTTGCCACACTATTTGGACTCAGGTGTAATAGATCCTAACACCACAGTAGGGCAAACACTAACTGATCCACCCAACCTTGCCTACTCCCTGATATAGAGTAAGCCCCTCCTAGCCCAGTGTGAGGACTGATAGCATGCTACTGCCAAGTGTCGGCCACGTGGCACTGACGTGGCCGACTGCACGTCGGGATCCAACTGGGGGCCCTATCCTGCTGACAGGGTCCCTAGGCTGTGAAGGGCCCGCCATGGCTATGGACCGTGCTGGGGCACACTACTCACACTGTCTTGCCCTGTTGGTCATGTACACTGGACACGACCCTGACTGTGGTATCTGACCTATCTGTGTTCCCTAGGGTTCGGCACTGGTTACGAGCTCGTAACACTCCCTCCCCCTTAAGAACCGTCTTGGTCCTCTAAGACAAAGTCTGGAAAAATCTTGCGAAGGACGCTGCCTCTTTCCCAAGTGGCATTCTCAATAGGCTGATCATTCCACTTAACCAGATATTCTCGGTATAGAGTATGACGAGTCTGCGTCTCTCTACTATCAAGAATTTCCTCTGGTTCATGTGGAGGTTGTTGAGGATCCAATGGGAGAACTAGAACACTGTCCCCTACCAGATTGTCTGATCTGGTTAAGGCTTTTCGTAACTGACTTACATGAAAGACTGGAAAAACCTTACTGCTGTGTGGGAGTTCTAGTTCATAGGTGACCTCGCCTAGTCTCCTACTGATGGTAAAGGGACCACAATACCTTGGAGACAACTTAGCACACACTCCTGATTTGAGGGTTTTAGAGTCAACTGGGACTCTCAAGTAGACTTTCTCACCAGTGGAGAACTGCACATCCCGTCTGTGTGGATCTGCATAATGCCTGGCTCGATCCTGGGATTGTCTAATGCTACGCTTAGCATGTTCTATCATCTGGTTTAGGTCTTCTAAAAAGTTTCTGGCTGCTTCAACTTTTTCTTGTTTAAACCCTACAGCTGTGGGTGAGCGTGGCTGAAAACCGTACATCAGCATAAATGGGCTGTATCCCGTAGCTGAATGTTTGGTACTGTTGTAAGCAAACTCTAATATCGAGAGATACTCCTCCCAATTAGTCTGCCTCTTGCTGACGTATGCACGAAGCATATCCTCCAACACTTGATTTACCCTTTCTGTTTGACCGTCCGTCTGTGGATGGTCGGTGGTACTCATATTAAGTTTAGTATGGAGATGATGGAATACTGCCCTCCAAAAATTTCCAGTAAACTTACTGTCCCGGTCGCTGACTATGCCGGAAGGTAGACCGTACAATTTAAATAGCCCGTCTACAAACAACCTCGCTAACTCTGGAGCTCTAACGGTTGTTTTGGTCGGAATAAAATGAGCCATTTTGGTCAGACGGTCAACTGTGACCCATATAGCGTCATTACCCTTTTGGGTTTTAGGCAGGCCTACTATAAAATCCATGGAGATACTCTCCCATTTACCAGCTGGTATTTCTAAGGGATGCAACAACCCTCCTGCCTTTAAACGCTCTGCTTTATTTACTTGACATTTTGGCAACTGGTTACATACTGGTGGACGTCCTTTTTCATACTGGGCCAGAAAAATTGCCTACGAAGAAGCTCATAGGTCTTCTGTATGCCTGGGTGTCCCGCGCTAGGATTGTCATGACATTCATATAGGACCTGCTGCCTATAATCCTCTGAATTGGGGACACATACTCTATCTCTATAGAGCAAGTACTCATCCTGAATGGAATACTGTTTCCATTTGAATCCTTGAGTCAACTGACCCTCAACCACTGGGGTTTGCTTGGGTAATACAGGCTTAGAATCCTCAACGTCATCTGACGACGTATACTCGGACTCATCATCATCCTCAACGGAAGCTGCCGTATTCTTGGATGAACTGGCACCAGCCCCGGGAACTGGTTCTGGAGTCTGTAACTGTCTGTTCTGGACCTGAGTTCCAGATAATAGAGAAGAATGCATCATGCTGGCATTTCCCTCTCAAGGACTCGAGTAACTCATTACGAATCTGAGTAAAACTCAGCTCGTTTATCATAGGCATTCTGCTAAGGGCATCTACTACTGTATTGAATTTTCCACGCCTATATCTGATAGACATGTCAAACTCTTGCATCAACTCTGCCCAACGAGCTTTCCGACCTCTAAGCTCAGGTTGATTGCAAAGGTATCTGAGACTCTCATGGTCTGTCAGGACCTCAAAGTTGGCACCATACAAATAATGCCTCCAAGTCTTAAGGGCATGGACTATAGAAAAGAGTTCCTTTTCATAGGCACTGTACCTAGTCTGAGCTGGCTCGAGTTTTTTACTCTCGAACGCAACTGGTCGTCCACCCTGAGTTAGCACAGCGCCTACTGCAAAGTCGCTAGCATCTGTTTCGACCACAAATGGCTGATTGGGGTCGACGACCTTTTAAGACTGGTGCTGTAGCTAAGGCTGCTTTGAGAGCATCAAAGCTCTCCTATTGTGCGGACTCCCAAATGAACTCCTTTCCCTTCCCCTTAAGGAGATTTGTCATAGGGACTGCTGTCTGAGCATATTGCCTTGACAAATCGTCTGTAACATCCCGCCAGACCAAGAAAGATTTGAAGTTCCAAAATATTCTGAGGTCTTAGCCAACTGAGTATGGCTTTAACCTTATTTGGGTCCATCTTAATCCCATCTGAAGAGATAATGTGACCCAAATATGCTACTTCTTCAACGAAGAATTCACACTTGGATTGTTTAGCATAAAGCTTATGCTTTCTGAGCAGTCGAAACACCTTTCTGAGGTGTTTTAGATGCTCCTTCCTCGGTTTTGCTATAACCGAGGATGTCATCTAAAAATACGACTACAAATTTACCCAAGTATGGTCTGAGGACACTGTTCATCAAGGTCATAAAGGTAGCTGGAGCATTTGTGAGCCCAAATGGCATCACCTTAAACTCATAATGACCGTGACGAGTCCTAAAAGCTGTTTTCGAGACATCTTCCGATTTTATACGGACTTGATGATATCCCGATCTGAGGTCTATTTTGCTGAAAAACTTAGCCCCGTCGAGTTGATCAAACAACTCGTCTGCCCGAGGCATAGGGTATTTATTCTTAATTGTGACTTTATTGAGGGCTCTGTAATCTACGCAAAGACGCATAGACCCCTCCTTCTTTTTCACCAATAGGACTGGTGAGGCCCATGGTGAACTACTGGTCTGAATTTGGCCTTTCCCAAGATAGTCTGTTAACTGCCTAGTTATTTCTTCATCCTCTGTTCGGCTGACCCGATACGGAGGTTTAGAAACAGGTGTTGTACCTGGTACTAGGTTTATTACATGATCTACCTCTCTGCTAGGTGGTAAACCATGTGGCAAATCTTCAGGAAAAACATCTTTAAATTTAGACAATAAAGTTTCTAATTTACTGATTTTCTGCTGAATAGAACTGGAAATAGAAACTTCAGGAATAAACTGAAAGTCACATAAGAATACCTGATGGTCTTCGTCTCCGATTAGCTGACAGAGTTCTGAACTGCAGACCATAGGGCTGTTGGGAACATCATGCTCCCCATGCAACTGGATCTCTCGGCCTTTATGCTGAAAGCTGAGGGTGTTCTCCTGATAGTTTCTGTGGAGGGAAGGTCCTAAACTGTAGAGCCAATCTCTCCCGAGAACAATGTCTGTTCGATCCAGGTGCATTATCTGAAAGTTTATTTCATCTTGGTACGCCTGAATACCAAGATTTAACTTACTTACCATAGTTTCCCATATTTTTTTATCTTCACCCTTAGCTAATGAAACTATGTACCTATGCTGACTAGGTACTTCTGGTAGTTTAAGCTTTTTAACCAGGGTGTGGTTGATGAAATTATGGGTTGCCCCATCATCAACCATGACTCTTACTGACTGGTTACCAACTTTCCCATGCATACGTACTAGGTCATGCGGCCCAAAGCTGAAGGGTCTCGCTAGCATTGCAGAGGTCAGCTGGCAACAGTGTTCATGATCTTCATGATACACTTTGATCTCGGAAGCTGCCGAGTCACTGGGGAAACATACAGTCTGAACAAGATGAACTTGTTTTTTATCTTTTTTAGTGAAAGGCCCCTTGGGACACTGTCTGACTGTGTGTCCCTTGCCCATACACACAAAGCACAAACGTTCTTGTTTGGCTTTCTCAAAATCATCTGGTTTTAAGGGCTGTATGAGTGAAGGGCGTTTCTGAGGAGCTTCACCTTTAAATTTATCTTCTTTCTTTCTTTTTAAAAATTTCTTTTTAAATTGAAAGTCTTTCTGAGGAAGCTGCTCAGAAAGTGGTTGCTGTCTCGCTCTCTTCCTACCCACTGAATCATCATAGATTTGAGCATATCTGAGAGCTTGCTCAAGGGTAGTAGGCGAGTTTCTCTGGACCTCTACTTTATATTCATCTTTGAGGCAACGGACAAATCCCCTGATTTTTTGATAGTCATCCATATTTTTAATCTTTAAAATTGCTTCTCGATACTGCGAGATATATTGGATGAGGGATTTATCCATTACTGTTCTTTCCCAGGCTTCCCAGGCTCTATCCAGTTCATTTTCTGGTAGAAATTCTCTTAGGAAAGCTTCTTCAAAAGCTTTCCATGACCGGGGAGTCTGCCCAGTCTCCTGGAGATTTAACCACCACTTATAGGCCATAGGCCCTAAAGAAAGACTGGCCACCAGTGTAATAGATCCTAACACCACAGTAGGGCAAACACTAACTGATCCACCCAACCTTGCCTACTCCCTGATATAGAGTAAGCCCCTCCTAGCCCAGTGTGAGGACTGATAGCATGCTACTGCCAAGTGTCGGCCACGTGGCACTGACGTGGCCGACTGCACGTCGGGATCCAACTGGGGGCCCTATCCTGCTGACAGGGTCCCTAGGCTGTGAAGGGCCCGCCATGGCTATGGACCGTGCTGGGGCACACTACTCACACTGTCTTGCCCTGTTGGTCATGTACACTGGACACGACCCTGACTGTGGTATCTGACCTATCTGTGTTCCCTAGGGTTCGGCACTGGTTACGAGCTCGTAACATCAGGATTATCACATAGTCTCAGATTTACATTAAGATAGCTCCGCGTGTCGTCACATCATTTGGCTATTCAGACTGGGAGATTCCAGGGTACCCCAAGAGAGGTGCGGATTTGTCAGTTATGTTCCTTGGATGAGGTGGAGTCAGAGGAACACTTTATCTTTAGGTGCCCGATGTATTATGAGATCAGAGGGAGACATCACTGTTTGTGTGTGTGTGTGTGTTTCGCGACACGCCTGTCACCCTACGATCCCTCCCAGCCTATGAGGACTCCCGATGCGCTGCACTCATGATACGAGAGATGTTCATACTGCGACAAGACTTGTGTCAAACACCCAACAGAGGCACATTTCTCAGCCTCAGATCACTTCTTTCTTCTCCAGGAGGAGAGGACGAGACCTAGTATTTGATGATGATGATGATGATGATGATGATGTCGACGAATTACCTGCCCGTAGAGAACGGAGACAGTGTCCCACCCATACTCATGTTGCAGCACGAGCTACTCGACCTATCACGAAGAGACTTCATCCTCCTAGACGACATCAATGACCACCAGCGGTCCTTCATGCTGCTGCTCGCATTACATCGTTTTATAGCATTAGCAGGACAGGATTGGATGATAGTGTCATGCCTTATTCATGACATTTAGCAATATATGTTCCATATATCATCACATCTATTTCAGCTCATAGCATTTAGATGTGTTATTTTTGTTATTGTTTTGGAGACGTTTCATACGCTCCCATGGTTAACACATATTTGACATGTACATTTACTAGTCTTATCTGCCTTTTGGCATGGAAAAGACATTAATAAAGCTTTCTCTCTCTCTCTCTCTCTCTCTCTCTCTCTCTCTCTCTCTCTCTCTCTCTCTCTCTCTCTCTCTCTCTCTCTCTCTCCTGGTCTGACCTGGAGCTCTCTGTCTCTGACCTGGAGCGGATCTCCGTCCTGGAGCGGACCTCTGCTCTCAGACCTGGAACGGACCTAGAACCCGGGCCTCTGACTTGGAGCAGACAGTTCTCACTTCCTCAGAACTGAGATCTGGACATTCTGTTTTGGAGCACGGATCTGGGCCCTCGATACACTGCTGCCTCCTATTTGGTGCTGGCATCTGTTGACCACCGGACCTACAGGGTTCCTGCTACAACCTTCAATACTGTCCTATGGCTCCACGCAACAAACGAGGGGGAGGTAACTCCCCCCACTCTCCACCATGCCCTACTTTGGAAGGCCCGGAAAACACCCGCCTGCCCATCACATCTGAGTTTTTGGTACCTGCTCCTGCCATCGTACCTGTTTTAAGTTTATCCATCGCATCCACTTCTGATTTGTCCACCGCATCTGCATCTGAATCCAAGACGGATGCTCGCCCTGCTGTCGAAACATTTGCAGTTAATCAATTGCCCACAATTGATTATACCCCCTCCAAACCTACTGAAGGCCTCTTTGCTTATGACATCAGCTTTATTCGACAAGAAATCATCGGACTCAAAAGACAATTACACTTCTTTGAAATTGAGAACGGCAAGTTGAGTTTGGATCTCTGTGGGGTTAAAGAGCGAATGGAGCAACTTGAACAAGAAAATGTATATCTTAAGCAACGGATTGCGGAATATATCCCTCAAAAGAATGTATTGAAAGAGACGTCGAACAAAATATCCAGCCTTGAGAAACAAGTGGAAGAAACGAAGACATGGGCAGCGCATCTCAAAAACGATGGTAAGGTCGGTTCAACATGCAGTTGTGAATTCTACACTAGAAGATGTCTTCTCCGAGCAAGAAAGAAGGGCTAAAAGCCTTTAATATCCGGGTTAGGGGGATTCCCGACGGGGATAAGCCCATTGAAGAGGCAAAAGACCTCCTTTTAACTAAGCTCACACACACCACAGATGGATTTGATACAGCTTGGAGGAGTAAGTTTGACACTAATGTCTTGTTTATCAAGTTTCGCTCTATGAACAGCCGCAACGCAGCTTTACGCCTTGAGCCAAATTAAAAGGGACTTTTATTTTTATGGATGATGACCTTACACACACACAATGGCAAGCCAAGAAACAGATTATCCAGGATGCAAATGCAAGAAATCAGCGGGTGGTTTTCATTGAAGGCAAACCAAAATCTTTTGACAAAATTTCTCAATAGGGATTTGGGGCTCTCGGGCAAAGGAGCAGCCCGAGATCCCCTCAGCCTTTACATATTGGTTTTTGGAATTGTAATGGCATACTATCATCTTCTTCAGCAGGTGACTTCCATTCTTTCATGCTGAATGTGGATGTGCTCTTGATTAAAAAATTCTTGATCGTCATATAACAAGAGAAAATAATCCTCAAAAATCAAGAAGACTAGCTTACCAAAAGCGATTGAATTGTGAGGAGTCCTACAAAGCATTGTGTCAATAACAATTGAGTTAGAACCTTAGAAACCCATTCCGACCCTGTTGGGCCGGAACGTACTGTACGTTCCGAAACGTACTGGGTCGGAACGTTTTTTTCCAAAATAAAAAAGACACGTATTGAAGTGCCACCTGCTGGCCACGATCTTCCTACTTCTTGATAATACATTGGGTGACGCTTGATAATAAATTTGCGGATACTAGATATCAGAAACAGCGGAAAAACATACAATTCAAGCAGAAACAAAATTGAAGTTACTAGTTATCGGTTACTGTCACGTCCTCCATCTCCGTCATACTCATTTGCGCGTATTTTTTCTAAGTATGGCTTTATGTTGCTGCTGCGCTAGTTTGTCACTGCACTCTGCACATATTCAGAAGACTGGCCCTTTTTTCTCCATTGCATTCTGTATCTCAGTTATGCATGAAATTTATTGCTATATCGGAAAATTCACCCTCTATCTTGATGTTCAGACGATAATGCATATCTTGTCTGACTGCTGATTGTACAGAGCTGCTTATGGCCAAAAAATCTGGCAAAAATTAATGAAATTTGTGCAGCTCCTGTTGATCCTAGAATCGCTCTCTGAGCCACGTTCTTAAGCTCACACTGATCCTAGATTCACTATTCCGTTCCTTATCTCAATTCCTTCGTTAAATAATAACGTATTTTTTGAAAAAAAAAATTGGCCAAGTTCAGTTCTGGAACGCGTTCCGTTCCGGAACGGGCAACTAAGGTTAGAACAAGGGTGCCGTTTTATGGAGTAATTTAAGATATTACCTTTGTGCATAATTGAGTTATTTGTGCCCATTAGCAGTAATTATTGGCATAACCTTAAGTTTCACATATGTCAATAAAAGTTCCACAGCATCATTTTGTTACTTCTGAATTTCTAGATAATGCCTAAAAAATAATCTCTAAGCCACATGTACTCAGACCATACGTCCCAAGAAATGGGACAACGGACTCCCCAAATCGTGAACTTGTCTGCGAGTGGGCGGGGGGCATAGGACCATGGGGAACAAAGCATTATGAGATCCATAAAAAGCACATAATTCATTCTTAAAAAAAATCAGAAATCAGAAATTTTTTGAACATAGAAAAAATGGCAAACACAATCCACACATTCTAGTGGGGGGAATGTAAGATGGTAATGTTATTCCTTCGTGCTCTATTGGGGATTGAACTTTATTCCCTGGTGGCTATGATTCAGACCCGTTTTGGGCCCAATCACTAAGGCAACGAATTAACAGCTTTTGCTCTGAATAGTGGATATACAAGTATGAACCTAACACGGAACAGACCTAAGTTAGAAAAGAACCCAGCAGTATACAGAAATGGTAATGAGTGAGAAAAGCAAAGCAAACCTCATCCTTCCAAGTGGGGTCTGAGTTCAGGCCCAAGATGGGTATTGAGCTATCTACATAATGGCTTGCTTGCAAAAGTGTGCCATCTCCACCAACAGTAACTATGAGATCTGCATTATGGATCTGGGTTTTCAGCTCATCCCTCAAAAGGCAATCCCAAATTAAACCTCTTTGAGTAAGGATGTCCTTACATCTCCGTACTGAGTGCTCATGTACCTTGTGCCTGTCCAGAAGATTTCCAACTACCTGTACTGTCATGCATATTAGAATGTCAATCTCATAATATTGCAGAAAATATACTACCTATCAAGCATTTAGTCCACTGACAAAAACAAACAATATAATAAATGCTTGACGGAACTAATATCAGCTGAAATAACAGACTTGATATATAATAATAACTTGTCGGAATTTTCCACCCTTCCTTTTCTGACGAATCTATAGGATTTCATGTAACCAATTTTATTGAGTGGTAAATAAACAATGTCAAGATGTCTAAATAATGCACATTGATTTAATTTTTGTCACAGAGATCAGGTGACAGGTCAAGCACCTGATTGAGCTACTGCCAGTCGTGTGGCACAAGGACCAGTAAAGCAGGAAGAGGGATCAGATGGCAACTTATGGTGGGCAGGAGCTTCATTGTCATCAACGACTAGTTTTGAAAGATGAGCTTCTAGGAAAGAAGCCTGTAATGTTTAGTATCAGATAAAGAAGATCACCTTAGAGAAAATAATCTTGAAAACAACTGGTGAGTCCCTCAATTTTGCATGATTTTATACACATCAATGTATATTGACTGCAAAAGAATAGCATTTGATTTACAGTTTAGGGTACAGACTACTTTTACATTATTGTTATAATCTAAGATCAGCCATGGCCTATGATCTCAAGAGTTAGATCAAACATCATACAGAATTACAAGTTGAAATCATTACAGCTTGCAAATACCCTTACGACTCAAAAGTCCATACTTGAACCTATTACCAGACAGTGAGCCCTGACGATTTACAGCCTACATAGAATAGGTGTTAAAACTCAGTTGTGACAATTTATGACCCTGTTGAATATACAGTGCTAAGTGATCATGCATTCACAATTTATGTCACAACGGTTTCAATCCTCCAAACATCCATTATCCAGATTCTAGATTTCATATTCATTTACATCTGCATCCCCTAGTGCACATGTTTTTTCATTACAGCCAAGATGTGACCCAACAAGGGAGTTGGAGAAGTCCATCCGCACTCAGTTTAAACACGTGCTAATTAGTAATATGCCAAAGGGATTGCCGCCTAGTCGGAACGTTGACCATCGTATTGAGCTCGTTCCAGGGGCAAGTCCAGTATGTAAGCCTCCTTATAGGATGAGCCTAAAAGAGGAAGAGGAAGTCAGAAGGATGCTGGAGGAGTATCTCAAGCTGGGGTACATCCGTCCTAGTTATTCACCCTTCGCCTCTCCTATTTTACTTGTTAAGAAAAAGGATGGTAGTTTCCGGATGTGTGTGGATTACAGAGAATTGAATAAGATCACTGTAAAGCACAGATATCTAATGCCCAGGATTGATGATCTACCGGATGCGTTGCAAGGTGCCACCATTTTCAGTAAGATAGATCTCAAAAGTGGATACCATCAAATACGGATTCGAGATGAAGAGGTCCAGAAGATGGCCTTCCGAACCCGTTTCAGGCATTATGAGTTTTTGGTTATGCCATTTGGGTTAACCAATGCACCAGCCACGTTCATGATGCACATGAACGATGTCTTGCGAGACTATATGGGTAAGTTTGTCGTCAATTTTATTGACGATATATTAGTTTATAGTAAAGTGGTCGAGGAGCATGAGATTCATCTCAAGACCGTATTTGGCAAGTTACAAGCTTCTGTCTTGTATGCCAATGCTCAGAAGACAGACTTGTGTAAGACTCGTGTCGAGTATTTGGGTCACGTAGTGACAGCTGAGGGTATTTCGGTTGACCCAGCCAAGGTGGTTGTGGTTAAGAAGTGGCCGAGGCCTGCCGATATACGCCAATTGCAATCTTTCTTAAGCTTTTGTAAGTTCCACCGGCGGTTTGTTAGGAGTTATACCTGGATAGTTGCTCCTCTAACGGACCAGTTACCAAAAAAAAACATTGTAGTTCGGTGGGATGCTGAAGCTCAGCATAGTTTTGAGAACTTGAAGGAGTCGGTGGCCACGGCTCCAGTCCTCAAAATTGTTGATACCCGGAAAACGTTTAACCTAGAGACGGATGCAAGTGGCATTGCCGTAGGTGCAGTGTTGAGCCAAGAGAGTAGACCAATAGCCTTTGAGAGTAAAAAGTTGACACCAACTCAACAGAGATATCCTACACACAAGCAAGAGTTGTATGCGATTATACATGCGCTCAAGGTGTGGAGACATTATTTATATGGCACCGAGTTTTATGTGTACACAGATTATCATACTTTAACGTATTTTTGCACTCAGCCAGATTTGAAAGGCCGCCAAGCTCGGTGGGCTGAGCTGATGCAGGAATTTCATTTGGAAATTCGCTTCCGAAGAGAGGAGGAAAATGTGGTCGCTGATGCACTATCGCGAATACTGCATCAAATGAGCTTTACTATGGTTGACAGCGATCTCATGGAGGAGATTAAGAAGGCTCAGGAAATGGACCCGCATTGTCAGCGTGTAGCCTGATGCGCGCAAGGTAGTCGACCAAACAGAAGAGTCAATCGAGGCTGTCGCTTCCGTAGAGGCACACACCAGCACATATTTAACATACACCATGAAGGATGGTATGTTATTGAGAAATGGAAGAGTTTTCGTGCCAGACGTGAAGGATCTTCGTCGTAAGATATTTCATGAATGCCATGATAGTCCCTGCGCAGGGCATCCGGGTATTGACAAGACTAGTAAACATATAAGAAGGCAGTCCACTGGATTGAGTCCATTTGAGCTCAATTATGGTTTCACGCCACTCAGTCCGGCAATCATAGGTATTCCGCATAGGGTACCTAGCGTTGTAGAGTTTCTGACTCAGATGCAACAGAAGCTAGAGATGGCAAGAGATAACTTGTCCAAGGCTGTAGCTAGGGTAGAGAGTTATACCCGTGAGAACCGTATTTATCGAGAATTTGAGAAAGGAGATTGGGTGTATTTACTAGTCCCTTCGAAGTCGAAGGTGCTACGCATAGGAAGGTGCACCAAGTTATCTCCTGGGTATTGTGGACCATGATTGATTATTAAGAAGGTGAGCCAAGTAGCTTATAAGCTACAGCTACTTGTGGGATGCAAGGTGCATCTAGTATTTCATGGTAGCAAACTGAAGAAATGTTTGCACGATGGCGATAGCCTGGTGGAAGGTCTAGGTCTCTACAGGAGAAAGACACCACAGGTCATGGGCCAAAAAGAGTCCTAGATCGAAGGGAACGACGATTGAGGAATCATCTTTTTCAGGAATATCCAGTAGCTTGGAAAGGGCATCCTTTATCTGATGCTACTTGGGAGACTCACCAGGCACAGGGGTCATGCATGCCAAGTGGACTGATCACCCACATGTGGATGCCATGTGCCAGTTGATAGGAATAGCAGGTAGAAGGACTCAAAGAGGGGGTGCCTACGGTTGGGAGGTTTATTCGATACATCGACCTTCTAGGATTCACGAGCTTGGAGAGACTTGCTTGTGACACTATTGGGCTAAGGTTGTCCACGTGGGGGTTTACCTTCAAAATCGCTCACCTACAAAGGCATTAAAAGCCAAAACACCTGAAGAGGTGTTTTATGGTAGCAAAGCAAGTGTTTCTCACTTGAGGACCTTCAGTTGTGATGCCTTTGCACGTTCACCCGATGATTTACACAGGTTGTTCAATAATGTTCAAGAATAGCACTTACCACACATCTGCCTTACAGCTATAGAATCTATGATGACATGCGCATGAATGATTGGCAAGAAAGAAAGCATGAAAAAGCCTTGTATGACGTTAGTGGTGCGCTATTTGAATTGTGTGATAATTTTGTTATCTTAGCACATCAGTGTTCCCTGCTTGCTGTTGTGAAATGGTGAAGTCGTGGGCCAGCAGGTGTTGTGAAATGGTGAAGTCGCGGGCTAGCAGGGTGTTACCTCAACCAGCATATTATGTTTTTTTTTTTACATTGTAAATAAACTCGTTCCGACCCAGTACGTTCCGGAACGTACGGAACGGAACGTTCCGACCCATTTTGGTCGGAACGGGCTATATAATATCATAGTTCCCCACGGGGGGTAGAGGTGCCGATTCGGGTTAACCATCCCCATTTGAAGTTACGATCTTGAAAGTTCCCAGCCGTACCGGAATAAGCTCGTTTCGAACATCGTAACAAAACAGGACAAAATTTCTGCTTTCGATAAAAAAACAAAATCATCTATTAACTATTTTGACACTAAAACCTGTAAAATTATAATTTTTGTTATGTAGACTGAGTTTCCGTACGTACAGTGTACGGAACAAATGCTTCCCATGTTCTGGAAGCAACCTATTTTCTTGTTTTCTTTGCAATACAACAAGCAACAATAATATTGCTTTTCTTTTACTACAGTCCTTATGTGCGTACGAAACTACGTGCATACGGAACTATTATTGTCAGAAATTTCAAATACGCTAATCCTAAAAACCCTAATTTGCATATTCGTTGAAAATTGAAATGTGCCCCTAAGATTGAACAGCAAAAAGCAACAGTATACAACAATAAAACAGCATTGTTAAATTGAAGGGGAAAGCCTCTCATACCCGCTCTTGAGAGAGAAAGGAGGTGAAGTTGGGCTCTTGATGGCAAGCCACGTACAGATCGTAAGCACTGCGCTTTAGCAGAACAAGGATGCGCTTCTTCATGGCCACAGCAGCCGCTAGGGAAGAAGGCACTTCAGCATGACGAGTAAAGATCCGATCGACAGAGCTGAAATTGCAGTGTAATGACGAGAAATTGAATGAGGGAGTGAACTCTAGATCTCAACAAATGGAAAAGAAAAAGATCCAACACTTTCATTACAAACAATGTCTCAAATGTTACACAAATAATATTGGAAAGAGATCACTGTAAATGCCATGAAACTGTTCTGACAGATTGGAATCACCAATGTATCAAAAATCTTGATGCATTGATGTGCAGCAGCAATCTAGATAATACGTAATTCATAGTAATGCTTTGTCTTGGGATGGTGAATGTTGCAAATTAAGCTTGCCTCCTTGAAACAAAGGAGAGAGAGGAGGTATACACTCATAGTGGGCTAATGCCAAGCTTGGATATCATAGTGGGCTATTGAATTAACCCACCTAGAAATCAATCATGTAGGATCGCCTTGCCCAAGATGACACGCCAGGCAAAGAGGCCTTGAGCAAGTGCACCCTAGACACTTGAAAACAAGGTGAGAGTTAGACATAGTAAGTGTTATGTCCTTACCCAGTCAAAAGGATATTAGAGTGTCCTTAGATAAGGTAGTGAGGCCTGTGGATTGATATGTGAGGACTCAATGTCCATAGATAGACATGTGGAGTAGTGCATGGGCATGTGAGGGTTGTATGCATGAAGATTAAATGAGTTGTGATTGGAATTAATATGAATTGCATGAGGGTTGCATGGAGCACATGCACATATCACCAAAACTCTACATATATTGGTAAAGACTCGCCCTCCATCATTCTGGATTTTCAGTTCTAAGGGTGGGTTTCAAACTAGTAGCAAGTCCCTTTGCTTGGCCCTTTCACTTGTCACCCATTTTTTGAATCTTGGCAAATGAGTTGACGGGCAATCACCCTCATTTCACATTTGGTTGGTAAGTGTTAAATGAAGGGTTGCAATATGATTGGCCCATCTAAATCTTGACATACAATTGGTCCATTTTATTTAAGGTCTTGTGTTTTGAAATGCAAGTATGAAATTTTGATGTTAACAGGTTGTGATGGGACAAGGGAGCTGGAAGAACGCGAACGGAGAAGAGAGCAGGATATCGCAGAACAGCTCTCCCGTTACAATCAGCTGCTAAGTGCAAAAACAATCTAATAGAAAGCTTATGCAAAATGCAATCACAACTTTAAGTGTTCTTAGTTGCCCAATAGGATCTTAAAAAAAAATTATTCATACTCAAAAGCAAGAGTATTGGATTCAATGAGAAGTTTGGTTCTGAAATAGATTGCAATAGCAGTATGATATCGCGAGTCCCTCAGGCGTCAAAGACAGCTATCGTCTGATCAGAAATTGAGGAGTCGTAGACGTTCGTGTTCTGATCAGAGTAAGTAAACAAGCGCGATCAAACAACGATAGAGTGCATTCAAATCACAATAAGCATTCATCTACGTTATACACAGATAAAAAGCGTATTGCTGCTATATTACACTGAAGCACAACAATGGCAGTTACAAAACAGAATGACGGCGTAACTGGGAGGCTCAAATAATACATCTTATGGATGGAGCGTCTCATTTAATCTGTGTTGGGATGATCTATTTTATAGATTGCATCCATGTATTAACTACAATAAATGATTGTCAACTAATTAGGTGAGCCGTTGTATTTAGAAGTATATGGCTTCTGTGACAACTGTACATAGTGTATACTGTCAACGATTTGGGAATGTTGACGCAGATGAGGACGTTGCAAATTCTCTCACTTCGCATCTTACGTGAAGTGGTTTTCTCTCACTTCGCAAATTTCGGGAAGTGGTTGGGAACGTCCCTCGTTCAAAAAATAGACGACCTTCGCTTTTTTTCTCTCTTCGCATTTTTCGAAAAAATGCGAAAAAGGCGAAGGTGCCCTTAAAAAGACGAAGGTGTCCTTTAAAAAGCGAAGGTGTATTTGAAACAGTTTAACTCATGAAAATAGATGACCTTCGGGAATTTTCTCTCTCTTCGCATTTTTTGAAAAAATGCGAAAAAAGGCGAAGGTATTAAAAACAGTTGAATTTTTGAACTGCACAAGTTAAACTCTTTGAACTGTTGCAAAACTGTTGAACTATGCTATTTTCGCATTTCGAAAAATGCGAAAAAGGTGACATTGTGGTGAACATAGTTCATTTCTGCAGATTGTCGCGACACTTAGAGTATTTTTGCAGACTGTTGCGAAAGTAGTGTAAATCTGCAGACTTGTTGCAAATGCAAGTTTGTGGAAGTATTTGAAGATGGCCAAGTCTTCAATGACTTCAAGTTATTAAACTTAATATCTGAACTTGAAATTATGACAGGATTGGTTACCCTTTGCTGGAGATCAGTCGGAAGCCCGTTTGTAGACGTTCTTCAAATAAATTGGCTGTCCAAGTCATAATTCCAGGGAGACAAATGTGGGATTGATTTCCAACAGTCCCCCTTAAGGTCACGGTTGGTGCCTTGGTATCTTCGCCAGGTCTAGCATGTTGAAGAACTTCTGATACTTGATCCTGGGAAGTGCTTTGGTGAAAATATCTGCAGCCATTTCTGTTGTGGAGCAGTATTGAAGGATCACTTGCCCTGAGAAAACTTTCTCCCAAATGAAGTGATACTGGATTTCTATGAGCTTGGATTTGCCATAAAATCTGGGATTTAGTAACAATGAAATACAGCTCAAGTTGTCACACAAAATGGTGGTAGCATTGAATTGAGTGTGATGTAAGTCATGAAGTAATAACCTGATCCATACAGCTTCTTTTGAAGCTTGGAGAGTGCAACTGATTTCTGCTTCCTCGAGTTCCACGAAATCGGTCCCCTTGCCAGATAGAAACAGAACCCGGAGGTAGATTTTCTGGTAGAGACTGTTCCTCCCCAATCCGAGTCGGAGTAGTCTCGTAGGAGTAGTGGGGCGATAGAATTTCTATAGTAACATAAGATGTGATCTAAACTTCCCTGAATATATCTCATCACTTTTTTTAATGCTTTCCAATGAGAGATCCTAGGATTAGACATGAATTGACATAACGTGCTAACAGTGTATGCTAAATCTGGTCTAATACACAACATTGCATACATCAAAGATCCTATTAGTGAATAATACGGGTACTTCGCTATGTCAAGTACTTCGCTATCAGAATCAACACAAGTAGGTTTAGTTAATACTATGCTTGGATCCATTGGAGTTTCAATTGGTTTGCAATCAGACATATGAAACTTTTCTAAAATGCCTTTTAGATATGTCTGCTAGCTAAGATAGATCTTCTTCTGAAGTCTATTTCTAGTAATGTGAATTCCTAGCAAAGAATGGACAGCTTCTAAATCAGTCATGTTAAATTCCTTTGACAGATCACTCTTAGTAGTGTGCATAAGAGAAGTGTTGTTAGACAAAATAAATGCATCATCTACGTAAAGAGCTATGTGAACCAAATTGGTGCCTATATGCTTTGAATAAACATTATAGTCAGCTGAATTTTTTGCAAATCCCAGTTGAATGAGATAAGAGTTGATTCTATTGAGCCATGCTCTTGCAACCTATTTCAGACCGTAAATTGCTTTGTGCAGCTTTCACACTTTGTGCTCTTGGCCCTAGACTTCGAATCCTTCCGGTTGGAAGGTATACAACTCCTCTTAGACGCTGCCATTGAATAATGTTGTCTTGACATCCATTTGGTGCATTTCGAGGTCTTCTGCGACTGCTAACGCAATTAGAGTCCTAATGACTACATCTTGATGAAAGGACTGAAATTTTTTTGATAATCCACTCTTTGGACTTGAGTGAATCCTTTAGCCACCAACCGTGCTTTTCATTTAGCAATGGAACCATCAGAGTTGATTTTCTTCTTGAAGATTCACTTGTTGTTGATAACTCTCTTGTGAGTGGGGAAGTCGACCAATGTCCAGGTCTGGTTCGTCAAAAGTGAGCTCTACTCGCTTTCCATAGCTTCTTGCCACTTCATAGCATCCTTGGAGTTAATTGCTTTGGCTAGGCTCTCTGGTTCTTCTGATGAAGTCTAGAATGATTGAGGTGTATACCTCTCAGTCCGTGAGGATCTACGGAAGTTTGGTTGACCAGAATGCGAAGATGCTTCTTCTTGAATTTCTCCAAATCTGCTCGAGCTAGATTGGTCTAGTCTGATGACAGGTATTTTTGGCTGCTCGGCTTCTATAGTTGTAGCTGTAGGTTCTGTAGAAGGAACGTCAATGTTGAAAGAATCTATGCTACGTAAAATAGGATGAAATAACATAGCATCGTTTATCGATGATTGTTTGAAATCACGGTATGTATGTTCTTGAAATATTACATCCCTAGAGACAAAAACTACATTGGTGGATGGATCATTAACTTTATAAGCTTTATGTTCATTAGGATAGCCAATGAAAATACATTTATTTTCCTATGATCTAGCTTCTTCCTAAGCTGTTTAGGAATGTGAACAAAACATATACAACCAAAGATTTTTAAGTGGCTAACACTAGGCTTGTGCCCATGCCAAACTTCATGAGGAGTTTTGTTGTTGACGGCTTTGGTGTTGGATTTGTTCTGCACGTAACAGGCTATGGCAGTAGCTTCTGCCCAGAACTTCGCAGGTAGGTGTGCTTGATGTTTCATGGATCTGGTTGAGTTTAGAAGAGTTCGATTCTTCCTTTCTGCAATCTCGTTTTGTTGTGGTGAATAGGAAGCGGTGAACTATCTTCTAATGCCATGTTCAGCCATGTAGTCGGACATCTCATTAGAGATGTATTCGCCGCCACCACCAGTTTGGAATGCCTTCACTTTTGTAGACGTTTGTGTCTCAGCCATGGCCTTGAATATCTTGAAGCATTCAAAGGCTTTAGATTTGTGCTTAATGAACATGATTGTAGACCATCTAGAATAATCATCTATGAAAGTGATAAAATAGATTGCATCTCCTAAGGACGGAGTTGGCATTGGACCACAAAGATCGCTATGTACAAGATCCAATACATGCTTTGTTTTGATGGAATGTGATTTGAGAAACTTGATTCTAGAGTGTTTGTCATAGACGCATGATTCACAAAAGAAAGATTTCTTATCTAATGAAGAAGGGAAATACAATCCATCAACTAAGTTGTTACAATGCATATAGGAAAGTGATCTTGTATTCATGTGTCCAAATTGACTATTGCAATTGAATTAGAGAGTACATAAAGATTTCTGACTCTAGTGCATGTAGTTAGAGTAGTATCCTCCTCGAATATTGTACACTGCTCAGATGAGAAAGTAACAGTGTAGCCCTCATCAGTTATCTTAGAGAATGATAACAGGTTCTTTGATAACTGAGAAACGTGAAGGACGCTGGGAACACAAATAGATAGATCGTTGTTTAATGTGATCTTCATTGCTCCTTTGCCTTCCACACGTATGGTGCTAGAATCTCCGAGGTAGATGAATTGATCTCTACTATAGGCTATATACTCGGTAAACCATTCCTTGCGAGAGGTCATGTGCTAGGTAGCGTTGTTGTCTAGGTACAACTATCACAATCTTCACTACTGTTGTTGTAAGCCATTAACAAATGTGTATATGACTCCTTGAATTCTGCCGTGTTGGAGGAGTCTGACTGTTGTTGTTGTTGTTGCTTCTTTGCCTCGTTGTAGATGCAGATGCGACACTCCTTGATGTCGTGATTGGCTCTCTTGCAATATCTACAGAAAAGCTTCTTTCGTGATCCACTATTCTCACCTTGAGTATGAGGCTTCTGCTGTTGCTACTGCACGTGATTCTTGCCCTTGGAATAGTCTTTCTTCTTGGTGTATAGAGCCATGGATTTGTCTTTGATAGACAAGCTGCTAGTCTTTCTCCGCATTTCTTCTTGAAGTAGGTGACCAATCACCTTTTGAAGAGTGAGGTCGGGTTGTGTGGAGATCATCACCACAAAGTGTTCATACAACTTTGTAAGAGAAGAAAGCAAGGTCATAACGACATCATCATCTTGAATAGAACATCCTACAGCTGATATTTGATCTGACAGGGACTTGAAGCTGTTGATGTGAGAAGTGATGGCAGTAGAATCAGACATGCTAAGAGTACATAACTTCCTTCTAAGATGTAATCTCGTGGTTACATCGTGAGTCTCATAAAGACTTGATAACAAATCTAATGCATCCTTAGAGGTTTTGCATGTGGTAACGTGAGATATTTGGGAGTCGGCCAGATTGAGTGTGATACATGCTAAGGCCTTCTAATCTTTGATCTTCCATGCCTTTGCTTGATCACCATCTTCTGTTTCAGGTCAGCACCTTCTACTACATCCCAAAGATCTCTATCTATCAACATCATTAGGAGTTTTAACTTCCAGATGTAGAAGTTAGAACCATTGAACTTGTTAATGATTCTAGTTTCGTTGGATGATGAAGACGAAGAGCTACCTATATGAGACATACTAACAATAATAGGAATAGAACACACTTAATCTCTCGGTTTATATGAGCTATGCTCTGATACCAATTTGATGGGGCAAGGGAGTTGGAAGAACGCAAATGGAGAAGAGAGAGGAATATTACGGAACAACTATGTGAACTTGAATTGAAGGTCTACTAATTTTAAAGTCCTGACTGTAGAAGTTGTGACTTAAAAAGAACAAATCAACAAAACATTGTTAAATAGAGCTTGAAAAAGAACTCAAAACTTAGTGAAGCACTTTAAAATTCAATCACAAAATCATTCATTCAAGAGACTTGTTGAGGGGTCAAGATGCCCCCCCCCCAAGGATTTTCTTTCAGATTATGCAAGATCAATTGGCCCAAGGCCAAATACATATCCAGAGGTTTTGGGAAGATGGATTCTTAGGTCTTTACATCAACCAGAAGTTAACAAATTTTGGATCTTAAAGAATCTTATACCAAAAAAAGTGGTTCCTTCTGACATGCAAAGACTTACTGATCAAGAAAAGAGCATGCATAGGCATTTGACATTAGGAGGCATGACATGCATGAACCCAATCTGACATGCAAGCTTCAATTTTCAACATGCAAAGTCATTAGGCTAGGGATGGTATGACATGCAAGCTCTAATTTCAACATGCAAGCCTCAAATCATACATGCAAGTTTTCAAATCAGACATGCAACTCCCAAATCAGACATGCATGACCATTAAGCTATGGATGATGTGACATGCAAAGCCATCAAGTCATGGATGGTGTGACATGCAAAGCCATCAAGTTATGGATGTTGTGACATGCATGGCCATCAAGTCAAGGATGGTGTGACATGCATGGCCATCAGTCTTATGGATGGTGTGAAAGTTTTAGAGAGAGAGAGAGAGAGATGAAAGAGGTAAGAGAAAGTGAGTGTGTGTGTAAGTGGTTCCAAAAATGGTTCCAATCCAAGCTTGACAGATCCTCCTCAAGCCATAGCTCCAAGCTTTCTTCCAAGCACGTACACACATAAAAGCAAGAGCAAGAGGCAAAGCAAAAATGAATGGGAGATGAATAATGAGGGAGAGGGGCAAGTTAGTCCTTTTATAGGGAATGTGTAGCCTTTAGAAAGTGGCTGAGGTGTCCAAAATGAGTGTGAGAGGTGTAAGAGAGACTCTAGGATAAGTAAAGTGAGAGGGTGAGGTGTATAGGTGTGAGAGAGTGTTTATCAATTAGTTAAAGCAAAAGGGGTAGAGTAGGAGGGTGCATTTTCCTAGGTGTCTTATGGCTTTCAAGCCATGTGGAAAAGTAGGTAAGTTACATATTGATAAGGATAGAAGGTAGGTAGCTTAACATTTAATGTTAGCCACTTTCAAGTTGAATATTTCTTTGTTTACAACATTGGGATTCACCCAAGTGTTTTTCATGACATGGGAAAGGCTTTGTATATGTCCATCTTACCTTGCATAATTTTCATCAATTCCTAGGCCCTTTTTTTCTAGGGGTTGCCCATCCCCAATCATAGTGGAGTGTGACACAAAGGGTGATCAGTCCTTTGGTTTCTTCTCCCAATCTTTATAGACTCGATTGAGCCTTCTTTATAGACTCGATTGAGCCTTCTTCAGGTACAGTCTTCAAGCTTTAAAAAGCTTCTTTAGATTCATTCTTCAGGTACTCTTCTTAATACCTACACATACCCTTAAGAAAAGGTTAGGAGTCGTACCATAAAATGGTTCATCATTGGATTCTATTTCTAGAACCTGCATATCAAACTGTTAGCATTGATCTACAGTTTCATTTCTTGTCTTCAGGTAATGATACCTGCATTCATATTTCATCAGTAAGAGTGATAAGTTCTAATATTCAAAATATGTTTCATACAAGAAGAATGGAAGGCTGAATAGCCTTTATTTCTTGGTCAATTTGGTCTATACAATTTTACAAGCTCTCTCGTTACAATCAGCTGCTAAGTGCAAAAACAATCTAATAAAAAGCTTATGAAAAATGCAATCATAGTTTTAAGTGTTCTTAGTTGCCCAACAGGATCCTAAAAAAAATTAATTCATACTCAAAAGCAAGAGTACAGTCCACCGAAGAGATTAGAGATGGTGTGTGTGGTATTACTGAAAAATGGATTCAATGAAAAGTTTGGTTTTGAAATAGATTGCAAAAGCAGTATGATATAGCGAGTCCCTTAGGTGTCAAAGACAGCCATCGTCTGATCAGAAACTGAGAAGTCGTAGACGTCCTTGTTCTGATCAGAGTGAGTAAACAAGCACAATCAGACAACGATAGAGTGCATTCAAATCACAGTAAGCATTCATCTATGTTATACACAGATAAAAAGCGTATTGCTGCTATATTACACTAAAGCACAACAATGGCATTTACAAAATAGAATGACGGCATAACTGGGAGGCTCAAATAATACATCTTATGGACGGAGCATCTCATGTAATCTGTATTGGGATGATCTATTTTATAGATTGTATCCAACGATTTTGGAATGTTGACGCAGACGAGGATGTCACAAATTCTCTCACTTCGTATTTTACATGACGTGGTTTTCTCTCACTTCAAAAATTTCGGGAAGTGGCTGGGAACGTCCCTCGTTCAAAAAATTGACGACCTTCGCTTTTTTTCTCTCTTTGCATTTTTCGAAAAAAATGTGAAAAAGACGAAGGTGCTCTTAAAAAGACGAAGGTACATTTAAAAAAAAACGAAGGTGTCCTTTAAAAAGCGAAGGTGTCTTTAAAACAGTTTTTTAACTCATGAAAATAGATGACCTTCGGGAATTTTCTCTCTCTTCGCATTTTTTGAAAAAATGCGAAAAAAAGTGAAGGTGTTAAAAATAGTTGAACTTTTGAACTGCACAAGCTAAACTCTTTGAACTGTTGCAAAACTGTTGAACTATGCTATTTTCGCATTTCGAAAAATGCAAAAAAGGTGACACTGTGTGAACATAGTTCATTTCTGCAGACTGTCGTGACACTTAGAGTATTTTTGCAGACTATCGCGAAAGTAGTATAAATCTGCATACTTGTTGCAAATGCAAGTTTGAAGATGGCCAAGTCTTCAATGACTTCAAGTTATTAAACTTAACATCTAAACTTGAAATTATGACAGGATTGGTTACCCTTTGCTTGAGATCAGCCAGAAGCCCGTTTGTAGACGTTCTTCAAATAAATTGGCTATGTAAGTCATGATTCCAAGGAGACAACTGTGGGCTTAATTTCCAACAGGTTGAAGGGTGCTCTAAGCTTTTTTTTTTTTTTTTTCAAGCAATCACCTTTCAACTGGAAAGGTCGAAATTGAAATGCATTTCATTGAAAGGTATATTGGCAGTGAAGGATTAAAAACACTTCAAAATGCAAGCCAACATGCCAAGGGCAGTTCAACATGCCAGAGGACATTGGTTGGCCCAAAAAATAGATTTGGCTTGCCCCTATGTGGCAGCTAGTGGGTCCCTGCCATGTCATTCGCCACATAGTGGCAAGTGGATATTAATGTGAAAGAGTGGGAGTCCCATTTTTTTTCTTGGACCAATAGGAGAGCTTTATTTTAAATTTTGGACTTTTTAGGCATGTAGTGTGAAATGTGAAAAATTCAACTAATTTAGTTGATCTATTTTGGCAATTTTGAGACAAACATAAAATTCAACTTTAAGATAGATTTATTTTTGTCAATAAAGGCCTAAAGACTGTTTGTACTACTTCTTACAAGTAGATAAATGGATGAGATCGAATTCGGACCCATTCTAATTGGCTAGTTTTGATACATTGCATCTAGACTAGAATTTCTAGGTTTTTTGATGAAGTACCAAGAAGTTATCATTTAGGGCAAGTTTAGGGCAATTGGCCAAATGACATTTTAGCAGCTATAAATAGCAGTACCAACATGCAGAAAGTATCTTTGTATTCTCATTTTATGTGGAGAATTCATCTCTTTTGATTCTATGTCCATCTCATGTCTATTTCTCAAGATATCTTGATTTCTAGTGTGTTAAATGTCATTTTTGTTGTTGATCTTGATTCCAGATGTGTGAAGGACAGTAGGCTGCTACTGTTGTACAGACAAAGACAGTACCTTACTTTATTTGAGTGCTTATGATCAGATCTTAGTGATTTATGCAATTCTAGCATGCCTAAATTGATTATTTCTATCTTGTAGCTAAATCTAGATGTGCATCCAAATTTGGCCAAGATCTTGTTGATCCATCAAGAATGTTTTGGATCTGATTTTTTTACATCGTATTAGAGTAGGTTGCAGGCCAAATTTGGAGTATTTGCAAAATCTAGAGGTGGATTTGAGAGTGCCATTAACTCTATGTGGATTTGGAGGTGTTTCTAGCTCAAATCTTGCATTGAAGAATATCTCATAAACTTAGATGATGTTGGATATTTAGCTCAGACCAAAGTCAAAGCTTCACATCATGAAGTTTTATAAGACTAAGTTATTTTAGATTGGAACTTAAGGTTGATATTATCATTGGAGAGGAGCATACAAAACTTTAAAATTTGGCTTACAAATTAGAACTCCTGAAAAGAATTAAAGAACTCTCGCTTTTCATTTTATATCACTCAAGAATAGTCCCCTTGGAAAAAATGATCACTTGGAGCTACCTGTGAAAAACAATTGCGTTTCAGATCACAGGTGACGAGGAGGAAACCAAGATGAAATTTTCAGAAGTCAAAAAAAGAGTTGTAGCTTATATGCCGAAAGGAAGATGCTGCATCAGCCATGTAAAGTTGCTGCTGCTGCTACTAGGGCATGGCGCAACCTCCTGACATATGACTTTGCTGATTATAAAGATCCTACTGCTAATATATAGCCACCTAGCATTGGACATCGTCCATGACAACGAGTAATCTATGAGTGATATGAGTGTGTGTTTTCAAAATATGCTCTAAAAAATTTAGAGGCTCTTCCTTTATACCAAACTCCATACAGCAAATTATTATTAGTCAAGTTAGGCTTGCAGTGGCTTTGTTTTCAATCTGCTCCAAGATTCAGATAGATCACAAATGCATGTAAGATCTATGTAGATTATCTTGTTCAATATAACTTCTAAAATCTTGGGCAATATAACTTCTAAGTTCTCATTCATCTACAGGAAGTAGGTCTATTTAGTTCCCTTCTTTTAAGTGCTTGTGGGTCCATGGAGAGCATGCATACTAGGATATAAAGTTGCCATATCTATTTCAGTTTTCCCTTGTTTTATCTGCATGGAAAATGATGTATGGTTAAATAATAAGCAAAACAACCCAAAATGATAGAAGGAAAAAGGGATACTTAATTAGCAATGCTCTAAAAACCTCCTTGGAGATTTCCTCAATATCATACATATTTACAAGCTCACGTGTTTTGATTGCAACTAAATCATGAAACTCAACATGCTTGTTAAAATCCTCTCACTACTAAAATTACCCATTAATTGGGTTAGCTAGCGTGCATACAACATGGAACAAATTACTAACAAACTACCTCAAAATTGGCTAGATATTTGCAGTTCATAACTAGAAAATGGAGATTTTCAAGAAATTGCTCCTTAAGAGTCTTGACATAAAGTATATAGATGACGGAATGTCTAGATATAACTATGAGAAACCCATTGTAAGAAATGTGCAAAATGATACTTACATCACACTTAGCCTTGGAAACATCTCATCTTGAAAATAGAAAGGAGCTCAAATAGCCACCCAAACGAAGTACAAATTGGAAAATGAAACATATTTCAAGCACATGACTTCAAGGTGGATGATAGACTCAACATAAAAAATTCAATGACATGTTGGAGTAATAACACATAAAAATAAAATTATCAATTAGGGAAGTAGAGAACTATTAAAACCTCATTTTGGCTTACACTCTACGTTCAACGTTGTCAATATTCAATCTTATACTTCACCATTTTATCCGTTGCCAATTGATTTTCCACCATAAGCTAAGAAGACACTACAATGGGATACCATAGTTAAAAATTTGAGATTAACACAAGGCAAGGACAAAAAAACTTAATATTGGCTGGATAACGAGATTTTATGCCATTCAAAAAAAAAATTGGTACTCACTAGAGCATCTATGAAAGATCTGCATGCACTCACACCTCAATATGGGATGGTGAAATGTACGGTGGTAGGATTGTTGTGCCCCTCTCATGAGGGTAATAGTATATTTCTCCCAAAAGAGTGAAATTGGAAGCTCTATTATAGAGTCAAGTAAACTATAGCAAATAGCCAATCTAAAAATGTATTCTTCAGTAAAGGTATTATCTCTCCTTATTATTAGTATCATTGGTAATTTGATTCTCCAATCTTATGTACCTATAGTGGTTAATTATGATCATGTGTACTAGACAAAAAACATCACCTTCATGATTTTCTTTGATAAATAGGTGATACAAAGCTAAAATGATCACATTAAGTTGATCTCTGCATTGCCACTAATCTTAATGGAGGAATTGAGTTTGTCTAGGTAAACAAGCTAATGGTAAATACTAAAAGCAAGTTGAAAACTCATCAATAAAGAAGTAGATGTGGTAAATATTTATAAATGTCCTATGCCATCCCAACCTATTTGAATATTGATTTTCTATTTCGATTCATTTCATAGTATATTGAGTTTATTCAATACATAATTATCAATGAAAGGTGTTTGATCTACAACATAAAGAGTTTAGATTAGTGAAGGGAGGTGCCTTTTTACTTTTTAGATTTGTTTTTCCATTTTTCTCTACTTAGTAGCTAGTCTTGTTTTTACCTATTCTGTAGATTAGTTGGCACTATCAAAGATAGTATATAATGTCTTATGAGCATCTTTATACATCTAAAAAGTTTGGGACTCATGATACAATAATTAACAAGAAAAATGATTTCTTTAAATATCCAAGACACATTGTCATTCATATAATATCTAACAAGTTAAAAATAATAGATTTGCAAGCAGTAGGACTTGAATGAAGTCAAGTTCATCAATAAACTTTTTTTTTATTTTAATCTCATAATAGGACAAATATTCTCTTTAGGATTTATAAGTGAACAATAAAATTTAAAATCTAGCTCCACCTTTAGAACAAAAAGTTAATTGTTTAAATCTAGTTTGAAAAGCATGGAAAGACTATATATATATATATATATATATATATATATATATACATATATAGGTCTCGCGGTACCGGGTACCGCGGATCCTGGTACCGCGGGACCATACAAGTACCGCGGTACCGTACCGGTCCTACGGTACCAAAAAAAAAAATTATTTTTTTATATTTTTTATTATGGTACCGCGGATCCCAGGGCGGTACCGTACCAATGGTACCACTGTTATGGTACCGACGGTACCATAACAACGGTACCACAAGGCACTATGATATATATATATATATATATATATATATATATATATATATATATATATATAAATTTTGTTTCAAATAAGTAGGAGATTATGATCTTTATGTTTGACCATCTTCATCTATTTAAAATTATGAGCTAGTGGATATTCTTAAAAGCTTATAATATATAGTTTATGCAATATTTAAAGAGGATCTATTGGGAACCATTTCTATTGGAGATGTTCCACGATTTTGTACACATTAATATAGAATTTGTTATCTATCTTTCTTGTATGTCGATGTTATATTTTTGGAGCACTTATGAATCTAAAATATATCCCTTACATCTCTACAACTCAATGTGACATCTAGTATATACCATTTGGATATCAACATTTCTTTTATGTTTAGAAAACAAATAATCAGTTTTCAAATGAAGAATATTCATTCCTTTCCTAGTGTACCAAGTTCTATAGCTAGAATATTAATTGGCCTATGTTGATAACCTATACTAAATGTACAATCACTACAAAATTTAGGCATGGATTACAAGAGTATTCATGCATGTCCCAACGATTGCATTTTATATTGAGACGAGTTTGAGGAGGCAAGCACGTGTCCATGTTGTGTGGAAAATCATTACAAGCAAGATTTACCCATACCCGCCAAAGTGGTAAGTCATTTTTCCATCAGATCCAGGATACATCATGTGAAAAATCAGATCCAAAACATACTTGATGGATCAATAAGATCTTAGCCAAATTTGGTTGCACATCTAGAAATAGGAAGAAGATAGAAATCACTACTTTATCCGTGCTAGAACTTAGAGAAATGCACAAAGATCTGACATAAACACTTAAATACAGTAAAGTACTATCCATGTCCGTACAACAGCAGTAGACTATTGTCCTTCACACGTGTGGAAGCAAGATCAATCATAAAATCAACATTCTACACATAGAAAACCAAGATATCAAGAGAAATACACATGAGGACATAGAATCATAAGAGATGAATTCTCCACACCAAAAGAGAATACAATGATATGTGCTTCATGCTACTACTGCTATATACAACTGCTCAAATCTCATTTGGCCACTTGCCCTAAATGGTAATTTCTTGGTATCTCACCAAATGACCTAGAAATTCTAGTTGACTAAACCTATAAGGTTGTCTGAAAATGGAGAGGCTACCGGGTAATAAATCTATCTTATGGTCCCCCGATGGGTGGTAGAGGCCATAAGGTAACTGTTTAGGAAAAACATCACTAAACTCTTGTTTCAAATCTTGCATTAAAAGTTGTTCTTGATGAGAATTTTTGATGTTAAAACAAGAAAAAACATTCACATCATCACTTATATCACAATGCACTCGAGACTTTAAAACAAGATGAAAAAGCTCATACTCAGAATCATGTAGTTTTTTCATAACTTCCATTGAGGTTCGTCTGACTCAATGTATCGGTACGCAGTAATTTCCAATTTGTCAAAAAACAACTTTTTTCTCTTATTATTCTTTGGCTTCTCAGTCTTAAGTTTCTTGGCCGATTGGCCATGCATACTTTTCCGTGAGGCAACCACGGTGCTTCATACGCTTTAGCTACACGGACTAATAATTGGTTGACACGTGTCATCACCGCAGTCTTGCACGTGTGGGACTCCTCAAGCCAATGGTGTATGGACATGTGGCATCCATTCATGGATAATCCATTGACATGTGTCTCATGTGCATGTTTGCATGTGTGTTTGTCCTTTGACCAATGGGGTATTGACATATGGCAGGTTGACTGTTGACTCACATGTGTGAAAAGAACTATAAAAGGCATGATCCCAGAATATTTTTTTTCGATTTCCGTGAATATCGCTTTTGTGCACGCCTAATGCTCCTGGTCTAAGACCTTCTCAAAAATTCATCAATAAAAGTAATAAAGTACTTTGCACCAACCAAAGATAAGATTTGCATTGGGCCACATATATTTGAATGAACAAGAGTCTAGAATATCTTTTTGCTGCATAAAATAGAGTCTAGAATATCTTTTTGCTGCATGCTTATGACTTGGTCTGAATAGAATCCTAATTTGCTTTTTGATAATACGACTATGACATACATGGAGGTCAATTTTTTTTGTCTAGATAATCGAGATCAAATACTGAAGACTATCTAAACATGTTCTATATAGATGTACAATTCAAGTGACCTAGCCTATAATGCCAAAGTAATGATGTATCAATGAATAAAAGTAAAAATTATTGTGGTTGTGTCTACAACAACAGTGTCTAGGGCAGTAGTGGGGTTGAAGGTTCACGAGTCTGACTTTTTTAGGAGCCTGAAATGAGGTTTTTAGACTCCGTTTGGGGGCCTTTTGCTTGAGAGGCCTCTTTGTCGGAAGATTAGTTCTACCGAGGGGATCGTCTCTAGGAGTAGAGGGATCCCCCTTGTGAAGCTTACAATATCTATCTCTCAATCTGTATAAAATTTGAAAATAGGCATTATGGTGACCCACTTGGCATGAATGGATATCAAAAAATAATCTTCGTTCTCAGCAGCCTCCTGCAGGCATTGTAGTGCCCCAGGTGTGAACCTCACGAAGCTAGCCAAAGCTTGCCGAATACCTCATGGTGCCATATCATACCAAGTATGTTGGTTTATTTGCCTCTTACTATTAGTATGTTTAATATCTAATTGCTCTATTATATATCTAATACAATGCCTCTTTAATTTTATAGTTACACTAGAGCTTGAATATAGTCTCTGTCAAGAAAATTGTAGATAATGTAATAAATATTTTTTGTGTAAAGATGAATTACCCTACTACAAAAAATGATTATAGCGACGAAAATTTGCAACATTTAGTTACTTAAAAATAAACGTCGCTCCACGATTATTATAGCGACAGATATATTATTTGTTAACTATCGCAACTAAATGTCACTTTGCGATATTTGTGACATTTAATTTTCCGATGAACCAGCGACGCTTTTATGACGTCTGGTGACAGTAGGTACTGACTGTTGTTGCGCGACGTTTGACACCGAAAAAAATATCTGAACAAACAATGTAGCAACGACACTTTTAGTCCGCGCGACGATAAAATTGAGCAATGTTTTAGCGACAGTAAAGCGACGCTTAACCATCTCCTTGTCTGAACTATCACCAATGACATTGTAATTAATTTGCAAACTGTCAAACTCGAGGAATGGCTTTTTTACAATGACGGCTTGGTGACGATTCTGGAATGTCACCAGACGATGAACAAGAAGAGCGACGATTAAACGTCTTCATGACTTAACTGTTGCCAGATGACACTATAATTACAATCATAGGTCGAGGCCTGTTGATGGTGATGGGAGTCGTTGGAATGAACTATTGCATTGGTTGCTTCTACTTGAAGTCCGAGAATTTATCTTTGAGGAAGACAACATCTCGACTAACTGAGATTCGACTTGACTCAACATCAAAAATTTGATATGCTTTGTGTGATGTCGAGTATCCAATGAAGATACTCCTACAACTAACAAGTTAGTAATGTTCAGTTCTTCCTTTCGACTACTCCATTCTGTTGTAGTGTGTAGTTGGTTGTACTGAACTGATGATGAATGCCGAATGATGCTAGGTAGTTGGACATTTCGTTTGACAAGAACTCTCCACCACTATCAAAGGGTCTTGAGTCGTTGACGAGTCTATGTCTCAATGAACTGTTTGAAGTCTTTGAAATAGTTCAATGCCTCAGACTTGTTCTTAATGAACATAATGCTGGTAAATCTCGAATAGTCATCGATAAAAGTGATAAAATATAGTGCTAAACCCAGAGAGGGGGTACTCATCCACATAAATCACTATGTATCAATTCTAGAATGGACTTAGCTCTAGTGGCTTGTCCCTTTGGAAATCTTAATCTAGGTTGTTTGCCTAGTAGGCGCATCTCACAGACATGTCGAATGTCAGTGGAGGCAGCATTAAAGTTTAAATCCTTGACCATGCTATTATGATGCATACACAAGATTGATCTCATGTTTAAGTGTCCTAATCTTCTGTGCCATAATTGGGCATTTGAAATACTCACATTAGTAGAAAGTGCATATTCGTGACCCAGAATGTACAAATTACCTTCTCTGTTTCCAGAGAAGATTTCTTTATCATTCTTGTCCAAAATGGTACATTGTTTTGAATTGAACAAGGCTCTGTATCCCTGATCAGTGAGCTTGCTGATTGACAATAAATTTTTTGTCAGTTCGGGTACGTATAGTACATCCTTGAGTAAGGTCAATTTACCATTTGGAAGATAAAGGCAAATAGATCCTTTGCCTTCAATCTGTAGTGTACTTGAGTCACTGAAGTAGACATACTTCAAATCTACTGGTGTGAGATCTTCGAATAAGGACTTACATGAAGTCATGTGCTGAGAAGCACCAGAATTGAGGTACCAATCCATGGCTCCTGTAATGGGATCATCTTGTATCATTAGCAATGTTGGGTCTTTGAGAGGTTTTGGCAAAATCAGATCCTCCATCCTGTTGCATCTTCTTCATTGCTTCGTTATGCTTGAGAACTCGACAATCCTTGATGTCATGATTGGTTCTCTTGTAGTACTTGCAGAAGAGTCTGGTCTTGGGCTTTTGATGTTGTCGATTGTGCTGTTGCAATTGCTGGTCTGAATCAATTTGCTAAGCTTTTGTCTTCTTGCCCTTTGAAGATTTGTTCTTCGGGAGCTGTTGCTTACTCGAATAGAGAGCTGTCAAAGTACAGCAAAATGGACCAAGAATAGATCTAAATTGGATCCACAAGTGTGATTGGATGTTAGATTAGATCAACCTATCAATCTACACAAGATTAGATAGCATTTAGATCAAATCTAGATGAATAAATCTAACAAGAACAATCATTATTGATCAAAACTTGTACTTGCTGGTTTCACATGTGTGAAAACCTGTTAGAGTACGGACAGTAGGCTGAGAATAAAGTATACTAAGCTTAGAACCCAATCAATGCATAAAAACACAAGACAAATAGAGAGAAAACACTAGAATTTCTCCAAAACCAAGATTTAGCTTCCATATAAATTATGGCCAAATGAGCCACCATATATACACAAGAGCTGATGCTTGCTCAGCTGATTTGGCACGTGTGAGAGTGCCTACTCATCAAAGGATTCACCAATAATCATCAATATGGCACATGGACCAAGTTTCCTAACTTATAGCCACCTCCCTTGATTTTAGGCAATTTTCCTAATTTATAGGGACTTGCACAAATATCTAGTACAAGTTGGATCTCACCTACTACTAATGTTTTGACACATATGAGCAATCCTTGGCACGTGTGAGATCACTCCTACCCATGTGAAATAGCTTTTCCTACCAATAAAATGATGCCAAGGCAAATAGCTATAAAACTAGATTTTGGCCATTTTAGCCACTAGATCTCAAATGAAATGGTATGTACAACCTATATGACTCATCTAAATGATAAATGCATTTAATTCACACGTGGGAACAGGCTCCACACATGTGTAAACATAATATGTACATGATTTTGGCCTAGATCAAGCATGATTTTGACATTTTCACACTCCTCCTCAAAATCTAGCTTGGTAAATCTAGTATACATCTATCTACAACTCCAAGTGCTAATCTTAACTTTTCAAATGGATCCTTTGCCAATGGTTTGTTTAGTATATCATCAACACAATCTAAAGATGAAACATGGATGAGCTTGATCTCCTTTGCTTGTACCTTCTCTCTCACAAAGTGATGTGAAATCTCAATGTGCTTGGTTCGAGCATGGAAGATTAGATTGTTGGCAAGTTGTTGGGCTGCTTGATTGTTACAATAAATGCATGGAATATCTTCAGCCTTGATCACTTGAAGCTCCCCCAATAGTCTTCTTAGCCATAGGATCTCCTTTGTTGTTGTTGTCATAGCTTTATACTCAGATTCGGTTGATGAAAGTGAGATAGTATCTTGCTTTTTGGAAAGCAAAGATATGACTCCTCCACATAGGAATGTAGCAAAGGCACTTTTGGATCTTCTATCCACTTTGTCACCTGCAAAATCTGAGTCGGTACGCTCTCAAACAAAGATTAGTCCCTTGATATACTATGCCAAAGTCTCTAGTAGCCGAGATGTACCTTAACACTCTTTTGGCACTCTTCCAATGACATATTAGTGGACTTTGCCAATTTGCCAACACAAAAGCTAAGATCTGGTCTAGTGATGGTCAAATAGATCAAGGAACCAATAAGTTTTCTATAGGTAGTGATTTTCTCAAAGGATGCTTCATCACTTTCCTTAGAAACTTTTACATTTAGTTCCATGGGAGTTTCAACTCCTTTACAATCTTTCATGCCAAACTTTTCTAAGATGGATCCAGCATACTTAGATTGACATATGAAAGTAAAATCATTGCATCTAGTAACTTCTATTCCAAGTATGACCTTTAGAAGTCCTAGATCTACCATTTTAAACTCACTAGACAAGGAAATTTTTACATCTATAATGCCATCATGATCATTTCCTGTGAGAATTATATCATCAACATATAAAACCAAAATGATGATCTTTCCATCATTACATTTGTAGTACAATGATGGTTCATAAGAACTTACAACAAATCCAATGGAAATAAGATAAGAATGCAACCTAGAGTACCAAGATCTAGGTGCTTGCTTGAGCCCATAAAGACTCTTCTTCAAAAAGCACACTTTGTCTTCTTCTCCATCTTTGATGAAGCCCTCGGGTTGGCACATGTAGATTTTCTCCTCCAAGAATCCATTCAAGAAAGCATTTGTCACATCAAGTTGAAAGAGCTCCCACTTGAAAGAAGTAGTAAGGCATATGATCAATCTAATGGTTACAAGCTTTGCAACAGGAGCAAAGGTTTCATCATAATCTATGCCTTTGACTTGTAAAAAACCTTTTGCTACAAGTCTTGCTTTATACTTATGAATGGAACCATCTTGATTATACTTCAATCTATATATCCATTTACAAGTAAGAGGCTTCTTTCCATAAGGTAGATTAACAAGATCCCAAGTTTGATTTTCCAACAAAGCATCAAACTCTACTTGCATAGCATCCTTCCAACTTTGAGACTTAATTGCTTCTTCAAAACATGTTGGTTCTTCAAGCATAGTAGTCAAGAAAGAATAAGAGGTGTGTAGTTGAGAATCTTCCCTTTGCTTTCCTTTGTCACTATAAGTGAGCCTTGATGGCTCAGCCTTCACTCTTGTTGATCTTCTTGGCACCTTTGGATCTTGAGCAAGATCCTCTTGGTCTTCAACTCCTTGAAGCTCCTCCTTGGCCATAGCATGATCACTGATAAGATGAGAGTTGTTGGAAAGTACCTTCTCTTTGCCATTGAGATATTCATCAAAAATTACATCTCTACTTACAACAACTTTCTTGGTAATAGGATCAAATATCCTATATGCTTTACTATTTTCACTATAACCAACAAAGATGCCTTTAAATGAAGTAGCATCTTCCTTTTTCCTTACTTCTAAAGGAATGTGTACATAACAAGTACATCCAAAAATCTTCAAATCACTAAGATTTGGCTTTTTGCCATACAATGCTTCATAAGGTGTGAGACCTCCAATAGCACTATTAGTCATTCTATTACATAGAAAGTTTGCACATAAAATAGCTTCTCCCCAAAATGAAATAGGAAGTGATGCATCTAATCTCAATGCTTTAGCACACTCACATAGTGTTCTATTTTTCTCTCGGCCACCCCATTTTGTTGTGGGGTGTATGTGCAAGTAAACTCTCTTCTAATGCCATCAGTTTGACAAAACTCTTCATACTATTGGAGATGTACTCCCCTCCATTATCACATCTTAATACTTTCAAGCTAGCATTAAGTTGCTTTTCTACAAGAGTTTTGAACTTCACAAAGGTTTCAAACACTCCACTTTTCTTAGACAAGAGGTAAATCCAAGAGTATCTTGATTTATCATCAATAAAAGTGACATACATAAGAGCTCCACCATTAGATTCATGTGGAAAAGAGTGAACATCTGAGTGAATAAGATCAAGAGGAGAGTTAGATCCTATCAAAGATCTCTTGAAAGGTTGCTTATGAGACTTGGAGAGTCCACAAGCTTCACAAAGCTTGCCACACTTGGATATGGCTTTGGGAAGTCCAATTGCTAGCTCTTTCTTCACCATGGTCTCCATAGCTTTGTAGTTAGGATGGCCTAACCTCTTGTGCCATAGCTCCACTTGAGAGAGCTCCTCCCTTGCCATGTTAACACTTCCAACCATCACATTAGCATCCAACTTAAATAACCTTCCTTTCTTAAAGCCATTAGCAATACATTTATCATTCTTCAAGATGGAACATGCTCCATGCTTGAAATGAACATCTAATCCACTATCCATAAGTTGACCAACACTTAACAAGTTCTTTGTAATAGAAGGTACATAAAGAACATTGTCTAGATCTACTTTCTTAGATGATCCAAGACATAATGGAATGGATCCAATTCCTACAATCTCACATTCTTAAACACTTGCAGTGAAGATAAACTTCTTAGAGTTATTGTAAGAAAGTAAGGTAGAAAAGTAGTCTTTTTGGTGAGTCATGTGGGAACTAGCCCCACTATCAATCCACCATGTGTTGTGATTAGATGTTTGTGTTAAGGAAGCCATCAAAGATAAGTTGCATTCATCCTCCTCCTCAAGCACAAGGTTGCCACGGTTGTCCTTCTCTTGGGCATTCTTCTTCTTGTAACACTCGGATGCAAAGTGTCCTTTCTTACCACAGAAAAAACACTTAAGCTTCTTCTTGTCCTTCTTACTCTTGCCTTTTGAACTTGAAGCTCCATCCTTGCTCTCGACCTCCACATCTTGGGTCTTCTTGGATGGAACCTTCTTCTGCTTGCCTTTCAAAGAAAAGTTAGCTTTCTCATCACCATCAATCAAAGAAAGAGAACCAATCCTATTCTTGATATGAAGCATCCTACTATCCTCAGAAACTAGTACACTATGAAGTTTTTCAATAGTAGGAAGTTGATCTTGAATAGCAAATATTTGAACTAGATTAGAATACTCATTTCCTAATCCATTCAAGATGATTTGAACTAGCTCATTGTCTTGAATCTTGTCACTAATGGAAGATAGCTCAATATTCAAAGATTAGAACATAATCTTGGGCACTTTCATTACTTCCTTTCATGCTTTGAAGTATTTGGTATATATCTTCTACCTTGAATTATGGACTATACTATGAAGGAGAAGATCTGACTTTAATTGCTTTTTCAGATTCAGATTTTGCAGGAGACAGGTTGGATAGGAAATCCACAAGCGCTTACACTATATTTCTTGGAGGAAATTTGGTTTCTTGGCTATCAAAGAAGCAGGCAACTATTTCCTTATCATTCTATGAAGCTGAATACAAATCTCTTACAACCACAAGAAAGGAGGTTTTATGGATCAAAAGGCTACTTTTGGAGCTTAAGTGTTATGCAGATGAAGATTTACCAACAAGAATGATAACATTTCTGCTCAGGCTCTTGCAAATAATCCAGTCTTTCATGCAAGGAGCAAGCATATTGAAGTGGCTCGTCATTTTGTAAGAGAAAAAGTCATTGGAAGAGAGATCTCAGTGGAGCATGTTTCATCTTCAGATTGTGTTGCAGATCTTCTCACCAAGCCTCTACTCAAGAATGTCTTTATGAAGATGAGGTCTAACCTTGGCCTAATTTTGAAATCTATGTTGATAGGAACATAAATTTTAAGGAGGAGTGTGAAGATTATTAAAATATTATCTTCCTATCTCAAGTTTGGGGTCATGTCCATGATGATTTCCACTAGATTTCATGTTGTACATAAAAGAAGTGTGAATTGAGCACATATCCTTCTAGTGTAGCTCGGATTTGAGTTAGGTAGGTTCAATTATGATGACATGTGTGAAAGTACTGTACTTTAGGACCATAAATGGATCTACAAAAGATCCACAAGAGTGATTGGATGCTTGCTTAACAATCTATCAAAAAACTAGACACAAAAAAGTTGATCTAGATTGGCAATTTGACAAACAACAAGCATTAACAATCAAAAGCATTGATAAACATTGAAATCCGAGCTCACACGTGTGTAATATAGGCTGTAGTACGGACTTCAACCTGAGAAACAAGTAGAAACTGATTTGGTTTCATTTGGATCACAAAAACTCAATGTACATAGTGAACTAGCTTGAGATTGCCAATGAGCTCCAAAAAATTTTCTATCTTCTCACTATGGAGAGAGGGAATACATAGCAAATTCGACTTCCTTCTTGAAGTTAGGTGGATTTCCAGCATGTAATAAGGAAGTTAACTCACTCTCCTTGACCTAAAATGAAACCCTAGTCTATTTCCTAGAGTTATGCTTGGTAGGTAGCTAGTTGGTCAAATTTTCACCTTAAACTTAGGTGTAGGTCCTATAAAGTAGGGATGACCACCAAATAGACATGACCAACTCTCTTGACTTGACCTAACCTACATTAGGATGGGTTTCCCATGTGGCATCATGGCCTCACATGTGTGGGACCCACTTGTGTACACAATTTACACTATTCTACATGGTTTTTGATCAAGCTAGATTTGCCAATTTTTGGCAATTCTTCACAACATGCAGATGTTAAGATAGCATGCAAAGTCTTGCTGTATGCATGCAAGCCACATGCAACATGCAAAGTAGTTTCTGTGATCTACACATGTCTAGGCAATTTTATGAGTTGACATGCAGTACATGCAACATCCAGGCATGCAGTTACACATGTGGATCTCTGGTAGGTGAATTAGTTCAGTTAAGTGGACTTTCCATGCAACTCCACTGTAGTAATTCGAGTCTCTCTCATGTAGGAAAAGCTGGGCATGTTTTGCCATATTGTGAATATTGAGATTTTGGTGTTTTGGACTCATTCTCTCTCTACCTGAGTTTTCTATGTATGATTTTCTCTCTCTACACGAGAGCAGCCTCTTTTTTTCCCATAATGAACACTTAGAATTATTTATGACATTCATTTCTCATAGTGAAGAGTTAGATTTTTACATCAGATGTATGCCATTGTGCTCTTGCCTTAGATTTTTCAAGCATATTGTTCTTTGATCAATCTTGTGCAATCACAACACTTTAGTAAGATCCTGTAGGGTGTGTGGTGAAGTTCACACGTGCTAAAAACTTCACATTTGTTAGCTCACCAGGATCACCCTCTATTTTTGGGTCCACATTCACCTCGACATCATGAACATTAAAGGCTATGGATCCCATCTACAAAATAGAAAAACAAAGAAGTTAGAAATTACAATGTATAATTTCAACTAATTTTTTTTAACAAAAACAAATAAACAAATGTAATAATTTAAAGAGCAAAAAACAATAGCTTATTGTTGGGTAAATCCCCTGCAAGGCCATATATGCTTTCAAAATCACATGTCACTCAATCATATCTATGAACTAGTTAGACTGTGTTTACAATTTTCACCGACTAATAAAAATCACTACTTTGATACTCTTACTTTAAAGATGCAATCTCTCTCTCTCTCTCTCTCTCTCTCTCTCTATATATATATATATATATATATATATATATATATATATATATATATATATATATATATATATATATATATATATATATATATATATATATATATATATATATATATATATATATATATATATATATATATATAATGTGTGTGTGTGTGTGTGTGTGTGTGTGTACTTTTTATACATATCTAGAAAGAGACTATTGATAGGGAATATCAACCCCTGATCAAGTTCTTCATTGGCATCCAAATCCAAAGAGACAAAAGCACTATTACTTTTTGACAGTAGACTACTCCAACTTGATTGTCTTGTGCAATCAAAGTAGTATTGCATTGTCACTAGATTCCAAGATTCATTTCAGTCAAGATATTGAGAGTAAGTATCATTATGTTAGAGAGAAAGTTCTAAATAGAAAAGTTTGTCTAATTTTCTCTAGGAAATAGTTCATGGCTATAAACATTTTCACTAAGGCTCTAAATTCGTGATATGCTCAAGTTAAGGGAGTGAAAGTTACATGAATTCTTATTAAGGGAGAGTGTTAAACTTTCACTTAATTCTTCTTTTAATGAGGACTTGCCAAATCTACAAAAATACTTAAGTTTTCTAACAATCTGCAAAAATACACAAGATTCAACACATTGTGTAGGAATACAAGGAATTCAGCACAATCCTAAATTTTGGATTGGAATGGATTAGTGAAAATCTTGTGTCCATACTAGAATAAAGTTTTGAGTGATTGAAAATGTCAAAAGGCATAAATAGGGTAAAATTCTAATCGACATTTTTTCTAACTCATCAAGAAAACAAAAATGAAAAATGTATTGGTATAAATGCTAATAAATGTCGTAAAAAGCCCATTTGGTAGAAATGTCAACCTTTGACCAATCAATGAAAATGCCAAGTCCAAATTTTATGGTGCCACTCAAATTGGAGCTCTTTTTTTCTATAGCGTAATTTTTTTTCAGAATTGCCCTTAACTCGAGACCGCCTATAGAAATGAACCAAAGACAACCTATCAAAATATACAAAGATCATGAAAGCGGAGATTCGAGTACTAATTGTGGAAGTCACATACTATTAGCTATATCAAATATCTAATACAAAGTACAATAAGTCTAAGTTAGTATTTGGTATGTCAATCTACGGCCAATCATCTTGGTAGCAATCATAAATCTCCAAGTGCTTGTGCTCTCTTTTTATACATGTATAGAATCAAAGCGAGGGTATCCTAGTATGGTCATATAATTAGATGGAATTTAATGCATGATAATTTGAGCATGAGAATAAAAATACATGCTATTAGATCTATTAGAGAAGTAGAGACATAGCAAAATAGCGTCAAGTGCGCGTGCAAAAGTATTGATCATCTCAATATTCTATTACTAAGTCTTCAAATCAATATGAGAAGTCCATGCAACACTTGAATGCTTTCTATCGATGTAATACTCCAGTTTTGTTATTGCCTTTCAAGCTATTCCAAACATCTTAATGGTTGCTTACTAAGCTTTATCTTATTTTGGTATTTTAGGTATGGTTCATACTAGTTGGCTCAGTTCAAGTTCACGGTTCAATTTATTACTTTGTTTGTCCTATCTATAAGTTCTGCATATTCCCTATTCTTTATTCCACATTGCTAACTAACTGATCGAACTAACCAGCTATCTATTTAAACAAACATGGTTGTCTACAACGCCTCAAATTGTTCTGAGTAGCAAGTTAGATCAATCGTCTAATAATATCGTTAGCATGATAGCCATAATTGTACAAAAAATTTCATACAATCACAGAACTAATAGGTAATTGCATCTATCTAATCATATAACAAGGTATCAGAGTTTTTATATGCAAAGTAAATCCCTTAAGTCTATCCATTCCTTCATCGTCTTTCTCCAACAAAGGCAACATCAGGGCATCACAACATTCTTGGGTTTCTCCACTCTAACCTCTCACACAAAGGGATGCTCTCAAATAGGGGCCTTCCTCAACGTAAAGCACTGGTAGAAAATTGAACAATTTTTTTTCTTATTTTTTATAAGCTTTAGAATTATGCACTTACAGTAAATAGTAAGAAAATCTTATAAATGCATAAGCTGCTTCCATCACTTTTTATTTATAGTAAACAAACTTTACACATTTGTAAGATTCATTTAATGACGTCTAAAAAACATAATCAATTTTTCAAAAACAAAAATGGCACAAGTGCTATCCATTCTGCTTCTTAAATAGTCTACAAAATGTGCAGACTCAAGCATAATCAACTTCTCAAAAACCTACATTTGAAAAACATAATCAATTTTTAGAGAACTAGAAGGCACTAGTCTTGCCCATTCTGCTTCTTAAGAAGTTTAAAAAAATGTGCAAAAAGCCCCAACTATTCATTACTTAGGGGGGATGTTTTCTTGTTCTGCATAAATGCACAAGAATCATAATTTGTCTAATATTCCATTTCCAACTCATCATGGCATAAGGTGGCAAAGTATAGCAATTAAATTGACATTAAGGCTAAGAAAACTGATTTTGTTAAAAGTTTCAAGTAATTGACATCATAAAAGTGAACTCTTTTTTTTATGTTTGTCATTTTTAGATGCATGACATTTGCGTGTAGTAAAGTAGGTAGATCTTTTTAAAGCTTAGGTTGCATAGGTCTATTGAGGTAATAAAGCAACTTATTGATGTAAATTTCTAACATTTTGGTGGCAAGCAATTTGAGATGCAGGATCTAGAATGCGAGAAGTTTGAAAATAGACAACTTCTATAAATCCAAGAAATTTGAGATGATATAGAATGCAAGAACTTTGAAAACCGACAACTTCTATAAATCCAAAAAGTAGGAGGGAAATCCATAAGAGGTTTCCATAACATTGACCAGCACCCTCACCCTCACCCTCAACCTCACAAACTTTGAAGGAAACAATAATGCGGTAGACAATGATAATATTGATGCGCAGGGCAGGTATAACTAATTTTTGGCTATGGCGTTTCCACCTTCACAAGCTGCTTATGCATAACTCAACATAACTCAACTCGATTGATACTATGAACTTAGCTAGTCTCTTGCTACTATGAACGTTGTGGTTGGCTAGATCCATCCACATCAATGCCTTTCCAGCACAATAAAATGGGTATTTAATCCATCCACATCCATGCCTTTCCAGCACAAAAAAATGGGTCCAATTCCACTTTCACGTGCGCATGGTCCAAACTTTATTGAGCAGTATCATATTTCATGGGCAAGTAGCACTCGTATATATGGATGCTTTGATTGTGATTGCAATATTCTTGTACTACTCTATGATATGGTTCACCTGGGCCCAACAAGATTTCATGTCGGCGCACTCAAGAGCTCTCACAACCAAAACCGTACACCAAGCTCATCATCTAATTCGATCCATTTCAGCCACAGCCTAACACACACACACATTCTCTTTCAAACTCAAACAAAATTATAGTTAAGCTTAATCACCATCTGTGGCTGTCCCTGTAGTGCCCGGATGCACCATTAATCTGATCCTTAGATGCGCTTCATGGCATCATTAATGTCTACTTTGTAGTAATAGCCTTCTTGCGCCTACCCCTCTCGTGTTTGCCTTGACCAAATATACATCAGCTTACAAGCTGATGCAGGGTCACATCCAACTAATCCTTTGACGAAGAAAGACTGAGCTCTTATAGCCTCACCATCTTTTTATCTTTCAAAACTACCAGCACTTTATCTCTCTCGCTCCCTCTGAATTTTGATCCTCTATTCGTTTGAAGTATGTCTTGATGAGCATTTCAGCCCTGTGGGATACAGTTTACTGTACTACTAAATGCTCCTAGTTGAACTACTTGCAATACTTGCACTACTTGTCGTGGCTGGTCAGAGTTTCGAGCATCGCCCTAAGGATTTTATCAGATACTCGGCTCGAGCTGAAGTGCAGATTAGCCTTGTCAACATGCAAAATAGATCAAAATGGAAATTCTTGTATGTGGGCAGCTTAGTTTTCTTTGCCTACCTTTTATTTGTTGCGTTCTATTATGGTACTCTCTCTCTCTCTCTCTCTCTCTCTCTCTCTCTCTCTCTCTCTCTGCCAGCAGTCGGCCACACTAGAAGCTCCTCTCTTCCTTGCTTTCTCAGTAGATAGTTCAACATGCTGATATCATGCTTGTTCTTCTCGGGCTTTTCGGAAGAAATTTCTGCTTAAGTTTTCAGATTGACAGTCAGTTTTTTTATATGTTAATGGGCTTTGAAATCAGATTGACCTTGCATACAGCTACTTAAAAATGTTCCGTGATTTTGATCACGTCGTTGTTCTTAAATTGGTGCATCTACAGGATCATCAGGCACGCAAGTACAGGCTAAAACAGAAATATTTGTGGTAAGGTCTCTATATTATGCCCGTAATTTGCTTGACTGGCCATATTCACTCCCATCCTTTTATCTTATACTTTTTTCAAAATTCAAATAGTGGTTCCTGATCCTATTTGGCTGTAGTTTCTCTTTGTCGCTTGTTGTCATGCAAGTCTTATTTCTGAAGTCTATTCTCCATTTGATTTCTATATTTTCTCGTTTAATGTAAGCTGTATGTAGTACAAGATACAGAATTGATCAATCAGCTCTACTCCTCCGAGAAAAGTTTCTTGGACCTACTATGATTCTTCAGGGGAACTCTTTACTTTTCCGCAAAGGGGCTGAAAATCTAGCCCAGTCTGTTGCACTAAAGATCAGAGCAACAAACTAGGCTAATCTTCAACAACTCTTACATGCAAGTTGCAATCCACTATAAGATTAAACTTTTTCTACATGCTAAGCAAGTACTTATGAAACTTTCAGTGCTCATCGCAAAGATCCGCTTGTGTGTCTATCTAATCACCATTGTGAATCGATGCCCAGGCTCTTATGTCAATCAGGTGCATTCCATACTCAAAATTGTGTCATTAAGACAATAACATTAACCTACACACCAAAGTGTTATTTTAAATTTTCGTTTTGCTTTATATAGGGTTTATCATCACTCTGAGCTGCCTGTGCATAATAATTGAGTTTCAGATCACTGGTGATGAGGAGGAAATTGAGATGGAATTTTCAGAGGATACCGAAAACCCTTGTAGCTTATATGCAGGAAGAAAGATGATGGATCTGCCATGTACTGCTACTATGCCAGCACGGCGCAGCCTTATGATCTATAGCCTTGCTGACTATGAAGATCCTTCTCCTAATGTTAATCCACCTAGGACTGGGCATATCCCATGAAAATGAAGCATCGGGTGTGTTTTTAGAAAATATTCTCAAAACTTTATAAGTGATTTTGCATACTTTAGACCAAACTAAATACAATAGATCACTCTCAAATTCCCTGGAGTGATATATGTGCGCATTTTCAGAGAATATTCTAAAAATTTTAGTGATTTTACTTTATACTAAATTATTCATTACTCATGGGCTTTGTTGCCGACCTTGAGTTTGGCTGAACTACCAAAACATTTGAGATTTATGTAAATTATCTTCTTCTTAATGTTTTAATCCTAAGTGAATGGTTCTTATTCATCCCTAGCAAGTATGTTTACTTCTTTTTTTTCTCAAGTGCATTCATGAAGAGCACGCACACCATACATACACTTGCCAACTTTATTGTGCCGTTCTTTTAGTTAAGTTTGGGGAAATGATGTCTGGTTCAACAATACAAAACAAGAGAAAAACATAGAGGGAAAGGGATCTCGTAACCTTGCTGTATAACCTGTTGGAAATAAATGAATGTATGAACTACCATGTTCTCAGAAAAAGAAGACAGAGCCTTCTTGGCCCTCTTGCCATACCTCACTTGATCTTGTTGTGTTGCTGGTCTCTCCTCCAAACCTACAACAATATCTAAAACATCATTCATCTCAAGAAGTGACTCCATCCTCACTTTCCACAATGAATAGTTACTTGAGGTAAGCCTATCATTGGCTTCCAACATGACTCCAATTGAGGTTGCCATGTAGCAATGATCTGATCTTCTTTTTAACCTGTTTCAATGTGCAAAGCACTCCTTTGAACAACAACAAATGCTTTCAAAGAAATCACCAAGATTTGAAACTATCTCACAAAGTCTCTTCTAGCACTTATACCAAGCAAATCAACACATAGAATCATGGAATCTTGATCAACCTATGATCTATCCTCAATCTAATGACTTTTGCCACTTCCTAAGATTGAAACACACTCAAATGAAGTCCAACAATCTCACTATCTAGAGATCCAATCAAAATTAGGGTTTTGTCAAAATCACAAAAGATTGACTTTTCCAAATCTACATGCAAATGTTAAAATTTTGATTATGCAATCTAATACCCACCACTTAGGCTGATCTAATGATCCAAAAATCGACCAAATCCAGTATGTGACATCAAAAATCAGAATTGATCAAGTTTGTAAATCTATTTAGGATTTTGATCTACAAAAGGTCCAATCTACAAAAGCAAAGAACTTGATTTTGGTGTAGAATCCCCTCTAGCATGCTCTAGCCTTGATATCTTCACCAAATCATTGATAGATTTGATTTCCTCCTTCATAACCTGAAACGCCACACCCCTATTACCATGTGAAAGTTTTCAGATCATTAAGATCCAAATTTCTAAGGAAAAACAGCTTAGTTATTTTCTTTGAGCCCTACCCAGGTCATTCCACACAACTCGAACCTTATTGGTGAAAGATGCGACAATGACACTTCAAAAGCCAATAGACGGAGTTGAAGAAGAGGTAGAAGCTCGTGAATGCTATGATGACAATGGTGATTTCAAAAATGCTCTATTTACTTAGAAGAATAAACCATCTAAGAAGTCTGAGTTTTAGAGAGAGTCGGCTAAAAAGAATGAGTCTAAGACTAATGATTAACAATCTGGTAAACAACCGAAGAATTCTGGTGATAAGAAGATCTGCAACAGATGCAGAAGATCAGGTCACACAGAAGAAAAGTGTTGGCTAAATCCAAAGATTGAATGCATTCATTGTCATAAATGGGTTCATGCAACAGTAGACTGTTATCAAAATTCCAAAAACAAAAAGGAGCAGAATTGAAGCGAACCTTCAAATTCAAACTATGTTGAAGACAAAGCAGAATGCTCCTAAGCAATAGAAGATAGGGCAACAAGGAACTCAGCAGCTTATGTTAATGCTGATCTATGATGTTTGTCTAATTCAATTTGAGAAGTAGTACTTGATTCGGGAGCCACCTCACATTTTGTTTTCTCAAAACAAATTTTGTCTGAGTACAAAAAGACGAACTATTCGAGATTTATTATACTTGGAGACGGTTCTAAACATGTGGTTGATGGAACTGGTGTATTATGGTTGACACAAATCAGGGACATAAGAAACTGGAGGAAGTTCTCATTGTCCCTACTCTTGATAAAGATCTTATATATGTAGCTAAGATAGTCGATACAGACATGTCAGTAACCTTCACAAAGAACTCTTGTAAACTGTTCAAGGAAGATTCTGATAACCTAGTTGCTAAAGGCAACAGAGAAGAAAATTTATATCACCTGAACATTCAAACAAGAACTGAATAAGTCAATCAAACTCAGGAATCGACAAATGTACTATGGCACAAGAGGTTATGTCACATGAACATGGAAGCCTTGTACCAAGCCAACAAAAGTCAGAGAATTCAAGGAGTCAAAATCACAAGTAGAGATATTTGAACTACCTGCGAATCCAGTCTTAAAGACAAGATGACTAGAACACCTTTCAATAAGAATGTTTATAAAGCAACTAATGTACTTGAAATTGTGCATTCAGATATTTGTGAACCATTTGGAGTATTGTCGTTGGGTGATGCAAAGTACTTTATTATGTTTATTGATGACTTCAGCAAGTTCGTTGTGGTATACTTTATTCGTACCAAATCTGAAGCTTTCGAGAAATTCGTTGAGTATACGAATTGGGCTGAGAAGCAAACATGCAATAAGCTGAAGCAAATTCGCACAAATCATGGAGGTGAGTACATTGCCAACGAATTCAATGCTTACTGTACTAATCGAGGTATTGTGCATACAAAGACTGCATCATACACACCTCAGCACAATGGAATAGCTGAACGAAGAAATCGTACACTTATGGAAGCTGCACGGTGTATGATGGCTCATGCGAAAGCACCAAAACAGTTGTGGGCAGAAGCAGTGGCTAAATCAAATTATCTTCAGAATCGTATTCTGAAATCTCGGATACTGGATAAAACTCCTCATGAGATATGGTGGAAGTTGAAGCAAATCTGACACATGTTCGGACATTTGGATGCGTAGTGTATATGCACATACCAGATAAGCTGAGAAAAAAACTCGATGAAAAGACAGAACAAGGATTTCTGGTAGGATTCGAGTTACATTCGTCATATTATTGTGTCTATGTACCAGAAATTGGCAAGATAAAGATTGTTCGAGATGTTAAATTTGATGAGTCGAAATACGTAGCAGATAGTGATCTAGTTGACTATGAAATTCTCAAAAACTATTATGAGATACCAACGACGACAGAAGAAAAACAAGCGAAAGATGAAAGAGAGTTATCAAATTCAGAGGGAGGTCAAGATCAAGTGCTTGAAAGACTTGAATCACCAGTTCAAATTCCAACAGAAAAGTTCGAATCAGAATCGAACTCAAAACCTACAGAATCGAACTCGAAACCACCCGTGAGAAGATCTGACAGACAACATAAACCACCAAAAAGGTATGGTCAAGATGTTTTTAATATAGCCATCGAATTTTGTGGTCTCTCTGACGAACCTCAAACATTTGAGAAAGTTGTTGATGGACCAGATAAAGATCGCTGGATTCAAGCAATGGAGGACAAAATGTCATCCATGTATAAGAACAATGTATGGACACTGGCACCTATACCTGATGTCAGAAAACCAGTCAAGTGCAAGTGGATCTACAAGATCAAAACAGGTCCTGATGGAGAAAACATCATATACAAGGCAAGGTTAGTTGCTAAAGGATTCAGTTTACAGAAGTATGGGATCGACTACACTTATACTTTCTCACTGGTAGTCAAACACACATCAATTAGTTTGTTATTCGCGTATGCAGCGGCTCATGATTTGAAAATCCATACTGTGGGTGAGAAGACTGCATTCTTGCACACATAATTGGAAGACTTATCATATGAACCAACCACTTGGTTTTGTAAGACAAGAATATCCAAAATACGGATGTCACATGAATAAAAGCATTTATGGTCTGAAACAGGCAGTGAGACAATGGTATAAAAAGAAGGACAAAACACTACGTTCTATAGGTTTCAAACCTCTATTTATTGAGTCAAATGTCTATATCAAGCATGTCCAAAATGAAATAATCATTCTAGTTGTCTATGTTGATGACACACTTATCTTCTCAAGAAGAGATAAGTTAATTTCAGATGTCAAAAGAGACATTTCTGAACTATTTGAGATCGTTGATCTAGGAGAAGCTAAAATCTATCTAGGCTTGCAGATCGTGAGGGACTTTGAAGGTGGTAAGTTGTATCTTCACCAACAAAAGTACACTCAAAAGATCACTGAAGACTTTAACATGCTCGAATGCAAAGGTGTGCATACTCCCATGATACCTGGAACAATACCAAGCAAGGCAGATTGTCCACAGACTCTCAAGGAAGAGGAACGAATGGCCAAAACACCCTACTGTAGGCTGATTGGATCATTGTTATATCTAGCAGACAACACCAGACCTGATATAGCGTTTGCAGTATACAGGCTGAGCCAATATAATCAGAACCCAGGATCGTTGCATTGGAAGTTGGTGAAAAAAGTACTACAATATCTCCAGGAAATGAAAGACTATGGACTGTGTTATTCGAAGGAAGCTGGATTTCACATCAAATCTTACAGTAACACAAGCTGCCCATCCATGAAGGATGATAGCAAAAGCATTCCAGGAGGTTGTACTCTAGCATATGGCGCAACCATACTCTGGATAAGCAAGAAGCAAACAACAGTAGCTCAATCTTCCTGTGAAGCCGAATATGTAGCAGCAGCCAAGATGGCAAACGAGCTGATCTAGATCAAATAGATGTTAAAAGAATTTGATGATTCTATTTCTGAATCTTATGTCTTGTTAATGGATAATACTTTAGCAATCTATCTTACGAAAGATCCTGTATTTCACTCAAAAATGAAACACATAGCTATCAAGTATCATGTGATTTGGGACTTAGTCGAGAAGAAGATAGTAAAGACAGTCTTCATACCCATAGAGGAAGTGACAGCTGATATCTTTACGAAGCCACTTAGGAAGACTTTGTTCGAGAAGCAGCGAAGAAGATTGGGGTTAATCCAACTGCCCACTTTGAGAGAGAATTGTAAAAAACTGATCAGACAGATCTTGATTCTACTAACAAATCATGCAGTTTATTTGACAAAGGATGAGAAAGAAACAAACACGAACTCAAAACATTTTTATTCATGATCAACCTCGAAGGATTCATGAAATTTGTCTTGCAGTCAACTCGAAAGATTCACGAAACAGTTTCTTGTAGAAGCTTGTGGCTTTCTTGTTGAAGTTCGAAAGATTCGCGAACAGAATCTTTTTGCGAAATATTTTGTTTCTTGTTCAAACCTCAGATGTTGCAAAATTGTCGTGAACAATTCGTGAAATCTTCTGGACTGTTTTTCAAGCTCACCTATAGCGAACAGTTTGCAAAAATATTCTGAATTTCTTCTTAAAGCTCAAAGTTGTCATCTGTCGCGAACAATTCGCGAAAGACGAAAATGTCTTGAAGAGACAAGTGGCGCAAATAATTCGCAAAACACGAACTTGAAACAAAGAGATAGATTATCGCGAATAATTCACGAACAAAAATTATTCGACCTTGGAAACAGAGCATCTATTTGAATATCAACCGTCATAAATGGTTAGATATCTACTATTACAGCATTGAAAGGCCAAAGGACCTATAAATAAAAGGCCAAAAGACTGTCCTATAGCAATATAAATACATGTGCACTACTTGTTGTAACTCAGTCAATCAGAGACACAACAGTCACAACAAGAGATGTATATTGATGAATCAGATTCAGAATTATAAAAATTTGTTTTTGATCAATAGTTTCTTATTGTCTAAATTGTCTTAAGTTGTCTCTTACTTCCGCATATGATTTTCGCACGCATATTCAATCAAGGCAAACACTGTTCTATTAGTATAAAGATCAGAAACAGACCCGATTGAAGACACTGATATTAGTTTGATTTATTCAAACTTTCATCATGTTCTCTGTGAGAGAATAATTACTATTTTTTTTTCTACATGGCATGCCAAACAATCAGCAGTGCATGGCTTTACCTGCACCACTAGGGCCAGCTAACAACCAGGTGGCTCACGTGAATTTAGCAGCGGCGGAACATGAGGCACAAGCATCACCTCAACCTGAGCAGCATCAATGGTATGGGCCGAATGAACCCTTTGTGGATCCTGCCATCAATGAATATTATGCGACCTATGCGGCTCAACCTCAGCGTCAAGGAGGTAGAAATTACGGCTGCTACGGATGCGGCGAAGGCCATAGAATTATAGAGTGTCCTTACAAGGGACAATACACATCCTTTTGCTGAGAATGCGGCTATGGACACTGCTACAAGAATTTGTAGAAAAAATAGTAATTATTCTTCCATAGAAAACACGATGCAAGTTTGAATAAATCAATATCAGTGTCTTCAATTGGGATTGTATCTGATCTATGTACTGATAGAACAGTATTAATTCTGATTGAATATGCATGTGGAAATTATATGCGTAAGTAAGAGACAACTTAAGACAATTTAGACAATAAAAAACTATTGATCAAAAATCTTATTTTTATAGCTCTGAATCTGAATCATCAATATACATCTCTTGCTATCTTATCTCACTGTTGTGTCTCTAATTAAGTGAGAAAGGCACTCTGTAAATCTAATCCTAAGGCTACTCGTAAGAGTGATGCACTTTTTGCATTGTCATCACCAATGATCACTTCAGCACTGACTGATGTCGCACCCTTTCCACGCTCACCCCATGCAGCTGTGCTAATAAACTGGACAATGACTACAGCCACTCACGATCTCTTACAGACAGCACATCCACTCTGTACTTTCCACATCTGCACACCTGTAGTATAATGTATATACATTGGATACCATTTGCATATTCAGGTTAATGAGATATAAGTGAATGACTAAATGAGTTGATGAGTTGATGAATGAGACGAAGTAGATGCCCTGCGCACTGATTCTTGATTGTCAGCAATAAGGTTTTATTCATTTATAGATTGCATAAGCTTCATAGGGCATGCGGTTTCGTCCGCTATTGTCTTGTGCTCTACCGCATTATTGACATGTATACATGATATACTTAATTTGATACAGTTCTTTGTTCTGCGTTCATCTGATCTTTCTAGTTGTTCTTTCTAGTAATAGATGACTAACATTTAGTCTTGTCTTTTGCGAATCATTCACGACTAATTATCAGTCGAGTACCGTCTAGCTCTTCGCAAATCATTCGCGATGAATAGTTTGTCTTACTATTCGCGACAAACCATTTTTTGGAAGCTTCATTCATTTATTAAAGGTTGGCTACATAATCAAGAACGACTGTGATTACCATCACTACCGTTTTGTTCGTTCTGATAGGCATAGTCATGCTTACGGAGAGAGTCATATAGCTCGTTCCACTGCGCACGAACATTTTATATTCGAGTTCGTTTCTTGTTCGAGTTCATGTCTTGTTCATGTTCGTCTTACCTCTTTGGGCTTATTTTTTGTTTCTAACATACGACACCTTTTTCTCAACTCGTTCATCTCTCTCTCTCCAACATGATATACCAGAGGAGGCTATAGCTATGGTGGATGCTAAAATTTGCAATCATGAAGCGAATGTCATGCCAGTTCCAAGGAAAAACAACAAGGATGAACCCAACTATGTGAGCAGAAAAGAAAAAAAGAAGGTGTTGGATTTCTTGAAGTCAGTCCAAATGGACCCAAACACATCATCATATGAAGAAGACAACTGATAATCCAAAGATTACGAGTCAGGCTAAGATCAATATGTTGAAGGAGGAATCTCGTCGAACGACAGTTCATGAGATGCCTGAGACCTTCAAGAACTACACCTTAGATGACGTAGTAATTATGATGCTGCAAGCCCAAAGAAAACCTGATCAAAGTCAGGAACCAGCAAAGCAAGTCTTTGAAGGACCTGTGCAAATGCAACCAATGAATCTAGCTGAGCCAGGTGAAGAAGAAAAAATCATGCATGTTGGAGAACAGTGAATGCCCACTCAATTCAAAAGACTACATTTGTTATTGCTGGAATACAAGAATTATTTTGCTTAGAGTTATAATGATCTGAAGGGTATCCCACCAACCATAGTCTACCATACTATACCCTTGGTGGATGGAGCAGTCCCCAAGGTGAGTCGTTACTATCGCTACAACTTGAACTATACAGAGCTGATCAAGCAAGAGTTGTAGAAGTTGTGAAATGCTGATTTCATTTATGAAATCGAGCACACTGAATGGGGGTCGCCAATAGTCATAGTACCCAAGAAGAACGACAAGATGCAGATATGTGTGAATCTTAAAGCGTTAAATGCAATCACCAAGAAGGACCATTTTCCCTTACCATTTACGTTAGTGTCCTAGATAGAGTAGCTGGAACAGAAGCCTATAGTTTCCTGGATGGCTTCAACAGGTGAAGATAGCGCCACAAGATCAGCACAAGACAACATTTGCCACAAAATGGGGGACCTATGCCTACAAGGTGATGCCCTTTGGACTTTGCAATGCCCCAAGTACCTTTCAATGAGTTATGCAGGCGGCATTCAAAGAGTATTTACAAAAATTTCTAGAGACTTTCTTGGATGATCTGTGCGTGCACGACTCAGAGCACTTATCCAACCTAGCGGAGTCTACTTTCATGGGTCATGCTAACTATTACAGGATCTTCATTCTAGACTTTGCGGAGTTAGCACGACCAATCTACAAACTCACAACGGAACCAATTGGACTGAGGAAGCCCTACAGACTTTTCAGAAGCTTAAATATGCATTGGTCTCAGTGCTAATATTATGCCCACCCAATTGGTCCATAGAGTTTCATGTGCATACAGACGCATCAAAGTATGTAGTGGGAGCTGTCTTAACCTAGCCAGGAGAACACAAAAAGAATTTTCCAATCCGATTTGCAAGCCGTCAGTTTAGACATTATTTGATAGCCACACATTTTGTTTTTAATACGGACCATCAACCCTTGATATATCTTGTTAATAAAACTTGCAACACAAGGAGAATCACTCATTGGTTGCTTCTGTTGTTGGAGTTTGATTTCCAGATAGTAGTTCACAAGGAAAAGCAACATTATATGGCGGACCATGTATCGCGAATCAAGAGAAAGGAAATTGTAGCCCTATCTGATGATGAGCTACCTGATGTTGCCTTAGTTTACATCGATATTGTACCAGAATGGGCCATAGATATAGTTGAATATCTAATGCGGGGCCAACCGGATAAGTCTTTACCCAAGACAAAACAACGGAAACTAATTTTGAAAGCTAGATGGTATTCTTTGAAGGTGTATTCTTTCACATGAGGCCACCCAAATCATTTCACTTTCGCATGAAGGCATGGGTGGAGGCCATTTTGCATCCGACATTAAAGTTTGCAAGATCCTGCAATCAAGATGCTGGTGGCCAATGATTCATAAGGACACGGATGAATACCTGAAGAAATGCCATGTGTGTTAAAGAGCTAGAGGCTGACAAGACTGAATTATGATCTTCTACATCCAGTTCTAGCTCAAGCGCCATTCAAGAAGTGGGGATTGGACTATATCGGTCCAATTCACCCTGCCGCAAGAAGTTCACAAGTCCGATATATTATCATGACCACAAATTACCTCACCAAGTGGGTCGAAGCCAAGGTAGTATGAATAGCTAACGCTAGAACAATTGCCAAGTTTCTATATGAGAATATCATTGTGCGCTTTGGATGCCCAATGGAGGTAGTCAACGATCATGGAAGTCATTTCGTCAATGAGACCACTAAGGTCCTATTGGAAGAATTCTTCATGATCCATAGATTCAACAGGTCTTACTATCCTCGTGGTAATGGATAGGCCAAATCATCCAATAAGATCTTGTGTAGCGTGATCACGAAAACAGTTGAAGCTAGCAGATCTAATTGGAAACACAAGTTACATGCTACTCTGTGGGCATCCAGGACAGCTTACAAAGGAAACACTGATCGAACACCATTTCAACTAGTTTATGGTCAGGATGCTATAATGTCAATAGAGTTTTTGGTACCATCATTAAGGATCACCGCAACCTTGATGAATCCATATCTCTACAATTACGCCATGAAGCACTGCATAAACTCTGTGAAACATGTTTACCAGCTGTACATGCATTACCAGCTGAGAAAGAATGACGCAAGGCATGGAACGATCACCGATTGCACAAGAAAGATCTTCGATTTGGAGATCTGGTCCTCATGTATAAGACCAAGGTGATCAAAGGAAAGAAAAGTCACAGGCGAAGGCCCATTCCGAGTAAAGGAGATCCTCATACATGGAGCCGTGAACCTCAAAAAGTTAGATGGGACACCTTTCAACATGCCCATCAATGGTAGCCGTTTGCACAAGTATTGTCTACCATAGTGAAACAGATCAGGGAGAGTGATGACAAGTCACAAAAAGTTCATCTTCAAGGTCATCACAACCAGGTCTAGAGGAATCAAGCCAGATCATGTCAGATCCATCATATTAGCTTAGAGCCCAATGAGGGCCTTTGTAAAAGATGTTTTTTTATTTTTTATTTTATTTTTGTTGCCATGTGGACCAATTGAAACCTTAGCTTCGGGGTTCTACGTAAAGTAGAGTTTTTCAAATATAAATAAAATAAAAACTTTTTAAATATATAGATGTTTCGTCGGGCAGCATGTGGAAATGCTATTGGTTGATGAGGCCTGCCCTTCCAGCTCATTACTATCAATATTAAGAACTGATAAGGCAACAGCTCCTTCTATAATCTCGCCCTCCTCTGTTTCAAGAAGGGCCTCAATGCCTTTTAAGACAAGAGAAATATCTGCTAAAAAATTGTCTTCCCTTGTATTAAGAAGGACTTTTATTCTTTTTTGATCATATAAAATAAGATCTGCATCCTGAGCAACCTGAAAGGCTGTTAAGGCAGGAGCAACTTTCTTTTGAGGGTCCTCGATTGTAGGTGCAACGCTTACACCGTACTGGGCATAGGTTCTGATCAACTCTTGTCGAAATCTATATACATCATCAAGAGTATATGGCTCAAGAGTGAACTGTCACCACAAAACACGAGAATCAGCAAATTACAAACAATGATAGTAAAAAAATATGAATCAGAATGAAATGAACTACAAATGAATAGAATATTACCTTTTCAATATCTACATCCACTTGTAAATTATACCATTCAAAAAATAGTATTGTACAGGACGAACCATGCACAAGTAAAAACGTCTTTTTCCTGTACACACTGCATACATAGAACGAAAATTAGTAATATTATGATAGAAATTTTATTTATGCTATGGCAATACATTTGAATTAAAAAAGGAATACATGCATATCAGAGATAAATTGAATATACCTTGAGAGATTTAATGGTTATCTCTCCAATTGAAGTTGTCGTTGTCGGTATTTCCCAAACGACATCATGAAGTAAGAAATCAAATTCTCTATGTGTATTTGCAGCTGAGTTTAATTTTGTACATAGAAAATTTGATACTATCTCCTTATTTATCTTTACAAAAAGAATGTTTAGGCTCCAATGCCGACTACAAGAACCAAAATACAAATATTGATAAATTCATATTTATGAAAAAATTCATTACTTATTAAAGCAATGAAACATGCAACAATCCAGATTAAAGCAACAAAAACAAAAGAGCAATCCTTACTTATTTTCATATGGAGCAAATAAATTTTGCCATAGGACTGCATTCGATAAAATAGACAACCTTTTCAAAATTGGCTTCTTTCGCCTTTACCGCTCCCATGAAAAATGGACTAACAACAAAAACTGTACCATGGGAATCAAAACTAATACTATTCTGCAAAAAAGAAACTCCGACCTCTACTATTACATCTGAAATTTCTGAGGTCTTATCACCTAATCTAAAGCTTCTATGTGTATCTGGAAGAAAAAATAAAAAAAAGTTGTCGAGAAGATCAATTTTGTTAGCTAGGTAGGCCTCGTATTGATTATAATGGTCAGAATAAAAAAAAATCTAGGCTGGATCATATGGAATTCTCACAAAAAGATTATGTACAGGAGCAGAAACAGAAGTGAAAACAATATTTACAGATTTCTTTGTTCTTTTGTTTAGCTCCTCTTGGGTAATCAACACCTTAAATGATGAAACCTACTGAGGAGTTGGACGAATAACAGGAGGAAGGGGGGTGAAGATTCTCGATCTGAGTCAGATTCTCCAACATCTGACTTAGAACTAAGGAAGACACGAGGTCTCTTGGCCGGGATACATCTAGGAGGAAGGGAAGCAGTTGGCCTTCGAGATCCAGCCTTCTTGGGGACAGGCTGCTTTCTCTTCCTCCTAGATGTAGTAGACAAGTCAGTCCTATCCAGAGGCAGGTCTCTGGAGGTGCTGGCATTATCAACATGCAGACAAGAATATCTGTCTCGAAGCCTTTTGAGAATGACAAAATCCTTTGGCATGATGGTGACACACTTACCATGCATTACAAAAGTCAAGTATCCTCCAAAAATTGGGACATAAAATCTTCTGCAGCACCCTGTAAGGCCTGCATGGCTGTCACGACAAAACAAACATTCAGTTCAAGTGACAGAGTGACATTCCGTACAGATCGGCTGAAAGGAGCTCTAGGAATCAACAATTCAGTTGATCTCTGGAGTTTTCTGATCTCCCTCAGCCAGACCTGCTTCCTGCCACGCCTATGGCTAGTACTAGGGTGAACAGGGGAATGGGATGGTTATACAGTGGTTATGGCACGGGCAGTGGATTTGGTCCTGGCCATCATTCTCAGAAGAAGAATATTAACAAAAAAAAGTTTGAACAAAATAAGAGTGGTTGAAAACAAAAAAATTTGCAATAAAAGGGCGCTAGAGATCGATACCAGAACTGAATATCGGTTTCGAGCACAAGATCTACACAAATTATTTTATGAAAAGAGATGCGTGCTCAAAAGCATCAGCTGATTCGATTATGTGTAGAAAGTTGCATGTGTCGAACTGCTACGCAAAAACCTATACATTTTACCAGGCATTATTCTGCATACAGATGAAAGTAGTTTTGTAGGTACTGTAGTCTGTGTTAAGAAACACGACTAAATATGTAGAATAGCAAACTATGATTCATGCACGTATCAGATGAGCAGACATGTATCGCAATATCGCAGCAAGATCCTTGCTGTGTAACTTGGTCTATGCACTACTTGAGATTAGGGTACGTGGGTTCCACCGATCCAATATTCTATCTGCCACCATTCCGCATACTAATATTTATCCTCCATCGCATGCATACACCTCCACCCAACCTACAGTCACTAACACGATGACCAACAAGAGAATTCGTGGCGCCGGCGCTACCCCTTCTTCATCGACTCCTCCCACTACTAGACGTTGGGCACTTTCATCCAGGACGTGGTAGCAACCATAACCTCATTGGACTGTCGGGTACTACAACTGACAACCAACAACACCCAGCTGCAAGCAAAAATCATGAAGTTGCAGCAAGAGTTGATGATAGCTCAGTAACACAAGCTCAACGGGCATCGGGAGATCACGAACCTGCAACAAAAAGAAGATGGCCTTATTCATCACATCCAGAACCTCTCCAAAGTGCTTACGAATGCTTCAGCAAAGGTGCAGGAGCTTCAATATGAAGCATTCCAAAGGTGCTAGGTGCAGCTCCAGATATATGAAGTAGAAAATACACGTCTGGGAGTGGAGGTGCAAGCACTACAAAGTGAAAAGCTCGTTTGGTTAGCTCAACCCACACCTGACACAAGGACACTATCTCAAGTGAAAACGAATCTCTTTCGACATCAGGTGCAGGTATATAGCCAAACCTTAAACAGCTACCAAGTGGAATTTGATAAATACAGGGCAAGTGCCAACTAGCAGCTCGCTCAGGCAAATCAAGCCCTCAAGGCCTGCCAACGGTTTATGGAACAGAGACCTCAACTAGCCCCGGTGGCAATTTCCATGCCACCCATCTTCGATGCTATACAGACAAGCTCTAGCCAGGACAAGGGAAAGCAAGCAACAATTAGTCCAGATCAAGGATTGGGTGCATAGGATCAAGGGCCCCTTGATACAGGAACGAACAATCAAGGTCAAGATCAGAGCCAAGACATGAGTCCAAGCCAAAGCCAAGAGGAGGGCCAAGCCTCCAGATCTAGCGGCTCGAGATCCATATCTGCTAGCCGTGCTTTCCGACGTCCAACGTCCGTGGAGGAGAAAATCAACGAGTTCCTAGCCAAGTATCCACACGAGTCCTCAAGAGGCGGCTGGCAGATATCATTTTCAGCATAGACCATAAAAGGCAACGAGCTGCAAGCACTCCTCACCCTCCAACCACAACCAGAGTGGCGGCAGCAGCTCTTCGAACGGGACCCTACGGCCATCAGGGCCTACGTGACTAGTCCACAACAACTAAGGGTGAACGCCCATTTCCTGTCATGCACATGACGATCCAAATGGGCGGAATGCGGAACCCCTATGGATAGGATCACCATTCAGAACTGTAATTGGCCGAGAATCTCTTCAGAACATGGTTGGGATGCGGATGTAGATGCCCAAAGGGCTCTCACCCAATTCTCTAGTAAGTATTTCAACTGCCCTGACCCACCAATTCGAGCGACAGCCACTTACTCCCGAGACTTAGAGTATCTAATGGGAATTGAAACGAAGTGGGATAATTTTCTCCCACCTATCTTCTTTGATCCAAATAAGGCGTTGGCCTCAGAGAAATTTGAAGATCAGCTTCTAGTAGCTCAAGTTTATTACTGAGCCACATTCATGGGCGATCCATGGACATGCAGATTCCAAGCATGGGTCGACCAAAGCTTGTCCACAAGTCCCTTCTCACGTGCAAGGACTTGAAGAATATAGACCGAATAAACTTTATGGAAGATGTCATTGGCTACTTGGTCCACCAGAGGCGGGCCAAGAAAACTTTGTATTGAACCGACAGAGTGCCGGCAGAGTGCTGAGGGACCAACACTACTTCAGGCTGTGGGTCCTATTGGGGGTATTCCCAACATATTGTAAAAAAATAATATCGGTTAATAAAATAAGTTACGAGGGCATGGCATCCTGTCGTATAAGCCCATGCCAATGCTTTTGTTGTGTGTTTCTATTTGCTTTCAATTTCTATGTTATTGTTTTAATAGTTATGGTTTCTCCATTAGCATGCATCTTGAGCTTTTGAGCTAACCTCCCTCTCCACTCTATCTCTCTCTTTCTCTCTTCTCCTTTCTTCTCTTCCCTTTCACCCAAATCATGTGGAATGTTAGTTTAGTGGAGTAGAGTTAGTGGGGGTAGTGTTAGTGGTGAGTAGAGTTAAGGAAGAAACTAGTAGAATAACTAAAAGTATCATCTTTGCATAGTTAGGTGCCTATCCTAGTAATCTAACCCTCTTTGACAAGCAGAAGGGTTGCTCACCAAACCATATCTACATCCCTACAGTGAGTGGCAAGTCAGATAATCCATTTATGGAATCATCTCTATTTTGCAATTGAATTTGGATCTTGCAAGTGATAGCAGATGAAAGGTGTTCCTGATCTTGTAGGAATGATTTGAAGAGGCATTTATGTGCATATGATTCCTTTTGGTTTAGGTTAGGTGAATGTTGTATCCTTGTGAAGTTGAGATCAAGGAGGCAATTCTAGATCCAATTTTTATGCAAATTCAAGCTAGTTTTCATTCTTGTTGACATTAATAGATTTGATTTGGCTTAAGATCAGGTAGGATCTTATTGAGAGGTTTTTTTTTTTAACTTTCTCAAGTCCCTAGATAGTGGGATAGCTAGTCTTCAATCATTTCTATTTTGCATCTATTCTTATGATCAAGATCTTTTTTAAAGATAGATGGCTTCAATAAATGCATATCTTTTAAATTCACATGATAGATTGAATGCTTCTAATTATTCAATTTGGAACCTAAGAATGGAATCAATTCTTATTTTACAAGATCTAATGGATATAATGAGTGGTGAAGAGGATGAGCCTATTCACTCTCAAGAAGCTACAAAATACAAAAGGAGGTGCAAGGTTGCTCTCCGTTGTATAAAAATGAATGTAGCTAATGAGCTTGTTAAAGAGGTAGGTGCTTGCACCTCATCTTATGCATTATTGCAAGAAGTTATCTCATGTTGATGATAGTGGTCAGCTTGATGCTACATTGTTTCGTCAACTAGTTGGAAGTTTAAATTATCTTACAACCACTCACCCCTGATATTTGATATGTTGTGAGCTTAATCAATCAATTGATGTCGTCACCTACATTAAATCATTGGAAAGCGGGAAAAAAAATCTTGAGGTACGTAAAAGGCACGCCCAACATTTGGCTTGGTTTACAAAAGGCAAAATGCTTTACCTAGATTACAAGGATATGTTGATGCTGATTGGGCTGGCAATGCAGATGATAGAAGGTCAAAGGGATGCTTTCAACTTTGGAAATGGTTATTTTCATGGTCTAGTAAGAAACATGACACTACTCTTCTTTTGACGATAGAAGCTGAATATAAAATATTGAGTTCTGCTATGAAGGCTGTTAAGTAAGATTGGTATGAAGCAAACACACCCCACTATTATCCTCAGTGGTAGCCAAAGTGGGATACAGTTGGCTAAGAATCTAGTATTTCATGCAAGAACTAAGCACATTGGAGTTAAATATCACTTTGTTCATGAAAAGTTACAATCTGAGTTCACATATAATTTCCTTCTAAGTTGCTAATTTAGCTTATTTAGTTATCTTTGACTTTAGGCCTATATTATATTTGATTTGATTCCAATGCCCAAATCACTTATTTTCAATGGATGTGTGTTAGATATATTGAGATTATGAGTCTAACACTATGTTAAAGTCAAAATTAAGCAAGTGTTGTTGCTATAAACCAATGCTAGAACCTTGTTCCTAACATAATCAATGGATATGGGCTTGAGCAAATCCATTCTAGAAACAATAAATATTGCATGATCTAATTATAACGGAAGCCACTAAAATGTGCGAATGATATGCATGGACTATTTTGGTCATTAGCATAAATTGTGATCAAGGTTCAAACTTGACTTTTAATTACATACAATTTTACATGATTACAACTTGGGAATTCACCCAAGTGCAATCTTCCTATGAAAGATCCAAGGTATATGTCCATCTTGTTTTTGCATAATGTCCATCAATTCCTAGGCCCTTTTTTCTAGAGGTTGTCCATCCCCAGTCATGGTCATTGGCACTTATTTTCTAGAGGTTGCCCATCCTCAATCATGGTGGAACAAGTCACTAGGTGATCAGACCCTAAGCCTTGTCCTGTTCTTTATAGACTCCTCTGAGCCTTCATTATAGACTTATAATAAGCCTTTCTTATAGGCTCTACTGAGCCTTCATTATAGACTTTGTCAAAAGCCTTCTTGTTTACTGTCTTTAAGCTTAAAAAGCTTCTTGTTTCGATTCTTGTTCTTCTGGCACTTTCTCGAGTACCTGCACATACCCTCAAACAGAGATCAGTCCTTAAACCCATAAGGCTTCTTATTCTTGTTCAAATTCTTCAGGTACGTCATGTGTACCTGCACATCCCTTGAAAGAAAGGGATGTGCAGGTACACTTCATAATACCATCAAACAGGTTCATCGAAGTTTCTTAGTTCTACAAGTGTCAATGCTTGTTACTCAATTCATTAAAGCAATAAATTCATACAATATTCTAAAAGAATACTGATCATTGATAATTCTATATCATCAAAATCTATCTGGGTTGGAAACTAGGAAAGTCTTTATTTCTAAGGAGCAATTTGTCTCTGCAAATTACAATTAGCATTAGCCTCAACACGAGTTAGAGAAAGAAAGATAGAGAGATATCAAGCAAAAATTGTGTGGATCCATACGACATATTCATGTAGCTTGAATTCTATCTAGGCCAAACTTGGCATTTGCATTTATGGAACAACATACTTGCATGGTACAATGTTTGTAGCAAGCCTAAAGTCAAGATGGATTATCTTTCCATTTCAACACTCCTCCTAAAGACTTGAACATGGATCTTGGTATTACTCCAAGATTGGCTCTATGCTTGATGAATGAACTCTTGCTCAAAGGTTTGGTGAGCATATCAGCAATACAAGATGATGTGTCAATGTGCTCCATGTAGATTTCCCCTCCAATGAGCTTCTCTCTCACGAAGTGATCTGCAACTTCAATATGTTTGCTCCTTGCATGAAATATTGGGTTGTTGGCAAGGGCTTGGGCTAAAATGTTGTCACACATGATCATAGGAAATCATCATCAATAATTATCTTTAGCTCCACTAGCATCCTCTTGATCCAAAGCACTTCCTTTGTTGTTGTAGTGAGTGCCTTATACTCAGCTTCACAAGATGAGAGTGATACAGTATCTTGTTTTTGGAAAGCCAAGATATCAAGTTTCCTCCAAGATATATGACATAAGCACTTGTAGATTTTCGATCTGCTCTATCACTTGCAAAATCCGAGTCAGAATAACCAACTATAGAAAGATCTTCACTTTTATACAATAAGCCATAATCAAGAGTTGAAGATATATATCTAAGCACTCTCTTGGCCATTTTACAATGACAAATAGTAGGATTTTGCATAGCCTGACTCAACTTATGAACACTAAAGCTTATGTCAGGTCTAGTTATTGTGAGCCAAATTAAGGAGCCTATAAGACTCCTCAAAAGAGTGATGTCCATGAAGGATCTTTCATCACCTTTGTTAGGGTCTTTTACATTTTGTTCCATAGGAGTTTCTATACTCTTACAATCTAACATATTGAACTTTTTTAACATTGAAAGAGCATATTTGGATTGACATACAAAAGCTTTATCTTTAAGAAAGTCAATCTCTAATCCTAATATGTAGTGAATTTTTTCAAGATCTTGCATCTTGAACTCTTTTCCAAGTGCAATCTTGGTTTCCTCAACCTACTTGATACAACTTCCTCTTAAAATGATATCATCAACATAAATAAGAAGGATGCAAGGCATGCACAAAGTGTAATGGACACATGCATGATGATTTGTACTTTGTTAGTTAGAACTAGTACACTTGTAAAAAGTTGGTAGAATTTTATGCATGGCAAGTGACAAATGTCACATTGACTCTAGATGTCATTTTGTAATGGATGGATGTGGTTCTACTTCAAGCTACCTCAAACTCCATAAATATGTGTAGCTCTCCTCACAATCAATGATGAAGAACCAAAGTTTTGTAGCTATCTCATGCCATTTTGGATCTAAACTATTTTGCTTGTTATCTCTCTACTTTTCTCTCTCTAACTTGTGTTGAAGCTAATGCTTATACACTGATATCTTGTACTTTTGCTCATTATTGATTCATTGCTATCATACTCAGTTGCTTAGCATGCTAGATTGTGGTTAAGCCATTTCTTCTGAACTAGATCTTGCTAATCAATCTAGAATCAGGTTACTGTGCCAATCACAAAGCTTAATTAGATCCATCATACTTGTGGACATTCCCCACATGTGTGAAATCTGGAAATTTTGTCAGTTACTAAGATTAAATCCTAGTGACTCGAGAAAGGTGTTAAGTCAAGAATACCATGACCTTGGAGCTTGCTTTAGTCCATATAGACTTTTGAAGAGCAAGCAAACTTTGTTTTTGTCATGGATGAACCCAATAGGCTGATCCATATAATTCTCTTCTTCTAGGTATTCATTTAAAAATGCATTAGAGACATCTAGTTGAAGAACTTGCCAATTGAAAAAACAAGCAATAGAAATTATGATTCTAGTTGATACCATCTTAACTGGAGCAAAAGTCTCCTCATAATCAAGTCCATCAACTTGAGCAAAACCATTTGCACAAAGCCTAGCCTTTCCATTTCAACAACAACTTGAGTTGATTCTTGTTTTTTGAAGGACATACTCATGCACATGATAAAATCACAAGCTATTTAAATGGATTAGACAATCCTTCAGAATGAATCATACATCCTATGTGAAAAAAAAAAATTGTAATAATTCTAATTTTAGATGGTACAACTACCTACACGCCTCCTATCTAATTTGGTAGCAACCTTAAAGGATGTCATATAATCAATTTTGAAGTTGCCTTGCACTCAGAATGATCCCATGCTAGAGTTGTTAGTTGATTATCAATATTTCACTTCATAGAGGTGCATTTATGGTGCCTAATGACATGTGTCCTTCTAGGCCTAGCATAGAAATCTTTTTTCTACAATACCAAGATTTTGATTACAACTTAGGACGTGTAATTTGGTGCTCTATTGTCTGAGTTATAGACATTAAAAATTATAGTACTTTTCATGTTCAAAATTCTCATCATTATTAAAAAAAAACACTAATGCATGTAATAAAGCCTCTGTAAATTGAGTGGAATCAATCGAGGGGTCATGAATAAATTCCTATGATAATTTAGGTCCTTGCGTAGTCATAAGCCATGAATGAATAATGATTTCCTATATGAGACCATGTTTTCTAAATTTTTAATAATATGATTGCATGTTTGCATGTCGTGCATGTTAGTTTTGTCAACTTAGTATTTCAAAAGTGATTAAGGTACAAAAATTGAAAATCGATTTAGTAAATTGTGAGTGTGATTGTTTTTTAAATTTTGCTTCTTTTATGTCAAATGAACTAATTTATTTAAAACGAAAAACTCGAAACCAAGAAGTGAGTATCTTAGTGGATAATAGATCAATTGAACTCTCATCGTGTGCAAAGGCTCAATTTGGAAACTAAAGTTGACAATCGTAGATATAAGGTATATCTAACTTCAGGAGAAAAATTAGAGACTCGGAATGTTAGAGACTTGTAATTTTTATGATCATAGGAAATCGATAAAATTTCATGTTTCAGATTTAGCACATATAGACATACTTCTAGGTTATGAATGATAATTCAATAAATATAATTCTTTGGAAATTGAATTTGAAAAACATGTCCTCTCCTTCAAAGAGGGAGATGAAGTAGTTACTCTTTTTGTCGATAATTGTGTACATCCATTTGAGATGATTTATACAATTGAAGTGGTGAAGAATTATTATATTGCATAGTATAAAGTGTATTCTTTGTTTTCCATGCCTATTTTGGAATTTTCAAAATGTACCTACATAGTTGTAATTTTCTATATCTAGGCACATTGTGAATTTAGATCAGAAACAAATAGAGAAGAATCGAATAAGAAGTAAATTCCAAGAAGCTTTTCCATCAAAATTACCTCTTGATTTACCACCATCTAGATTAGTAGACCACATGATAGAGTTAATTCCAAGTAGTCAATATGTTTACAAATAACTATATAGGTTTAGTTAAAAAGATTACTAACCAAATAGAAAATAATTACAGATGGGACATATCCAGCACAACAAGTCACCATATTTTTTGGAAGGAAAAAGAGATGGAGAATTCTAGATGTGCGTGGATGATAAGGGGTTATATAAGACAAATATTGAAAGTAAGTATCCATTGCCTAGAATGGATGACCTTGTGAATCATCCATGAAAAGATAAATACTTCATTAAGATTGATATCATAATAGAGTAATATTAGATAAGGATTCACCTAAATAACATATAGAAAACCAATTTTTTGACATGGTTCTCAATCATTATAAATTGCTAATGTTATCTTTTGAATTGACAAATATACCTCCAACATTTCAACAAATGATGAACAATCTTTATCGTCCATCTTCCAAAAAATGTGAGGCGATATTTTTAGATGATATACTTATCTACAATAAAATCCATAAGATGCATGTAAATTGTGAAAAATTGGCAAAATCTAGCTTGAATATTTTACATTTCTTGTAAGTATGGAAATCTCACACGTGTGGAGCATGTTCCCACGTGTGGAAAGTAGTCATAATCATGCTAGATCTATGTTGAGTTAGGGGTACTTGAACTTTTGGAGACATTTATCCACATGTTAATTGGAGATAGGACCAATATTGGCATTAGAGGCAAAATAGGCAAGCTAGATGATTGATAAGAAGGAGAATAATCCAACAGGTCGTACATCAATCCTTGGCAGTAGACAAAAATGTTTTGGCTTAATAAATTAAAAATTAAAGTGATTAAGTTTTCTGCGTTCTCAATGAGATAGCATACTATGTACAATTTGTAGACAAAATGATTTGCAGACATATCTTTTAGCTAGTAAGAAAATAACCAACATGATAGTGAAGTATACAAATAGATTCAAGCCCCAAAAGCGAAGTAGAATAAATTTTAAAAACCTAAAAAAAATGTAGCATGCCATGTGCTATCAATTTGATGTAATTTAAAAAAACTAAACTCGCATATGATTTAGTCGCAAAATGCCAAACCCCGATTGGAGGTATGGAACCTAATGAGGTGTTAGGAGGACCCTACCTTGGGTATTGGTCATTTTCCTAAACCAAGGGCCTCAACCTTGAGCCAAAATTACATAATTGGCCTTGGGCCAACGATTGCCATCACTTGAGGGTGAGGGGGACCTAGTAGGAGGGCGCACCTACAAGGGCCTCTTAATGCCCCTAAAGAACCCAAGAAGTTAGAACCAAGAACCATGAGTTATGGAAGGTGTCTTTTGACATTCCATGAGTTATGCAGGGCTCTTGGCTCTTCCTTTGCCTTCCCTTTTCTTATTGGCTTGTGTGGACATTCCATAGTGCTTTGGAGTGAGTCATAGGCCATCTATGAGAGAGGGGTAGGGCGCCCAAAGGAGGTGAGATTTCTTGTGTTGTTGTGACTTTATTCTCTAGTGGATTGAAAGTGAGTAGAGTGCATAGTATTGGCTTACTTGCTCTTATGAGGATCACCATCTTTGGTATGGGACTTAGATGGGGGTAGGATCTTGAACATGCTTGTGTTTTTGATGGTGATGATTGTGGTTTAGCAAGGAGGTGCTAGATAGGTCTTGCTTGAAGCTTGGATTTAGTGGTTGGGTGGTAAATTCTTGAGGCCATCTTGTTTGTCTACTTTTGGAAGGATTTGAGGAGCATTGGAGGAGAGGCACAATTGGAGGCTTTTGGAGGCATTGGTGGACATCTACTCAAAGGCTTGGTGGGCTGCTCTTTCTATTCGTTAAATGCAGTGTCATTATAGAGAGAGAGAGAGAGAGAGAGAGAGAGAGAGAGAATTCATATTTTCATAGTGTACTGGTGCTTAGGAATTGAATTCGAGTGAGTTGAACTCAAATGATTCGAGTTTTGATGACTCGAATTCTGATGACCAGAATTCTGGTGAGTTGGAGTGATGCTTAATTCCAACACCCCCCCCTTAAGCTTAACTCCTAGGATCCTGAATGAAATTAAACAAGCTTCATAATGCAACATGCTTTTCTCTTGACAGAGGCTTATTCTAGATCTCGGCCAACATACTGGCAGTAGGATCGTAACTTAATTCGACATGCGTATTCTGAACTTTCTCTCTAAGAAAATGAAATTGAACTTCAATGTGTTTAGTTCTGGAATGAGTTCGTGGGTTCAGAGATAGAGCAATGCAGCTTTGATTGTCGTAATAGAGTATAGTTGGACTGATTTGAAAGATCATAAGATCCTGAAGCAATCTTTTAAGCCAAATAATTTTCTTCATTGTAGAGGTAGTTGCGACATATTTTGATTCTGTGGAGGACAAGGAAATGCAATTTTGCTTTCGACTTACCAAACTACAACATCAACATTGACTTAGATCGAATGGATGAATGTTTGGTAGGTGTGTCGAAGACAACCATGAAGGGAGCGAAACAATTAGGCATCTGAGACAGCCATGCTTCTTTCAAGATTAGACATTCCAAATTGAATGAGTGTCAATTGAGAAAGAAAATTATCAAAAAGCATTCATATTGGAATAATACATAAGAAAATAGAGAATCTGAATTAATCTTATTGTGAATACAATAATCAGATCACGATACTATGCCCAAAAATGGTTCACAGTAGTGGCGCACTATGTGCAATGATCTTACTTAGCTAGCAGATTAAATAACTATCTCTATTTCTTGAATAGCTTTCACTCTCTTGGATATCTTTGATCCTAAGGAATCAGATAATTAAGACACAATGGAGTTCGCGAAGGAACTCCGATTCACTCTTCTCCACTTCTCTCATCATTTATATTTGTGAGTTGCCTTTATATATATACACATGAAACAATTACAATGACTATGAGGGCAACGAGCATGAAACAACGCAGTTACTAAAAAGTACTAAAGTGAACTGTAACGTGGTCTTTGTCGGCGGACAGGACAGTGTGGATGATGTGGACCTCGAACTCAATGATCTCAAACTTGAAGGAGGTCGAAGAAGATGTAGAACTCAAAGAATTCGATGTCAATCCTACTTCTGCTCCAGTTGATTGATTGCACAGACGTTCGACTTCAGAGAATAAGGCTACAGTGTCGTTGTAGAGAGAGAGAGAGAGAGAGAGAGAGAGAGAGAGAGAGAGAGAGAGAGAGAGAGAGAGAGAGAGAGAGAGAGAGAGAGAGAGAGAGAGAGAGAGAGAGAGAGAGAGAGAGAGAGAGAGAGAGAGAGTTCATATTTACATAATAAACTGGTGCTCAAAAATTGAATTTGAGTGAGTTGAACTCGAATGATTCGAGTTTTGATGACTTAAATTCTGGTGAGTTGGAGTGATGCTTAATTCCAATAGTCTTCGTGTTTTTTTCGGTTGAAACCATCATGTGGCGGTTATGACCTGAGGTGATTTCTGCCTTTGGGCGATTCCCTTGTGTTTTAGCAGGCTCAAATTTGAAAGCTAACAAAGGTTTGTGGCTCGAAACATTTAGTTTCTTCATCCAATAAGACTAGAGAGGCCAGGATTACATGTCCAATAGGATGTAAGCATGGATCTCCACAAGTTTTATATGTACTCTCTTTACCAATCATAATCTAATTGAGTTTTTGAGTCAGTTTGAGTGCAATCAAGTTTTGCTTGTATTTTTCTCTCTCTCTACCCGAGAGCAAATTGGTCTATTCTTTCTCTACCCAAGGAAAAGAGCTTAATTTTTCTTAGAAATTTCATGATGTACTTTTCCCATGTGTGAAATCACTTTGATTATCAATCTATGCATCTATCTTTGCCTCTTTGCCTTAGATTTTGACATAGATCTTGGATTTCAATCTAGTGTTGATCTAAAGTACATAAGCTTTGCTTAGGAGATCATTCTCACACACTAGGGCATTCCCACACGTGTGAATTTTCACATGGTATCAGAGCCTACCTAAGTGTTTGATGCTTGTTTCATCCAAAGTTTCAAAAATCTCATGAAAATCAAGATCTAGAGAGAGTTGTTTGCATCTCTCATGCTATCTCAAGCAAATTTGGATCAAAAGGATTCATCATCACAAGGATTGAATCATTTCTGACATTGTATGGATGTCCTTGCTCAAACATGTGTGATGGATAGCCTAATTCATTTGGTGGTTCTCTTCCATGTGTGATCCAAATCTAGAGCTTGATAGCTAGTTTCAAAGCTATTTGAGCTAGTTTGTGTAGCAATTGATTTCATAAAGATTGGATCTCCAAATCAAAAGTTATAATCAATTGAATCAAGGTGGGTAGGGCACCCATCCACTCATTGGAACAAGTTGTGCGAGAGATGACTTCCTGCGAGAGTTGAACCCTCGTAGACAGCCTGAACCCTCGCAGAACCTTCGCATAGCAGTCAAATCACCTTCTGAACTCTTGCAGACTTCCCTGAGGTCTTAGAATTTTCTGAAGAAGGTGCTCACCAAAATTTGGGTAGAAATGATCAAGGGAAAGTAGATTTCACCTAATACACACTCTAAATTCCACTATATAAGGGCTGAATTCGAGTCATTTGTCACCTTTGCTAGTGAAGCTCTGCCGAAATTTCCACTGAAAATACGAAGTTTTCTGTTTTCAACCAAAGTTCCTACCAGCTGTCATTTGCTCATATTAAACACCGATCTACGCTCTGAACTACAATCATTGTCATCCAACACTCATTATTCTCAGTTTTCTACTGTTTCCACATCTTTTTCCATTTTCCACCATTTTTTCTACTTTTCCAATTTTTTCGACCACTAATCATCCTTGCCAACATGGCCTCCTCATCCTCTGAAGACTCTAGCGCCAAACAGGTGATCCAGCGTGACATCCCTGAGGCCACATAGATTTGGCCTCTACCCTCATACACTCTGATCCAACCATGGCTACATACAGCCATCCCACTTCTAGCGACAATGGGTTTTTACCCGGCGCTCTTCCATTCTGAGATTAACATGGGCCTCGCCCTTCACACATACGCCACCTGGGACGAGGTCAAGGTTCGTTTCCACTTCCTGTACCAAGGTACCACGTACGAGGTCATGATTAACGTCGACTCGATGGTCACTGTTGGCATTATGTCCGGTGATCGTCAACCCATCTCCCATCGCCACACCAAAGCTCTGATCTAACCATTCGTCACCCAAACCACACCAAAAATTCCCATCCAGACTAACAATGGTTACCTGATAGACGCTATCACAGAACCCGTCATTCAGATGGTTGCGCATCTGTTGAATAGCTTTCTGGTTATTTCAACATTTCGCAAGGACAGAATCCAGTCTACGCTGCTGAGTCAGATAGTGGAATCCTTTCTGGAATTCCCTAACCTCTCCATTGTGCCATATGACTGGCATAGCTTCCTTATTCGAGAACTAACAAACTCCATCAAACCCAACAACCGTGAGCAAATCGCAGCAGGCCCTTTGTTGTGTAACTTTGTCTGTGTACTTCTTGAGGCAAAACTGCACGGTTTCCAATGCTCATCCCTCCTATCTACCCTTGTGCCACATACTAACTTTTATCCACCATCTCAATCATCTACCTCCTCCCAACCTGCAGTCATTAACACAACGGCCAGCAAATGAATGCGTGGCGCTGCCTCTACATCCACATCTCCACCTATTACCCGAAGACATGTCTCCACTGTCGCACTAACTACTCCATCAACCATCGCCACTTCTTCTTCTATGCAACCCCCCACTCCGATTTCTGTTGTCACTACCTCTCTTCATGTTCCATCCACATCTGTTTCTGTCTCCGTCCTCATTTCTTCTGTTGATACCACTCCTACTTCTCTTCTAGTGTCCACTACTCCATCCATCACCATCGCATCTTCCATCACTCCTGCCACCACCGTTGCTCCTCTCACATTCAATCCTTCTGATTCACAACTGTCTCCCGACACTCTGGCATGGATGCAAGTTATCAATTTTTCACCCCCACGCCAGACACTTTCTGCTCCATCCTCACCTTCTTCCATACTCCACACCACCCTTCATTTCCCCACTGTTCCTCCCATCCTCTCGTTCGGACAAACCGTCCTCATCCCTGTTTCCACAATTGTTTCTCACACCCCACCCGCTTCGCCAACAAAGGTTGCCAAGGGCAGCCAACCGCTGCCTGATGACGCATTTGTACAAACAATTTTTGTAGCATCACCAGATCGGACTGACCCTACCACCCCAGAGACAAATAAAAACCTGATTGGAGACAATGACGATGAAATTCCACCAGTCGTCGGGGCTGATACAACACAAGCCCCTCCCAGTGCAAGTGTACCAGCTGCTCCCACAGATCTAACGACAACGTACCAAACTCTAGGAAAATACATCCTGGATGTGGTAGCGGCCAAAGCTATCTGGAAAGTAGGGTACTACATTTGGCAACGAGTAATATACAACTGCGAACAGACCTCACCAAGCTGCAACAAGAGCTGATTCTGGCTCAGCAACACGAACAAGCAGGGCACCAGGAGATTGCCAGGCTGCAGTAGAAGGAGGAGGGCCTAAACAAATGTATTCAAAGCCTCTCCAAAGCGCTGACTGAGGCCTCCACAAAGGTGCAGGAGCTTCAAGCTGAAGCATCCCAATGGCTTGTGCCCATCCAGACGCAACTTACACTTTTGGAAACAGAGAACATGCGCCTGGGGATGGAGGTCAAAGCATTACAAGACAAAAAGCTCATCTGGTTAGCTCAATCTGTATCGGACACAAGGCCGCTTTTCCAATCAGAGATGAATCTTCTACGGGGTCAGGTGCAGATTTATAGCCAAAGCCCTCAAGGTGTGCCAACAATACATGGAAATGACGTCCCAGCCCACCCCCATGGTAATTCCACCGCCACCTAATTTTGACGCTGCACAGACTAGTACCAGCCAAAATCAAAGCCAGCAGGCAGCAGGGAGATTTCAACAAGATCAAGGGTCTGAAGGCCAAAACCAAGGGCAGACAGATGCGGCTGCTGAGACGCGAGACCAGAGCCAAGGCGCAACCACCAGCCAAGGCCAAGAAACATCATCCAGAGGTTCGCGTACGATATCTGCCAGCCGGGCCTTCCGAAGACTGAAGTCCGTGGAGGAGAACATCAATGAATTTTTATCCAAATATTCCCACGAGCAAGGGGCGGCTGGCAGATATCATTATCAGCTCAGACCATCAAGGGAAAAGAACCGCAAGCCTTACCCGCCTCCAACCACAACCGGAGTGGCGACAACAGATATTTGAGAGAGACCCTGCGGCCATCAGGGCTTACGTGACGAGTCCGCAATAGTTATGGGTGAATGCGCATTTTCTGCCATGTCCAAAAAGATTCAAATGGGTGGAATGCGACACTCTTCTGGATCAGATCACACTGCACAATTTCAATTGGCCAATCATCAAATCCGAATATGGGTGGACTACGGATGTAGACGCCAGAAGGGCTCTCTCCACATTCGCCAGTCACTACATCAATTGCCCCGATCTCACAGTCCGCGCGGCAGCCACTTACGCCCGGGACTTAGAATATTTAATGGGCATTGAAACAAAATGGGATGATTTTTTTCCCTCCATATTTTTTGATCCAAATAAGGCGTTAGGTTTCGACAAAGTCAAAGACCAGCTGCCAGTCGCTCGCATATATTATCGAGCTGCATTCCTTGGAGATCTTTGGACAAAACGATTCCAAGCATGGGTGGATCAGGAATGGCTGACAAGAGTCCACAAGTCCTTCCACACGCCAAAGGACTCAAAGAAACTGGACCATCTCAACTTCATGGGCTATCTGATCCACCAGAGGTGGTCCAAGAGAACGCTATTCTAAACCGGCAGAGTGCCAAGGGACTAGCACTACTTCAGGCCGTGGGTCCTGTTGGGGGTATTCCCAAGAAAGTGCAAATAAATAAAATCCTCTAATAAAATGTGTTGCGAGGGCATGGCATCCTGCGTGTATAAGCCCATGGCCCAATGAGCACGCAATTAAAGTTGTAAATAAAATAAACTTGACTTGGGCCTTGGAATTAAAATAAAACTAGAGGCCCAATGTCATTTTTAAACTTAGAGATCACTTTTTAGAGTTGGGTCCAAATTGGGACTCACATGAATCTTGTGATTTCTAATGTACTTTTTGTGGACCCTTGGATCAAGTTGGATCCAAGATGAATGGATAGGATCATTGTGAATATTAGCCAATAAAATTGAGGGGCAAGGGCCTTCCCCATTTTATAAAAAGGCACCATTTGTACACTATTTTCATGCTTAATGAGAAGGAGAAAACTCTACCATTTTTGGAAGAGAAGCATCCTCATTTGCTACTAATGCTCTTGATTGTGTTTTCCATTGCTTTCTATTTTCATGTTTATTGTTTGCCATAGTGAATGCTTTTCCATTAGCAAGCATAAGGAGCATTTGAGCTAACCTCCACCCTCACTCTCTATCTCTCTCTTTCTCTTCCCTTCTCAATCTCTCTTCTTCTCCATTCCTTCTCTTCAACCAAAACCAAGATGAATGTTAGTGTAGAGGAGTAGAGTTAAAGAGGAGTAGTATAGTGGTGAGTAGAGTTAAGGGAGAAAGTGAGAAATCAAGTAAAAGTAACATCTATGCATAGTTAGGTACTTATCCAGTGATCTAACATTTGTTGATAGGTGGAAGGGCTATACTACGAGAGATCATCGACCCCACACTACCCAAAGATGCACCACCACCACCGCACTAACGACTCCATTAACCACCGCCACTTATTCTTCCGTGCACCCATCCCCTTCCGTCTCTATTGTCACTACCCCTCTTCCTGTTTCATCCACAATTGCTTCTGTGTCTATCCTCATTTCCTCTGTTGATACCACTTCCATCTCAGTTTTATTATCCACTACTCCGTCCATCACCATCGCATCCTCCATCACTCCTGCCGCCACCGTTGCTTCCATACCATTCAATCCGTCTGATTTTCAATTGTCTCCCGGCACTCTGGCATGGATGCAAGTCATCAATTTTTCACCCCCATGCCAGACTCTTTCTACTCCATCTTCATCTTCTTCCATACTCCACACCACCCTTTAGTTCCCCTCTGTTCCTCCCATTCTCTCGTTCGGACAAACCGTCCTCACCCCCGTTTTCACAGTTGCTTCTCAAACCCCACCTGCTTCGCCAACAAAGGTTGCTGAGGGCAACCAACCGTTGCCTGATGACGCATTTGTCCAAACAGTTTTCGTACCATCGCCAGATCGGGTTGATCCTACCGCCCCAGATGGCATAAGGTCCAACGAGAACCTGATTGAAGATGATGACGACGGAACTCGACAAGTCATCAGGGCCGATACAACACAAGCCCCTACCAGTGCCAGTGTACCGGCTGCTCCCACAGACCTAATGACGGCGTACCAGACTCTGGGCAAATACATCCTGGAGGCGGTAGCAGCCAAAGCTATATTGGAAAGCAGGGTACTACATCTGGCAACAAGCAATACCTAGTTGCAAGCAGAACTCACCAAGCTGTAGCAGGAGCTGATCCTAACTCACCAGCATGAGCAAGAAGGACATCAAGAGATTGCCAGGCTGCAGCAGAAGGAGGAGGGCCTCAATAATTATATCCAAAGCCTTTCCAAAGTGCTGACAGAGGCCTCCGCGAAGATGCGGGAACTTCAATCCGAAGCGTTCCAACGGCTTGCTCCCATCTAGGTGCAACTAAACATTTTGGAAGCAGAGAAATATGTGCCTGGGGGCGGAGGTCAAAGCCCTATAGAATAAAAAGCTTGCATGGTTAGCTCAACTTGCACCATACTCAAGGCCGCTATCTGAATCAGAAATGAATCTCTTTTGGCGTCAGGTGCAGGTCTATAGCCAAACCTTGAACAGCTACCAGGCAGAGTTTAATAAATATCAAGCAAGCGCAACTCACGAGCTCGCCTAGGCCAAACAAGCCCTCAAGGCTTGCCAAAAATTCATGGAAACGAAGGCCCAACCCACCCCCGTGGTAATTCCACCGCCACCTATTTTTGACACTACACAGGCCAGTACAAGCCAAGACCAAAGCCAACAGACAGTAGGGGGATTTAACCAAGATCAAGGGTCCGAAGTCCAAGACCAAGGACAAATAGATACGGCTGCTACGATGCGAGACCAAGGCCAAGGCGTAGGTACCAGCCAAAGCCAAGAGGAAGGACATGCCACATCGTCCAGAGATTTGCGCACGATATCTGCCAACCGGGCCTTCCAAAGACCAAAGTCCGTGGAAGAGAAAATAAACGAATTCCTATCAAAGTATCTCCACGAGTCATCAAGAGGCGGTTGGCAGATATCGTTTTCAACTCAGACAATAAAGGGCAAGGAATTGCCTCCAACCACAACCAGAGTGGCATCGGCAGTTGTTTGAAAGAGACCATGTGGCCATCAGGGCCTACGTGACAAGTCCGCAACAATAATGGGTGAACACGCACTTCTTGCCATATACACGACGATCCAAATGGGCGGAATGCGGCATCCCTCTGGACAAGATCACACTTCAAAATTTTAATTGGCCAATCATTCCATCAGAATATGGGTGGACTACGGACGTAGATGCCAGAAGGGCTCTCACCACATTCGCGAATCAATATATCAACTGCCCTGATCCAACGGTCTGCGCGACAGCCACTTACGCTCGGGACTTAGAACATTTAATGGGCATTGAAACCAAATGGGATGATTTTCTTCCCTCAATATTCTTCGATCCTAATAAGGCACTAGCTTCTGACAAAGTCGAAGATCAATTGCTAGTCGCTTGTGTATATTACCGAGCTGCATTCCTTGGAGATCTCTGGACGCGCCGATTCCAAGCATGGGTCGAAAAAGAATGGCTGACAGGAGTCCACAAGTCCTTCCACACGCCCAAGGACTCGAAGAAACTGGACCGTCTCAACTTCAAAGAAGACGTCACGGGCTAGATGATCCACAAAGGCGGGCAAAGAGGACGCTTTACTGAACTGGCAGAGTGCCGAGGGATCGGACTACTTTAGGCCGTGGGTCTTGTTGGGGGTATTCCCAAGAAAGTGTAAATAAATAAAATCGTCCAATAAAATGTGTTGCAAGGGCATGGCATCCTGCGCGTATAAGCTCATGGCCCAATGAGCACGCAAGCCTAAGTGTAAATAAAATAAAATAGACTTGGGCCTTTGAATTAAAATAAAACTAGAGGCCCAAAGTCATTTTTAAACTTAAAGATTACTTTTTAGAGTTGGGTCCAAATTGGGACTCACACGAATCTTGTGAATTTCAATGTACTTTTTATGGACCCTTGAATCAAGTTGGGTCCAAGATGAATGGATAGGATCAATGTAAATATTAGCCAATAGGATTTTGGGGCAAGGGCCTTCCCATTTTATAAAAAGGCACCAACTGTACACTAATTTCATGCTTAATAGAGAAATTTTTAATAATTTTGATAACAATGTAACCATTGCATGGTATAGTCTCCCAGGACTACCGTTTGTCGTCAATAAGAGTTGGGTGAAAGGCTACAATCTTCCAAAGGAGAGAGGGGATATGAATAGGAGGTTAATTTATTTCTTGTTTGATATTTTGAAGGCCGGGAATACATTCAACCAACGTCGGTTGGAGGAAAACTGACCTCAGCTTGGATGACAATATTTGTACGGAGGCACGTGCAGCACAAAAGCACGAGGAAAAACAATAAGAGCACCCTGAACATATTTGTGTGTATATATATATATATATATATATATATATATATATATAATAGACCATGAATCAAGTTAAGTGATTTTTTCAAGAATCGTTACTAGAATCACATCTTTGTGAAGCGATAGGAGGTATCATAAACAGTCTGGGAATGATGATTCCACTCAAATCTCATAATTACAATTTTGAGTATATAAGAGGGATTTGGATGTATTTTGGAAATCAAGCATCAATACATTGAGGATAATTCTCATATTATCTTGACCGCATGGACCTCAATGAAATTCAACGATGACCATGACAATGACGACGTCAAGAAGACATGGATTCGGTGGAAATGGAATATTATCTTCCCATGAATTACCAATCATTAATGCAGAATAGGCAACAGGAGAGGATGGAGTTAGAGCGGCACGTGTTGGAGCGTCAGAGATTGGCCATCAGTAGCAGGGACGTTTGCAACAAGAGAGACAGGAGCTACGAAGTCAACAATTGGGTTGTCAGCAAATAGAGATGCGACAACCTGAAGAACAGCAGAACCACTCCTTTGAAATTTGGAATGCTGGATATCAAGTTTGGGGAATTAGAGTCTTCTATTGGATCTTCATTATTCTCATGTTGTTTTATATATTGATCGAGTTCCTATGTACATAATGTTGAACAACTAATGGGCTAGTTTCTTAGCTTACAACAAGTTGTAGTAATCATATGAGGTATGGTTTCTAAGATTTAGAAGGATATTGTGGGGCTGGTTGGCATTTTGGTAACCAAACCATCTACGAGTTGCGATTACGGGTATAATGATGAGATATACGACGAGTTCACATTACAGGATGAATGGTTATATTTTTGCGCACGACGAGTTCACGTTACGGTTTGAACGATTGTAATTTTGTGATCCTTCTTACGGGTTTAACAGGTTCGAATGCCTAAAGGACTTTACGATCTCAAATGTATTTCTAAGAGTACATTTAATTACGTAAAGATACTCATTACGGTAATTACGTTAAGCTACTTTTTGGAGTTTATAACACTGCACGCTGCAATTAAATGGGTTGCTACTCGTGTTGATACGACAGGACTATCACAAGGTGTAAGTGTCCATCTTATACAACGGCGCATGGGTTAGGTTAGCGATTAATAGAGAAGTTCTAAATTAAAGCAATGAGTCACCAAATTCGATGTTATTCTGCACAAGCACTATTGATGTTGCATAATTATGTTTTTTACTAGCAAAAGTGTTTGGCGACCGGTAGCGATGGCGACTATTAGGAAAAGCTCTCGGTTCATAAAACGCATGGAGATCAAGACGGAAATCATCAAAGATTACCGCAGCAGTTGCGGCTAGACCATTTATAGGAGTTTCATCTGAAAAAAATTGTAGAAGAGACAGCCATAGAATTTTTGACTAATGTAAAAAAGGAGTCGAAAGATAATGGATCCACACAGACGAGGTATGACTATATCCATCATGGAGCAGACATTTACAGAGACTCTTGAATTACCTGTCCAAGGGGACATAGATGATATTCCTTCAGTGCTGATGTCAGAATTCTTTTACAAAGAAGCATTTAACAAAGAACAAGTTATAGGTTGAGTCTCTACTGACCGTCCTCTTTGGGGGCTTTGGGAAAATGGATAAATCAGGTAATCTTTGCACGCCACACTAATCAGTACATTTCAGTGATGAATTTTACTCTGATCAAAGCCGCATTGGATGGTGTTCCTATTCCTTGGGAAACGCTCACTTACAAGCAACTTAAAAAATGCTTGGACGGGGCTCGGAAGTATAGTTAGTGGGGTGCACATATTACTAAGATGTGTGAGGCCTTCGGAGTGTTATCAAACGAAGAGGTGAAATCTTTACAGAGTATTCCCACTTCTATTGCTATAGTGAGTAGTGTGGTATCAGTATCCAGGGTGCAGGGAGATGAAGAGGACGTTCAGTCTGATTCCTGTAATTTTCAAGACCAACTCGGAGTGGCTCAAATGGATGAAATGGCTAGGGACATGGATTCGACACCACCTACGCAAGCTGATGATAGGATAACTTCTAGTCCAAACAAGGAAGCAGACATTACTCCATGTATTCAGGCTACTCAACGGTGGACGGATGGGGTACCATCTCTTTCAGAGGCGCATTGAGATGAGGACCAAATCAGGGAGTTCCTGCGCACAGCAACTGAGTTTTCACCCGGGGTAAAACCTGCTATGAAATTTCTACAGAATTACTTTCAACTAGAGAAGGAGGCGTCTTATTGGAAGACACTGTATGAAGAATAGACCGCAAGATTGCGACTCACGGAAGAGGAACTGCCCAAGCCACGCCAGTGCCAATCGCAAGTAAAAGAAAAAGATGCATGCATCAACAAGCTCAGAGAACAGTTGCAGAGGACTACAGATGATAATAAGGCATTAAAGGAGAAAAATGCTCAATATTTTGAGAAAATCACAAAACATCAGTGGGAGACCAATGCTTTGCAAACATATAAAGATGTTATTGAGTATGAGTGGGACCTGCTGCAATCTCAATTGGATAATATCATGGATGGTGGGCCGGTATGGATTGACAGTGTAGGTCTGAAGGAGTGGGCCAAGAACATCTTATGCACCCGGGTTACTGAAAAGATTGAAATGTTAATGGATGAGCAGAGCTTGTTACGAGAAGAGAATTTATAGCTGGAGAAAGAGCTAGCAGAGAAACAGGGTTATCTGCCGACTGTGCAGCACTGTCAAGATTGGCTGAATCGCAAGGAAGGTATACAAGCACATGCCAACTTACAGCTGTTGAATAGCAAAGAGGTCTTCCATAAGCATCCACTAACTTATGGGATTAGTTTAAAACTAGCCATTGTAAGGCTTTAGAAACTTCTAAATTAGAACTTAGAACTTTTAAGTTTCTAACTTGGGACTTAAGATAACTTAGAATCTTTCCAAGCTTAAGTTTCTTAAGTCTAAGTTCTAATCGTAAGTTTAAGTTATTTTATTATTTTAAGCTTCTACCCATGGAATTACAAAACACATGCCATAGTAGAAGTTTATTGGCCAATACTCATACGTGGGCTTACAAGACACATGCCATGGAGTTGTATTTATTTTTTCATATTTTCACTGTGTTTGCATAGTTGTTAATATTATCCCCCTTCTTATTGGATTGGTGGTCCCACACCAATCGAAGCTTTTTCGTCTTGGATCTTTTGAACTTCTTGGAGGTGAGACTGTTGTTGGCGGGTTAGAAATATTTTGTTACCGATACCCTCCATCATCTACCAGCATAATTTATTAAGGAAGGGCAGTTGCTTGTAATTATGGAGCATGCCTTCCAGCATTCCATGGATTTTTTACAATTCGATCATGTCGACATGAAGCGGCAAAGTGAGGGCTGCTCGGTAATAAAGCCGCACAACGTTGATATGATCGTCTTCAGTCTACAAGGGCTTGTTGATGTCTATGGCAATTGGTGAGAGCCCCCTATCCCAATATCCTTTGAGTTCTGCCAAAAATGCTACCAAGCCGCAATTATCTGCAAAATATCGTACATCACGATCCGAACTGCCATGGTGCTTTTGGTGAAATACACGGCAATTGGTAATCATATCATCTGCTGGGTTTTTTGTGTTTACACCTGTGATCTTGGGCCAGTAAATCTTATTTTTCAGCTTCTTGGTTGGAAATGGTTCTTGACACGCCAACGGATGATAGTATGGATTGATGCGCATATATGCAAGTGCGTCGAGATACCATTCCATGGATGTTTTGCTTTGTAAAAATAGCTGATGGCGCCAAGTAGGTTTTGGGTTTAGGAGTTTTACTGCTTCCTTGTTTGTTTTGTAGTGGTCAAGGTTTGACAAAATGTAACCGCCTCGTTCCTTGGGTGGATAATTTTTTACGAACTCTTGGGAGATGAGTTGCTCCTTGCTCAGTGCATTTGGAGAGATCCGGTGCCTTATTGTTGGTGCTTCAGTAGCTAAGGTGTATTTAGTTTGTGTATCGGGTTTAGGAGATAGAGGAGGTGAAGGGTTAGATGCAGCGATGCGTTGGGATTCTGGAGAGAATTGGCGTGGAAAAGGAAAGTTAGTTTGGTTGATGGTTAGAAGCGGTAGATGTGAAATGGTTTTGGGAGGAAGTATCACTAGTGCCTTGAGGATGGGTTGGTATTTGAGCTGTTGGCACTTGAGGCGGTCCTTGAAACGATGAGCCTTGATTGGTTGGTGGAGGCTGTTGAAATTTTGTCCCATCGCCACCATCTGATCCATCATAATGCTCTGCATGGACAGAAGGTATTGATTGAGCAGTTGCCTTAAATCTTTCCTCCAAGGTCGCAATATGTTGGTTGAGGGCCTCGACGAGAGTAGTATATGATTGTTGCATTTTGGAGTGCTGCTCTGTCGTGGCTTTTAACTTTTGTGCCAACTTTTGATATGCCACCACTGGAATCTAAGTTTCCTCGAGAATAGTTGGTGGTGCGAAATCATTGAAATCTACCAATTCCAATTGTTCCTTCATAGCAAAACATGTTGCTTGTGCATCTGCTAAGGCCTCATCTCGTTCTGTTGTAAGATTGTCAATGGCAATTTGCAGGTTAGAGGCCTTCAGTTGGATTTGGCTCCATAGATGGGTAAGCATTTGCTGTTGTTGTTGATTATAGGCGGTGAGATTGTGAATCTGCTACTACTATTGCTTGCATTTCGCCTCCAACTTTGCCTTTTCCTTCTGGAGATCTACCATGGCTCCATCGTCGAACTGCCTCATGGTGTATTGACCGCCTAAGATGCCGAATAGGTTGTACTGGAGCTCATTTACCAACCAAACTACTTTTTGGGCGGTTAGGGATAATTACTCCCAAGAGCCAATGTCAAGGAGTGTGCGTGTATAATTAAAATATGGCATGGGATTGAATGGAAGAAAATTTGGAATGGGGGGAGATGTTGGGGTGTGAGAAAATGCAAGGGGAGGTGATTGTGGGATGATAGGAGATGATTGTGGTATGATAGGAGGGAATGTGGTGGAAACTGAATGCATGTCGGAGATGTGTGGCGTGGATTAGTGGTGATGGTAGTGGATGTGATTTGTGTTAGTAGCTGTAATGCAAAGTCAGCTACATTGACTATAGAGTCAAGTAGGTTGGAAGAATGTACAGGTGAGGGCTTGCAGGGGGTCATGGAATCAAAGCCCGTGTTAAGTGTGAATGAGGGGGTAGATGTGGTAGTAAGTGGGAGAGATAATGGTGGAAGTATGGTAATGCTAGTTGAAGAGATGACCTAAACTACTTAAGTTACCTGAGTTGGCTGGACCCTCCCAAATGAACCTGAGCCAGAAGCTCCTGCATCCACAAAGCTGTCTACTGTTGTGACTACTTGTCTTCTTTGTTGGGCCTATTGTAGTAGGGCCTCCTGCTGCGCAATGTTAAAAATTCACAATTCTAGCTTGACTAGTTTTGGTCATATGACTTGTAAATAGTTAGATGGTCATGATGTGGCTTGTCACACGTGCCAAATAGCATAGGATTCCATTCATAAGGATGTTCTCAAGTAGACCTAAGTGTTAGAACCTTTGGAATGAGTCCAAATTATGCTTAGATACAAGGGAGAAAAAATAGGAGCTATTTTTGGTAATTTTTGCATTGTTGAGGGATCTCCAAGATTCCAACCCTAACTTGGTAGGGATGAAAGATCCACCAAAATTAGCATTAGGGATAGGTTTAGGGCTACTCATACCTGCCCAAAACCGTGATGGATCTTGTATATATAGGTGATGATATCTCACCAAAATCAATCAAGCAATTTCATGTTTTTTCTCTCATAATGGTGCAATTGCTCTCTATGTTCATAATTGTTTGAGTACTTGTGATTACTAATGATTATAGGATTGAATGTAGGTCTGGTGTACAGTACTCAGACTGTGGGAGGCCATACTTTCACACGTGTGAAGCCTTCTTCAAGGATTTGGGCCATTTAGTGAGGTTCAAGCATAGATTTTTGATGGATTTTGATGGTTCAACTTGTGCTAATCTTATGAAATCATAATCTATTGTTTCCCTCATCATTTCAAGTGTTTTAGGATCCTTATTTGCTGTAATTTTTACATGGTATCAGAGCCTAAAGGTTGAAATGAGCTAAATCCTTGGTTTTCATTCAATTTGATCACAATTTTTGATCTAAATCTTGTGTAGATTGGATCTTAGCATCTAGTATTGATTCTAGAACTCAAAGTGAGTCAAATACATTGGAGATTGGTGTTGTGTGACTTCATTTGCAGGTGTTTAGGTGTCTAAACCAGAGGCAAAGTTGAATTCAATTCACATTACCAAGATAGCAAGTTTTGCTTGCTCCAAGCATTGATTTCTAAGCGAGTTTTGGAGGTGATTTCATAGAGGAGGCTTTCTAGCATTCAAGGAGAGGGAATATCAGAGTTTTGGGGACTCTTCAAGGCTGTTCTAAGGTGTAGTAGGCACCTCCTAAAGTGATTTAGGTTCAGTCCAACCATTGCTTGACTTATGCACCAAAATAGATCAATTTTTCATCAATTTTGATCATTTTTTGCTTGTGATTGGATAGTAGATTGTGTTGCATCCTCATTAAGTTCCATTTAGATCTTTTACAAGTGATTTTGGAAGTATATTAGGTTGCCGAAATTCACTCTTGATCAGATCATTTGGAAGCTTTAATGTTCTTTATAGAAAGAGGGGCAATTCTACTAGTATTGTCTACTTCAATCAAGCAAGTGCACTGTTTCTAGTATTCTATGATTTGATTTTGTTAGAGATCATTCTTAGATCTTTATAGGAAGTCTATTACTGATCTTTTCAGGTCCCTAAGAAGTGGGATAAGGTAGACCTTCAATCAAATCAATAGAAGTAACCTTCATTTGTGTCAAGTCCTTGATTAGGAGACTAGATGGCATCTATAAATGCATATCTTTTGGATACTAATGAAAGGCTCAACAAAACTAACTATTCCATATGGAAAGTTAGAATGGAATCTATCATGACCATGCAAGATCTGATGGAAATTGTAAATGGTAAGGAGGGTGAACCTATTCATCCTCAAGAAAAAGCCAAATACATCAAGAGGTGCAATGTTGCACTACATTGCATAAAAATGAATGTTGCAAATGAACTCTTAAGAGAGGTAGGAGATTGCACTTCAGCTCAAGATGCTTGGGAGACTTTGCAAAAGGTCTATGAATCCAAGAACCAAACTAGAATGTTAGCTTTGAAGAATCAAATCTATAGAAGCTATCAAAAGAAAGGAGAGAGTGCACATACTTTTGTCCTAAGAGTAAAGGAATTGAACAAAGAGCTAGCCTTTATAGGTGACCCTATCAAGGATGAAGAGCTTGTTCAACTCATATTGAATGGACTAAGCTTTGAATTTGACAATTTGGTTCAGGGATATGCAATTATGGGTAAGCTACCCATACTTGAAGAACTCCAAGGCACGCTCATGGCCGAGGAATCAAGAAGGAGCCAAATGCAAGAGAGGATGGATAGGCTTTCCATCCAAGGTGGAGATGACCAAGCTCTCTTCACCAAAGGCAAAGGCAAGTCCAAAGGCAAAGGATCAACATTCAAGAAGTCTACAAAGCTTGAGGATCAAGAAGGACCCCCAAAGGCATCTCCATCAACCACCAAAGTCAAGAAGGACAAATCAAAGGTGAAGTGCTACTATTGTAGCAAGATGGGGCATTATGCCTCGGAATGCTTCAAGAGGAAGCAAGATCAAAGCCAAGCCAACATGAGCAAAGAGGAGGAGGAGGAGAGTTCACATGAGGACTCTCTCATGATGTCCATATTTTCTTCAACAAGCTTCAAAGGAGAAGATCCTTGGTGGATTGACTCGGGTGCTAGTTCACACATGACTAGTAAAAGGGAGTTTTTCTCTTCTCTCTTATCTTATGATGGACCTATAAAGTCTATCTATACAGCAAATGATGAAGCTTGTAAGATTGAAGGAGTTGGTAGCATTCCCCTTTGCTTAGGATCTTCCAAAAAGATCAACATAGAAGGTGTTTTGTACATTCCTACAATAACAAAGAATCTACTAAGTGTTGGCCAAATGGTAGACAATGGTTTCAATGTTGACTTTGCTTCAAATGAATGTTTCATCAAGAAGAAGGGTAAGATAGTGGCTAAGGGCACTAGACTTGGCAAACTTTATAAGCTGGATGCATTTGTGGATACTAATGTTGTCATGTTGGCCGAGAAGAGCAAGATATCTACCTTTACTTTATGGCACAAAAGACTTGGACATGTCAACTCGGGTTCCATGGAGGCTATGATCAAGGAGGAGTATGCTTTAGGCCTACCAAGGTCTATTGGGAAGGAAGACAAGGTTTGTGAAGCTTGTGCCTTATCCAAGGCACATAAGAAGGTGTTTCCTAACTCCATCACAAAGTCATCTCATCCTCTTGAACTCATACACTCGGATGTGCACATTGCTAGCACCAAATCTAATGGAGGTTCATCCATGTTTTTAACCTTCATTGATGACTACTCAAGATATTGTTGGGTGTTCTTACTTTCCTTCAAGTCTCAAGTATTTGATACTTTTGTAAAGTTCAAGTTGTTTGTGGAAAAGCATCATAATCATAGCATCAAGATTCTTAGAAGTGACAATGGTGGAGAATTCATCTCCAATGAGTTCAAGGCCTTTTGTGAGGAGGAAGGGATCAAGAAAGAGACTTCTTGTACTTACACTCCTCAACAAAATGGAGTTGCTGAAAGAAGGAATAGAACATTATGTGAATGTTCTAAGGCTTTAAGATTAGATGCTTGTTTGCCCAAATCCGTTTGGGGTGAGTCTCTTGTATGTGCAAACTACTTGATGAATAGGGTGTCTTGCAAAGCAATTGAAGGCAAAACTCCTTATGAGATGTTGTATGGAAAGAAACCCAATCTTAATCACTTGAAAGTTTTTGGGTGTATATGTTATGTGCATGTGCCATTAGAAACAAGAACCAAGGAGGATCCATCTTCCACAAGAGGGATCATGCTTGGATATGCAAGCTCAAGCAAGGGCTACAAAGTCTATCTTCCATCCTTGAACAAATTTGTTGTTTCAAGGGATGTCATCTTTGATGAACATCATATGCATATGCTTGAAGAAGGCTCAAGTGCTCCAACAATCAAGAAGAAGATGGCCGAGGAGCAAGATCTTGGTTTTGAGGAGGAGCTCATGGAGGAGCAAGCACCAAACCCACCTATCACACCAAGGAGATCTTCAAGGGCAAAAGTGGAGCCATCAAGGCTCACATATCAAGGCAAAGGACAGCAAGTTGAGGGTATATCATCCACTTCTTATGCTTTATCTAGTTTTGAAGAACCGTCTAATGTTGAAGATGCATTGAACTCCAAAGAATGGTATAAAGCTATGTTGGATGAGTATGATGCCTTGATTGAGAATGAAACTTGGTTGCTTGTTGAGAGACCTCAAAGGAATGTAATAGGATGCAAGTGGGTCTTCAAGCTTAAGTTGAATGCAAATGGGAGTGTTAACAAACATAAAGCAAGATTAGTTGCAAAAGGTTATGCTCAAGAGAGAGGGATAGACTATGAGGAAACTTTTGCACCTGTGGCCAAGATGGTCACAATAAGACTAATCATTGCACTTGCATCACATTTTGGATGGATTCTATGCCAAATGGATGTCTCTAATGCTTTCTTGAATGGTTTTTTGGAAGAGGATATCTATATGGAGCAGCCACAAGGGTTCATCAAGCATGGAATGGAGAACAAAGTATGCCATCTCCAAAGAAGCATCTATGGCTTGAAGCAAGCCTCGAGATCTTGGAATTCAAGACTACATTGCTATCTTATTTCACTTTCTTTTGTTCAAAGTGAATATGATCCCACTCTTTACATTAAGTTTGATGATGTTGGTATTGTACTTTTACTCATTTATGTAGATGACATCATCATTAGTGGAAATAGTGTTGATGGTATTGAAAAAATCAAGATAGATCTATCCTTAGAGTTCAAGATGGTAGATCTAGGGTGTCTTCACTTCATCTTAGGCATAGAAGTACTTAGAGGGTCTGATTTTATCTTTATAAGTCAAGTAAACTATGCTCAAAGTCTTTTGAAGAAGTTTAAGATGGAAGTATGCAAAAGTGTTGAGACACCAATGGAGCAAGATGTAAAAGTGCCAAATGAAGATGATGAAAGATCCTTCATGGACATCACTTTGTTTAGGCAACTTATAGGTTCCTTAATGTGGATCACTATAACTAGACCAGATCTTAGCTTTAGTGTATGTAGGTTGAGCCAATCCATGCAAAAGCCATTGAATATCCATTGGAAAAAGGCTAAGAGGATTCTAAGATACATCTCGGGTACATTGGATTTTGGGATTCTATATAGAGGAGATGTGATTAACCTTCATGCATTTAGTGATTCAGATTTTGCAGGGGACAAGAGGGATAGGAAATCAACAAGTGCCTATTCAACTTTCATAGGAGAAGGTGTGGTTTCATGGCTTTCAAAAAAGCAAGAAACTATATCTCTATCTTCAACCGAGGCCGAGTACAAAGCTTTGACAACCACTACAAAGGAGGTACTTTGGATCAAGAGATTATTGGTGGAACTAAAGATCATGGATTCAGAGGAGGCACCAATCATCTACAATGACAATATATCAGCCCAACACCTTGCATCTAACCCAATCTTCCATGCAAGATCTAAGCACATTGAGATATGCCATCACTTTGTGAGAGAAATGGTGCAAGCCAAGGAGATTGCTTTGGAGCATGTTCCAAGCAATGAATGTGTAGCTGATCTACTTACTAAACCACTTCAAAAGACACCTTTTATGAAGTTCAGATCATCACTTGGAGTGATTAGTAAAGCAATGATTGAACCAAGCTAGATAGTGAGGAGGAGTGTTAAAAATTCACAATTCTAGCTTGACTAGTTTTGGTCATATGACTTGTAAATAGTTAGATGGTCATGATGTGGCTTGTCACACTGCCAAATAGCATAGGATTCCATTCATAAGGATGTTCTCAAGTAGACCTAAGTGTTAGAACCTTTGGAATGAGTCCAAATTATGCTTAGATACAAGGGAGAAAAAATAGGAGCTATTTTTGGTAATTTTTGCATTGTTGAGGGATCTCCAAGATTCCAACCCTAACTTGGTAGGGATGAAAGATCCACCAAAATTAGCATTAGGGATAGGTTTAGGGCTACTCATACCTGCCCAAAACCGTGATGGATCTTGTATATATAGGTGATGATATCTCACCAAAATCAATCAAGCAATTTCATGTTTTTTCTCTCATAATGGTGCAATTGCTCTCTATGTTCATAATTGTTTGAGTACTTGTGATTACTAATGATTATAGGATTGAATGTAGGTCTGGTGTACAGTACTCAGACTGTGGGAGGCCGTACTTTCACACGTGTGAAGCCTTCTTCAAGGATTTGGGCCATTTAGTGAGGTTCAAGCATAGATTTTTGATGGATTTTGATGGTTCAACTTGTGCTAATCTTATGAAATCATAATCTATTGTTTCCCTCATCATTTCAAGTGTTTTAGGATCCTTATTTGCTGTAATTTTTACACGCAAGAACCTCCTTTGGGACTTGAGAGGACTTCAAGCTCCCTCCGGATTCAGCATATTATGTCCCTATATCACTAGATAAGATATTAGGGGAGATGGTGTCATCGGTGCTCACTGCCTTACCCTTCTGCTTCTTTGTGGGAGGTGCAGGTGAGACAGGTTCTGTTGATACTTGTGGGGTGGCCTGCTTCTTTGTGCTAGGATAGACTTGCTCTAGCTCTTTCAGTACGGTGGCCGTTCGTTGTCCCAGATGTTGTGTGACCAACATGTGCAAGAGATAGTCACACTTGGTAGGGGATTTTTTGGCTTTCAGAGTCACACATAACTTGTGATGATAGGACCAAGGAGGATCCATCTTCAAGAAGAGGTATTTTTGTTGGATATAGTGAGGTGAGTAAAGCCTACAAGGTTTACATTCCTTCTACTAACAAAGTGATTGTTGGTAGAGATGTCATATTTGATGAGGGGAACATTCCAAAAGTTTCTTCAAGCATGATTAATGGTAGTGTGGATGGATCTAACATTCTTGATGTTGATGAAAAGCATCCTACTTTGGATGGTGATGATGATGGACCTTCATCAAGTCAAAAGCCAAGGAAAACATCAAGGGAAGATGTACCTTCAAGGCTCACATATGATCAAAAGGGTAAGCAAGTAGTTTCTGAAAATTACGTTGCTTTCCTAACCTCTTTGTATGAACCTACAAGTGTAGATCAAGCAAGGAAAGAAGAGGAGTGGATCCAAGCAATGGATCTTGAGTATCAAGCCCTTATGAAGAGTGGAACATCTTTTGGAGGATCTTCTTGTATAGATGGGGCTATGCAAGTGGATGAATGTTATCTTGCTACAAAATCAGTAATGGATCTGGAAAACAAAGTTTGTTCAATGAATTTGATGGTCAAGTTGAAGATCAAGAGGTTGATCTCAAAGGGCTTCAACTAGTCAAAAGGAAGAGAAGTTGGCAATTTGGAGATAGCCAATACCATCAAAGGAGAGGTAATTGGCAAAGATGTTATGGATATGTTTTTGTAGCTTATTTAAGACTCAAATAAGGTCAAAGGATCATTAAGCAAGTGTTGTTCAATTCTACTTTACTAGTACTATCTCATGTTTGAGCATTTTCATGTGGTTGTGTGCAAATTGTCAAGATATGGTAAAACTAGCTACATTGGTGAACATTGTTTTGATGTTGGATTTGTAATAGAATTCTTGGCTGGTTTTGTTTATGGAAACGAAGCTATTGGAGGTTCATTATGTCACTCATTCATGTTCAAGTCATCAAGGTATGATGGCATCTTGAGGCAAGATGGAGATGGAGGCTCATTCATGGAGTATCATGGTGGATACAAGGCAACAAAGGACAAAGGAGGAGACATGCAAGCAAAAGTTGATCACTCACATTTATTGTTTGTTTGCTGTATTATTCCAGAGAGTTTAGCATTGGAAGAATGGTGGAATCATCTCATTTACATTCTATGTGATTCTTCATGGCCCATTGAAATGATATTGCGAACAAGTCATTGCAAAGGAGGTGGAGCTTCAACATGTGTATTCAAGGGAATGTGTAGCTGATATCTTTACCAAAGCATTGGGAAAGGACTTGTTCATAAAGCATAGGTCATCACTTGGAGTGTTTCAAAGTCTATGCTAAAACTAGTTGAAGAGGGAGTGTGAAAGATTCAACTAGTTTGATCATATTTGCTATATTTCCATATTTGGCATATTGAGGCCAACTTTGTTTTTAGACTTAGAGATTGACTTTTCAAAGCTCATTAGTCCAAATGTCATTTGAATAAACCCTTTATGAAAGTGTGGGAAAGTTAGAAGGCGACTTTGAGTAGATTCAAATTTGAATGTTGGGTACTTTGAATCTAGACCCAAAAATAGAAGGGTTAGCATTTTGGAGGGAAAGCCAAGTGGCCGAATAGGGTTTGGACCTGTTATAAAAGGATGTAACTCATGGAGAGAGTGATATTCTCTCTTCCCTATCTCATTTCATGCTTATACATGGTTCTCTTGGGTTCTACTATCCATTGGTGCACTATGCTTGTGATTGCATGCAATTTTATGTGTAGAATGATCTATATTTGTTATTTTTTGATCCACACGTGTGAAATACAGTAGCTTGCTGATTTTGTATGGACAACAATAGTACTTGATCATTTCATTCACATTTGATCAAGTTCTATTAGTGTTTGCATCTCATTTTGTGTATAGATGCTTCTACATTTGTGAGATTGGTAGTGTATTTCTCTTTCTAACCAAAGATCTTTCAAGTGGATTGGATCTTAATGACCTAAAATCCTTCACAGAAAACAGAGGGTATTTCACCTTTAGTAAGACAACGTCAGATAATTCCATCTAACTCTTGCTTGTAAGTTGGCTTGCAATTAACATATAAGGTTTGGTTTTGAGGACCAACACACGTTGTTCGAGTTTAGATAAGGATGGATCCATCTACCCTGAAGTTAAATATTTTGTGATTTCCTTGGCCCAAATGGGTGTAGATGGCATCGAGTAAATCATCGTTGATGCCTTGATCTAGAGTTGGTAGGTTAGGGATTCGAGATAGATGGTCTGCTAAAAAATGTTGAACTCCCTTTAGAACCATGATCCTAAACTCAAATTCTCGCTGTAATAGGATCCATTGAGTAATACGATCGGTTGTGCAATTCTTGTTGATGAGATATAGGAGTGCTTGATGATCAGTGAAGAAGGCAAAATTTTTTTCCAAAAGATAATGATGAAACTTCTGGACCACATATATCATTGCCAAAGATTCATGCTCGGTAGTGGTATAGTTGACTTCAGTAGGTATCAATTGTCTACTGAGAAATCGGATTGGATAATCTTTTTTGAATTGTCTTGGTTGGGTGAGCATTGCTCCAATGGCATACTTGGATGCATCGGTATGCACATGGAATTCTTTGGAATAATCAGGAGCCCAGAGGATAGGTGCATTGGTAAGGGCTTCTTTTAGTTGAAGGAAGGCGACTCATTGTTCATCAGTCCATTTAGGAACAACAACTACTTTGTAGATTAATCATGCTTTATTGGCGAAATCGAGAATAAAGCACCGATAGTAGTTGGAGTGGCCTAGGAAAGAATGAATTTTGCGGATGGTGCATGGTTCGGACGAATTTTTGTCAGTGTTGGGGGTATTCTCGACATTGTAAATAAATAATATCGGCCAATAAAATGTGTTGCAAGGGCATGGCATCCTGTACGTATAAGCCCATGGCCCAATGAGCACGCAAGTTGAGTTGTAAATAGAATAATAAACTTGGGCCCCTTTGTAATCAAAATAAAACTTGAGGCCCAAAGTCATTTTAAACTTAGAAGTCTATTATTTTAGAGTTGGGTCCAAATGGAGACTCACATGAATCATGTGAAATCCAATGTACTTTTTTGAGACCTTTGGATCAAGTTGGGTCCAAGATGAATGGATAGGATTAGTGTACATATTAGCCAATAGTATTTTGGGGCAAGGGCCTTCTCCATTTATAAAAAAGCACCTCATGTACTCTATTTTCCATGCTTAATGAGAAGGAGGAAACTCTACCATTTTGGAAGAGAAGCATCCTCATTTGCTATTCAATGCTTGCTATTGCTATTGTTTCTTTCTCTTTGCTTTCAAGTTCATGCTTTCTTGGGTTCCATAGTAATGTTTCTCCTTTAGCAAGTAAAATGAGCATTTGAGCTAACCTCCACTCTCAGTCTCACTCTCCATCTCTCTCTCCCCCTCTCTTCCCCTCACAATCTCTTCTATTCTTCTCTTCTCATTCACCAAAAACCATGATGAAGGTAGTCTAGGGGAGTAGAGTTGTAGTGTTAGTGGTGGTAGAGTTAGGGAAAAAGTAGAGAACTGTTGGGGGTAGTCTCGATGAATTGTAAATAAATAATATTGGCCAATAAAATGTGTTGCGAGGGCATGGCATCCTGCGTATATAAGCTCATGGCCCAATGAGCATGCAAGTTAAGTTGTAAATAAAATAATAGACTTGGGCCCCTTTGTAATAAAATAAAACTTGAGGCCCAAAGTCAATTTTAAACTTAGAGTTTACTCTCATCTGATATAAAGAGAGCATGATAGGAAGTTTCACCTTCCACTTGCCTTCCTTCCTCATCATATGTGAGCCTTCTTGTCTCAGATCTTTCTCTTGTAGATCTTCTTGGTGTAGGTGCTTTAAGTTGCTCCTCCTCAAGCCTCGGCCTCACCACTTCTTGAGTAGCATCAAGATTAATAATTGTAGATCTTGCATGAGACTCCTTGATCTATGCTTCATCCAAGTTAAACTTCTGATCTTCATGAAAGATCACATCTCTACTTACAACATTCTTGTCAATAGAGGGAAGATATACTTTATATGCTTTTTTAGTAGATGCATATCCTACAAAAATTCCTTTAACAACACTAGGATCATCCTTTTTCCTAGTCTCTAAAGGTACAATCACAAAGTACCAACTATCATTAGCTGTAGGCTAGTCTATTAATCTACTCATAGGTTTTCTCTCTCTATCAGGGATTCAGGGTTTATTTGTACATTTTACATTCTGTATGAGTTAGGGTGATAGTGTGATTGTGTGTGTTCTTCTTCCGTCTTCTTGTGGTGATTGCTTATGGTAAATGCTTGATGTTGTATATCTAATTCTTGACATGGTATTAGAGCATCAATAGTCTTACAAGCCTGATCAGTGGATACAGCTTGTCACAGGCTCTGCAATGAAGTGAGAAAGTCCTTTACGGGAGGTGAAAGCTTGGAGAGACAAAAACGGCTAGAAGAATTTCTTCTTTGGTGTAGAGATGTAATTATTTTCTATATTTTAGATCTAGAAGGACCAAAAGAAACGTGGGATACATTGAAGTCATTGTTTGAAACAAAAAATACATCTCGAATACTATTTCTGAAGATGGAGTTGCATACATTGCGGATGGATGATGGTGCAACTATTGTCGATCACATACTGAAGATCAAAGAGATCCGTGACCAATTAGTAACAGTTGGAGAGCGAGTACAAGATCGTGAGATCTTGCAATTGACATTGAATAGTCTGAGTGAGTCACATCAGATGTTTGTGACAAGTATAGCCACAAGAGAAAATCTTCCAACCTATGAAGAACTAGGTGGATTGCTTTTGCAAGAAGAGCAATATCAAGAGAACTTGAATCATGGTAACGGGAGCTATGATCAAGCTCTTGCAGTTAGAGGATGAGGTGGAAGATTTGGTCGTGGAAGGTATCAATCGAGAGGAGAAAACTCAAGCCGTGGATCATTTCAACAATTTCATGAGCAAGTCAATGATAGTCCAAATCGAGACAATTGGATTCAAGGCCGAGGTCAAGGACGCGACTATTCAAGACAAAATAAACCTGGAAATTGTAGGTACTGCAACAAACCTGGCCATTGGGAGCGTGAATGCTTCAAGAAACAGAAGGAGATGGAACAAAAAAAAAGACAAATGGCAAGCGGGAAATTATGCTGATCAACATCAATTTGATGACTATTATTATGAAGACAATTATACTGATCAACATCAATACGATGAGCAAAAGGAAGACATGGCCTTTCTTACACAAAGCAAATATGCACGAGATTTGCTTTATAAGTTCAATATGTAGGATTGTAAGCCTTTGAGTACACCTATGGATGTCAACATGAAGCTTACTACATATGATGAATCTGAAAAAGTGGATGCTTATTTGTATAGACAGCTGGTGGGTAGTTTAATCTATTTGACACACACGTGACCTGATATTTCTTATGTTGTTGGTGTTGTTAGTCAATTTATGCAAGATCCTAGTCAAGCACACTAGAAGTCTGCTAAACGTATTCGCAAATACATTCGAGGGACATTGATTTTTGGTTTGAAGTATGACCAGTCTTAAGTGCCAATGTTGGTAGGTTATACAGATGCCAATTGGGCAGGTAATATTGATGACAGAAGATCTACCAGTGGTCATACATTCAGTTGTGGTACAGCTGAAATTTCATGGAGTAGCAAAAAGCAACCTACAATAGCCTTGTCATCGACGGAAGCTGAATGTCGAGCACTCAACAATGCTACACAAGAAGCGGTATGGTTACAAAGATTGTTTGTGGATGTAGTTCAACCACAGGTGGATGCGACTACTATATCTTGCGATAATCAAAGTTGCATTCACCTTGCCAAAAATCCAGTTTTACATGCTTGAACCAAGCACATCGAAATACACTACCATTTTGTTCGGGAGAAAATTCTTGATGGAGCCATTGATCTTGTTTTTTGTAAATTTGAAGATCAAATGACATATATTTTTACTAAGTCATTAGGTAGATGTAAATTTGAGGGTTTTGTACCCTGCTAGGAATAGAAGAATGTAATTTTATCATTGAGGGAGAGTGTTAGAAATCAATGATAAACTTCATTGTTACTGTTTACGAGGTACATTAATGTTGACAGCTATGACCAGTTGTCATTAGCCGTAGGCTAGTCTATTAGTCTACTCGTAGGTTTTCTCTCTCTATCAGGGATTCATGGTCTATTTGTACATTTAACATTCTGTATGAGTTAGGGTGATAGTGTGATTGTGTGTGTTCTTCTTCCGCCTTCTTGTGGTGATTGCTTATGGTGAATGCTTGATGTTGCATATCTAATTTTTGACACCTTAGGCTTTTTCTTATACAACATCTCAAATGGTGTTCTTCCTTATATTGCAAGGAAGCCTATTACAAAGATAATTTGCACATGCAACTACTTCTCCCCAAAAAATTTTAGGCAGAGATGCTTCTAGCCTAATGGCTTTTGCACATTCACACAAAGTTCTATTTTATCTCTCAGCAACTCCATTTTGCTGAGGAGTATACGAACCAAAAAAAAAAAATTTGTATTCCCTCTCTCTCACAAAAGTCTTTAAACTTTGTGGAGGTGTATTCACCTCCACTATCACTTCTCAAACGTTTCAACTTGAAAGTAAACTGCTTTTTTACATAAGTTTTTAAAGTAAGGAAAACATCATAAACCATGGCTTTAGAAGACAACATATAGATCCAAGAATATCTTGAATAATCATCTACAAAGGAAACAAAAAAATTTGCTCTTCCTTTGCTTTTGGTTGAAGAGAAATGAACATCAGAGTGCACGAGTTCAAATGGATGCTGTGTTTTGATGCTTGATCTTGGAAAAGGCCTTCTGTGTGATTTTGCCAAAACACAAGCTTCACAAGGTAGAAGCTCCTTTGACAGTGTCTTGGGTAGTCCAACAACTTTTCTTTCCTTGACTATCATAGATTGCATGGCTTTGAAATTGGGATGATCCAATCTCTTATGCCACAGATCCTCCTGAAGAATCTTGGTCTCATAAGCAGTATATGAAATGTTAGCACTCTCCCTAAAATCTAGTTTGTACAACTTTCCAATTCTAGATTCTCTAGCAATAACTTCATTTTCTCTTGAGATTATACACTTGTCAACATGAAACTTGACATCCAATCCACTATCAAACAATTGTCCTACACTAATGAGATTTTTGGTTAGTCTAGGTACATAAAGTACATCATGCAAACAAAAAGATTTTGATGATGATGCATGCAGTGGAATACTACCTATTCCTTCAATTCTACACTCTACATCATTAACAGTATAGATTGATCTTTTTGCACCTAGATATGGCATGAGACTTGTGAAGAAAAAGATGAAAGGCTAGTCATCATTAAAGAATCCTGTCTTTCACTCTCAACACCCTTACACTCATCCTCATTAGTAAGGTTAGCTTGCTTAGATTGGTTCTTCTTCTTGAACAGTTTGATGCATAGTGGCCTTTCTTGCCACAAAAAAAACATTTGATCTTTGACAGCTTCTTCTTGCCACTGGATGTTGCAACTTGTGAGGATTGATCCCCACCACCTTCTTTGACTTTGTCCTTCTTGAAGTGTTGTTGACCTTTGCCCTTGCCTTTTGACTTGTCCTTGATGAAAATCAGGGATGATTGAGCATCTAATCCACAAGATGCCACAGACAACATACTAACAGTGCGAACGATCAGATGCAAGTTGTCAGTGACACAGATGAGATGTGCAGTCAATTTGATTACCTCCCAGAACCATGAAATGTCAATCGGAAGATCCGACCATTGGACCAATGCCATTATTGTTTTGGAAAACATCCAACACCTCAATGTCTAGTTCGAAATTCGAGATTACGAAATCAAGCCAATAAGGGAATTTTGGAGATTGGAAATCAATCAACAAAATCCTCATCTATGCCATCTAGCTTACCATCAGATCGCTCCTCCAAAGGAAGTGGATCGGTCTCAGGGCTTTCAGAATCTTCTCTAGTGGCTAGGCAAGGTTCGGTGGAAGCATTGGTAATATCAGCGAGCAGATCATCCCAGGCCAGGGAAGTTCAAACTGGCTCGCCATTATATTCTGTGGAAGGGATCAAAGGAGACCTGATACCGGTGTACACGCATCAATTGAGAGATGATGACATCTTACACACGGTACGGTGTTTTGGATGTGGAGGTAAACATTGTAGATCAAATTATCCACACCCAAATGATCTGTCCTCCTTTTATCCTTGGTGTGAACAATGTGGCATCAATCACCCATGTCGTGATTGTCCACTAAGAGATCCAAGAAAATCCATTATGACTCCTACCTGCTTGAATCGGCAACCTACATATGACCATGCAAATCCACCAATTGAGAAGCTGTACTACAAACACAAACACCGTCACCTCTACAAAGCATGAAGCTCTAATACCATGTGAAACTTTTGGCATGTGTGAACTTCACCACACACTTACAGAATCTTACTGAGGTGTTGTGATTGCACAAGATTGATCAAAGAACAGATTACTTGAAAAATCTAAGGCAAGAGCACAATGGCATAAATTAGACTGAAAAAACTAACTCCTTACTATGAGGAATGAGTATCAGAAATAATTCTAAGTGCTCACTATGGCAAAAAAAAACTTGCTCTTGGGTAGAGAGATAAAATCAACACATAAAACTCTGGTAGAGAGATAATGAGTCCAAAACACCAAAATCTCAATATTCACAATATGGCAAAACATGCCAAAATTTTCCTACATCAAGGAGACTCGAATTCCTACAGTGAAGTTGCATGGAAAGTCCACTTAATTTAGTTAACTCAACTAATAGGGATCCACATGTATAACTGCATGCATGGATACTGCATGTACTGCATGTCACCTCTCAAAATTGCCTAGACATGTGTAGATCATAAAAACTAATTTGCATGTTGCATGCACTGATTGCATGTTGCATGCACTGATTGCATGTTGCATGCATGCATTTTGAATGACAGTGCATGTAATCTAAACTTTTGCATGACATCAAATTTGAATCTACCTAATTCAAACTCTACCTATTCTATAAGGTTATGTGCTCAATTCACATACCTTTATGTACAATAAAGTTTACAATGGAAATAACATAGGCATGGCCCCAAAACTCGAGATAGGAAGATATAATTCTACTAATCTTCACACAATCATCTATAGTCAGATACATTAAGGCACCTCCATTACTTTCATGAAAAAAAGCATGTACATCAAAATGAATAAGATCTAAAGGTGAGGTAGATCTTGTCAAAGATCTCTTGTAGGAAGTCTTGTGTGACTTTGCAAGGCCACATGCCTCACACACTTTGCCACACTTCTTGAAAGCTTTTGGTAGGTAGAGAGCTAGCTCCTTTGATGCCATGGATTCCATTGATTGAAGATTAGGATGGCCTAATCTTTTGTGCCAAAGCTCCACTTGAGTCAACTCCTCCCTAACCATATTCACACTTTCAATAGCCACATTAGCATCCAACTTAAAGAGTCTTCCTTGCTTAATGCCACTAGCTATGCACTTATCACTTTTCAAGATGGAACACACTCCATTCTTGAAATGTACATCTAGTTCATTGTCCATTAATTAACCAACACTAAGCAAGTTTTTTGTAATGGATGGAACATGCAAAACATTATCAAGATCTATCTTCTTAGATGATCCTAAGCATAATGGACTCGATCCTATGCCATCTACCTTACATTTTTTATCACTAGCAGTGTAGATTGACTTCTTAGAATCATTACAAGAAAGTAGAGTAGAAAAATAATGCTTGTTGAGTGACATGTGGGAACTAGCCCCACTATCAATCCACCATGTCTCTTGGCTTCATCTTGGTGTAGATGCTACCATCAAGGATGTGTTGAAGTCATCCTCTTCCTCCTCCCCTTGTGCAAGGTTGCCTTGATCTTCACTGCCTTGTGCATTCTTCTTCTTATAACATTCGGAAGCAAAGTGTCCTTTCTTCCCACAAAAGAAACACTTAAGCTTGGCTTTGTTCTTTTGCTTCCCTTTGCAGATAGATCCTCCATCCTTTGCCTCGACCTCCTTGCCTCGGATCTTCTTGAAAGGATGAGTCTTTTTTTTTTTTTCTTTTGATGGGAAGTTTTCTTTCTCATCACCATTATGTAGTGACAAGGATCCCATTCTTGTTTTGAGGTGTAGAAGCCTACTCTCCTCGGCCACAAGAACATTATGCAATTTATCAATTGATGGAAGTTGGTCTTGAATAGCAAAAGATTTAACTAGATTAGAGAGCTCATCTCCTAATCCATTCAAAATTAGTTTTACTAGTTCATTGTCTTGGATCTTCTCTCCCATATATCCCAATTCTTTGTTCAAAGATTTTATCCTTAGGACATATTCTTGTCCATTTTCTCCACTTCCCCTCATGCTTTGCAAGATCAAGTTTCTTAGCATAAGAATCTTGAAGTGTTATTGGATTCATAAATGTTCTTTAGTGAATCCCAAGCCTCTTTTGATGAGGCACAAGAAGCCACCTCCTTCAAAAGGTCATTGCTTACACTCAACTTTAAGCAATGTAAGGCTAATCTAGCCCTCTTCTTGTATTTTAATTGTTCTTGGGCAGCTTGAGGATCCTCCTCAACTCCTAAAACAATATCAAAGAGATCATGGATCAACATGTGGGAAATACATCAACAACCCACAAATTGTTCTTGACCAAAAATATTGATAGTACCTATCTCCTTGAACAAGCCCTCTCATGTAAGGCCCAAAAACAACTCATTGTCAATGATTTCACAAGATTCATTAATCATTAGATCACTCTTAGACTTGGCTCTGATACCATGTCAATTTAAAAAAAAACAGGACAATTATGATTGTACTAATCAATCATTAAGAGTTATTGATTGCTTATTCCAATGATCTATCAAGTTCTAGGTGTTAGATCTTGATCTAGATGCATTACACTATGATTTAAGCAAGAGCAATGGATCAAATGATTAAAATCTTAGAGGAGCAGCCTCACACATGTGGAGGACAGTACCTGTACGGCCTATAAACAGAGAGTAAAGTACTCAAGCTTAGAAATGCATTCCAAAAACAAAAACACAAGACAAATGTGAAAAATACAAGCAAAACTAGAAAATGCCAATGTCTCATCAACTTCTCATTGATTTGGTTGATCCCTTTATAGATCAAGTACATCCATGAGTTGTGTACTATCCATCAAGCCTTCACACATGTGAAGAGTGCCTAGTCATCTAGATCCACCAGTGGGAGCCATATGTGCTCATTTCCTAAAGTTGACTATTCTCCTTAGCTAGAAAACGAAAAGCTAGTCTTCCACATTTATAGGAATATTTCCTATAAAATATGATCTAATGGAATATTCCTATCTTATCATCTAGAAGCTTATCCACACATGTGAATGGTATCTTGACATGTGTGAGTAATAACTCATTCACATGAAAGTCCAATCTATTTACATAAAGTTTGACCAATTTGACCAATTTCAAGATTCTACTCAAAAGTCAATTTCAAACTAGTGTAGATCTAGCTAAAATCAATCTAACTTTATAAAGGTGACTTATGTACATTGTCTCAAAGTGTTGCCCCTTGCTTCCTATTGGCTACTTGCAAGGGATGGGATTTTAATCCACACCATCCACAAGAAACACAAATGAATCTATGGTGTAGGAAGAAACACATCCCACCTACCACCATTGTAGGAACTCAACATATACAACTTAACCTTTCTGGTTCAGAGGCTGCACCGTGATGCAACTTAACCTTTCTGGATCAGAGGTTGCACCAAAATCATGGAGCCTTTTGTCCCTTCCATGAGCCGCGTTTCGGGATCCCATCCCCAGACGGCTAGCTGCCCACAAATCCAAGTGCTCCCCCTTGCCCGCAAAGGGGCTGGTACCAGGAAAAATTAAACACTTGGACATTTACCACTTATATCCACTTTGAACAAACTCCCACTTCTACTTATGGAATTTCTTTGAGTGTGGGCTGTGGCTCCACTTTGCCATTCCAACAACCATTTGATTTTTGACTAATACCGAAAAAATTAGTAACTTAACTTAAGCTTAACTTTGGCCTTCTAATATTATTTTAATTACATGGCCCAAAGTCAAGTCTATTGCCAAAATTATTTATTTACAAGTGCTCATTGGGCCATGGGCTTATACACGCAGGATGCCACGACCCTCGCAACTATTTCGACTGATTTATTTATTTACACTCATATTCTCAATAGAGATTCCTCTCCATAGAGTCTTCTTTCTCATTTAAAATGTTGACTTGCTTGAATTGATTCTTCTTCTTGAAACAAAATTGTAGCATAGTGGCCCATCTTGCCACAAAAGAAACATTTGATATTCTTCTTCTTCTTTGAGGTAGAAGTATGAGAGGTGTCAAACTCCTCTCCATCTTGGTCTTTATCTTTTGCTTTGTCCTTGGAGTGTTGGTGTTGCTTTTTGCTCCTTACTTTGTGCTTAAAAAAAGAGCTTTGCCATCACCATCATGATTGAGTGATAATCTCTCCATCCTTAATAGCTTGTTCTCATGCCTTGATTCTTTAGCTATTAGCACTCCTTGCAAAGCCTCCAAAGTAGGTAGATCCTCCTTGATAGCATAGGAATGGACAAGGTTCTCATACTCATCTCTCAAGCCATTAAGTATGACTTGGACTAGCTCACTTTGCTTTATTGAATCTCCAATACAAGCAAGCTCCCTATGAGTATCTTTCACTCTCATAACATAATTAGTGGCAATCTCATCACTCTTTTGAGAACTTTGGATGATTTGATTTCCAAGAGTGAGGATTCTTGAGGTATTCTTGGCCTCATAGATTGCTTTGAGAGTATTTCAAGCATCCTTGGCCGATGTGCAAGCACCAATCTCTCTCAAAATCTCATGGAGACATTCATCTTGATATACTGGAGAGCCATCCTAGCTCTCTTCTTATATTTTTGTACTTCTTGAAGGACTTGAGGCTACTCCTCAATCCCAAGTACAATGTCCATCACATCTTGGAGTGTTAGAATAGACTCCATCCTTACCTTCCAAATAGAATAGTTGGAATAGATAGCCTTTCATAGATTCCAATAGATAGGAACCCATAGATGCCATGTAATAGTGAGACTCCTTGTGAATTTAACAAGAAAATGTTGCTTTCTCTCTCACTATAGGATCCAATAGTGGTGTACTACCAACTCCTATGCAAGACCTTGCAAAAAGGTGTGATATGGACCTCACTAGCTTTTTCAATCTGTCTTAATCTAGATCAATCTCACATCAATTGATGACGTATGGGCTAAGTTTGGGTCAAGCTATCTTTGGCACATGTGAAACACTCCAAGAATCCACAAATCACTCAAATACAAGCCAATTGTATGAAAGAAAGTGGCTATGACCTCAAGTTCCGCTTTTGGTAGTGATTTGTCTGGTTGGCCCCGCATTAGATATTCAACAATGTCGGCAGCCCATTCTAGTACGGTGTCCACGTGAAATAAGGCAGCATCTGCCAGCTCATCGTCGGGTTGGGTTGCAATCTCCTTTCCCTTGATTCATGAAACATGATCTGCTATGTAGTGTTGTTTTCCCTTGCGAACTACTATCCAAAAATCAAAGTCCAACAACAGAAGGAGCCATCTGGTGATTCTTTCGGTGTTGCAAGTTTTATTAACGAGAGCAAGGGTTGATGGTCCATATAAAAAGAAAAATGTGTGGCCATAAAATAGTGTCAAAACTTCTTAACCACATAGATCATTGCCAGTGCTTCCTGCTCTATGGTTGAATAATTCATTTCGGTATCACTGAGCTGTTGGCCTGCAAATCGGATTGGAAAATCCTTTTTGTGTTCACCTGGCTGGGTTAAGACTGTTCCAACTGCATACTTCGATGCGTCCGTATGCACATGAAACTCAATGGACCAATTGGGTGGTCCTAAGATGGTGCTGAGACCAATGCATCCTTATTCTTCTGGAAAGCCTTTAGATCTTCCTCATTCGAATGTGGATCTGTTGTGAGCTTGTAAATTGATCTGGCTAACTCCGCAAAATCAAGAATGAATATCCTATAATAGTTAGCATGACCCATGAAAATGTAGACCTCGCGGATCGTCCCCGATGGTGGTAGATTAATAATGATCCTGATCTTTGATAAATCTGTGGCATCCCGTGTCTTGACACTATATGGCCGAGTATCAAGCCATGTGTTACCCAAAATTGACATTTTTTTGGATTCAAAGAGATTTGGTATTCACGACATTTTTGTAGCACCTTCTCCAAATTGGATAAATGTTCTGAATCTGGTCCATGCATGCACAGATCGTCCAAGAAAATTTCTAGAAATTTTTGCAAATAATCTTTGAATGCCACCTACATGACTCGCTGGAAAGTGCTTGGGGCATTGCAAAGTCCGAATGGCATCACTTTATAGGCATAAGTTCCCCATTCCATGGCAAATGCTATCTTGTGCTGGTCTTGGAGGGGCTATTTTCACCTGATTGTAGCCGCTAAAGCCGTCTAGAAAACTGTAGGCTTCGTTTCCAGCTACTCTATCGAGGACACTTTCCGTAAATGGTAAAGGAAAATGGTCATTTTTGGTGACTGCATTTAGCACCTTCAAATTTACACAGATCCGCATTTTGCCATTCTTCTTGGATACTATAACTATCGGCGATACCCATTCCGTGTGCTCGATTTCGTAAATAAAATCTGCATCCATAAGCTTCTGCAACTCTTGCTTGATCAGTTCTCTATAATTCGGGTTGCAGCGGTAGTAACGGCTCACCTTGGGGACTGTTCCGTCCACCAAGGGTATGGTATGTTGGACTACTGTTGGCGGAATGGCCTTTAGATAACTATAGCTCCAAGCAAAACAGTCTTTATATTCCACCAACAAAGATCGTAGTCTCTTGAACTGTGTGGGTGTTAACTGCTCTCCCACATGCACTATCCTTTCTTCTTCTCTTGGTTCCGCAAGATTCATCAGTTGTGTTTGCGCAAGTCCCTCGAAGACCTGTTCCGCTGGTGCCTGACTTTGATCAGGTTCTCGTTGGGCTTGCGGCATCATCATTACCACGTCGTCCAATGTATAATTATTGAAAGTATCAGGCATCTCGTGAACTGGAGCTCGTCGAGATTCCTCTTTTAGCATATTGATCTTGGCCCGACTAGTCATTTTTTTATTTTCTGTCACCTGTGTAGAAGATGACGCTGTATCTGAGTCCAACTTGATTGACTTCAAGGAATCCAACACCTTCTTTTGCTCTTTTTTGTCATTTTGGTGGGTTCATCCTTGTTGTCTTTCTTTGGAACTGCTGTGACATTCGCCTCATGGTTGCAAATGTCAACATCTACTGTAGCTATCTCCTCTTTGGGTAGGTCAGTCCATCGGATCAGCCGTAATTTCTTCCACCTTGACGTTGAGTTTGAGCTGCATAGGCCGAAACATATTCATTTATGGCAGGATCCATAAATGGTTCATCTGGTCCGTACCACTGTTGCTGCTCAGGTTGAGGTGGCATTTGCATCTCTTGTTCCACTGCTGTCAGGTTTACATGGGCCACTTGTTGATTGGTTGGCCCTGGTGGAGCAGGAAAGGCCATGCGTTGTGGTTGATTGGGTGCGCTGTACCTTGGTGCCGCGTTAGGTGCTCCTTGATGATAAGGATAAGAATTCTGATAAGGACTTCTCTTTTGTTGAACAACCCTGGGGTTAAACGGGCAAAATGCCATATCGTGCGATGTTGCATTGCACAGATGGCATAATCTATGTGTCAGTCTCAGATTTTGCTTTAGGACTGGACACTCGTTCGCTGTATGGTTTTGCGTGCATACTGAACACCATACATTTTCTCGTTGAGGATACTATAGCTGGTTTGGTTCCGGTTGATGTGGAGTTACTGCTACAGCTCCCTGTGAGGCCTTCAATTTCTGGTCAAACTACGCCGTAAGTTGCTCCATCTGTTGTTTGTGTAATTTTGTCATTTGCTCCAACAACAATTCTGTGGATAGAGCCGATGCGTTTGATGATGATGATGCGATCGAGGGAGTAGGAGTGTGGGTGGAAGGATATTCGTCATCAGATCCCTCATCCTCTTCCTTGATGGCATCTTTCATCGCTTCTTGCAGAGTAGCGTACTGCTCTCGTCATTTCAGTTCTCTTCTGATGCTTCGTGGTAATCCGGCTAGGAACCACATGATCACAGCATGATCGGGAGTCAAGACTGCACTGCACTCGGATCGTAGATGTTTGACCTGTTCAATATAATCCCGGACCCTTTCTCGTTTTTCCATCTTGACTTTGCTCAGCAGGAGAAACGGGTCTTCTAGGAACTTCCTTGGTTTAAAGCGCGTAATGAGAGCCACTTTAACCGCCTACCAGGTGGATTTCTCTTCCTCTGACAGATTGAAAAACCAATCCTGAGCCATTGCTAGTAAGGACATAGGGAATAGCATCAGCTTCTCCGCAGGTGTCCGTTCGCCGTAGATTTCACAAGCTTGCTCGTAGATCTAGAGGAATCGGATGGGATCTGATGATCCGTCGTATTTTGGTATCTCCATCCGTGGTGCTCTCCAAACTGCTTGCAAGGGTGTGATAGGTACGGGTTGGCCCATTGGATCCATTGGTGCTGGTTCCGGTTCTGCCTCTTGTTGCACAACTGGGAAGGTGTGGTGCCTGATTTGCTATCCTTCGTGCTATTGATCGTCTCGATCTCAGATTCATCCGATGGTGGGTTCCAAAGTGACTGGATCTTGCTTATACAATAGGATGTAGTCTGGATCTTCAAGGAATGCAGCTCGATCTGATCGGCCGAAAGTGAATTTTAGGCCTTTTACGGTGGTTTTTCCTTGATAACTTTTTACTCCTTGCACTAATTGACCTGAGATTTTGACAGTAGCTGGATTTGAGTTATGATACAACTGTAGTTTCATGGAGCATCAAAAAACAACCCACAGTAGTCTTATCTTCGACGAAAGCTGAATATCATGCACTCAGCAATGCTACACATGAAGCTGTATGGCTACAAAGATTGCTTGTTGATTTAGGTCAACCACAGGTGGATGCGACTACCATTTCTTGCGACAACTAAAGCTGCAATTCACCTTGCCAAAAATCCAGTTCTACATGTTCGAACTAAGCACATCGAAATACATTATCACTTTGTTCGAAAGAAAATACTTGATGGAGCCATTGATCTTGTTTTTTGTAAATCTGAAGATCAAATGGCAAATATTTTTACTAAGTCATTATGTATATGTAAATTCGAAAAGTTTCCTACTTTATTAGGAATAGAAGAATGTAATTTTATCATTGAGGGAGAGTGTTAGAAATCAATGATAAACTTACTATTCACGATTTATTGTTGACAGCTGTTACCAACTGTAAGTAGCTGTAGGCTAGTCTATAGTCAACTACTAGTTTTCTCTCTCTCTCTCTCTCTCTCTCTCTCTCTCTCTCTCTCTCTCTCTCTCTCTCTCTCTCTCTCTCTCTCTCTCTCTCTCTCTCTCTCTCTCTCTCTCTCTCTCTCTCTCTCTCTCTCTCTCTCTCTCTCTCTCTCTCTCTCTCTCTCTCTCTCTCTATATATATATATATATATATATATATATATATATATATATATATATATATATATATATATATATATATATATATATATATATATATATTCAGGGTTCATTGTACTCTCTTTCAGTTAGTGTAAGATTGTGTCATTGTGTTCTTCTTCTTCTTCATGGTGATTGCTTATGGTGAATGCTTGATAGTGTTTATCTGATTCTTTATAGAGAGTTCACCTCCTGTGAGGGTTGAACCTCCGTAGACAGGCTGAACCTTCACAAAACCTTTGCAGGGGGTAGTCAAATCACCTTGAACCTTCGCAGACTTTCCTAAGGTCTTAGAATATTGTGACAAAGGTCCCTGCAAAATTTTGGTTGGAACTTAACTGGGGAAAGTGCACTTCTCCTAATATGCACTCTAAATTCCACTATATAAGGGCGAAATTCGAGCCATTTGGCACTTCATTCAACAAAGCTCTATAAAAAATTACACTGAATTTTCAAAGGGTCTATTGTTTGGAAAAGATCCTATTATAATTTATATGTTGATTTTTCTCTTGTTTGTATGTCGTATCCAACGAGGGTGGTATCAGAGCTAAAAAATAGACTATTCAAACACAATCATTTCACATTATTCATACAAAGAATCCAACATGATAGACATCTTGGAGTTGGAGTGGCATGAAGGTGGTGAGAGGTTCTAGGTGCTTTACATGCAGTGGTTGGTGGTTTTGTGTCATCCAAGAATGCTTGATACTCTTGAACATGTGAAGTGCTGGGAGATGTAGATGATGCAAGTGAAGACTTTAGAAAATGCAAAGGCAAGGGGGTGTATGTTGCAGAAAGGAGCTCCAACATACAGTGGCATTTGGGATATATTTTTTTTAAATGGCTCAAAGATTATGTAAAGGTAGGCATGCAAAAACTTCACAAATATAAGAAAAATCATAGTATATAAATTTTTTTTTTATAGATTATCTCAAGGGTGAATATGTATTTTTTATTTTCATTCAATAACTAATATATTCTTTCCACATTTTCATCTGTGAATGACATGGTGGTCAAGTCAAAACTGTTATTTATTGAAATGCCTAGTTGATGCAAGATAAACACATAGTGGTACTCCAACAAGAGAGTAATGGAGTTGTTAGGAGCCATGTTTATCTTTGGTATTCTACCGTGGCTTGATCTTTGAGAAGTATTTTTGGTTAATTCCGTATACTTGCCACACATGTTAATAATTTTTAGCTCATTTTGCTTAATTATAGATTCATAATTATTTTTTCAAGATCACAATGCCTATTCATAATTTAGTGTGTTGTGCCTTACAATGTTCAGCATGTTTGAATCACTGTGAGACAATGGTGGATCAGGACATATCCATTTGATCATAAAGCTTTTCAATCTTGTCATTTTTTTGTCAAGATATTTTTTGTCTTTATGGCTTCATATTCTTGATTCAACAACATTCATCTACAATATCTCAACCATCTTTGTCATGATTTCACATAAGATTTTATTAGATAGCTCAACATGGCCATTGCACCTTAGATAGTAGAGAGAGCTTTTTTTATGAGCGATCAGATAGGAGGTAAGAAAGTGAATGATCATCTCATTCATAAAGTGGCTTCCATGATCACTTACCAATTCAATTAGGCATATATACCAAGCTAGGATATGTTTGTATAGGAAATGTGTAGTGTTTGTGTTGTTTGCTTTTGGGAATGACATGGAATATTCTAAAAATCTGGCAAAAGACTCTTAAAATAAGCCCAAATTCTACTTAAATAAAATAGAGAGTCAGAAGTATCAGGAATGGGCAACCAGTTGGCATCCTACATATGGAAGTCCAACATTGGGCCTTTAAAGTAGCATGTGTCATGGAGCACTAAATAATAAAAGAAGCTTTTTAACTTAGACATTACAAAGTCACAAGATTCAAGTTTGGTCAAAGTGTGTTTGTCAAGCGTGTACAACTCAAGTCTAAGATTAGAAAACACATCTCAGCCAATAAGAAACCCAAATAAATCTTAGTGGTTGAGATGATGATCCTTTTGGTAATGAGTGGGCCAATAGGAGAGAAGGATCCCACCAAATTTTTGTTCTAAAAGGAAGACATTTTTCTTTAAGAGACTCTACCCATTTGAGTCTTCTCTCTCTCTCTCTCTCTCTCTCTCTCTCTCTCTCTCTCTCTCTCTCTCTCTCTCTTGTTGATTTCACACGTGTGGACTGTCCACAACATGTACTTGTGATCTCCTAAGGTGTGTAGATGCACCAAGATCAAGACTAGATTGAGATTCAAGATCTACCTTTGATTCTATGGCAAAAACACACTACTACATGCATTCAATCACTTTCAACTCTCACTCACACGTGTGGGAAGTGTTCCAAAAATAATCTAAGTAAAAACAAGCTGCTCTCCTCGGGTAGAGAGAGAAAATTATCATGAGCTCTCGAGTAGAGAGAGAAAACTAGAAAACCAATTACTCACAAAATCCACTCAATCTCAAAATCAATTATATCCAAATGAGAAGTACAATGATACTAGTAGATCCACGAGCTACCACTATGCTTAACTATGATTGGACCACACTTTTGCCACCTCTTAATCCTATTGGGCCATTGATCCATTCACCTCTAAATTTTATTGGACCATTTTCAAGCAAACCTCAACTTCTATTGGACCCCTCAAGGTTCCACCTCTAAATCCTATTGGACCTCTTAAATTTCATCAAACAAAAGTATTACACTTGTTTGCGCTCTAATTGGCATGAGTTTAGCCTCTTACTCTATTTTGGCTAAATAGTGGCATTACAAGTGGAAATGGGTAATTTGCCATCTACGTCAATTTGGTCCTATCAACATCCTACACCTAGATGCTTGATATAAAAACATAAGACCCCTATATCTAACATAGATAATCTTTTTCAATTCTTCACATCTCTCTCTCTCTCTCTCTCTCTCTCTCTCTCTCTCTCTCTCTCTCTCTCTCTCTCTCTCTCTCTCTCTCTCTCTCTCTCTCTCTCTCTCTCCTCTCTCTCTCTCCATGCCCTCTCTAACTCTCTCTTTCTCTCTACTTTCACTCTTTCCTCAGGAAAGAAGGGCATTAATTCTAATTGTTCAAATTGTGCTAGCAATCACATAGAAAAACAATTCCCATAGTTGTGACAAAGGTTAGAGCAGCCCGCAAATAGAATTGTGGTGATCAAGAGAAATGGGAGAGGGAAAAAAACCAAAGAAAAAGAGAGCAAATGAATGAAGAGAAGATGATGAGCTCTCTCACTCTCTAATAGATGCTCGAGTTCCAAGAGGAGTAGTAAGCATGTGAAATGATTGGATCTCTTATATCTCACCTCTAAATTTGATTGGTCCATTGAGTTGTCATCTCCTACATTGATTGGACCATTTTTTATGCATCTCTCTCTTGTGATTGCTCACATGATAATATTACAACATCAAAAGACGTCACTAGCCCAAGTTTCCTTTGATGAGAATTTTTGAGATAGCCTTCATGAAATTTATGCTGAATTTCACACGTGTGGGAGTGCCCAACAGTGTGATAATGATCTTCTAAGACTTGATGATTGCACAAAGATCAAGTATAGATTGATTAGTCAAGATCTATCTCAAAAAACTAAGACAAGAGCACTTGATTACATGCATATATCAATCAAACAAGTACATACACACGTGTGGAGACTTGTTCTTGAAAAAACTAAGCATGGAAAAGCCTTGCTCTTGGGTAGAGAGAGAAACCAACATGCAAAACTCGGGTAGAGAGAGAATGTCAAATTGACTCAAAATAGTGTATCTCACATTAACTCCAAAAAACTCAATTAAAAATGGACTATTGTTCCTATATGTAGCAACTCGAGGTGAGTGAAACATGATTGGACCCTTCTTTTCCTCCTCTTAATTTGATCGGTTGAGTGACTTATGAGCCCTCAAGCTTGATTGGACCAATTTGATGGATTTGTAGCTTTTTGATTGGTCACTAGCTCTCATGCCAGCACATAGGGAAGTGTCACACATCCCACCTCATCTTGACTTGAATGTAACAAGCCTCACCTAGCCCAAGCCACATCACACTTTATTCTAAATGAGATTTTAAGGTACTGTCGGGTTTATCGCAAAATGTCGACATTGTTGCCTTTTACGATAGTGTCGCCTGTGGCTATTTTAGTTCATTTCTGCAGAAGTGACAATTTGGTTCATTTATGCAGACAAACCATTTACGACTAATTTCCACCGCTTATTAGCAATCAATGACAAGAAACCGGATGGATGCCAGTAGACACCAGCCAACTGGCAATCACAATTGATGACCTAATTTCTTAGTATATATAGCTATTCATATTCATATAGTTTTTATTATCATCAGAATCAATCAAGAAGCATTTGAATAGTTAGCCCTCTCTCTCTCTCTCAAGCCTGCGAGCTCGAACACTCCTGAGTATTCTAGCTCACTTCTTAGAGTTGTTTTAGAGATTGCTATTGTGCTACTGCTTATCAGCATTGCGCTTAATTTAGACTTTTATTTTAGCCGCTCAGAGATAACATAGAGTACGCGGTTTTGATCCGCAACTTATTGTACTCATTTACTTCTATTACATTTTCATACTGAATCAATACTACCCTTTATTGCGTCCAGCTTCGTCTCAGAATGTATGCTTTTCTCTATTTCTTCGTGACTAAACATTTGTCTTGTGATTCGCAACTAACAATTTGTCTTGTGTTTCGCGACTAATTATTTGTCTAGCGTTTCGCGAATAATTCGTGACACATTATTTGTCTGGTGATTTTCGATGCTTTATGTTTGGCTACGTAATCACTTATTATCTGATGATTTCAAAGTTAGTTGCTAAAGATTGAACGTGATATTCATCACTACTTCTTTGTTGAATTTTTGATAGGCGTAGTCATGCATTGAGAAAGAGGAAGATAGTTTATTCCGATGTGCACGAAAAGTTTTCTTTTATTTTCATTCGAGTTTTGTTTCTTTTTTAGTTTTGACCTATCTTTACACACCTCTTTTTGATATCTATCACTCATTTTATTAGTTAAACACCGTTAATCACGTAATTGCGGGAGAGGGCATAAGACGTCACCGCAAATAGGAAATAACGTCGCTTAGCTAGTAAAATGAAAAGTTGTTCCTAGCTTTTTCGGAGGTCATTAATTTCAATTATGAATATCTTTTTTTGCCAAAGTCCAAATTGACAGATTTTTATTTCACAACGTAGCTCAAACAATGTAGTAAGAGACTATATGGTTCTCGCTCTAACAAAAACGGATTCTCCATGTGAAATTAAGCCTACGTTTTCTATTCTCCACTATTTTTGATGCAGTGGGCATGTACTTAAAATTGTAGGGTGGCCCTTAGGGACCCAATCCCAATTTTCTTAGAAGTGACCATTAAAAACTTTGAAAGGTAACCATCAAAGAAGTTACCTTTGCATTTTCATGGGCAAATGAAACTTCGTTGGTCCCGTCACTCTCTTTTGCCTCCAACGTTCTCCTTCATCTCCTTCACGCGTCAGCCAAGAAGAATGAAAGCTTATTCTTTTTCATACGTCGATCATTGCTTGCCCTTCGAATAGAAGGATGCTGATTCTAGCTCACACTATTGTCTGGCTTATGATCCTCTCTGGATCACATTGGCCATTTGGATCGATTTGTCAAAAAATGCAGGTCGCTTCAATCTGTCATCACACTTTTCACCACCACTCTCAGACCATCCCTCTGGATGATTCCTTGTGAAACTTTCAATGGTCCAAGAATGGCTGGTGTGGATGATCTTCCAAATTCGCTGGTTCGCCTTTAATTGATATGCAGTTTTTTTTCTTCACGCTGGCATTAGAGGATCGCTGTAATGTTGGCTCCTCTAGAAATCTGCACAAATCGAATAGGCAACGAAGAAGACCTTCTTCACACGTCCATTCTTCACGAGAGATCTGGATTGACAGTAGGATGCTTTCACCAATCCCAGCAACAGCGAGGCAAACTCCCTTCCACGCATTCATGCAAGACAATAGCAAGGCTCTTCCATCGCACCAATGATCCCTTTGATTATTCACGCAGCCACTCCATCAAATGTGCTTCGTCTTCATCCAGCCTGGCCTCGTGCAGTTGCAGCCATGGCTTTGGAGCACGTGCTCGTAGACATCAGGGCATAGGGCAAATTCATTACTTTCTTGATTCTTGTAGTAAGCCTATGGGCATTCAAATCCTCACAGATCAGAAGACTTGTATAATGCATCAACAATGCATTTACGAACATTCACAGATTTTGTAGACACTAACAAAAATTTGCACACAAACATTCACATCCTCTCTTTTCTACAATGATTGAAGCATGGCAGCCATTAACAATGGCTCTGATACCATAGTGGAAAAGTTAAAGGAGATTACATCAATTAGAAACAATCACATTCAATGCGTGTAATCATCACTCATCTAATCCATTAACCAATGAACTAGGATCACAAGAGAGAAATCAGACATGAAGAATAAGACACATCATAGTCGTTACAATCTTCTCCATGCCTCTCATTATGAATGAACAAGACAATGAATACAAAAGTGTGTATAGCGGCTACTTGCACCCTTTGGTATCATACAAGACATTTAGGCCTGTTACCATTATTAAATATTGCGAGCACACAATACTCGACAAATAATAATTGTACAACAATATGAACTCGACATAATATTCTATAGGCCATATTGTGAATACTGAGATTTTGGTGATTTGGCTCATTTTCTCTCTACATGAGTTTTTGGTGTTGATTTTCTCTCTCTACTTGAGAGCAGGCTGTTTTTCTCATAGTGAGCACTTAGAATATTTTTTGATAACTATATCTCATAGTAAGGAGTTAGTTTTTTGAGACTGTAGTATGCCATTGTGCTCTTGCCTTGGATTTTTCAAGTAATATGTTCTTTGATCAATCTTGTGCAATCACAACACCTCATAAAGATCCTGTAAGGTGTGTGGTGAAGTTCACACATGCTAAAAACTTCACATAGGTCCATTTGGTCTCCAGAATCGAGATGTTCCCCTGCACGCAGACTCTTTTTGAGTCAACTTACATGAAAAATCGAGTGCACTTGTGTTTCTTTTGGGAGGTCCATTGGTAAGGCAAAGATCCAATCTTTTTCAAGATTTGATACAGTCCTCTATATCTAGCAGACACTTTTTAATGCTTGACGGTACACATTACACTAGAATCCTTCATGATTTGTAAATGCACCCAATTCACCACTTGAAAGTCTCAAGGTGATCTTTTCATATTAGCATAATGTTGGCCCCTATCCTAGGCACTCTAGACATTCCCACGTGCTATTTGTAGCATTTCTTGCATATCGTGCAATGAATTTGCTACTTTCTGAAACTTGACTATATGAGTCTCTACCGCAATGGGTGATATAGGCCCAAAACCATACATAAGCATGAATACACTATAACTGGTAGCCAAATGCTTACTACTATTATAGGCAAACTCAATCGAGGGTATATACTTCTCCCAATGAGATTGCCATTGGGAAACATATGCTCAAAGCATTCGTTTCATTATCTGATTTGTCCTTTCCGTCTAGCCATCCGTCTCGAGATGATCATAAGAACTCAAGCTCAATGTCATCCTCTAGTTTAGCAAGCATGGTCGACCAAAAGTAACCGGTGAACTTTGGATCGCGATCATTCACAATATCACTTGGTAATCTGTAAAGCCTAAATAGACACTCAACAAACATTTGAGCTAAATCAGAAGCCTTCACGGTGGTCTTTACCAAAATAAACATAGCCAATTTGCTAAGACAGTTGAACACTACCCAAATTGCATCATTTTGTTTATTCATCTATAGTAACCCAACCACAAAATTCATGAAAATACTATCCCACCTCTTCTCTAGGATATTTATGGATGTAAAAATCCACTAGCCTTAAGATGTTCAACCTTGTTCAACTAACATTGGTCGCACTTGACCACATAAGATTCGACAAAGGGTTTAAGTTTTGGCCAAAAAAAATCCCTTCGTACCAAATCTAGAGTACGATGTATGTCTGGATGCCCCACACATGGTGAGTCATGACACTCATACAAAATTTCTTTTTACAGCATCCACATCGGACACACAAACCTTCCTTTCCTGAACAATAGGAACAATTCAAGGATTTTGTATTTTCATGGGTCATGCAAACTATTATTGGATATTCATTTTGTTCTTTGCGGACTTAGCACGACCTATATATAAGTTGACTATTGTACCTATTTGGACGATTGAGGCGTTAGAAGCATTTGAAAAATTGAAGAAAACATTAGCTTCTGCACAAATTCTACGAGCTCCTAATTGGACAATCGAATTTCATGTTCATACTGATGCATCAAAATATGCTATTGGATCAGTTTTGACATAGCCAGGAGAATGTAAGAAGACTATCCTGTCAAATTTGCTAGTCGATAGCTTACTGATCCTGAGAAGAATTACTCTACAACAAAACGAGAAGCATTGGCCATGGTATTTTTAGTGAAGAAATTTTGACATTATCTAATGGCGACACATTTTGCATGTTATACTGACCATAAGCCATTGCTTTAAACAAGACATGCAATATGGGACGCATTGCAAGATGTCTACTACTACTAACTTAAGAAAGCGATAAATAGTTTTAAGGGTTTTTGATTTTGTAAATGGTGAGATACCCGTTAAAGATCTAGATTAAACCTCAAAATTTCACAAAATACCCCATAAAATTTGACCAATGGTTTAGATCGACATCGAAGCCAACAATGACAATCAAATCCTTATGGTCCTAAAACCTCTCCTTTGGAATTACTGATGTTCCATACCACCAGCTTTCCCTCCAAAAAGATCATATTCTAGAGCTGACTATTCTAGAGATCCATTGACCCATCTAGTTATCCTATAATTTCTATAAAAATATCTTTCACAACAAAAAGCTGGAGAATCCATTTATTTGGATGTTTGGCATGTCTTTCAAATGGATCCTTATGTATTGTTGGCACCAGCATCTTGATTGCAAAATCTTCCGAACTGTAATGTCAGATGCAAAATGTCCACCACCCATGCCTTCATGCAAAATTGAAATAATTTGAGTGGTTTCGTGTGGAAGAATACATCTTCGAAGGATTCCATCTGGTCCTCTTCGATACAATTGGCCGACAATAAACTGATAAGGTCTAGTTTTTAAAATCAGTTTTCGTTGTTCCACCTTGGGTAGAGATTTATCTAGTTGGCCCCACATAAGATACTCAACAATGTCATCGGCCCATTCAAGTATAGTGTCAATGTAAAACAAGGCAGCATCTGACAGCTCATCGTCGGGTAGGGATGCAGTTTCCTTCCCCTTGATTCGTGACACATGATCTGCCATATAGTGCTGCTTCCCCTTGCGAACCACTATCCAAAAATTAAACTCCAACAACAGAAGTAACCAACGAGTGATTCTCCCTGTGTTGCAAGTTTTACTAACAAGATAAAGCAAGGGTTGATGGTTCGCATGAAAAGCAAAATGTGTGGCCATCAAGTAATGTCGAAATGTCTTCACCGCATAGACCATAGCCAGTGATTCCGGCTCTGTGGTCGAATAGTTTATCTCTGAATCACTGAGTTGTCGGCTAGCAAATCTGATTGGAAAATCCTTCTTGTGTTCACCTGTATGACATGAAACTCTATGGTTTCCTCCGTACAATGTGGTTCTGTTGTGAGTTGTAGATTGGTCGTGCTATCTCTGCAAAATCTAGAATGAAAATACAGTAGTAGTTAGCGTGACCCATAAAAACTAGACTTCGCGGATCGTTCCTAGTGGTGGCAGATCAACAATAATTCTTAATGTCTAGATACTATATGGCCAGGAATGAGGCCATGTGTCACCCAAAACTGATACTCTCTGGGTTCAAGGATATCTGATATTCGCGGCATTTCTTTAGCACAGTTTTCAAATTGGAAAAGTGCTCAGAGTTAGGTCCGTGCACACAGATCATCCAAGAAAATCTCCAAATTTTTTTTGCAAATATTACTTGAATGCCGCCTGTATAACTCGTTGAAAGGTACTTAGGGCATTACAAAGTCCAAACAACATCACTTTGTAGGCATAGATTCCTCATTCTGTGGTGAATGTTGTCTTGTGCTGATCTTGCGGTGCTATTTTCACATTGTAGCCGCTGAAACCGTCCAGGAAACTGTAGGCTTCTGCTCCTACTACTCTATCTAAAATACTTTTTGAAAATGGTAAGGAAACATGATCCTTCTTGGTGACTGCATTTAACGCTTTCAGGTTCACACAGATTCGCACTTTACCATTCTAATTGGGTACTATGACTATCAACGGTACCCATTCAGTGTGCTCGATTTCATAGATGAAATCATCATCAAGCAATATCTGCAGCTCCTGCCTTATCAATTATGTATACTTAGGATTGTAGTGATAGTAACGGCGCACCTTGGGGACTGCTCCATCCACCAATGGTATGGTATACTAGACTATGGTTGGTGGTATACCCTTCAGATCATTGTAATTCCAAACGAAGCAATCTTTATATTCCACCAATAATGCACGTAGTCTTTTGAATTGAGTGGGTGTCAACTTTTCTCCCACATGTACTATCTTCTCTTCTTCACCTGACTCAACTAAATTCATAGGTTGTGTCCGCGCAAGTCCTTCGAAGACTTGTTCCGCTGGTTCCTGATTTTGATCAGGTTCTCTTTGTGCTTGCGACATTATAATTACTACATCGTCTAAAGTATAGTTCTTGAAGGTTAATTCAACAATAGGGTTTGAAGGTGGGTGAGAAAAGTAATGCCAAAACACAACACCAAACTCCAAACTAAAATTCCTTAGTGAAGTTGTAGTGAATTTGACCTTCTTGTCCCTTTTTTCTTTTTCCTTGAAATGTTTTTATAAAGTTGAAAGTTGTTTTGTGGTTTAAACTCCTTCATATTGCGTTAGTTAAGGAGAGATTTTCTCATTTGAGCTTTTTGACCCTTTCAAAAGAACATTTCATCACCTTTTTGTGACGGCCCATGGAATCAAACTTCCCCTTCTTCCAAGATTTTCAAAAATAATTTTTGAAGATTCTTGGGAGAATTCTTGGAGTTTAAGAATAGTAAGCCTTGCTAAAAATCTTATCCATCTATATCAAGGAAGGCGTTGAGGGCTTAGGAGTTTATTAAGGCCCATGATTTAAGCTTTAGCAATCATTATTCATATCTAGAACTTAGGGTCTATGCTCATATCTAGAGCTTAGGATTTAGAATCCCGAACTTAGAGTGTAAGGTCTAGGATTTAGGTCTAGGGTTCAAATTTAAAGATTCAGGGTTTAATCTTTAGTATTAAGAGTAAGAAATCTAGATTCCTCAATAAAGATTTACCATCATATGAATAATGGCTCAATGTGTAGGATCTAGGGTCAATGGTTTAGGATTTAAGATATAGGGAGATCACGGTTTAGTGTTTAACATCTAGCGATTCGAATCCAAGGTCTATGCCTTAAAGTGTAGGGTTCAAGGCTTAGTACCTAGAGGTCAAAGCTCAAATTTCAGGGTTCAAGTTCTTTGGTGTGGGACATGGTGGGAGCCTAGGGTCTATAATTAGCATTAGAATGTATGTTTTCCTAATTTAGGATATATGGTTAAGTGTTGATTCTTTCGGACTTGGAGTCTATAGCCTAATATATATGATTTAGGGTAGGGTTAAGGGTAAAGGGCTAAGGGTCTAAGATGACAATGCTAACAATTTAGATTGATATTTTTTCTTTTTTTTGAAAATTATTTCCCTTTGTGTGATTTGCTCTCTTCTTATTAATTTGTTTGAGCCATTGCAACATTTGTATATTTTATATGTTATACTCATTTATTACATTTTTAAATTGAATTTCAGCATGCCAATGCATAAAAATAGTGACTTTAATAATTGAGACATGTCAAAACTTGGGGGACAAGTTGGGTAACACACAAATTCATGGTTGGTATTGATAGGGTTTGAACCTTGCCAGTTGCGAAACTTTGTGATCCCAGGTTAGGTTTGGTGTAAAGTTTTACATTTGTGCACAAAAAATGCTAGAAAGTTGTGAGCTAATGCTCGTATTCCCTCAAAAAAAAGTAAAAAATTTGAAGGATTTTCAATGTTTTGATTGCCGTATACTACATGTATGCATAACTCATATATTAGTTAGCTAAATTTGTGATTTTTTCTTCACATTTATTATATTTCCTCCTTTGACTTTTTGTTTTCAAGTTTGAATATCACTTTATGGGCCTAGTAGCCTTCCATCCTAGTTGTATGTTTTTGGCCTTTCTTTTAAAGAAAAACTAAAAGGCCTTTGGCATGCATTATTGAAGAAAGCAACTTCCAAGCTAAATATCTACAAAATCCATGTGGCATCATCATATGCCATCTTGCTTTTGAATATTGGATTGATTTCAGACTAAGCTTGAGTTACCACCATGTGGCATGTGAGTTGCGAGGGACCCTTTGCCACATAGAGGCAACTCAAGGTGGTTGTTTGGGAGCATCATATATTAAAGTGTGATTGAGGGTGGAGATGGCAAGGCCCCACTGTCATTCAGACCATAGAGTGGCCTTTATGAGATTGGAAAGATCATGCGGGCAATTCTTTGCCATGGGAAGATTGTGGAGCCCTTTCGGGAAGTTGGTTTTTATAATCCGAGAAAATCCTCAATCACACTATAGTATACAATGCTTTGGTTTCTTTGCCTAGGCACATTGCCAAGCAAGCTTAGTTTATTAGGAGTAGCATAAGAAAAATAAGTCAATTGGGCCAATAAAGTTAAAACAACAGTCCATTTACCCTTATCAAGCCGCTCTACAACTTGGTGGTGGTCGTTTGCGGATCAATTTAGTGAGGCGACAAAATGGGTGTAAAAAACACGAGACAACATAAGAGTATGAATCCAGCCTAAGACATTGATGGAAGCTGAAGGTTGGGAATTAACAAGAAGGGGGATAATGGGAGAAAAATTTACCGGTTCTCAAAAAAAGAAAGAGTGTGAGCACTTGACTTCAACTTAAAACTTTTATCTTATTATTTGATGGCAAAGAAATTAGAGACAATTCAGAATGATTGCCAGCAATGTTCAAGTATGAACACGTCTCTTTTTGGGATACTTAAATTTGAAAATCAAAAGTTAGCAAATTTGTCAACGCCTCTTCATTTGAGATGCATGGTCACATAACAATCTTCCTTGACTTCAAATTCCATCAAGACTTTTGTGATTGTCCACTCTTCATCTGCCTCCGCCGCCCATATCTTTCTGATTGCTGATTTCAATTCATGCTTCCAATTTTTTGGTGTGTATTTCACTCGCTGGGCATGTGTTTCTGGGTTTCCTTTCACACTCACATCTGCCTAATTGCTGACTTCAGTTTATTTTTTTGCTTCTACTTTTGGTGAAATATGTCCCTGTGCCTGTGCATGTGTTTTCGGGTGTTCTTTTGAGTTCACATCTGTGTATCTGCATTTTATTTTCTGGCTTCTAATCTTGATGTGTATCTCACTACCTGTCCCTGTGCCGGTGCCTGTGATTGTAGGTTCCTTTTATGCTCACGTCTATGTAATTGCCTACTTTAGTTTTGCTTCTAATTTTGATGTATATTTCATTCCCTGTGCCGGTATTTTTGGGTTTTCTTTCAAGCTCCCATCTGTCTAATTGCTGATTTAAATACTTTTTATGCATCTAATTCTGGTGCGTATGTTACCCCCTGTGCATACATATGTTATTGGGTCTCCTTTTATCTCAATTCGCACAGACTGTAACTTCTGCACCATAGAAATGATAGCAGCCTCTGTCCATTCACTACTTGCTTGATTGAAGTGAGTAGCAGGAAGGAAGGAGAATTGAGAGAGTTGCAAGCAAGATGGTGGCAGCAACTGATGCCAGTAATGGAGAATTACCCATCTCTGTTAACAAGAGCAAACACAGAATTTATTCTGAAAGTCAAGCTGCTCAATTTCAGACAGCTGCAAAATTGGATGCAGGAGCTGTGTTCGTCTTAGAATCAAAAGGTACAAACCCGCTCTCTCTCTCTCTCTCTCTCTCTCTCTCTCTCTCTCTCTCTCTCTCTCTCTCCACAATCTATAATTGTTTTGGTTTGTTGTGTTTGCAGGGACATGGCTCCATGCCGGATATCATTTGACCACATCTATTGCAGCACCAGCTCTGTTGAGCCTGCCCTTTGCGTTTACAGGCCTAGGATGGGGTCCAGGAACAGTGGCCCTTATTCTAGGAGCAGCCATCACTTTTTACTCTTATGTACTCATTTCTAAGGTCTTAGAAGACACAGAAGCTCATGGGCATAGAATCATCCGCTTCCGAGATTTAGCCGGTCATGTACTCGGTATGTCTAGCAAATGTGTTCCTTTGAATCATTAAGATCCCTCACAATAGTCGAGTTGGATTAGGGTGGTTGTTGTGCCCACAAAGGTGCTGGCTTTTGCCAATAGAGATATATCAGAGCCTTGTGTGTAATCTTGCCAAGGCCTAATATTTGGATGTACAATCTACATATTTTCTACATAATAAAAGCTAATGCTATCAAATACTGTTCGAGTAACGTTAATATATTGTTTATAATGGAAGCTAGTGCTATCAATTGTCAATGTGATAAAAGAAAATTTTGTACCAATTTTGCGAATTTGGCAATATTTTCTATCACTTTGAGATAACTTCATAGGAATGTAGCAATCATGTGTGTAACTTTTAAAATTGATGTATCGTTATTGCTTGAGGGGATAGGCCGTTTTCATCTCCAAGGTCATTGATCGTAGATTCTTGTACCAGGACCTACATGGAGTACGTTTGTGGTTTTACCTGTCCAATTTGTTTTGTGTTTGGGGACAATCATTGGCAGCACTCTGCTCGCTGGTCAGAGCATGAAGGTCTGGACTATTCTTTTGCCCTAAGAATGTTGCTGCTTTACTTCATCGCAGTTCTTGAATTTTATCCTTGGATGTCCCCTTTATTTGCTGATTGGAGGTGAACTCCTGACCTCAAGGAAAAGGAAGCCTCAAGTGAGACACCACTTATTGGGGGACCATAGTTCAAGAATTATGTGGTTACATGGGAACAATTATTTTTTGGTTGAAATTTTTCAGTCAAACCAATAAAGTATTCAGAATTTTAAGGAACTCTACGAAGACCCTGTTGTTAGAGGTCCACCTAATGAAGTCTCTCAAGGCTATGGTGGATCTCTTTGAAGTTGGAACTTTCATGGTTCAAGGAGTCTCGTGTGTGGATAACTTTTTTTCAGGGTTTTGACACTTTTGAGGTCAAGCAAAGCCACCAAAGAGCTTCCTGTTTTGGTTTCCCATTCCTATCAGACTGAAAGAACAATATAATATAAGGAAAAAAAATTATTGAGCTTGTGCTTGATGAAATCCTGATAGCTTGCGACAGATGTTATGATTTCTTTTGCTGCTCAGTTGTTACTTTGGACATGTAGATCTGATAGAGAAAACATGGTCCTAGTTTGGAGATTAATCTCCAACTCTTATTTTTTTATGCTTCAAATTTGCTGAAGTGTTTGTAGACATAATCTTGAGCTAATTAATTGTTTTTCTTCCTTTGCAACTGCATTGAGATACTAGATCTGTAATTATTCAGTTACTGGTCTATTTCTTCAGTAGATAAACTGCATGGACTTTTTTTTTTTCCTTCGAATAAAGACATTAAACTTTTATGTAAAGCTTAGTTATTGTATTTCTTTTGCATAAGTAACTTCTGTTTCAGAGCCTGTGCTGAGGTTCCTTTCTTGGTTTTTCAGATAATATATTTGATCTACCATCCTCATGGTTCAATGAAGCTTTACGAATTTATCATTATTGTCGGCATCATTATGATCATACTATCTCAGTTGCCATCATTCCATTCTTTGCGCTACCTCAACCTTTTGTCTCTACTTATGTGCTTGGGCTACAGCACTAGTGTGGTTGGTGCATCTATTTATGCAGGTTTAGGCATCACCTTTAAAGCCATTTGATTATGAGGATTATTTCCCTTTTACCAACTTATATCCATATGAAATTGAAGGACATTAAAGTATTGTATGGACGTGTTAGGAAAAAAAACATGCCAATACTTTAGCTTTGGCTGTTGCAATTTAGTATTCCTTGTTTAGGCTTTAGGGTTTAGGATTATCTATAATATACTATACTTTGAAACATAATATATAGTATATACCCTCTCATAAAACTTCTTTGCTTTACCTCTGAACTGATTGTTGGAAGTATACCATTCAGGTCATTCCAGTCATGCGCCATCAAGGGACTATTCTCTACCAGGCAGTTCGACGGGAAAGATTTTCAATGCTTTCAATGCACTTGCTATAATAGCTACAACGTATGGGAATGGTATAATTCCTGAGATTCAGGTACAAGCATCCCTATGCACTTTCATTTTATTGTAAATAGATGAATCAAGTTCCTCTTATTTCTTTCATTGGTAAGGATGTGAGGCTTTGAAGTACATTGATAATCAATTTGGGACTGCAGGCCACCCTGGCACCACCTGTGGCTGGTAAAATGGTCAGGGGTTTGCTTCTTACATATGCGGTAGTTGTATCAACGTTCTTTTCGGTCGCATTTTCGGGCTATTGGGCATTCGGCAATCTCGCTGCTGGAAATATCTTTTACAATTTCGCTCCAACAGATGGTCCTTCTTTAATCCCAAACTGGCTACTCTTCCTGGCCAACATGTTTGTTATTGTGCAATTATTTGCTGTAGCATTGGTAAGCCTCTCTATAAAAACTGAGAAATTTGCCTGCCAAAGATGCTCTGACTTCCTTGACTGTTGCTGCTTGCTTCATTTTTTTGGTCTCGTGTTACTTGCTTTATTGTGACTAGGATTTTCATGAAGTGTTTTTGCTCAGAAACTTTGGTACTGATGGCATGAATGTTGTGCTGCAGGTATACTCTCAACCCACATTTGAGATAATAGAGGGAAGGGCATCAGATGTTGAACAAAAAAGGTTTGCATTGCGAAATTTTCTTCCAAGACTAGTGCTAAGGTCAGTATTTATTGCTGTTGCAACATTAATTGCAGCAATGATACCATTTTTTGGGGACATCAATGCATTTATTGGTGCATTTGGGTTTACCCCACTAGACTTTGTGTTTCCCATGATCTTGTACAATGCTAATTTCAAACCTTCACCCCGAACTCTCATTTTCTGGGTGAATATGATTATCATGGTAGTCTATACAGCCATTGGGATACTGGGATGCATATCGGCCATCCGTCAGATAGTAATCGATTCCCAAAATTACAAATTGTTTGCAAATGTATAAAGAGATGTCACAAAGTATCTTATTTGAAAAAGTTTTAGAAGATGGAAGACTACAACGTCAAAGATTGTATTGAATGCAATTACTGGCTTTGAAATACAGTAGTGTATGTTGGGAGGCATATCTTCAATCTGTCAGATGGTATTTGGTTTCCAAATCTACACTTTGCATGCAAATCTTTAAGGTGGCAAGGGCTTTGGCAAACAATACATGTATAGTTGAACAAAAGCTTCACCATTGGCATCATATATTGAAGGATATTGTTAAGTGCTTTCGAGAATTGTTCGCATTGATCATTTTTAGATGCGTGTAACTCAATTATGATGGTTGTCTCTTTTTGGGAATTCTATACAATTTTCACTAATTACCCACTTTGGAAACATTACCACATTAGCATAAAGGTTATGGCTAGTTTTCTTCATGTTTTGCCAAAAGCCTTAGGGCAATACATTAATTTAGCTTTGTTAAGACCTTAAGAGTCAACCTGACATAAAAGGTTGTTTCATTCACTTTAGCCCTTATTGTTAGCATCCTCAAATGAAGTACTCCATCAAATCAATGTCATGCATGTACCTTCAAATTAAATATCTAATGTAAAGGTAATATTTGAGGTTGTATTTTAGTTCAAATTTCAATCTATTCTTGGTGTTGTCATTTGCTTTTACATTAATTTGAGGCTTCCTGTAAAAAATAATCTTATTTTTCTCTAATGAACTTGTGTCCTCCTAAGTAATCTGATAACGCGTTAACAATCATAATCAATATTTCACCACGTGCCTATTGTGAAAAATGCAAATACTAGCTTGATTAAAACCATATATTATGTACATAGGGTAATTCAACACATGTGGAGGATGTTCCCACGTGTGAAAGATAAGCCTAGATTAGCTAATAAATAATCTTAGAGGACAATGGGACAAATAGTCAAGTTTTCCAAGTTAGAATCAATTTTCCTCAATTCTTGGCTTTTTGAAGAGGTGCAATTTGATTAGATTGTTATAGATTTGTATGAGACTTTACGAGGACAAGTCATAGGATTGTCTTACATGTGTGAAAAATTCTAGATCAGCCCAAATCTCATGCTTTATGTATATATTCATTTTGGAGCTCATTATGTACATACAATTTTAAATGAGTCTTTTTCATCAAGCTTGTTACATATCTATTTTGCATGCAACTTGTTGTGTCCAATGCATTTATGATCACTTGTACTTTGATGTTTAGTATGTGTCCGTACGTCATGCTGTACTTTACATGTGTGAAGCCTCTTTTATCAATTTGCACTTACATTTTGGTTGTTCTTGCTTGTTATCGAAATTGTGTCATTACTGTCATAAATTGTGAACTCCTGCAACTTTTTCGCGACGTGAAGCGAAGCGACACGAAGCGAAGGTCGAATGGCGAACAATTCGCGAAAGTCAACGTACCTCGAAACACGAAACAAAGCGAAGGTCAAAGGTTGAATGATTTGCGAAAGTCAAACATACCTCTAGGACCAAAAGACACGACACGAAACGAAACGAAACGAAAAGAAAACGAAAAAAAATCTTTCGTGCTGCCAACTGGCAGCTCAACGGGCGTGGAGTCTTAATCTTCACGCTCAGCTGAAACAATTAGCAATAACAGAGAGTAACTAACTAGTTGATTAGCGTTAACTACTCTTGTAATTCTCTGTTTAGCTATCTTGTAAACTCCACATAGTGGAGATATAAACGCAATTTTGGATCAACAGAAAAGAGAGAGCGAGAGTAGAGCAGAAAAATAAAAGAATAGAAAAAATAGAGAAACGAAATAGTTGTGCATGAAAGTTTGCCAACGAACAAAACACAGCGAAAGAGCTGAGTGTCAGGCCGCCAACGAGTGAGACACTGATCATCTCACTCTAAAAATCAAAACTGATAGTACAGTTGCTCTCTTTTGTCCATCTCCTTGTTTTCCGCTGTCTTGATTGCTATAATGATTTCTCTTCTGTGATCTGTAGTCGCGTGGTTAGGATCCTGCAAGCTTACACGCAAGAAAAACTGAAAGAAAACAATCCGTTTGTGAAACAAACTCGTTCATGACATGGTATCAAAGCGCTCAAGTGTTAACGACAATTACTAGCTTGCATTCAATCACTCTTGTGAATTGATTAGTTCCATTTTAGGTCCTAACCACTCTCTCCCTTGGCTTGAAGGCATTGAAGGATTTGGTTTTTAGAAACCTTGAAGTGTGATTCATATATTTTTTGAAGAGTTTTCCATGCTTCTTGAGCCTAACTCCTTAAGAAGCTCATTTTCTACATTCATATTTATACAATGGAGGGCAATCTTGCACCTCTTCTTGTATCTTGTAGCTTTTTGAGGGTGAATGGGCTCATCCTCTTCACCACTCACAATATCCATTAGATCTTGTAAAACAAGAATAGATTTCATTCTTAGCTTCCAAATAGAGTAATTAGAAGCATTCAATCTATCATTTGAATCCAAGAGATATGCATTTATGGAAGCCATCTCTCTCTAATCAAGAGCTTGATCACAAAAATGGATGCAAAATAGAAATGATTAATAATCTAGCTATCCCACTACTTAGAGACTTAAGAACAAAACTTGACCTCTCAACAAGATCCTACTTGATCTTGAGCTAAATCAAATCTATTTGAAACAACAAGAATGGAAACTAGCTTGAATTGGAATGAAAATGGATCTAGATTTGCCTCCTCCTTGATCTCGACTTTACAAGATGCTTGGATTCACCTAACTTGTATCAAAAGGAATTAAATGCAAATAAATGCCTCTTCAGGTTGAATCACTATTCAATAATCAATCCAAACTAATTCACCAAAACAACAAAATTCTGCACAATCTTAGCTAGAATTGCATTCTATGATGAATACTTGTCGAAATCCTTGGGCTGACCCCAAACATGACTTTCAAGGACCTCAGTAAGCCTAAGAACGACCTATTACATCACCAAGAATGATGATCTACCTTCCTATTGAATGATTGAAAACTGTTCCTTGTGATTGACTCCACAAATCGAGTAGCATCTAAAAGATGGAAGCACAAAAAACTTGTTATTTTGATTCAATTGATAAGAGATGACCTCAACTCAAATTTTGAAGCTAAAAACCATATAATTCAAATTCCATTAGATCCCTCTTCACTCAATTACATAAAAAATTGGAGGTGCTAATCATAGATTATGTCTAAATAACAATTAATGCTTGAATTGCATCAAATCTATTATCCTAGCAGCTTATCTTGGGTTGAACTCCACAAATTGGCTCCAAATCATGCAAAGAGGTTCACACGTGTGAAAGTATGGTCTATTGCTGCCTGTGTAATGTAACAACACCCTCCAAACATTCTAATGATTACAAAAATCAAAATGCCTATAACAATCAACACACAAATGATAGACCAAAACTAGTCATGAAGGAAGATCTCAATTTTACTCATAATTGGATGGCAAATCCATCACATATTTATACATGAATGCCTCGGATCTAAGAATTTAGGGCTTCCTATGATCCATCCAAGACCTAGCCCTAATTTTTAACGTATTAGGTCATAAGATCCACCCTAATTGGGGGTGGAGATCTTGAGATCCAAAACAATGTAATACTGCAATTTTTAGCTCCTAAAATCTCTCTAGCCTATCTATGCATAATTTGGCCTCATTCCAAAGGTGCCATTCCAAAGCTAGGACAAGTGGAAATCAAACTAGCTTGTGTAATTTTAACAAATATTAGTGTTTATGTCAAATTCATCAAGAAATGGCGATATAACATTGTCTCTATCAATATATCGTTTTTGTGCAAAAGGTTGCAAATGAGCTGGGAGTCGCTATGGTGACCCAATCTTCTAAATATTCTAGCACCAATGACAGACTTTTCTGTATCAAGAAGCTCAAGGAACAAAGAAATCAAGCCTAGATCGATGCCCAGAAGATTAAGATAAGACGTAAGAAAAACTTCGATGATTCCATAAAGTCTACCATTCTTAAAAAAGGGTACCATCACATCAAATTTCTAGGGAAGTTACATACATGATGGATGGGTCTATTCAAGGTTGTGAAATCTTTGACAATGGATCTATTCAATTGGCTAATTTACAAGAAAATTTACAACCAACCAGAGTAAATGGTCTAGACTTAAGAAATATTATTTGTAAATATTTATTTATTCTTTTATTTACTTACTCTTTTATTTTTTTATTTTTATTTTCTAGTTTTTACCTTTGATATGTTGTGTGTTCAGGGAATGTTCGCTTGACTTTGATAGTATCTGATACTTCGATACTATCGAAGAATATTTTGAGCATTGAATGATCAACTTTTATTTATTCTAATTTATTTTTTTCCTAATTAATTATTTACGTTACACTTTGCTGGTTTTAGTGTGAGTTAAGATTATGTGTATGTATGACGACAATGTGACCTATGTTTGACACTTGTCTCCACAAACTCGTTACGCCATGCACCACCTTAATTTTACTTTACCTTCACCATTTACTCTCCTAAACCCTGTATTATATCCATTAATTTTATTGCAAGATTATATAGGCTTAAAATATTTCAAAAAATCATACGCTCGCACAAACATGCTGCAAGGAAAATTCATGCACACTCAGAGCAAGCAATAGAAAAGGGGGGAGAGGCAGCGAGCAACAATAGCACAACAGAAGCAACAACAGCAGTAGCAGGGAGGGAGGCCGGGGATACCACAGCAGACAGGAGAGAAGGGAGGCGAGGTAGCGAGCAACAGCAGCAACGAGTAGAGGTAGGAGCACAACAGCAGTAGCAAGGGAGGCCGGGAGAGAGAGAGAGAGAGAGAGAGAGAGAGAGAGAGAGAGAGAGAGAGAGAGAGAGAGAGAGAGAGAGAGAGAGAGAGAGAGAGAGAGAGAGAGAGAGAGCATGGGCCATACCCTCTGCTACACATGTGTCATTTTTTATTTAAGAAAAACAATGCATGGCCACATGTGGGCCATACTCTTTATTGGACATGTGTCGTGCAACATGTGCAACATGCTGATGTGGCCACATGTGGGCCATACTCTTTATTGGACACGTGTCACGCAACATGTGCTCAAACATGTTGATGTGGCATGAGAGAGAGAGAGAGAGAGAGAGAGAGAGAGAGAGAGAGAGAGAGAGAGAGAGAGAGAGAGAGAGAGAGTTGGGGGTATTCCCAACACAACGTGAGAAAATAAATAAATCCAATAATAATGTGTTGCGAGGGCATGGCTTCCTGTGCGTATAAGTCCATGGCCCAATGAGCATGCAAGCTAAATGTAAATAGAAATAATAGACTTGGGCCCTTTGTAATTAAAATAAAACTTGAGGGCCAAAGTCATTTTTAAACTTAGAGTTTACTTTTTTAGAGTTGGGTCCAATTTTGGACTCACATGAATGTTGTGATTTCTAATGTACTTTTTGTGGCCCTTGGATCAAGTTGGGTCCAAGATGAATGGATAGGATCAATGTGAATATTAGCCAATAGGATTTTTTGGGGCAAGGGCCTTCCCCATTTATAAAAAGGCACCATTTGTACTCTATTTTCATGCTTAATGAGAAGGAAGAAACTCTACCATTTTTGGAAGAGAAGCATCCTCATTTGCTATTCAATGCTTGCTAATGCTCTTGTTGTTTTCCATTTTTTTTCAGGTTCAAGTTTTTTGGTTTCAATAGTCTATGTTTCTCTCTTAGCAAGTACAATGAGCAAGTGAGCTAACATCCCTCCTCACTCCTCCCCCCCCTTCTCTCTCTCTCTCTCTCTCTCTCTCTCTCTCTCTCTCTCTCTCTCTCTCTCTCTCTCTCTCTTCCGCTATTCCTCTACCTTCTATGCTTCATCTATCCATCTAACTCTCTCTCCCCCTCTCTTTTTCACTACAAATAATGTTGAATGCTAGTTTAGTGGAGTAGAGCTAGTGGGGGTAGTGTTAAAGGTGGTAGTGTTAGTGTAAAAAGTAGAGAACTATCTAAAAGTTGCATCTTTACATAGTTAGGCACCTATCTAGCGTTCTAACCCTTGTTGATAGGCGGGAGGGCTACTACGATGAGAGATCTTTGACCCTACAGTGGCGCCATTGCCGGGGATAGGTTCTCACTAACTAGTATAGTTGCATTTTAGTTGGTTCTTGCTTTTTAGAGTAGTTTTAGGTGGATTTTGGGGTATGAAGAGTTAGTTTTCTATATTTTGTTCTGTTTGGACTGTTTCCAGCTGACGGAGAAGGTGTGAGAGGGTAGAGGAGGCCCTGAACAGCCTCTAAGGGTTTGACTTTTAAACCAAAGCCTGACAAAATCCAAAAAACACACCAATCTGCATTTTGGAGGAAAAAAGAGCCAAATTTTCCATCAGATTTTGTTTTCTCCAAAACCAGCGAGAGATAACCCTCGCATGACTGGCAGCAGCTCCAGGGTACTGTCCCAGACCTACATAGAAGCCTGCGAGAGTTAGTTCCAAGCAGATTGCAAAAATTAGAGAAAAAACCATAAAAATTCAAAAAATCCTTGTAGAAAATCAAAAAAATTCAAATCTTCATAAGAACTCTCGTAGAGCTCCCTGAAGTTCCATCTCATTGAGACAAGGACACAATAGAGTTTGCGAGAGTTAGTTCAGAGTTTAAGTGTCTGTGCAAGAGTTCTTAGTGGAAAAAAGACGGGAAAATACCAAAGAACCCTCGCAGACACTAAAATTTTCAGTTCTAGTGGTCAAGAACCCTCGTAGAGAATTTTGAAGTTCCATCTCAATGAGACTAGGACACAGAAGAATCTGCAAGAGTTAGTTTGATTCCAGTGAGCAGAAAATTGGATTTAAGTGCTAAAAAATCTCTAAAATTTGAAGATCCAGACAATCCTTACAAAAGTAACTCTCGCAGACCACTCCAATCAATCCAAAATATCATTTTCATCAATGATGAAGTCTGCAAGAGTTAGATCTGATTATTGGTGAAGATCAAGCCAAAAAAGTGGTTCTGATCCCTTGCAAACAATGAATTTTTCACTTATTGCGAGAGTTAACCCTCATAGAAATTTTCAGAGTTAGACCTAGGTCAGATTCAGCTCCTGTGATTCTTGCGAGAGTTAGATCCCAGTAATCACTACAAAACAACTAAAGAACCCTCATAGACTAGATTAGTGGAAAGATCTGCATCAGATCCAGCTACTATCAAAATCTTAGGACAATCAATGCAAGGAGTAAAAAGTTATCAAGGAAAAAACATTGTAAGAGGCCCGAATCCTAAATACCGGCCTATGAGATTGATCAGATCCATAATCCCACTGTAGCAACAAGATCCAACTACCTTGGACTCTACCATCGGATGAATCTGAGATCTGGATGATCAGTAATAAGAAGGACAATGAATCAGACACCACACTTTTCCAGAATAGTAGCTGCACAACAAGAGGCAGAACAGAAACCAGTGCCAATGAATCCAGTAGGTCAACCCGTACATGTCACTCCCTTGCAAGTAATCTGGAGAGCACTTCGGATGGAGATATCAAAATACGACGGATCATTAGATCCCATCCGCTTCCTCCAGATCTACGAGCAAGCTTGTGAAATCTACGGTGATCGGACACTTGTAGAGAAGTTGATCATTGGTCCCCATGCCACAGGTAGTTGTGGCTCAAGATTGGTTTTTCAACTTGTCAAAGGAAGAAAAATCCACCTAGGAAGCAGTTAAAGCGGCTCTCATCACGCGCTTTAAATCAAGGAAGTTCCTAGAAGACCCGTTTCTCCTGCTCAGCAAGGTCAAGATGGGAAAAAGAGAAAGGGTCAGGGACTATATTGGATGGGTCAAATATTTATGATCCGAATATAGTGCAACCCTAACTCCCGATCATGCAGTGATCATGTGGCTTATTGCGAGGTTACCACGTAGCATCAGAAGAGAACTGAAATGACGGGAGTTGCAAGAAGCTATGGAGGATGCCATCAAGGAAGAGGATGAGGGATCAGACGACAAATATCCAACCACCCATACTCCTACTCCCTTGATAGTGTCATCATCATCAAATTCTTTCACTCTATCCACAGAACTATTGTTGGGACAAATGACAAAACTACACAAATAGCAGATGGAGCAACTTACGGCACAGTTCGATAAAAAATTGAAAGCCTTACAAGGAGCTGTAGCAACAATGTCCAATCCATCGAAATAGAACTAGCTACAATATCTCCACCACAAAAATGTATGGTGTTCAGTATGCACACAAAACCATACAACCAATGAGTCCTAAAACAAAATGAGATTGACATAGAGATTTTGACATCTGTGCAACGCAAAATTGCATGAGACGGCCTTTTGCCCATTTAACCCCCGAATTGTCCAACAAAAGAGGAGTCCTTATCAAACTTCTTATCCATATCATCAAGGGGCACCAAATGCGGCACCAAGGTATGGCGCACTGAATAATCAACAACGCATGGCCTTACCTGCACCACCAAGGCCAACTAATCAACAAGTGGCCCACGTAAACTTGACAACAGTAGAACCAGAGATGCCAGTACCACCTCAACCTGAGCAGTAGCAATGGTATGGGCTGGATGAACCATATATGGATCCTGCCATAAATGAATATATTGCGGCCTACGAAGCTCAAACTCAACGTCAAGGCGAAAGAAATTATGGCTGCTACGGATGCGGTGAAGGATACAGAATTGCTGAATGTCCTTAGGGACAATATACATCCTTTTGCCAGGAATGCAGTTATGGACATTGCTTCAAGAACTGTCCATTAAATCCTGGGACCAGTGCGCCATTGAACTTCATTGTGATACAACAAGCAACAGTTCTAGTGGGGATGCCACCGAAAAAGCAACATTTTCATGCCCTTGTGTTAGCCATCATGCGAACATAGAAGAGGAAGAAAGTGGTCCTCTCACCACCACCATCGTTCATTGACGACCAACCCTCAACTTCAGTGCCATATCCGAATGTGAGAGAAGAAAGGAGACAGTAGAGAGAGCACAAGTGGAGGAAAAAGCGCAAGAAAAGGCCAACCCTATGAAACCTTCTGCTGATAAAGAACTGGAACCTTGAATGGGCTCACCACTGTGCACTGATCAGAACAATCGGTTGCATAATCATGAACCACCTTTCCACATGGTAGAGCCCGAGGTACCGCGCACTGAAATGCTCACAAGCCTGCTAGAAAGCCATGTTAGTTTACTCCTCGGAGAATTACTGAGGATTGCACCACAAGCTAAAGGCCTTTTGGCTGAATGGGCCAAAACAGATGCGGAACTAGTAGCGCCATAGCCCATATATTGTACAGCCTACGATGAGACAAGTAACGTCCTCCACATCGGGACAACGTGGGAGAGTGAGGAACACAACATCACGTTGCCAATCAAACACAAGAGATTCGAGGACAAGGCAGCAGTGGTAGATGGAGGATCATACGTCAATTTGATCTCCACTACTTTGTATCAAAAGTGGGTCTACAGGGATTGAAGCCAGCAAAATTTGCCATCAAGCTAGCAAATCAATCTTGTGTAAAACCAAAGGGTGTAGTTGCTGATATCCTTGTAAAAATAGCAGGCATGCAGTTTGTGATCACCTTTGTAGTAATGGACATACCAGAGTTTCCCATCTGCATACCGTGTTTTATTGGAAAGGCCACGGTTGAGGACGACGCAAGTAGTCCACAACTGGAGTATGGGGAAACTCACCTTTGAGAATAGAGAACAGGCTGTAAAGGTCGATCCAACCACATGGGCGGTGAAATCTATTGCACCCAAGGCTGGTGACGGATCATCCACGACAGATCATACGATCGATCACCCAAGGCAAGCCAAGGATGGTCACTACGATTCAGAGACAGATGTCGTGATATGGATGGATGCATTAGCAATCATTGATTGCCAAGCATGTCAATATGAATCGGATCATGAACCCAAAACATCTTCACCCAAGTGTTACACCATGAACACACCAATTACATTTGGGGTGAATATGATAAACGTAGCATGGTTGTTAGCGAAATCTATTGAGAACTCAGTGGATGATGATTTAGTCCCTTGGCAACATGCTTTGACTTACAACAAGGAGATTGAGCTAACAGATGAGCAGGTCCTACAACACATGGACCCAGATCACTATGGAATTGAGAGAGTACCAGCACAACCGCTGCAAAAATCTACTATGGCAAAAGTTTCAAGGATAGATCCACCAAAGACACCTGCAAACAAGAAAAACCAGTTGAAACAACGCTACAACTAGTTGATCCGATAGAGTGATCTACCCAAAGAAGCTATAGCTACAGTGGATGTGGATATTTGCAACCACAAGGCAAATGTCGCACCAGTTCTGAAGAACGACAACAAGGACGAAAAGGAAAAACCACCATAAAAGGCCTAAAATTCACTTCCGGCCGATCAGATTGATCAAATCCTTAAAGATCCAGACAACATCCTACTGTATAAGCAAGATTCAATCACTTTGGATCCCACCATCGGATGAATCTGAGATCGGGACGATCAATAGCACAAAGGATAGCAAATCAGGCACCACATCTTCCCAGATTAGTAGTTGTGCAACAAGAGGTAGAACCGGAACCAACACCAATGGATCCAATGGGCCAACCTGTACCTGTCGCTCCCTTGCAAGTAGTCGGGAGAGCACCATAGATGGAAATACCAAAATACAACGGATCATCAGATCCCATCCGATTCTTCCAAATCTACAAGTAGGCTTTTAAAATCTACGACGAATGGACACCTTTGGAAAAGCTGATGTTGTTCTCCATGTCCTTATTGGTAGTGGCTCAGGATTGGTTTTTAAACCTGTCAGAGCAAGAAAAATTCACCTGGGAAGCGGTTAAAGCGGCTCTCATTACGCGCTTTAAACCAAGAAAGTTCCTGGAAGACCCATTTCTCTTGCTGAGCAAAGTCAAGATGGAAAAACGAGAAAGGGTCAGGGACTATATTGAACGGATCAAACCTCTACGATCCGAGTGTAGTGCAACCCTAACTCCCGATCATGCGGTGATCATGTGGTTCCTAGCCGGACTACCACAAAGCATCAGAAGAGAACTGAAACGACGGGAGCAGTATGCTACTCTGCAAGAAGCTATGGAAGATGCCATCAGGGAAGAGGACGAGAGACCTAACAACGAATATCCATCCACCCACACTCCTACTCTCTTGATCACATCATCATCATCAAATGCATCCGCTCTATCCACAAAACTGCTATTGGAACAAATGATAAAAGTACACAAACAACAGATGGAGCAACTTACGGCGCAGTTTGACTAGAAACTGAAAGCCTTACAGAGAGCTGTAGTAGTAACACCACATCAATCGGAACCAAACCAGCTACAGTATCCATGATAGGAGAATGTATGGTGTTCAATGTGCACGCAAAACCATACAACGAACGAGTGTCCAGTCCTAAAGCAAAATCTGAGACTGACACACCGATTCTGCCATCTGTGCAAATGCAACATCGCACGATACGACATTTTGCCCATTTAACCCCCGGATTGTTCAACAGAAGAGAAGTCCTTATCAGACTTCTTATCCTTACCATCAAGGGGCACCCAACGTGGCAAAAGTATGGCGCACCAAATCAACAACAATGTATGGCCTTACCTGCACCACCAGGGCTAGTCAATCAACAAGTGGCCCATGTAAAGCTGACAACAGCGGAACCAGAGATTCAAATGCCACTCAACCTGAGTAGCAGCAATGGTACGGACCAAATGAATCATTTATGGATCCTACCATAAATGAATATGTTGCAGCCTATGCAGCTCAAATTCAACGTCAAGACGGAAGAAACTACGGCTGCTACGGATGCGGTGAAGGACACAGAATTGCGGAATGTCCCTACAAGGGACAATATACATCCTTCTGCTGAGAATGCGATTATGGACACTGTTACAAGAATTTTCCATTTAAACTTGGAACCAATGCACCTCTCAACTTCATTGCGATACAAGAACTAGCAGTTCCATTAGGGATGCCATCGGAAAGACACCAATTCCACGCTCCTGTGTTAGCTGTTATGCGAGCACAGAAGAGGAAGGAAGTGTACCAGAAAATAAGACACTGGGTACAGAAAGCACAAGCGGAGGAAAAAGAGCAAGAAAGAGACAATCCCACGGAACCTCCAATTGGCGTCGAACGGGTACCACAAGCGGGCTCACCACTGCGCACTGATCAGAATGATCGGTTGCACCAACATGAACCACCCTTTCACATGGTAGAGCCCGAGGAACAATGCACTGAAAGGCTCACACTTTTACTATCAAGTCATGTTAGTTTACCACTCGGAGAACTATTGCAGATTGCACCACAAGCGAAAAGCCTTCTAGCTGAATGGGCCAAAGCGGATGAGGAGCCAATAGCGCCTGAGCCCATATATTGTACGGGCTATGAAAAAACAAGTAATGTCCTCCACATCGGAGCAGTGTGGGAAAGTGAGGAACACAACATCACTTTGCCAATCAAACACAAGAGATACAAGGATGAGGCAGTAGTAGTAGATGGAGGATCGAGTGCCAATTTGATCTCCACTACTTTGTATGAAAAATGAGATTTACAAGGATTAAAGCCAACAAGATTCGCCATCAAGCTAGCGGATCAATCATGTGTGAACCCAAAAGGTGTAGTTGCCGATATCCCTATAAAGATAGCAGGCATGCAGTTTGTGATTACTTTTGTAGTCATGGATATACCTGAATCTCCAACTGCATACTGTGTTTTACTGGAAAGACCATGGTTGAGGACTGCACAAGTAGTACACAACTGGGGTACTGGAAAACTCACCTTCGAGAATAGAGAACAGGCTGTAAAGGTTGATCCAGCCACATGGGTGGTGAAACCTATTGTGCCCAAGGCTAATGACGGATCATCTACGACAGATCACACGATTGATCACCCAAGGCCAGCCAAGGGTGGTCACTATGATTCAGAAACGGATGTCGTGAGATGGACGGATGCATTAGCAACTATTGACTGCCGGACATGTCAATATGAATCAGATCCTGAACCTAGCACATCTTCACCCAAGTGTTACACTATGGACACACCAACACAATTGGGGTAAATATGATAAATGTAGCATGGTTGTCAACGGAACCTATTGAGAACCCAGTGGGCGATGATTTAGTCCCTTGGCAACATGCTCTAACTTATAATAAGGACTACACTACATGGACCCAGATCGTTACGGAACCAAGGAAGTACCAGCTCAACCACTGCAAAAGTCTGCTATGGCAAAAGTCTCAAAGATTGATCTCCCCAAGGCACTTGTGAATAAGAAGAATTAGTTGAAGCAGCGCTACAACTAGGTGATCCAATGGAGTGATCTACTCAAAGAGGCGATAGCTACAGTGGATGTTGATATTCGCAATCATGAGACAAATATCACGGCAATTCCGATGAAAGACAACGAGGATGAATCCACCAAAATGCAAAAAGAAGGTGTTGGATTCCTTGAAGTCAATCAAGATAGGCTTAATACAGCGTCATCTTCTATACAAGTGACAGAAAATAAAAAAATGACCAGTCGGGCCAAGATCAATATGCTGAAGGAGGAATCTCGATGAGCTCTAGTTCACGAGATGCTTGAGACTTTAAAAAATTATCCCTTGGACGACGTGGTAATAATGATGCCACAAGCCCAACGAGAATCTGATTAGATTCAGGCACCAGCGGAACAAGTCTTTGAGGGACCTGTGTGGACACAGCCGATGAATCTTGCCGAGCCAGGTGAAGAAGAAAAGATAGTGCATGTGGGAGAGCAATTAACGCCCACACAGTTCAAGAGACTACGATCGTTGTTGGTGGAGTATAAAGACTGTTTTGCCTGGAGTTATAGTGATCTGAAGGGCATTCCACCAACAATAGTCCAACACACCATACCCTTGGTGGATGGAGCAGTTCCCAAGGTAAACTGTTACTATCGCTGCAACCCAAATTATATAGAATTGATCAAACAAGAGTTGCAGAAGCTGATGGATGCATACTTCATTTATGAAATTGAGCACACAGAATGGGTATCGTCGATAGTTATAGTACCCAAGAAGAACGACAAAATGCGGATTTGTGTGAATCTAAAGGCGCTCAATGTAGTCATCAAAAAGGATCATTTTCCTTTACCATTTATGAAAAGTGTCCTCGACATAGTAGCTGGCACCGAAGCCTGTAGTTTTCTAGATGGCTTCAACAGCTACAGCCAGGTGAAGATAGCCCCCCAAGGCCAACACAAGACAACATTTGCCACGGAATGGGGAACCTATGCCTATAAAGTGATGCCATTCGGACTTTGCAATGCCCCAAGCACCTTCCAACGAGTCATGCAGGTGGCATTCAAAGATTATTTGCAAAAAATTTTGGAAATTTTCTTGGGCGATCTGTGCATGCATGGACCAGACTCAGAACACTTATCCACTTTGGAGAAAGTGCTACAAAAATGCCGCGACTACCAGATCTCCCTGAATCCAGAAAAATGTCAATTTTGGGTCACACATGGCTTGATTCTCGGCCATATAGTGTCAAGACACGGGATTGCCACATATCTATCAAATATCAGGATCATTGTTGATCTACCACCACCGGGGACAATCTGCGAAGTCTACATCTTCATGGGTTATGCTAACTATTATAGGATCTTCATTCTTGATTTTGCGAAGTTAGCCCGACCAATTTACAAACTCACAATGGATCTACATTGGAATGAGAAAGACCTAAAGGCTTTCCAAAAGCCTAAGGATGCATTGGTTTCAGCACCAATCTTACGCCCGCCCAATTGGTCCATTGAGTTTCATGTGCATACGGACGCATCGAAGTATGCAGTTGGAGTAGTCTTAACCCAGCCAGGTGAACACAAAAAGGATTTTCCAATCCGATTTGCAAGCCGACAACTCAATGATATAGAAAGATATTATTCAACCACAGAGCGAGAAGCAATGGCAATGATCTATGCGGTTAAGAAATTTCGACACTACCTGATGGCCACACATTTTGCTTTTTATACGGACCATCAACCCTTGCTATATCTCGTTAACAAAACTTGCAACATTGGAAGAATCACCAAATGGCTACTTCTATTGTTGGAGTTTGATTTTTGGATAGTAGTTCGCAAGGAAAAACAATCACGAATCATGGGAAAGGAGATTGCAACCCAACCTGACGATGAGCTGGCAGATGCTGCCTTATTTTACGTGGACACCGTACCAGAATGGGCTGCCGACATTGTCGAATATCTAATGCGGGGCCAACCAGACAAATCACTACCAAAAGCGGAACAGCGAAAATTGATCTTGAAGGCTAGACCTTATCAGTTGAATGCCGGCCAGTTGTATCGAAGAGGTCCTGATGGAATTCTTCGACGGTGTATTCTTCCTCATGAGGCCACCCAAATAATTTTGCTTTCACATGAAGGCATGCGTGGAGGTCATTTTGCATCCGACATTACAATTCGCAAGATCCTGCAATCAGGATGTTGGTGGCCAACGATTCATAAGGATACGGAGGAATGCTTGAAAAAGTGCGATGTGTGCCAAAGGGCAAGGAGACCAACGAGATTGAATTATGACCTACTGCACTCGGTCTTAGCCCAAGCACCATTCGAAAAGTGGGGATTGGATTATATTGCTCCAATTTATCCTGCAGCAAGGAGTTCCCAGTCTCGATACATAATCGTAGCCACAGACTACCTCACCAAGTGGGTCGAAGCCAAGGCAATAAGAGTAGCTGATGCTAGGACCACTGCCAAAAGAGATTACCAGTTTGCAGAGGTTATGGATCAAAGAATATCAAGATCTCATCAAAAAACACTCAAAAAGATCAAGTTCTCCGAAAGCGACTAAAATTCATACCAGCCATCATCTGCACATTTTGAGCCAAGATCTGTGCTCTGAACCGCCGTTACTACCATCCAATTTCTGTTTTTCATTGTTTTCTTGTTTCCATCACTTTCACCATTCCCACCATTTTTCTTACTTTTTCTCACTTTGTAACCAACTTTAACTATCACTGCTAACATGGCCTCCTCATCTTCTGATGACTCTGGCACCAAGCAGGTGATCTAGCATGAAATACCATTAGCCACCCTTGCCTTCTGACGCCCTAATCACACCATGGCTTCAGACGATTGGTCCTCTTTTTGAAGCAATGTGTTTCTACCTAGTGCTTTTCAGCTCTAACATTAACATGGGCCTCGCCCTTCACGCTTACGCCACCTGGGACGCGCCAAAGTTGTGTTTTCACTTTCTGTACCAGGGTACCACATACAAGGTACGGATTAATGCAAACTCGATGGTCACTGTCGACGACCACCAGCCAATCTCTCATCGTCAAACAAAAGCCTTGATAAAGCCTTTCGTAACTTAGACTACACCTGAAATTTTGATCCAAACTAACAACGGGTACCTGATAAAGGCTATCACGGACCTAGTCATTCAGGCAGCTACGCATCTGTTGAACAACTTTTTAGTTGTTTCAATATTTTGTAAGGACAGAATCCAGTCCAAGCTGCTTAGTCAGATTGTGAAGTTCTTCTTAGGATTCTCTGGTCTCATAGTAGTGCCATACGACTGGCATACTTTTCTCATCCCACAGTTGTCTCCTGACACCCTGGCCTGGATGCAAGTCACACCGCCAAGCTAGGGCACATCTCCCTCTTCTTCTCCCTCTGTCCTTCACACCACCCTCCAGTTCCCCTTTATTTCACCCATTCTCTCTTTTGGACAAACTGTCTCTCTCCCTGTCTTCACTTTTGTTTTTCTCATACCCTCCACTTCTCCATCAAAGCTTGCTGAGGGCGATAAACTGTTGTCTGATGACACATTTGTCCAAACAATTTTTATACCATCATCAGATTGTGTTGACCCTACCAAACCTGATGGCCAAAAATCACCGAAAAAGCTCATAGAGGAGGAGGACGACGATACAGTACATGTCGTCGGGGCCACTACACCACAAGCTTCCATTAACACAAGCGTACCGGCTACTCTCTCGGACATCGTGATGACCTACCAAGCCTTGGGGACCTATATCCAAGATGTTGTAGTAGCCAGAGCCTCATTGGATAGCCGGGTACTGCATCTGGAAACTAACAACACTTAGCTGCGAGTGGAAATCACAAAGCTGTAGCAAGAACTGATAATCGCTCAACAACACGAGCAAGACGGACACCAGGAGGTCATGAAGCTGCAAAAAAAGGAGGACGACCTCAATCAGTATATCCAGAGCCTCTCCAAAGTGTTGACAGATGCTTTCACAAAGGTGCAGGAGCTTCAGTCTGAAGTGTCCCAACGGCTTGCCCCCTCTAGGCGCAATTGCAGATTTATGAAGCAGAAAATGCACGCTTGAGAGCGAAGGTGCATGGCTTGCAACAAGAAAAACCTGTTAGAAATCAATGATAAACTTCATTGTTACACTTCTTAGTTACTGTTTACGATGTACTTTATTACTAGCTGTAACTAGCCGTTGGCTAGTCTAGTAGTGTACTCTTAGGTTCTCTCTCTCTATCAGGGTTCAGGATTTATATGTACATTTTTACATTCAGTATGTTGCAGTGAGATAGATTGATAGTGCGTGTTCTTCTTCCGGCTTCTTTGGTGATTGCTTATGGTGAATGCTTGATGTTTCATTTCTGACTGTTGACATGGTATCAGAGCGGCAATAGTCTTGTGTGCCTGATCAGTGGATACAACTTGTCACAAGCTCTACAACAAAGTGAGAAAGTCCTTCACGGGAGGTGAAAGCTTGGAGAGATAAAAACGGCTAGAAGAAATCCTTCTTTGGTGTATTTTGCAGGTTTGGAGCTTAGAATCATCAGTGGGAAACGAAGACGCAGTCCTGGAGGCATCAGAAAGGCCAGGACAGCATCAAACAAGTTGAAAATCTGTTGAGTGGGGATATTTTTACAATACTTCCTAGTTGTTGTGAAAAGCACAGTCCCGGAGGCAGCATCAGATAGATTGAAAATCTGTTGAGTGGGGGTTATTCGTACAATACTTCCTAGTGGTTGTGGAAAGTGCTATTTGTGTGAGAGGTTTTGCCAAGAAATCTCTCATTTGTCTGTTTGGAGTAACACAAATCACACCAGATAGTATCTAGTACTGTCATTCAGAGTTAGGAAGCTTCATACTTTTCACATTACTGATATCTGTCTGTTTGAACGACCACTCATTTCAAAATCTTTGCAAAGAAGAGGCGGTGTAGCCGCCGCGCCGAAGTAGAGAATCTGGAATATTTTTTCTGAAAGTTCTTATATTCTCTCTTTTTTGTACCAATATTGGATCCAAGCGCGCTAGCTAAAGAGACACCTAAGCAGTCGTACATCCGTGCTCCAGTCCAATATCGCATGTCCGTATTGATATCGGATCCAAGCGCACGAGCTAAACAAAATTCTGAGCAGTTGTACATCCGCACTCTAGTCCGATATCGCATGCTCCAATATCGGATCCAAGCGCACAAGTTGAAGAGGATCCTGAGCAGCCGTACTTCCACGCTCCATTCCGATATCAGGTGTATAACCAAAAAAATATACAATTTTGTGGTTTGATAAACTACTTGATCTGGACTCATCTATTCAGTAATGACAACTCTAAGCGAGAGTGTCCTCAATGAGTCAAGCAAATTGGAAGGAGCCGACAACTATGCAGTTTGGAAATTCAAACTGAAGAACATTTTGATGGAAAAGGAGCTATGGGAGATCGTGACAGGTGAAGAGACAAGGCCATTGATTGAAGAAGATCAACGGGCATTTAACAGGAGAAAACGAAAAACACAAAATGTCATCAACTTATCAGTTAGAGATGCAAATATTCCCTACATTTCGGATTCAGAAGGACCAAAAGAAGCATGGGATACGTTGAAGGCATTGTTTGAGACCACAAACACATCTCGAGTGCTATTCTTGAAGACGAAGCTGCACACATTGCGGATGGATGATGGTGCGACTATTGTTGATCACCTACTGAAGATCAAAGAGATTCATGACCAATTAGCAGCAGTTGGAGAGCGAGTACCGGATCGTGAGATTGTGTAGTTGGCATTGAATAGTTTGAGTGAGTCACATCAGATGTTTGTGACAAGTATAGCCACATGGAAAAATCTTCCAACCTATGAAGAGTTAGGTGGATTGCTTTTGCAAGAAGAACAACGTCAAGAGAACTTGAGTCATCGCAACAGGGGATTTGATCAAGCTCTTGCAATCAGGGGACGTGGTGGTAGATTTGGTCATGGAAGACACCAATCAAGAGGTGGAAACTCAAATCGTGAATCATTCCAACAATTTCAGGAACAATCCAATGATGGCCCAAATCGAGGCAATTGGAATCAAGGCCGCGGGTTCCAGGCAAAATAAACCTGGAAATTGTACGTATTGCAACAAACCTGGCCACTGGGAGTGTGAATGCTTCAAGAAACAGAAGGAGATGGAACAAAGAAAAGACAAAGGGCAAGTGGGAAATTATGTTGATCAACATCAATTTGATGATAATTATCATAAAAACAATTATACTGATCAACATCAATACGATGATGATCAATATGGAGATGATACAGGTGAGAGATCAAAATTGTTCATTACAACATTAATGACAAGTGATGAAACCAAGGATACCTAGTATATTGATAGTGGTGCATCCAAGCACATGACTTCAAGGAAAGAGTGGTTTTCAGAACTCAAGGAAACCTACAATGGTGATGAAGTTGGACAAGCCGATGGCAAATTGCTATCTGTTAAAGGAGTTGGAGTGGTACCAGTGAAGTTAGCCAGTGGAAAGATAAAGCGGATAAGCAATGTGCAATATGTATCTGGCTTAGCTAACAATCTACTATTTGTTGGGAGGATAGCTGATTAACAACTCAAGGTTGAGTTTGACAACGACAAATGTCTTGTCAAAGACATCAAGGATCACTACAAAGTGATTGCTACAGCAGCTAGAGTCAACGAGAATCGATTCTACAAATTGAATGCGAGATCTTTTGCTCAAGCTATGGTAAGCATAGTTGATAGTTGAAGTTATCTTTGACATCAACGATTTGGTCATATTAGTGCTCAAAGTTTACAGATTCTCAAAAGAGGTAATCTAGTTATAGGATTGCCTGATATTTCTTTTGAAGGAAAAATTTGTGAAGGTTGCATTTTGGAAAAACAACACAGAGAGAGGTTTCCCAAAAGTGGAGCAAGGAGAGCCAATGGCATCCTAGATCTTGTCCACAATGATCTATGTGGACCTATGCAGACTAGATCTCTTAGTGGCTACTATTACTTTATCACCTTCATTGATGATTATAGCAGATGCATTTGGATTCATTTCATAAGCAAGAAATCAGATGCTTTTGCTAAGTTCAGGGAATTCAAGACATTAGTTGAAAAGCAAACAGGATGTTGCATCAAAACTTTGAGATCTGATGGAGGTGGTGAGTATTTTTTGACAGAATTTATTGATTTCTACAAAGATCAAGGGATCAAGAGGCAGACTACAACACCTTATTCACCGCAGCAAAATGGAGTTGCAGAACGAAAGAATAGATCTATTGTTGAGATGGCTAGGGCGATGCTCAAAAGCAAGGGTCTGCCAAACACGTTTTGGGCAGAAGCTTGTAGCATAGCTACGCACATCCTGAATCGGTGTCCTACAAAATCCGTGGAAGGTAAGACACCTCATGAAGCTGTTACTGGAAAGAAACCTAATATTTCTTATTTGAGAGTATTTGGTTGTGATTCTTATGCTCATATTCCTGATGAGAAACGAAGGAAATTGGATGCAAAAGCTATCAAGTGTATTTTCCTTGGATATGATGAGAAGGCCAAGGCATACATGATGTATGACACAAATGCACAGAAGCTTGTAATTTCTAGGGATGCTATGTTTGACGAGATGGGCCAAGGTGAACAATCTGAAGTAATCACTGAACCTTTTTGCGACATTGAACATCATGTGAAGGATTGTCCTTCCCGATCTAAACCAGCTGCTCCTGACTACTTGCTGCAAAAGTTTGAAGAAGTAAGAAAAAGTAAGAAGAAAAAGCTTATCCACGTCGAATACAAAGAGATCACTTTCTATTCGAATAAGCAACAGTTCCAGAAGAAGAAATCTTCAAAAGACAAGAAGACAAAGACCGATTCAGACCAACAATCACAACAGCACAATTAACAGCATCAACGACCAAAGATCAAACTCTTCTACAAATATTGTAAGAGAACCAATCACAACATGATGAGGGAGCGAAAGTACAGGTCAAGAAGGAAGTGGATTTTGATATAGAAAATCCATTGGACAAAGGAAAGCTTGATGCTGAAATTCCCAAGAGAGTACCTAAACGGTATTTATCAGTCACAGATGGTGCAAAGAAGGGAGATACTCCCGAATCTAGTGAGCGGGGAGAGCTTAGAAGATCAAGTAGAAATCGAAAACCTCCTGCAAGATTAGAGATGAATCTAGCCCTAATGGGTTCTGTGCTCAAAGCTCAAGAACCAAAAACTTTTGATAAAGCAAAGGAGCACGAGGAGTGACGTGAAACTATGGAAACATAAATGGAAGCTATATCAAAAAATAGGACTTGGAACTTGGTTGAGCTACCTAATGGTAAGATGCCTATCACTTGCAAATGGATATACAAGATCAAATATGGAGCTGATGGAAAACTCAACAAATAAAAAGCACGGTTGGTTGCGAGAGGATTTGAGCAGCAGGAAGGTATTGATTTTGAGATAAACCTTTGCACCCGTAGCTAAGATGGTAACTATATGTACTGTCATTGCTATTTTTGCTTTCTATGGTTGGAAGATCCAGCAAATGGATGTTAAATCTGCTTTTCTTAATAGAGTGCTGGATGAAGAGGTGTACTTAGTACAACCTCAAGGATCTATTGAACCAGGGAGAGAGCACCTTGTTTGTAAGCTCAACAAAGTTATTTATGGATTGAAGCAAGCACCATGGGCGTGGTACTCTTGCATTGATGAACACTTTAAGCAAAGGGGAATGGTAAAGAGTGATGCTGATCCTAATCTTTACATTCTAAGGCAAGATTCAGATATAGTGCTCATTGTGCTATACGTGGATGATTTGATTATTAAAGGAAGTAATGAGAACTTAATTGATGAAATAAAATCAGATCTTTCCAATGCTTTTGACGTGAGCGATCTAGGATTGATGCACTATTGTCTTGGCATTGAAGTATGGCAAAAGGAAAATGTGGTCTTTTTCACACAAAGCAAATATGCATGAGATTTGTTTTATAAGTTCAATATGCAGGATTGTAAGCCTTTGAGTACACCTATGGATGTCAACACGAAGCTTACTCCATATGATGAATCTGAGAAAGTGGATGCTTATTTGTATAGACAGCTGGTGGGTAGTTTGATTTATTTGACACACATACGACCTGCTATTTCTTAAGTTGTTGGTGTTGTTAGTCAATTTATGCAAGATCCTAGTCAAACACACTGGAAGTCTGCTAAACGTATTCTCAGATACATTCGAGGGACATTGAATTTTGGTTTGAAGTATGATCAGCCTGAAGTGCCAATATTGATAGGATATACAGATGCTGATTGGATAGGTAATATTCATGACAGAAGGTCTACCAGTGGTCATACATTTAGTTATGGTACAACTGCAGTTTCATGGAACAGCAAAAAGCAACCTACAAGAGCCTTATCCTCGACGGAAGCTGAATATTGAGCACTCAGCAATGCTGCACAAGAAGCGGTATGGTTACGAAGATTGCTTGTGGATTTAGGTCAACCACAAGTGGATGCAACTACTATATCTTGCAACAATCAAAGCTGCATTCACCTTGCCAAAAATCCAGTTTTACATGCTCGAACCAAACATATCAAAATACATTATGATTTTGTTCGAGAGAAATTTTTTTATGGAGCCATTGATCTTGTTTTCTGTAAATCTGAAGATCAAGTGGCAGATATTTTTACTAAGTCATTAGGTAGATGTAAATTTGAAAGTTTCATACTCTACTAGGAATAGAAGAATGTAATTTTATCATTGAGGAGAGTGTTAGAAATCAATGACAAACTTCATAGTTACTATTTACGATGTACTTTATTACTAGTTGTAACTAGCCCGTTGGCTAGTCTAGTGTCTACTCCTAGGTTCTCCCTCTCTATCAGGGTTCAGGGTTTATATGTACATTTTTACATTCAGTATGTTGCAGTGAGATAGATTGATAGTGCGTGTTCTTCTTCCGACTTCTTTGGTAATTGCTTATGGTGAATGCTTGATGTTCCATTTCTGATTGTTGACAAAACTTGCTTGGCTAGCTCAACTGGCACCTGATTCAAAGCCACTCTCTCAAGCCAAGATGAATCTTTTCAGGCATCAGGTGCAGGTATACAGCCAAACTTTGGTCAACTACCAAGTGGAGTTCGACAAGTACCGAGCTAGCACAAATCAAGAGCTCGACTAGGCAAAACAAGCTCTCAAAGTTTGTCAGAAGTTTATGGAGCAGAAATCTTGGCCAACTCCGGTGGTAATTCCAATGCCACCTCTCTTTGATGCTGCACAGGCAAGCATGAGCCATGATCAAGGCTAGCAGGCAGCAGGGGAAACCATTCAAGATCAGGGATCAGGTGGACAAGACAAAGTGCCTTTCAATATTGGAGCAGACATGCAAGGCCAAGACACGGGCCCCAGCCAAAGTCAATCTTGTATAATCATCTACAAAAGAAACAAAGCAATTTGCTCCTCCTTTGCTTTTGGTTGAAGAGAAATGAACATCAGAGTGCGCAAGTTCAAATGGATGCTGTGTTTTGATGTTTGATCTTGGAAAAGGTCTTCTATGTGATTTTGCCAAAACACAAGCTTCACAAGGTTGAAGCTCCTTTGACAGTGTCTTTGGTAGTCCAACAACTTTTCTTTCCTTGACCATAGATTGCATGGCTTTGAAATTGGGATGTCCCAATCTCTTATGCCACAGATCCTCCTGATGAACCTTGGTCTCATAAGCAATATCTGAAATGTTAGCACTCTCAGAATCTAGTTTGTACAACTTTCCAATCCTAGATCCTCTAGCAATCACTTCATTTTCTCTCGAGATTATACATTTGTCAACATGAAACTTGACATCCAATCCACTATCAAACAATTGTCCTACACTAATGAGATTCTTGGTTAGTCTAGGTACATAAAGTACATCATGCAAACCAAAAGATTTTGATGATGATGCATGCAGTGGAATACTACCAATTCCTTCAATTCTACACTCTACATCATTAGCAATATAGATTGATCTTTTTGCACCTAGATATGGCATGAGACTTGTGAAAGAGTTTCTAGAAGACATATGGGAACTAGCCCCACTATCTATCCACCAGATTTCTTCATTATTGAAAGGAAAAGATGAAAGCTAGACATCATTAAAGAATTCTCTCTTTCACTCTTAATACCCTCACACTCTTCCTCATTACTAAGGTTAGCTTGCTTGTATTGATTCTTCTTCTTGAAACAATTTGATGCATAGTGGCCCTTCTGGCCACAAAAGAAACATTTGATCTTTGATAGCTTCTTCTTTGCCACTGGATGTTGCAACTTGTGAGGGTTGATCCTCACTACTTTCTTTGGCTTTGTCCTTATTGAAGTGTTGTTGACCTTTGCCCTTGCCTCTTGACTTGTCCTTGGTGAAGAGTGATTTGTCATCTCCACCATCCTTCAGTGAAAGTTTGTTGATCCTCAGCATCTTGTTCTCTTGCCTGCTTTCTTCAGCAATGAGAACACTTGAAGAGTCTCCAAGGATGAAAGCTCCTCCCTGACAGCATAAATCTGCACAATATTGTCATACTCATCTCTAAGTTCATTAAGGACTACTTGAACAAGTTCAGTGTTCTTAAGAGCATCACCAGTACTAGCTAACTCTTGATGAAGATCTTTTACTCTCATTACATAAGATGAAGCACGCTCATCTACTCCACTATAGTAGAAGTTATAATCCAAATCTTCTAGCCAATTGTCTACATTAATGGAGTGAATGCTTCCATCAAAGGTAGGACTAACATATTCAGACAGTCGTTGGTTGTAACAATAAGGTTTCTGTTGAGCAGTGACTTTCCACCATTCATTGATATGGTTTGTAGATAAGTGCTCCAGAGTAAGTGCATGATCCATCATTTCGTGTAACTCCATAAAACTAGTGGCATAAATGGATTTGGAAAGAGTTGGATGAAGCACATTTTTTATAGGCGTTTGAAGAAAATACACATATTTGTCCAAACATTTTCTATACTCAAATTTTGTCTTCCGAACAAATGCCAAGAATTGTTTTACAGATCCAATTTATTTGAGAGATTCAAATGATTTCACGTAGAATCTTGGTCATACACCCAAAGTCCGTGGAGGAAAAGATCAACAAATTCCTATTTAAATATCCCCATGAGTCTTCAAGAGGCGGCTGGCAGATATCATTTTCAGTGCAAACCATCAAAGGACAAGAGATGCAAGCACTCCCCACCCTCCAACCACAACCAGAGTGGCGCCAATAGCTATTCGAGCATGACTCTATGGCCATCACGGCATATGTGACGAGTCCTCAGCAACTCCGGGTAAACGCCCATTTCTTGCCATGCTTACGATGCACTAAATGGGCGGAATGTGGCCTTAATAAAAAGTTTAATGACTTGAAAGTGCAGATCTCTGAAGTTGCAGATAAAAGACCAAAAGCGTCTTCTTCCAACTCAGGAATGTGGTGTACGAAATGTGGAACTTCTGGACACACTAAGGAAGACTGCACTATTGTGAATGTCAAATACATTGAATATCCTGCCCAGGAGGTACTTTTTATTTTTTAAAATGATGCAACTACTAAGTATGTACAAGATACTACAACATCAGCCTAGCAGGACAGACCCAAGTTCGCTCCAATCCTCCTAAATTTGTTGGACTAGCGAAGTCTCAAACCGCGACTAAACCAGTTTCGGGCAACTGCTACAACTGTGGAGAGCCGGGACATTTTTCTCCTGATTGTCCTCAACCGCGAAAGCCGATTGGTTATGTACCATTATGTTTGAATTGCAGAGAGCCTGGCCACAAGTATCCTGACTGCCCTCAGCCGCAGAAGCCACGACCCAAATATCAATATGTAGCAACACCAGCTACTGCAGACACGAAAGCACAAGCTGCGACTGATGCTGTTGTGCAGAGAATTGACGTTATTGAAGGAAAACCGGCAAAGACAGAAGATTAGTCCTGGCCAAGTGACGTGGAGAAATTGTTCAAAGTCACAACAAGAAGCAAAAGCTCCTCAAAACCTGATCAGAAATCTTCGACAAAGCTTAGAAAATCCTCAAAGAAGAAATCATCTAGCAAAACAACGAACAAATCTATGACTAAAGAAGATCTCAAAGATGACCTTGACTATGACCGCGATGCTGGGAAGTTATTTGCAAAATATATCTTGGCAAAAACAAAGGAAATCATCAATGCTGAACTTCAGACAGCTGCTGTAGAAAAGGTGGTCACTTTTGAGGAAGAGGACGAAGAAATCGTGAAGATGAAATTGTCTAGTGATGTTATCGATAAACCAACCTCGAAATTGAAGACAAAACAATATGACATCGTGACTGATATCAGAGATCTTCGTCCGAACATTACTTTTGAACAGTTGTTGGCATATAACACTTATTACAGAAAGAAACTGAAAGGCCTTTCTGTGTCCAAAAAGAAAAAAAAAGATTCTCTGCCAGATGCTGGTGTTTAGTCTATCGATTTAGGTGATCTCGGTGCACTTGAGATTGATATTACCATTGCGGGATGCTTGATCAAAAAAGTGCCGATTGACTCTGGTTCCAGTGTGAATATAATAACAGAAGACACAGCTCATGCTCTGGGGCTGATTGACATTCAACCGACACAGTGAAACATCAAGTTAGTTGATTCGACACGACGAAAACCTGTTGGAGAACTGAAGGATGTCACTATCTACATTCAAGCCAAGCCATTCACAATGAATTTCATTATTATCAAACCACTCGGTTTGTCATCCTATTCTGTGCTGACTAGACGACCTTGGCTTTATCAATCAAATGCAAGTGTACATTGGAAATCCAGAGAGCTGAGATTTCAGACTGGTGAGACCAATAATCGAGGTAAGCCAGCAGAACAAATCATAACCTGGAGTCGTGACAAATATGAAGGTGACACCAATTTTACATCAGAAGAATCTTCGTATGCCTTGAATATTTTTCTCAATGAATATGATATTGAAGTGCAATACTTTGAATGTTATGAGAATGCTGATGACGAAGAATTCTTTGATGCCTGCAACGCTGAAGCGGATGTTTTGTATGAAGAAATTAACGTTGCAGACACGAACTCGAAAGAGTCTGACGATTTGAATGACGAATCTGAACACGAATTTGGTAACAAGAACTAGGTTGACGACAAGAAAACATATGTGGAGTCAACCATGCGCAGAATTCATGGCCATACCAAGGCCAGTATGATAGAAGGTATCATTTTATCAGATTCTACTGAACTGATTGAACTTGCACCTGGCAGATTTGTGCATGTTTCAAAGTCACTTGGAGAATCGGAGTTAGTGGAATTCATTGAACTATTGAAGGAGTATCAAGACGTTTTTGTCTGGTCGCTCGACAATTTGAAGGGTATACCTGCAGAATTCGGAGAGCACCAAATTGATCTTAAGAAAGATGTTGTACCTATTCGACAGAGACAGTATCGTCTCAATCCTAAGTACTCTCTCATGGTCAAGGACAAACTTAACAAGCACCTTAAGGCAGGTATAATCTATCTCGTCTTAAGTAGTGAATGGGTTTCACCCATTGTTGTCGTCCCAAAGAAGAAGACCGGCAAAATATGAATATGCCAGGATTTCTGCAAACTCAATGCTGCCATAACGCCGCATGAAGTTTATGCTCCCAATTAGAATGACTTGCTTCAACTATTTTTGTCATAATATTGTCCATTACCCCTCGAATAATACGGAGTACGAAATCGATAAATAAAGGTCTTCCAACAAATACTTGATTGTTTCATTGACAAAGTGCATTTCACGACCACTTACAATCTTGATTGGACATCCAAATCTGACAATGATATTATCGTATAAGAACTTACCTGTAGTCTTTGCATCGGCCACTCTAACTACTCTTGCTTTGACCCACTTGGTCATATAATCTATTGCCATAATGATATATCTGGATTGAGATCCTCTTGTCGCAAGATGAATAGGACCAGCATAGTCAAGTCCCCATTTTTCAAACGGTGCTACCGGATGCAAAGGTTCATAGTTTAGCTTTGTAGGACGACATGCTCGTTGACATACATCACATGATTGAATAAAGTTTTCTGTATCCTTATGAAGTGTAGGCCACCAACACCCTGATTGTCAAATTTTCTGAACAGTGATATTAGTTGAAAAATGTCCACCTCCCATCCCATCATGTGAAAACATGATTAGGTCAGGTACTTGTAAATAAATAATTATGGACATAAACTTGACTTTGGGCCATTTAATCAAAAATAATATTAGAAGGCCAAATTTAAGCTTAAAATTTAGTTTCTAAGTTTGTGAAGTAGTCAAAATGGTGGTAGGTGGGGTGTGCTTCTTCCTACACCATAGATTCATTTGTGTTTCTTGTGGATGGTGTGGACATCCTTTGTAAGTAGCCAATAGGAAGCAAGGGGCAAGGGCCACCCCAAAAGATTAAAAGACACCATTTGTAACCATTTTGGGATGCTTAATGAGAAGGAGGAAACTCTACCATTTTGGAGAGCAAGCATCCTCATTTGCTATTCAATCATTGCTAATGCTATTGTGTGCTTTTCTTTTTTGCTCTCTATTTTTCCATTGTTCTTGTTTTCATTAGTTAAAGTTTTTTCATTAGCATGCATAATGAGCAAGTGAGCTAACCTCCATCTCACCCACCCTCTCTCTCTCTCCCTCTTCCTCTACTCTTTCTATCTATCTCTCTTTTCACTCTCAATCATGAAATGTGGATGTGCTTAGTGATAGGAAAGGTAGTGTTAGAGTGGGATAGTTTAGAGGAAAGTAGAAAGCATCTAAATCTAGCAACTTGGCTAAGTTAGCTACCTATCTTAGTGTTCTAACCCTTTTGACAAATGGAGGGCTGCTCACCTGTTGTAAAGCTACCTTTACAAGCTTTACTTCCGGCGCCATCGGCGCCAGCTATGTCCCCGACGCCAGCAGCGCCCCTGTTGCTCCCGGCGCCAACGGCGCCGGCGCCGCTCCCGGCACCACTGTGACCAGAATCCAGCCGGCGCCAAGTTCCTATGGCTGAAAATCTTTGATCGGTTCTAGCGGAGTCCAGAGAGCTCAGATCGATGTGCAATCACCTCACACGATGTAGGCATGATTAAAGGAAGCCTGGGGATCAATAAAATCTAGAGAGAGAAAATGACTTTCTAGAAAGAGAAAATCCTAGAGAAAGAAAAAACGTGATTTACCAGCTTGGGTAGAGTGCTTGGTATGAGGGGGGGTGCCGAATCACACCAATACTATAGGGGAGTGCGGGTTGCGACTCAGGACGAGCTCCAACCAAGTCTCAGCCTCCCTTGCTAGAATGTTGTCATGGCTCTCGCCTTGGCATGCTAGCGCCCCGGAGACTAGGGTCGGTCACACACTTGAAATGTAACCTTCTCAGATTTATCAATAAAGTGGGATTTTTCTCAAACTGACTCTGATTACCTTCTGGGTTTGGTTTCAGTGTTTGGTAAAAGCGCCAGTTGTAAGGCCGCTTCCAAATTTTTAAGTTGGCACATAGCTGAGGGTCGTATCCCGGGATGCCAGCAGTATGTCGTCGGGACCATTGGGTCCGTGGCGCCAGCGGTATGCTATCGGGACCATTTGGTCCAGGAACTGGTTGTTTCCATATCTGTCGCGGCTTGTGGTTCTGAGTGTTCTTTGCATGAACGTGAATGGGTTAAGCTCTTGGGGAACGGGCTCTAACCTGTCGGCTGAGTTGGATGGCTTACTTGGGTGGAAGTTACCTATTTATGGTTGTCCAGTCTGGCGTGGCGCCAGGTTGGCTTCCAGCGCTCGTGACGAAGCTTTCAGTTGGTTAAGTCTGATGTAAGTCAGACCGCTTGCTTAGAATGGATGTTACTCGTTTGTAACGAAGCTTCGAGTTGGTTAAGTTTGATGTATGTCGGGCGGCTTGCTTGGAGGGAAGTCACCCACATCGGGACCTCCGATCTGGCATGGCACCAGGTTGGATCTCAATGTTGGTTTTCGGAACTTCAAGTTGGTTAAGGCTGATCGTTGTTGGCGAGTTGGCTGCTTGTATGTCAAGTGAGTTTGGATGGCAAGAGTTGAAGGTTGGGAAGCTAAGTCGTGGTTCCCGGCTCCCTTTGGGATGCCTGCACTACATGTGGTATCAGAGCCGACTGGCCGGTCAGCTATGCGGATCTCCCGGAAATGGCCACGGTTTGGGGTTCATCAAGACAACTGTTGTGCAAGGTGCTGCCCACAGTGTAAGCACGGGTGCGTCCACGGTCGGGGTGGTCGACAGAACGGGGGACTTGATGAGTCAAAGTGTTGCCCTTGAGGTGTAAGCACGGTCAATTCTCACGGTTCGGGCCTGGCGTTGTCTGCACGTAGGACAGATGAGACAGTGTGCTGCCATTAGGTTGGTGTAACCACGGTTTGTGTCTTGTGGGGTGCGGGGCGACATATTCGAACTGTACGGGTTAACCATTGATACAGAGATGCTGCTCGAATTCGGGTGTAAAACATGGGTGGTTAGCTGCCGGTGCGGGATAGCTGCCGATCGTTTAGCTATAAGGGCTATCGACCAAAAAGTGGTGGGGCGTGACTGAGGCAATGTGCTACTTAATGGTGAAAGCACGGATAGTTGGAGGGGTGTCCTATGTGGGCTGATTCCGTGATCGATTTGTATGGGCGCAGCCAGGCAAAGGTCCGTTGGCAGGACCATCTCAAAGGGGGACCTTGTCTTTGTTACTTGTTAGTAAACCTGCCTGAGTGTCTTACTTGTATGTATTCGTGGTGAGTCTTAGTACTCGTGCTTTGTCTGGTTTGCATGATTGCTTGTGATACAAGGAGCTGATGGCTTGAGAAGGAACCTTTTCTTTTGAAGGCTGATACCATCAAACAAAGAGGACTATAGAATCTGTGGGGCGGATTTGCAGTTTGAGTACTCACACGTGAACGGCAACGAAACGACTCAATGTTTGCAAAGGATGGATGGCTAGCCTGTTTCTTGGGTTAGTTTCATTTGCGACAACGCCCACCAGACGCAAGTAGGAAGTCAAAAGTTGGAAAGGGCAATTTCAGGGGAGATCTTCTATGGAGCAGTTGGTCTTCATTTTGGGACGGCCACCTTCGGAACTGAAACTCACTGAGCATGGGTGATATCCAGTATCAGTTGGGTTTTTCCTCAAAGGGGAAAGACTAGGATCCTCTTTAGAGATTGGCAACGAGTTGGATCGAGCCATAATCCTAACAGATGGGAAGCAAAGTGTTGGAAAGGCTTTTTGTCCGAAGAACTCTACTCTAAGTCCGATCAGCTGATTTTATAAGCGGAGGGAAACTATCACACACACCTCTCTCTTGGGGCAAATTTTGAATGAAAGTTGATCAAAATGGGGGCAAATTCAAGGTGACCTAGCCATACTCACACGAGGAGATTGGCGAACTTTGGACCTAATAAGTTGACAAGTTTTTGTTGTGGAAAGGAAAGTTTGTTATAGGCTTTCTCTGGACCAGCAATGATGAGGAAACATATGAGTATGCTGGCTTGTGTTACGTGTAAGGCAGCTGATCAATGAAGGAACTGTGAAAGTTGAGTCTTGCATGAGCGACTTGGTATTTCGAACGGATGCTAAGGGACAGTTCGCGTTGAGATCGGACTAGTGCAAACTCTGGGTGCATGTGTCTGATTCAAAGAGAGCTACTTGAAGCCAAGCTCGATGTACACTTCTTGTTTTGACTGTGAGACAACTGACCAGTGATAGAATTGTGAAAGTCAAGTTTTGCGCGACGGACATGGTGCTTCAAACAAACGCGAAGAGATAGTTCGGATGCGGATCAAACTGGTGCGACCCTTTGGCTTTCCACAAGGTCAATGGTTACATTTGGGCTGATTCAAAGAGCTACTTCAAGCTAAGTGCGAGGTGCATTTCAGAGTAGTCAATCTTTGCCTACCTTAAAGAGCCAAGATGGAAAAGTATCAAGATCAGGCTGGGACAAGGAGAAAAATCAAGGTGCAGAAGCAACAAGGCACGGAGTGGACCATAAAGTGGGCAATCAAATGATAAATCCTTCGGCTCAGAGAGCCTTGATACCTGTGCAGAACTGAACAAATCTGGAGCTCAGGGAGCTCAACACAAAGTGCATCAAGGACAAATCAGGAGCTCAAAGGAGTTCCAAAGTCGAAAGTCAGAAGCGACAGGGACGAACATTTCAAAGAAAGGCCTCTGTCACCAGTTAATAAGGTTCTCGGGTTTTACGAAAGCGATATCAAATCTACGCTTTTTCCAGACAAAGATATATTTTCAAGTTATGTAATTTTTCAGTACAAAGAGCTGAGCCTCCGACTTGTGGTGTGCCAGCTTCAATGTTAATAAAAAGTGGCCAGTAAATTGAGTACTGTGCCAAGTAGCTTAAATGTATAGTTATTTTAATTGGGAGACACCTTTACTTTAATCTGACATCTGATGAGGACATCAGATTTTATAAAGGTGGGGTGGATATTGTAAAGCTACCTTTACAAGCTTTACTTCCGGTGCCATCGGCGCCAGCTATGTCCCCGGCGCCAGCAGCGCCCCTGCTGCTCCCGGCGCCGGCGCCGCTCTGGGCGCCACTGTGACCAGAATCCAGCCGGCGCCAAGTTCCTATGGCTGAAAATCTTTGATCGGTTCTAGCGGAGTCCAGAGAGCTCAGATCGATGTGCAATCACCTCACACGATCTAGGCATGATTAAAGGAAGCCTGGGGATCAATAAAATCTAGAGAGAGAAAATGACTTTCTAGAAAGAAAAAATCTTAGATAGAGAAAAACGTGCTTTACCAGCTTGGGCAGAGTGCTTGGTATGAGGGGGGGTGCCGAATCACACCAATACTATAGGGGAGTGTGGGTTGCGACTCAGGGCGAGCTCCAACTAAGTCTCAGCCTCCCTTGCTGGAATGTTGTCATGGCTCTCGCCTTGGCATGCTAGCGCCCCGGAGACTAGGGTTGGTCACACACTTGAAATGTAACCTTCTCAGATTTATCAATAAAGTGGGATTTTTCTCAAACTGACTCTGATTACCTTCTGGGTTTCAGTGTTTGGTAAAAGCGCTAGTTGTAAGGCCGCTTCCAAATTTTTAAGTTGGCACATAGCTGAGGGTCGTATCCCAGGACGCCAGCGGTATGTCGTCGGAAACATTCGGTCCGTGACGCCAGCGGTATGCTATCGGGACCATTTGGTTCAGGAACTGGTTGTTTCCATATCTGTCGCGGCTTGTGGTTCTGAGTGTTCCTTGCATGAACGTGAATGGGTTAAGCTCTTGGGGAACGGGCTCTAACCTGTCGGTTGAGTTGGATGGCTTGCTTGGGTGGAAGTTACCTGTTTATGGCTGTCCAGTCTGGCGTGGCGCCAAGTTGGCTTCCAGCGCTCGTGACGAAGCTTTCAGTTGGTTAAGTCTGATGTAAGTCAGACCACTTGCTTGGAATGGATGTTACTCGTTTGTAACGAAGCTTCGAGTTGGTTAAGTTTGATGTATGTCGGGCGGCTTGCTTGGAGGGAAGTCACCCACATCGGGACCCCCGATCTGGCATGGCACTAGTTGGATCTCAATGTTGGTTTTCGGAACTTCAAGTTGGTTAAGTCTGATCGTTGTTGGCGAGTTGGCTGCTTGTATGTCAAGTGGGTTCGGATGGCAAGAGTTGAAGGCTGGGAAGCTAAGTCGTGGTTCCCGGCTCCCTTTGGGATGCCTGCGCTACATCACCACCTATTTGCTACACCCTACAATGGCACCGTTGACGGGGATAGGAATTGCTAACTTGTTATAGTTGTAGTTTTAGTTGCTTTTGTTTTTTTAGCTTGTTTTGAGTGGATTTTGGAATAGATTTAGTTAGTTCTTTGTGCTTTCTTGTTTTTGGACTATTCACAACTAGCAGAGGAGGTGTGAAAGGGTAGTGGAGACCTAAAATAGCCTATAAGGGCTTGGCATCCAACCAAAAACCTTGAAAAACCATAAAAATCATACAAATCTATTTTTGGAGGGCAAAAATCACTCCAGTCCTTAGTTTTCAAAATCTCCTTTGAACTAACCTTTGCATGACTGACAACAGCTCTATGGTATTGTCCCAGACCTACATAGAAGCCTGCGAGGATTACAAACAACGGATCATATCAACCACCCATAATCCGACTGAGGCATTTGTCGATCTAGCAATCAACGAATACTATACAACTTATGATGCGCAGCCTCAATGTCAGGGAGGTAGGACCTATGGTTGCTATGGATGCGTCGAAGGCACCAAATTACAGAATGTCCTTATAAGGATAGTATACAAACTTTTGTTGAGAATGTGGATGTGGGCATTGCTATAAGAATTTTTCAATTTAACCTGGAATGAGTGCACCCTTGAATCTAGTTTTTAAAAATAGATAGCAGTTCAAAGAAGGACACCACAAGAAAAACAAAACCTCCACGTTCCAGAGCTGGTAGTTACGTGAGCATAGAAACAGAAGGGAGTGGCTCCATCAATAACATCATCAGTGTGAAGGATTTCAGATCATTCAAGATCCAATCCATATCCCTGATCTTTGGTTACAATAAGATGCAAACCAACAACCCTCCCATTGTAGAAAAAATCAACATCTACATACAAAATGAGATGCAAACTCTGAGAGATATTGATCACACATGAACCAAAACATAAAATATGTTTGTTGTCTATACAATTATAGTACCCTACTATATTTCAAACGTGTGGAACCGAAAATAGAAAAATGTGAGCATTCTACACACAAGATTGCAAGATATCACCAAGATAGTGCACCATTGAGTAGTAGAACCAAAGAGAACCATGTATAATGATGAAATGAGAGAGAGAAGAGAGAAGATGTGTCTCTCCACGAGTTACATCCTTTTATAGAGTGTCCAAAACCTATTTGGCCACTTGGCTTTCCCTCCAAAATGTAAACCCTACTATTTTTGGGTCTAGATTCAATGTACCCAAATTTTCAAATTTGAATCTCTCTCAAACTCGACTACCAGCTTTCCCACACTTTCAAAAAGTGTTTATTGCTTGCTTGTCTCCTCCAACTTTGTCCTTTCTTGATATGTCTCCACCATAAAACTCCATGAATGAGCCTCCATCTCCATCTTGCCACAAGATATCATCAACACTTGATGACTTGAACATGAATGAGTGACATAATGAACCTCCAATCGCTTCATTTCCATCAGCAAAACCAGCCAAGAATGCTAGTACAACTCCAACAATAAGATATTGCAAGACAATGTAGCTAGTTTGTCCATATCTTGACAATTTGCACACATCCACATGAAATAGCTCAAACATGAGATAGAACAAGTAAAGTAAACTTGAACAAAACTTCCTTGCTGATCCTTTGTCCTTACTTGAGTCTTCTCTGCCAATTACCTCTCCTTTGATGCTCTTGACTACCTCCAAATTGCCACCTTTCCTTTTGTGTTGTTGAAGCCCTTGGAGATCAACCTCTTGATCTTCAAACTTTTTTTTCAAGATCCATTACTTGATTTTCTAGTTTGAAAACCATGAGAACCAATATCCACTTTCATAGCATCATCTACACAAGAAAATTCTCCAAAACATGTGAGTAAAGCAAAGTGAGTCGCGTCCACTTGCTTACCTTTCTCTTGATCATCAAAGATATCAAAGATATGAATATCTTCAGACCTGAACCTCTGAAAATACTCCCTCTCAAACACATGATCGAGATCCAACAAGATCTCATCAATGCTTGATCTCGATCTTACATAAAGGTTAGTGAAAACAATGTCACCATCATAAATCAAAAGATAGATTCCAAACTTTCGATCCAACATGAAGTAGAGTAGGTGAAGATGAGTATCAAACCTAATAAATCCAGCCTTCTTGAGTCCATAAAAAACCTCAATAAGCTCACCAATGAGATTTTCCTTGCCTTGAAAAAATTGCATCTCGATTTGCTCCATGTAGTCTTCTCCAACCGACCTTTTGCCATCTTGATCATGAGTGATCAATTCATAATCATAGGATCCTTTGAGTTGATGAAGAGATGTGAGATCCATGCCTTGGATATTCCCAAGAACCAATCTTCCATTGCTCTTTCCTTCATAAGACTCCCTCTTAATGATTGCATCATAAGAAGTAGAAACCTCAAAGACATTAGAAGCCATGAAAAAAATGATTAGTACCTTCAACATAAGGATGATTGAAGTACTCTCTTTTTTCAAATAAGAACTTCTATTCAATGATTTAGGTAATGACTCATATGATAATAATTCTTCCTCACTATCATTCACAATGACATCATTCAAAGTACATCCTACTTTGAACTCTTCACATACTTCTCTTCTTCTTGACTTGTGACTATCTCCCTCACCAAGTCTCTTGATAGAACCATTTGATCTACTCTCTTTATGAAGACATGTGACTCCACTTGCTGGAAAAATGACTTTCTTGGACTCATCACAAAAGAATTTAGAAGAACCATCTCCTTCATGCATGCACCTAGCAACACGTTTTTCCATATGATCAAAGAAATCATTAACAACAATCTTTTCCAAGGAAGAACCTTCACCTCCATTGATGAAGTTAGCTCTTTCCTTACCTTTGGCATGCTTGCACTTGCCATGAAGAACCATTGAAACACCATCATTATCCTCAGGACTAGCCAAGTTAGCACAAAGATGAACATCTCCAAGAAGCCTTACTTGACCTAGATCTAGCATAAGGAAGCTTTTTAGACTTTGCATAAGATCCACCAATCTATTGATGCTAAAAGGTAACTTTGGAAAGTTGAGACCAATCTCCTTTTCCATTCCATCCTTTTTGTTAGCCATAACAAAAGCATCAAGCTTGAAAAGTCTACCTTCTCTATTGCCCCTAGCAACCAAGATTTCTTCCTTTGTAATGAAACAAGCATCACCACCAAACTTTACCATGTATCCTTTCTCTATCATTTGACCAACACTTAGCAAATTCCTTGAAAGTGAAGGGATGTAAAGAACACCATCAAGTCTTGCTTTCCTATTAGTAGAGAGACAAATAGGAATTGAACCAATACCTTCAATCACACACTCACCACCATTGGCCATGTGAATTGCTTTCTTGGATCCATCATAAGTGACCAAAGAAGTAAAGAACTTCTTGTGACTAGTCATGTGTGAACTAGCTCCACTATCAATCCACCATGAATATTTGTCACCTTCACTTGATATTGGACTTGAAGAACACATCAAAAGAGAATCACCACCACCTAGATCCTCATCATTAGTAGTAAAGTTGATATGCTTGCTACCTTCATCTCTTTGCTTCTTCAAACATTCATTTGCAAAATGCCCTTTGATTCCACAATAAAAGCATTTCAACTTAGACTTATCTTTCTTTTTGCCAAAAGAAGAAGTCTCACCTTGATCTTGCCCTTTAGACCACTTGCCTTTGCCTTTGCCCTTGAACTTGCCTTTGATGAACATAGCCTCCTCTTCAAAATGAGATGTTGATGTAGATCCACCTCCTCTTGATTGAAGCCTATACTCCTCATTCACCAAGATCTCTTGCAAATCCACAATATTTGGCAAAGTCTTTTGAATAGCAAAACTTTGAACAAGATTAGCACGATCATCCAACAAGCCATTAAGTATAGCTTGAACAAGTTCTACCTCCTTAATGCTTTCATCAATACATGCTAACTCATCATTGAATGCTTTAACCCTCAAAACAAAAGCATGAGTACTCTCTTCCTTCTTTTGCAAAATTTGAAAGATTTGCCTCCTAAGAGTAAGAATTCTTTATGTAGACTTGGATTTATAAAGCTTCTTCAAAGCTTCCCAAGCCTCCAAATGTGCACTTACCAACTTCCTTGAGAAGCTCATTGGTAACATTCACCTTAATCATGTGTAGAGCCTCTTTGCTCTCTTGTCATACCTCACTTGATCTTGAGGTGCTGGAGGTCTCTCCTCCACACCTGCAACAATCTCATCAACTTATTCATCTCCAATAAGGACTCCATCCCTCACCTTCCAAGTAGAATAGTTGATTGAGGTAAGCCTATCATTGCCTTCCAACATGAACCCACCACTTGTAGCCATGTTGCAATGACCTGATATTATTCTTTCAACCTATTCCAATGCACAAAGCACTCTCTTGAATGTCAACAAATGAACTCAAGAAGAAATCACAAAGATATAGAACCTCTCAAATCTCTTCTAGCACTTCTAATTGGAAAATCAACACATAGAATAGTGAAATCTTGATCAACCTATGATCTATTCTCAATCTAATGATTCTTGCCACTTCATAAGATTAAAACACACTCAAATGAAGTTCAGTAACCTCACAAACTAGAGATCCAATCAAAATTAGAGTTTTGACAAAATCACAAAAATTTGAATATCTCAAATTCTAAATGCAATTTCTAGAAACTTGATATATCTTCTTGTAGACTCCAATGAGACCTTCCTAATGCACCAAAAATCATCTAATTCTAGTAAAACAAGTGTCAAATTGGAATGTATCAAGTATATAACCTATCTTGAGTTTTGACCTACAAAAGATCAATTCTACACATGCAAAAATGCTGATTTTTGAGTAGAAATCAATCTAGCATGCTCTAGCCTTGGTAGCTCCTCCAGATCCTTGCTAAAGATGGCTGATCCTTTCATAACCTGAAACACAATAGCTCTAATACCATGTGAAGGATTTCAGATCATTCAAGATTCAATCCATGTCCCTGATCTTTGGTTACAGTAGGGAGCAAACAAACAATCCTGCCAATGTAGAAAAAATCAGCATCTACATACAAAATGAGATGCAAACTCTAAGAGATACTAATAAAACATGAACCAAAATATAAAATATGTTTGTTTTTTGTACAATTACAGTACCCTACTATATTTCACACGTGTGAAACCGAAAATAGCAAAATATGAGCATTCTACACACAAGATTGCAAGATATCACCAAGATAGTGCACCAATGAGTAGTAGAACCCAACGAGAACCATGTATAGTGATGAAATGAGAGAGAGAAGAGAGAATATGTGTCTCTCCATGAGTTACATCCTTTTATAGAGTGTCCAAAACCTATTTGGCCACTTGGCTTTTCCTCCAAAATGTAAACCCTACTATTTCTGGGTCTAGATTTTTCACACTTTCAAAAAGTGTTTATTGAATTTATTTTAAACTAATATAACTTCAAAAAGTTTATCTCTAAGTCTAAAATGAGTTTTGGCCTCTTATTGACAATTTACCAAAATATGACTAAACTAGACTAAACTAGTTGAAATCTCTCACAATCAGAATCAATGGCCTAGGATCAACCCAAAGCAACAAGACCATATCCTAATGTGAGGGAGGAAGGAAGACAATATCAAAAGATATGCCATTGGATACATGATGCATAGGCAGAGGAAGCAGCGCAAGCAAAAAAAAAAAAACAACAATGCCTCTACCATCAAAAGTACCAGTCGACTCCCCATTGTGATCAGATCAAAATGACTATTTGCATCATCACGAAATACCATTTCACATGGGTGAGCCTGAGCTCCCACAATCGGGAGTGCTTGCAAGTTTGCTAGCTAGCAGCATGGACATATCCTTCGGAGAACTCATGCGGATGGCACCACAAGCTAAAAGCATTCTAGCAGATTGGCTCAATTATAGTTGGAACCAACCTTGAAGGAGACCTTATACTGTGTGGGCTATGAAGGACCAACAATGTCTTCAAGATTATGGCAGCGTGGGAAAGTGAGAAGCACAACATCACGTTGCCAATCAAACATAAAAGATTTGAGGACGAAGTAGTAGTGGTAGATGGAGAATAAGGTGTAAGTTTGATCTCCACTAGCAGATCAATCTTGTGTAAAACCAAAAGGTGTAATTGATGACATTCTGGTAAAAATAGTGGAAATGCAGTTCGTAATCACCTTTGTGGTGATGGACATACCAGAATCCCCTTCTGCCTACCATGTTTTACTAGGAATACCTTGGTTTAGGATCGTGCAAGTGATTCACAACTGGGGAGCCGGAAAATTTACCTTTGAAAATAGAGAGCAGGTTGTAAAAACCACATGGGCGGTGAAACCAATTACACCAAAAGTTGATGACGAATCATCCACCATCGATCACACAATTAATCGCCAAAGGCAAACCAAGGAAGGTCATTATGACTCTGAAACAGGTATCGTGAGATGGATGGACGCATTGACGACAGTTGACTGTATGGTTGGGCATGCTTGTCAACATGATTTAGATCCAAAACCCAACACATCTTCACCCAAGTGCTATACCATGGATGCACCAATTACTTTCAGGGTGAATATGATCAATGTAGCATGGTGGTCTGCGAAAACTATTGAGGGCCTTGTGGATGATGATTTACTCCCTTGGTAACATGCTTTTATCTACAACAAGGAGACTGAGCTGACTGATGAGTAGGTCCTGCAACATATGGAACCAGATCGCTATGGAATGAGAAAAGTACCAACTTAGCCACCTCAGAGATTGGCCATGGCGAAAGTCTCCAAGATAGATCCACCCAAGATACCTATAAACAAGAAAAATCAGGTAAAATAGCGATACAGCCATGTGATCCGATGGGGCGATCTACCAGAAGAAGCGATAGCTACGGTAGATGTTGATAATCACGAAGCAAATGTCAAATTGGTTCCCAAGAAAGATACCAAGGACGTACCCAACTATGTTGATAAAAACGGAAAAAAAAGGTGTTGGAATCCTTGAAATCAATTTGATTGGATCCAGAGGCAGTGTCATCGTCCTCAAGGATGACCAAAAACCCAAAGATTGCAAGTCGGGCTAAGATCAACATGCTAAAGGAGGAATCCCGCCAAACGCTTGTTCATGAGATGCCAAAAAACTTCAAGAACTTTACCTTGGACGACGTGGTAATCACGATGTCACAAACACAAAGAGAACCTGATCAAAATCAGGAACCAACGGACACAACATATGAAACTAGTTGAGCCAGGTGAAGAAGAGAAAATCGTACATCAATAGGCTATGCGTATTATTGGTGGAATACAAAGATTGCTTCGCATGGAATTACAAGGATTTGAAGGGTATTGAAGGGTATAACACCAACCATAGTCCAGCATACCATACCCTTGGTGGATAGAGCAGTCCCCAAGGTGAGTTGCTACTACTATCGTTGCAATCCTAACTACACGGAGTTGATCAAGTAGGAGTTGCAGAAGTTACTGGATGCCGATTCATTTATGAAATCGAGCACACGGAATGGGTATCACCGATAGTCATAGTATCCAAGAAGAACGACAAAATGCGAATTTGTGTGAACCTGAAGGCATTATATACAGTTACGAAGAAAGATCATTTTTTCTTACCTTTCACAGAAAGTGTTCTAGACAGAGTAGCAAAAGCAGAAGCCTACAGTTTTTTGGACAATTTCAACGGCTACAATCAGGTGAAAATTGCATCAAACGATCAGCTCAAGACAATATTTGCCACTGAATGGAGAACCTATGCCTAAAGGTGATGCTATTTGGACTTTGCAATTCCCCAATTACCTTTCAACGGGTTATGCATGCGACATTCAAATAATATTTCCAAAAAAAAATTGGAGATCTTCTTGGATGATCTATGCATGCACAGACCTAACTCTGAGCACTTATCCAACTTGGAAAAGGTGCTGAAGAAATACCATGAATATCAAATCTCTTTGAACCCAGAAAAGTGTCAGTTTTGGATGACGCATGGCCTCATACTAGGCCATATTGTATCAAGACACAAAATTGCCACTGATCTATCAAAGATCAAGATCAATGTTGATCTACCACCCCCTGGGACGATTTGCGGAGTCTGCGTGTTCATGGCTATGCTAATTACTACCGAATTTTCATTGTAGACTTTGCAGAGTTAGCACGACCAATCTACAAGTTTGCATCGGAACCACATTGGACGGAGGAGGCCCTACACACTTTCTAGAAACTTAAAGATGCATTGGTCTCAGCACCAATATTAAGACCACCCAATTGGTCCATAGAGTTTCATGTGAATACGGACACATCAAAGTATGCAGTGGGAGCAGTCTTGACCTATCCAGGAGAACACAAAAAGAAATTCTCAATCCGATTTGTTAGTTGGTAGTTTAGTGATTCAGAAATAAACTATTCAACCACCGAGTGAGAGGCACTGCTATGATTTATGTGGTTAAGAAATTTAGACATTATTTGATGGCCACCCATTTTGTCTTTTATACTTACCATCAATCCTTGCTTTATCTGGTTAATAAAACTTGCAACACAGGGAGAATCACTCGTTGGTTACTTTTGTTGTTGGAGTTTGGTTTTTGAATCGTCGTGCATAAGGGAAAACAACATTATGTGGTAGATCATGTTTCACAAATTAAAGGGAAGAAAACTAAAACCCATCCCGCTGATGAGCTACCTTATGCTGCCTTGTTTTACATTGACCCTATACCTAAATGGACCCCTGACATTGGTGAGTATCTTATGCGGGGCCAACCAGACAAATCCTTATCCAAGGCATAAGTACTGGCCACCTCAGTAAGACAGATCTGGCTAGGTGATGACCATCTACGCATACATAATTCGGATCAAGCCCTATTGGAAGTCATCACAGCCAAATCTAATCAAAATAAGACAGATCGAGTCAAATCCATCAAAATTCAACAAGAACGGACAAAATCTGGACAGATCAGACAAGATCCAATATGATCCAAGTAGAATCAAGATCTAGATGAAATCAACAGGGTACCAGATCATCATCAGAACCTACTTAGCCTTAAAAAAACAGATTTGAAGCACAGATCTATAGAAAAAGTGCCAAAAATAGAGGTGAAAATCACTTAAACTGATGGATCAACAACCAAATCTTCAAAAGAACCTTTGCATGAGCTTCAAAACCCAGATCTGACTTAGATGAGCCCACAAAAATCTCTGTGAAGTTTACTTATGAAAAATCAATCAAATTTGAGTGTTTGCAAAGGTTCAAAAAAATTGTATCTGAGGAACCTTCACAGGGCATCAAAGCCTTCAAACCAACCTTCACAGATAGTATTTTTGGACTCAAGGCAGTGAAAAGATCCAAAACACCTTCTGAACCTTCGCAGACTTCTTTGAGGCCTTAGAATCATGAAAAGAAGGTCCCTACAAAAATTTAGTTGTAATTGAACTAGAAAAAATGTACTTCTTCTGATACGCACTCAATTCTCGCCTATATAAGGGCAGAATTCGAGTCATTTGGTACTTCATTCAACGAAGCTCTATCGAATTTTACATGGAATTTTCCATGTTCTCTGATCGTGACAAAAATTTGCACACGCCTTCGTCAACCCTCACAGCCACCTACTACACACTCTTTGCCACATGTTCCATCTATATGCTTCCAGATTTCACCTTCTTCAATTTTTAACACCTTTGCTTCTATTTTTAACGTCTTTATCTCTTTTTTGAAGGTCTTTTTGCTTTTTTCGACATCCTACACACAACTAGCATGATGGCATCCTCATCTTCCTCTGACGACTCCTTGACCAAGCAGGTTATCCAACGAGAGATTTCTACAGCTACCCGGATTTGGCCTCTACCATTGGATACCTTGGTTACACCATGAATTCAGGCAGCTGGTCCCCTTCTCGAAGCAATGGCCATTTATCTGGCGCTTTTCGCCTCTGCCATCGACATGAACCTGGCCTTACACGCATATGCATCATCGGACAAGACAAAGTCTCGTTTCTACATCTTGTACCAGGGTACCACATACGAGCTATGCATAATCGCTAATTCCATGGTCACAGTCGAAATTAATTCCGACGATTGACAACCCATCTCCCTCGTTGAGCCAAAAACCTCATCACCCCCCACTCAAAACTATTAACGGTTATCTAATAGAGGTAATCAATGACCCCACAATCCAAGCCATCGTGCACTTGTTGAGAACAACTTTCTGGTTGTAGCAACTTTTTGAAAAGACCGTATTCAGTCCACTCTCCTGGGCCAAATCGTGGAATCCCTTACAAAAATTTTGAGCCCTTCGGTTGTGCCATATGACTGGCACACATTTCTTCTTGTTGGGGGTATTCCCAACAAAGTGTAAATAAATAAAATCGTCCAATAAAATGTGTTGCGAGGGGATGGCATCCTGCGCGTATAAGCCCATGGCCCAATGAGCACGCAAGCTAAGTTGTAAATAAAATAATAGGCTTGGGAACTTTGTAAGTAGGCTTGGGAACTTTGTAAGTAAAATAAAACTTGAGGCCCAAAGTCAATTTTAAACTTAGAGATTACTTTTTTAGAGTTGGGTCCAATTTGAGACTCACATGAATCTTGTGAATTTCAATGTACTTTTTGTGGACCCTTGGATCAAGTTGGGTCCAAGATGAATGGATAGGATCAATGTAAATATTAGCCAATGGGATTTTGGGGCAAGGGCCTTCTCCATTTTATAACACTATGGACACACCAATCACATTTGGGATGAATATGATAAACGTAGCATGGTTGTCAGCGGGACCTATTGAGAACCCAGTGGACGATGATTTAGTCCCTCGGCAACATGCTCTTCCATGCCCACGATGATCCAAATGGGTGGAATGTGGCACCCCTCTGGACAAGATCACCATTCAAAATCTCAATTGGCCAAGGATCCATTCAAAACATGGTTGGACTACGGATGTAGACGCCCGAAGGGCTCTCACCATATTTGCCATTAAATATTTCAATTGCCCTGATCCAACAGTCCGCGCGGTAGCCACTTACGCCCGTGAGTTAGAGCATTTGATGGGGATTGAAACTAAATGGGACAATTTTCTCCCCCCCATATTCTTTGATCCTAATAAGGCGCTAGCTTCCGACAAAGTTGAAGATCAGCTGCCAGTAATAGGCTTGGGACCTTTGTAAGAAAAATAAAACTTGAGGTCCAAAGTCAATTTTAAACTTAGAGATTACTTTTTTAGAGTTGGGTCCAATTTGGGACTCACATGAATCTTGTGAATTTCAATATACTTTTTGTGGACCCTTGGATCAAGTTGGGTCCAAGATGAATGGATAGGATCAATGTAAATATTAGCCAATAGGATTTTGGGGCAAGGGCCTTCCAAATTTTATAAAAAGGCACCATTTGTACTCTATTTCCATGCTTAATGAGGAGGAGGAAACTCTACCAATTTGGAGAGCCAAGCATCCTCATTTGCTAAGCACTCATGCTAATGCTTTTTGTTGTGTGTTTCTAATTGTTTCCATTTCTATGTTCTTGTTTTAATAGTTATGATTTTTCCATTAGCATGCATCTTGAGCTTTTGAGCTAACCTCCCCTCAACTCTATCTCTCTCTTTCTCTCTTCTCTGTCTTTCTCTTCTATTCTACCCTTCCCTTTCACCAACAATCATGATGAAGTTTGTTTAGGGAAGTAGAGTTAGTGTGAGTAGTGTTAGTGGAGGTAGAGTTAGATAAAAAGTAGGGAACTAACTAAAAGTAGCATCTATGCATAGTTAGGTGCCTATCCAGTGAGCTAACCCTTGTTGACAGGTGGGAGGGCTATTACTACGTCGGATCGAAGACCCTACACTTCTTAATAAACTTTCCATTGCCATCAAGCCCAAAAGGCATGATCGCATCTTTGCCAGCCCTCTCCTTTGTAACTTTGTCTGTGCAACCCTCAAACAGAAGCTTCGGGGATTCAACCGATCTACCATTCTCTCCGCCATCCTTCCTTATACTAACCTTGTTCGCCCTTCCGTCGCTTCCACATCCCCCTCCCAGCGATTACTGTCTCACGGGCCCGCAAACGAATGCATGGTGCTACCTCATCCACCACTAGCCCTCCTCCCACATGTTAGCGCACAACACCATCATGTCCCACATTTGCTTCTTCAACAACCACTTCTTCTGCTTTTGTACAACCATCCGTAGTTGCCACCACTTCTACTCCTATCGCTCCCATACCTCCACATTCCATAGCCACTCTCGCATCTTCCACTCCTACCATCACCATCGATTCTTCAATACCTCTTGCATCCGCTTCTACCTCACTTCTCAATATCAACCCCCTTGATTCACAGCTTTCTCTTGACAACCTCGCTTGGATGAATCTCATTAACCTCTCACCGCCCCCAAAAGGCTCTTCACCCACCCCCTCTATCTCCCTCCATCCTCAACATTGTCCTTCAGTTTTCCACCGTTTCTATCATCCCTTCCTTCGAGAAATCCATCCTCACATGCTCTCCACACTACTGCCACATCTCTCCCACCACCCACAAATCCATCTCCACAGCTTGTTGAGGGTGACCCCGATGAAGCATTCACCCAAACAGTGTATATATCGTTGCTTGATCATGCCAATCCCACCGCACCTGAACGCATGACACCACCAAAGAAGCTGATCGAAGATGATGATGACTCGATAGAAGTAACTCTAGAAGCTTCACCCCCAAGCCAAGGAATAAGAAGCATGAAGGTAGAGTGAGACCCTGGAAATGAATCCATGATCACAATGAGGAGTAGGGCGAGTTTGGCCTCAATATATAGAGTCAAAAGCAACCTGGGCACATAGCCATGCATAGCCCTAAGTTCCCTATGCATAGATTCACCTAGAATAGAGTCCTAAGCATGGACCACCTATTCATAGAATTGCTATTGATAACTCTACATATGCATACACTGTCTCATACCTTGTCTAAACTCCATTTAGTGTGTTCTAAGCCTCACCTGGATATTAGTTACTTTTGGGTCACATCTAGTATGACGTGGCATAACTAACAACTTGATTTACTGGAGTACCGTGTATCCAAGACTAGGAGTATACTGAATCCTACTTACTGGCCATGGACATAACATTCTTCCCTTCTTAAACTATTTCTATCCTTAGAAGCTCTCTAAACATAAAAGAATAACATGAACAGTTCTTTTAACGTTAAATATCAACCTAGATATCATTATCCTTAGTCAAAATTTCACATCAAACAAGTACTCAGAGATAATCCTATTTTCAAAATGATAATCTCTACACTGGAGTAAAACTCAAGTTTGAAAAGTACACTAAGCGATAAATTTTCCATCTGGATTACATTCATCACAAGTTAGTAGCATCACTTTCATGTACAACACTTACATGAAACACTGAGTAAAATAACCTAACTTAAGAGATTAAAGTTAAAGAAATAATAAAATAATTACAATTACAGTTTGAAATTATCCATAACTCTGACATATAATTTATAAACTTTCAAGTACAAATATCCTTAGAATCCAAATTCTAAGATATGATAATTCATTTAAAAGAATCTCTAGGAGAATCATTAAGATATATAATGATTAAAACTCAGCTCTGAGTATCCCAAATACTCTTTTGAGTTAAATGCTCCTAATTCTAGCACCAAATACAAGAAAATAACATTCATTCATCATAATAGACTTGTCTGTCTCCTAAGATGACTGGAGATCCAATAAAATGAAAAATTATACTCAAGCATCTATAGACCATAAACTATAGCAGAATACCATCCACTATCCACAAATAAAATACTTATCTTGTGAGAATGTCTATGAGATCCACAGGTCTTCAAATATAACACTGGAGTAGAGATATTCAAAAACATTGATTCGAATTCTTACTCAAATAATAGATCAAAAATTAATCATCACACTTAAGAATCATTACAATTTCTTATAATCCTTTGACAATAATTAAGTATCTATCTATGATTCGTCAATCATAAATATTTAGATTCATATGATTCGTCAATCATAATTTCCTGAAATCCAAATCATACTTAATCATTTACAGGATACTGGAGTATATGTCTAACATAACTCAAGAAAATTAAGAGTCTTTCCAAAAATCTTTCCATTAAGAAAAAATGATTCTTTAACTGAATTGCAAGATTCAAGTTCTATAAACAAATGGTGATTAAAGACTGAACGCATACCAAAATGACAATCATCTTCAATTACAAAAACTTTAGATTACAATCCGGAATCACATCTAGATACCCAAAGTCTTGCTGAATATCAATTCAGTTGTTATTCTTGGATTCATTATGATTCGTTATTCATTTGAGCTCTCTAAGATACAATCACTAATGAGCTGAGTCCCTTCAGTAACTAAGGAATACACTAAACCTTGTCTAAACTCCATTTACTGTGTTTTGGGCCTCACAAGGATATTAGTTACTTTCGGGTCACATCCAGTATGACGTGGCATAACTAACAGCTTGATTTACTGGAGTATCGTGTATCCAAGACTAGGAGTATATTGAATCCTACTTATTGGCCATGGACATAACAGCGGGTCCCTACCAAATGGGACGATTTTTCGTCTCCTTAATTTTATGATCCCAATAAAGCCCTATATGGGCCCAAAGAGGGCCCTATAAGAAGTGCCATGTAGGAGAGATAAAAATAACAATAAACTAACTAAAATATCATTTTATAACTTCTTTATGCATCTACCGGCACTACTTTCCATGAAAATGAATCTACCTTATTTTAGTCACATCAACCGTCACTAGTGCTTAACCAAAGTTAAAGTATGATTTTCAAAATGTCGAAATATTCCCTCCCAATAGTTGGGAACACTCAAAAATTTGAATTAGGAGTGACATTTCAGAAACAAAGCCTACACCATCTCTATCTGCAAGGTCAAATAAGTGTTTAGCGCCATGTCCAGCTCTGATATTGTCATTGTGTTGTTTGCTATTATACTACTATACTAATGACAAAGCTTTATCATCTTTATGTGGATTTGTCACCAGAATATGCTATGCTCAGGACAAGAAATTCAAAACAACCCAAATTATAAACTTTTGATATGATCCGATACAAGGAGGAAAAGCTAAAGCATGTAGATTTATGGTAATCACGAACATTGTATCCTACTGATCCATATTCATTGCAAAATCATGATTTTCATTCGGTGACTCAATTAATAATATGTGTGTGTCATGACAAAAATGGCCTTTTGGGTTATCGTGAGAATTTGAAACTCTATGAAAATGCACATTCAATGCAAAGAATACATTATTTGGAAGAGGAATCAAGGAAAGTATCAAAGGAGTGTGAAAAAAAATCTACAAAGCTGAAAACGTGTTTGGAAGAAAATGAGATGTTCAAGAAGGAGATTCAAATGTTGACATCTTCTTTGCATCATTTTACAACTAGTAATGATGAGATAAAAATTGCATTTCAATTTATGCGTATCTCATATTTGTCTCTTGTTAAAGATATGGATTTGCTCAACAGAAAGGTAAAAAACAACAAGAGGAAAGATTGGTAACCAAGGATATATGTTATCTATCATCCAAAGGAGGTTATCAAAAAAGAAGAATTCCTGCATTCAATTAAGTTTTAGTTTATTTGGTTTAATATTGTTTGAACTTTTTGATTCAATCATAATCACTAGTTTTGTTATTTATTAATTTCACTCATAGTTTATTTGGTTATTATGTTGTTGTCAATACTATGAGTGTCCTTATCTCTACTGACTATTTTATGAACATTATATTTGCCATGCAAATCAACATTGGTTGTTGAAGACCATTTGGCCGATGAGATTTCCATTGGAAACTCACTAGGTTCTATTTTAACTTCTAAATCTATGAAATCAATGTTAAACAATAACAAAATGGAAGAGATTAAGGCCTCAATTTCTGATATCATTATGAATGAAGCTGGAAAAATATTGGACACTACATTGGTTTAGGAGGCATGTGATTTTTCTAGCATCAGTAGAGAAGCATATGCAACAATGTTTAAGATGATAAAGGAAGCATTTGCACAAGTAAGTATAAAAAAGTTTTCAATCCCACGACCATTTCATCTTTTTTTTTTTTTAAAGACATGTTAAACCAAGGTATGCAGGTAATCCAACTCATATCAATGAAGTGTATTGCTCAAAGGGGGAATGAAGTGTATTGCTCAAAGGGAGAATGTCTAGCTTATAACAATTCCAACAATCTGTTTATTGACATTGATCAGTTACTAACATTCATCATAGATTTTTACAGTATTACAAATGAGAATGTCAATAACAAGTTGATAGATGTTCTTAAGTTAGATGAGTCTGAAATTATAAAGGGACAAAAAATGGAGAGAGTTAGTCTTACAATCATGAATGGAGCACTTTCAAATTCAAAAGACTCAAAAGGCCTCAACTTCAGTGTTCAATCAGAAAATAATATTTGGTGGTTGGCAGCTATTCAGGTATAGTACTTCCTTTAAAGATTCTATAGGGATAATCTTATATGGATTCTAATTGGATAATTTTCCCTATGTTAATATTATGCTAAATCGATTTTTTGTTTCTCTTAAAGCTGTTGAAAGAAGACCATGACATTCTCTCATGGATATTTAGTAGAACGTCATATCCTGCCACCATCAAAAACTACATGGAGGGAGTTCCACTTAGTGTTCCTGGAATTGGCACTTTCAATATAGAATGACATTTAGCAGGAGATCTGAAGACATAAAAATGTATGTTCAATGTATCCTATGGAGCTAACTCTAAACACCCTTGTTTGTACTGCATGAAGACATCAAAAGACATGACAAGGAGTACAAGAATATGAAGAGATCAAGAAGATCCTGATTGGAAACCCTTACTACCGATTCCTATTCAGAATGTTCATATTTGTACATTGCATGTAGAGGTGCGTATAATAGAAAACATGAGTTCGAGATCAAATGCAAAGATATTGGCAAAACTATCCAACTAATGGAAGAACACTGTGATTTATTATCAGGAGATTAGAAGAACGGCTGATTAGGCATGTCCTAATGGTATCCTATCAGTCTTTGGAGGATGACGTCCTTCTGGTACTTCCATGATCTCATATGTCCTTTCATGCGTGGAGATCCGTCGTCACTTGGGTCTTCGTGTCTTCTTGTGTCTTTGGCTTTTTCATTAGGTCTCCTTGGGTCCACGAACCTTTTATCTTCGTGTTCATGTTCGTGTTCGTGTTCGTGTTCGTGTTCGTGTTCGTGTTCGTGTTCGTGTTCGTGTTCGTGTTCGTGTTCGTGTTCGTGTTCATGTTTGTTTGACCGTCGTCTTCAGTCCTCGAAGCTTTTCTATTCGTCGTCTTCATGTCTTTGGTCCTCGAAGCTTTTCTGTTCACGACCACGCATCTCCCTTGTTTCTCTTCTGCCTTGAGCTTTAAAGCTATCATAGCTTTGTGGCCAGAAACAATTTGTTTCTTCAAAGCAAGTTACGGGTTATCTAATAAAGTGGCGTCGTGAAACCTACAGACCCTACTAGCATAGAAAATTAGGTGCGGGCATCCCTGTGTGTGTAAGTTCATAGCTCAATGAGCACATGTAAAATAGTATATTATGGAATAAAAAAAACTTTGGTCCATGTACATAAAATAATATAAAAGGCCCAAAGTCTAAGTTTATTAAGTTCCAACTCATAGTCAAAGTCAAATTGGTGGTGGGTGAAGTGTGCTTCTTTGTGCACCATAGATCTAGTTGTGTTTCTTTTGGAGGGCTAGGATCTCAATCCTTTCCTCAATGAAGTAGTCAATCGAAGCAAAGGGGCAAGGGCCTCCCGAAGAATAAAAAGGTACCCCTTGTAATCCATTTCACGTGCTAATTGAGAGGAGTAATCTCTACCAATTTGAGTGCTCAAGCATCCTCATGTGCTATTGCTTTCTAGATTAATGCTTTTTATGAATGTTGTTATTTTTCCATGTTTTGGTACTTTTCATGGTTCAATGTTTCTTAATGCTTGTACATTGAGATTAAGGCATTAGCAAATGAGCTACCACCTTCTGACTCCTTTCTCTTCTCTCTCTTTCACTATTATTGTTGATAGCTTGTGTGGTTAGTGTTGGAGCAACTAAATATAGTTAGAGACCTATCCTAGTGGACTAACCCTTCTTGACAGGCAGAGGGATGCTTTACCGCTATATATATGACCCTACAATATGTGAAAATTGTAAAGGTCATCTATTTTGAGGTTTGGGGCTCCTCTTTTAAAACCACTCATTGTACACTTGTAATTAAGTGATTAGGCCAAAATTAGAGTTGGATTAGCTCGTGATAGTAGTAGGCTATTTACACTTGGCTTGATGGTAGAGGTCTAGTGACATTGCATCTCTTGATTTCAATTGTCAATTTGGATCAATTATAAAGTAAGATGCACCAAAATGGTCCAATCATTGTATGAGATAGTTGAAATTTCGATAGAATCTAGTGCAGTATGCAGATCACATCACACAATCACCATAGACACTCCTCACAAGTTCTCAAAGATGACATAGCAAAAGTTATTAGATTACAAAGAAACACTATACATATAGAGTATTCACCAACTGCATGAAAAGACAGGTGACCACCTGCCCAATATGGCCAAATTCGAGCGACAAACTTGGGATATGCCCCCAAGTATAGCAAGTAATGTAAGTAACTCTGTACAGACTAATTTTTCCTACGTGTGGCTACTCGGCTAACCCAAGTAGTCGGCAACGAGATCAGTGCCCAATCAATATATCTTAATGGGTCACGTCTTGATCACAACCATATACAATAAACCGTACACTAATTACATCATCACATATAGAGCTTATACTAATGAATCAGATTAGAACTAATTTCTAAATCTCTCCCTTAATCTCAAATGTGATAGGGGTAAAGAGACTATAGCAATTTTTGGAGTGTCCAAAAGATGTTATGCATGTCACAGCTACCCTATACTTGACTCACACTCAAGCACACCAAGTAGATCCACTGCTACACCACTTGTCACCAAATTAGGTCCTCAACCATGGCTCTGCACCTATAACCAAGATGCCCTCATGTCCAAGCATATCCAACTATCCAATAAGTCCTGAAAGCTTATCCCCATTCATTCCCCATGCTCCAAGCACAAGAGTCTACCAAGGACTCAATGAATGAATGTATGCAAAACTCACCATAGGCTATACTTGAGTAGCTCGCCCATCTCCCAAAGATATTGTGATAGTCTGCCTCTCCTACATCCCATGTAGGCTCAACTTCCCATGCTTGACGTTGCCAACTCTAATTTGACCAATATATAGGCTTCCCACCAAGGAGCCTATCTTCCCGCTATATCTATCATGTCAACCGAACCAAAGCAAATGCAAACTAGATCCATTGTCATGATAATCAACTCACCCACGATCGATAACATATTAGGTAGGAAAACTCTAGAACCATGTACCTTGTACCATCTGATCACCAAGTATCCATTATTCGTTGATAGCTTCCCAAGAATCTGTCCACCTATAGTGCAACTAGACTCCAACTGGATCTAACCAAAAGCTGCATCCTGCTTACCAAATAATGAGAATAGAAACAACATGTGATGCCAACCTAGAGATCATTGTGCATATAACCATGCAGCTCACCTGATCGCTCGCCAAAGTATTAGTTGTCACTCCCTGAACAACCATCTCCATCACTGTTGGGTTACAACCATGGGCATGCTGGATCCACATCACCCCGTAATGCACTCCAAGCCCTCAAGATATGTACCACCCCAGGTACACTCCATGCCACCTACCTCCAAGTAGGCATGACATGTTGTACACTCCATGTCCCTTGGTCACCACATATGATGCACCAGCTGAAGATCATCGTCCATACATCAAATGACATGTCATACCTGAGCAACTATAGCATCTCCCTGAGTGCCACTCCAATGGACTCGTCATCCACATACTATGCCCACATGATGTCTCCGATCCTGGTCACCATCCTGCTAGACAAGCCGAACTCCAAAGCAATACCTGCACCACCTGGCTCCTAGCATATGCTCGCTCTCCCTGGCTATGTGCCACCCAACACCATGCCAACGCAACCCTAAAGTCATGGGATTCCGAGACCACTATTGTCTCCCTGATTGTACAAAGGTATATGGCTCTGAGTGACTCCCTCTAGGCCATGATCTTACCACCTGAGAATCTACACCATGGAAATTCTAACACCTGTGCCAAGCCTAGACTCCTACAAATACAGCCAAATGCATGAAAGCTATAGGTAGCTTATCCACGCCCATGATGGTCAATGCCTCCCCATCAATGCCAATGTCCAAAACCGGCCCCCTGCTATAATGCCTACCTGTAGTCCCAAAGGAGCACACCATGAAGTCCTCACAATCAGTGTCCCCTGCAGTAGATCTCTAGCAAAACACTTACCACAATGTTTGCCCTTCGATCACAACTCGTGCGATCTCCATCGGCTCTCCAACCTAGAGCTGGCTCCCAAAGCTTCACGCTTTGCCCATTTGCGTTTGCAGCTTTCTGATTCCATCATGAATCCCACCTATAAGTCCTATCCATCAAATGCCACACAGCTAGGGCGCCTCTCTGAAGCTCTTCACAGACTCAAAAACAGCTGTCTATAGTGAAAGATCAATGGTTTTTCTCATTAAAACCCTAGTAGCACATTTTTCACCATAGCTGAGAAGAAGGACGATTGCTCTTGACATGCTTCATGGATGACCCTGCCCTCCTGACAATCACTTGGCTTATCCCATACAGTGCTAGGTACCAATTTATAGTGTTCAAATCCATCGAGTATAGAGAAAGATCCGTGGTTTTACATTTTTTCGAAAGTCTGACCACCATAGCTAATTCCCAGAATTGCAACTTTCTCCTTCCACTGTAAATGGATTGCAAAATCCACTCAACCCTAAGTTACCACTATCTTGTAGCCCATTCTGATCCGCTCCACTCCCCAATTGATGGAGTACTCAGAGAAATCTAGCCAACTTCCTTTGATAACCACTTTTTGAAGCAATACACCGTTTATGAGCAATTTCTCCGTGAATTCTCCCCGAAATTCACCTATGACGATTGTTCTGATCTTCCCCGAAGCTCCGATCGAAGGAATTTTGTTGTCTCCTGCCATCCGGACTACCAATATCTCATATGGAGTCCTTTCTCCAAAGACGCTCTGAGTGCTATTTTTCCTGGTGAAAGACGCTATCCCATAGCTCCATTGGATCGTGCATACCTACTACACCCTGTCGCTCTGATACCAAGTTGAAATTCTGATAGAATCTAGTGTAGTATGCAGATCACATCACATAATCACCATAGCCACTCCTCACAAGCTCTCAAAGATGGCACAGTAAAAGTATTAGATTACAAAGAAACACTGTACATATAGAGTATACACAAACTGCATGAAAAGACAAGTGTCCTAAAATTGGCCTACCACCTGTCAAACTAAGGTCGGCGGGCCCAATATGGCCAAATTCGACCGACAAAATTGGGACATGCCCCCAAGTATAGCAAGTACTGTATATAACTCTGTACAGGCTAATTTTTCCTATGTGTGGCTACTTGGCTAACCCAAGTAGCCGGCTATGGGATCAATGCCCAATTAATATATCCTAACCGGTCACGTCCCAATCACAACCATATACAGTAAACCAAATAAATTGTACACTAATTACATAATCACATTTAGAGCTTATACTAATGAATCAAATTAGAACTGATTTCTAACTGAGGTGGCATGTAGGTGGTCCAATCAAACTAAGAGGTGATTTAGAGAGGTCCAATCATTGAGCTTCATTGCCACTCTTCATGGATCTCGAGCTACTATGAGTGAGAGTGAGATTGAGTCCACACTTAGTTTTTTTATGAGAGATTTGGAGTTTGCATGTTCTAACACTTAGATTATTTTTCACATTCTCTCTCTACATGAGAGCTTGATGTAGCATTCTCTCTCTACTTGAGAGCAAGCCAATTTTATACTTAGTTTTTTTTTATCCAAAGTTGCCTCTCATTATGTGTAATGAATGGTAAGTGATCGATCTAGTTTTTTGAAGCTAGATTGCTTGTATCTTGTGAGAGATAGATCTAAGTGCAATCGCACACACCTTAGGAGCTCATTCACATTGTTTGAAATGTCCTCACATGTGAGAAAAGTACACACTATAGACAAAACACAAGCATAGAGAATTCACAATCCGCTCCTAAGTAGAGATACCCCCAATGTTGAAATCCAGAAGTTGAGGTTGCTTACTCAACAATTTTTCTTGATGTCCTAAGTGGGCAAAACACCTATTGAGTGATGGTTTACTCTAAATTTCACCCTTAATAAATCAGCAAGCCGCACAATTTACTCAATTGTCAATTTTGACCAATGACCTTAATTCTACAACCAAAAGGCCTTTGACATCCAATACACATCAACTAGAAGTGTGTGTGTAACAAGGATAGATGAGGCAAATATAATCAATGTGCAATGAGCCTTCTCTCTCATGCTACCAAAAAATCAAAGGCAATTCAAAATACCCCCTCCCCACATATCTTAGAAGCACTCTAGTCATCCACTAGTGATGGACACCAACACCTTGAAACAATTGCCACATGAACCTATGACGTAACGTAGTTTGCCTTCGACACTCTAAGATGATGCCCTAAACCTAAAGACATCCTTGGAGATTTGCTACAATATTGCCACAAAAAAAAAAAAAAAAAAAGTAAGGCTTTTTTTTGGCATAGCAATGCCACACACAATTCAAAGATATTTTTGTGGTAGTCAAATAGCTTTGTCAAAGTGGCTATTTTCACGCATAAGAGTGCCACGCACTTTGTCACGGCAGGATCGAAATTGCTATGGTGAGTTTTTGTGTGAGTTTAATTTCATCTTCACTTATCCTCAAATCACCACTTGTGGATCTTGATCCTCATATGTGCTTCATGGCATCATTTATATCTACTTTGTAGTAGTACTCCTTTTTTGGCCTACCCATCTCGTGACATCAACCAATCTTCTGATGAAGGAAGACTCAGCAATTCTAGCCTCACCTGCATCATTTATATCTCTCTGTCTCTCTCTCTCTCTCCACAATATTAATCCACAATAACATCATGGTATTTCCTGAATAGTATTTCAGGCAGCTCCTGAATCAGCAATTGCCCCTGGTTGAGCTGATTACACTACTCCTGATTGCTGGTCAGCGTTTCCAGCATCTTCTTGCAGGATTATATCAAATATTCGGCTGGAGCTTATGTGCAGATCAGTCTCGGAAAGATGCAAAACAGATTCGAATGGAAGTTCCTGTCTGTGGGCAGTTTAGTTCTATTTGCCAGCTACGTTTTACCTGCTGGTGTTTGCTATGGTACTCTCGCTCAATCTCTCTCTCAGTCTCTCTCATTCACAGGATAAAGTTCTTGTTTCCACAATTTTTGGGTAGATAGCATACTGGCATTTTTGGAAGAAATTCTCTGCCTAAATTTGCAAATTAACAATATTTAAGCTTTTTGTTATCTTTTGGTATTTGGAATCAGATTGACCTTGCATAGATTTGAGGTATGTGGTTTTGATCACTTTGATATTCTATAGTTGATGCAGCCAAAGAATCAGTAAGAACTCAACTACAGGAAAAAACAGAAAGCGTCATGGCTTCGAAATCGGCAGTGGTAAGATCCCTATATTTTTTAAGGTTGCATGACTGGACTTAATCAACCCCCGCGTTTTTTCTTCTACGATGTTCTTTGAGGTTTGAACATTCAAGGCAAGGTTGCTTACCCTGTTTGACTGGAATTTCATGTTGCAGCTTTTTGTGATGCAAGTTTCATTTCTGAAGTTATAAACTCTCTCTGTCTCTCTATTCTGCAATTTCTACTCAGCTTCATGTAATAAAAGATAGATTTTGGATAAGTCAGCTACATAAGATCACCATGAAGTTCGTAACCAAAGCATGTTCAACTTATATGCTTTCCTTCATAGATTTCCCCACTTTTTGAAAAGTCTTTTGGATCTGGTAAGTTAATCCTAGACAACTCCGTTGCAGTGGAAGACAGCAACTGACTTGGTTAATTTTGAACTCTTGAATACATCCGGCACTGTAAGCTTGGAATTTTCTACGTGCTAAGTAAGTAGCTATGAAACTTTCTATGCTTACGGCATAAGTTCGCTTGTAGGTGTCTAATCACCATAGTCAAGGTCATGGCCAGGCTCTCATGGTCAATCAGATGCATTTGATATCAGAAAATCTTTGTTACAAAAACAGAAGCAGTAATCTATGGCAATTAGGTATTTCCTGAGTTCTGTTTGCTGCTCTCGAATTTTTACAAATATTTAGTATTTATTATCATTTGGTGCCGCCTGTGCAAAACAATTGGGTTGCAGATCATAGGTGACGAGGAGGAAACTGAGATGGAATTTTCAGAAGAGATCAAAAATCTTTGTAGCTTATATGCGGGAAGGAAGATGCTGCATCGGCCGTGTAGTGCTGCTGTTGCTACCAGGGCATGGCGCAGCCTCGTGATATATGGCATTGCTGATTATAAAGATCCTACTCCTAATGAAGAGCCACCTAGTGTTGGACATACTCCATGACAATGATTCAACTATGAGTGATATGAATGTGTTTTCAAAAAATACTTCAAATACTTTAGTCACCCATTTAGTACTTCCTACGTACCAGACTCAATACAACAAATAATACTCTCAAATTACCTTGCAGAGGTATTGTTTCCAACCTGCAATCCTGGATCAACTACAAAAACATTTTAGTGTGGATCGTTCTGAGCACGATCTGAGGCCAAGTAGCACACTTTTTGCTCACTAACCTTGATGAAACCCTCGGGTTGCATCATGTAGATTTCCCCTACTGAATCCATGACTGGTTCTTGATTACAAGAGTATTTGAGATCCATGTAAAGTACAAAATCTATTCTGAAAGAATTCCATTTTTTTCAAAAACCTCTAAGAAAATACCTCCTTGGAGATACTCCAATAGCTTGCACTTTTGATAATTGTTGCCTTTTAAATCCTCCAAGTCAGATTAATTTGTTGTCTTAAATCCTTGAAGTATCAAAATTTTGCAATGATTATTGATTTGAAAAACTAACAAATGAAGTCATAAACCATTGCAGGTTCATGATGGTCAGATTTAGCATCCATTACTTTCATGAGCTTTTCCCATCCCCTCAAAGATTTAAGTATGAATTTGTATATTGGTCTTATAAGTGTCTATAGATCTCTTTTAGCCCTCTTATATAGTTTTGATTGTCTATCTATCCATTGTGCAAAATTTGAGTTTAATGGATAGAATGAGGATACATGTGGTCACAATATCAAAACCTAAATCTATAGCCCAGATGAGTTGATTTCAATGAGATTAAACTTTTTAGCAAAAGTGTCAATTTTTTAGATGCTAAAGTGCTTCAAAATTTTCATGATATTTCTAATTTTGGAAGAAAAGTTATTTAGCACAATCAAATTAGTCTCCTCTTAATGCACATAATCCAACCTTTTGTTTGACATTTAGCATCAACTTTCAAGTTGACAATTCAAAATTTGAGATAACTTTGATTAAGGTCTTCACTTTACAAATAATCTTTTTGTTGCCATGCACAGCAAAAAAAAAAAAATCTTTTACAACATTTACAATGATCATATAGAATATTTACATCATACATCTATAGATAGTCGTGAACACATAAATCTTGGAGCATGGCACAACCACCCCAGCAACTTATCCACAAACTCAAAAAAAAGGGCTACATGCATTGCATGCTATGAATATCATGGTATTGAATCCTTTATGTGGAACTTCTATGTAGAAATGTTTTCTAGAATTTAAACATGCCCCAACCGAAAGACAATACTAGCAAATTTGCATTTTCAATCGGGTCAAAATTCCATGCATGGATGTACATTCATGAAACTAGTGTGAGAGAGACATGGATACTTATCTATGTAGGATCAATTTCGTAAAAGAGGAAGTTGTGAACCATATTTGGACATGATCCATAATATGTCCACAATTATTGGAAATGTATGTTTATGAAACTGGCTACAAAGCTAGCTTTTGGATAATTTTTGGATAAGTACTATTTAACACAAAATTGACATTTGGAAGTTCTAGGCAGCCAGACACAAATAGCCAAACTCAGACATGAACTCTAACAAAGAGGCCATCACGAGAGAGAGAGAGAGAGAGAGAGAGAGAGAGAGAGAGAGAGAGAGAGAGAGAGAGAGAGAGAGAGAGAGAGAGAGAGAGAGAGAGAGAGAGAGAGAGAGAGAGAGAGAGAGAGAGAGAGAGAGAGAGAGAATATTGAATAAATTGAATCATTTGAGAGAAGTTTTATTCACAGATTATTGATAAGAGAATAAGATTCATTGGGGAGAAGACATTAAAGATAAACTATTTGGTGTAAAAGAGATGAATCAATGAGAAAAAAGAAAGGATGAAAACAAAAGAGAGCTATAGATATGTGAGTTTGATTCTTGTTAAATTATTGTTTCATTGTTTTTGGTGAACATTGGATTCATTGCTTCATAAGACAGAAATGTTCACTCGACCCACTTCTAATGATCAGTATTGATTAGATGTGTATCAAACATGTAACCAGTTTCAAATTTTAACCAAATTTGAAATTCAATATAAAAGGAAAGAAATTCACTTTAACTTTCTATCTGGAGATTCTCCACTCCAAAAGCTAAAATGACATTACAGTATTAAATTATCGACAAGTTGCATGTACAAGGGTACAACTGCATTTGCAGTTCCTTCAGTCAATAATAAATTATCTATAACTGAGAAATAATTTAGCTTTAGTGAAAACATTGTGACCAAATCTGACTGATCAGAAACTCAGTATAGTCAATTCACTAACCTAAATTCACTTCATAGATAACATAAAAAAACTGAAATTTTGAATTTTATTTAAAGAAAAACTCAATTTTTAGCATATTTTATGTAATTTGAAAATTCTGACGAGCATACTATTAGTATAGAAGGCAATCGAAATCGAAAAACTTGAAATATTTGTTCGATTCCTAATGTCATTAAACCAATGTCAGACTGGCATGCAAACCAGACTACATCAGTCACAACGTCATTACAGAATTTTTTATGTAAAACTCAATCACTTAGAATCCACAAGCCATTCACACTGGTCTATGACAGAACCGTCAGAATACATGCGTATAACCACTCAAAACTACTTTAGATTAGCCATGTCAGAATCACTATCAAAATTGCCATGCAACCCATTTCCACAATATGGGAAAAGCAGACATGCATCAGAACAATTCGAAAATTTTGCAAATTTTACACTAAAGACTACCAGAACTTCCTACGGCCATAACTTTTGCTACAAGACACCAAATTGGTCATTGTAAAGCGTACTACATAGGGAGTCGGTCAGCAAGATGATTGCTATGTCACCCTTCCACCTGGACTTCACACGTGTGAGGTGTAACAGACCCAAAAAACAATAGGAGGGCGCACTTTTCCAAGGAGGTATCAACAAAAATCCCATTCCAACCCCACATGCATCCAATCAGAGGTTACAAGCACTCTTATAAGGTTCATTAGAGAGGCATAGATGCTTCCAATAGGTCCAGCAACCAATCATAAGCTCAGATCAAGCAAAATTTGCTTTTATGGAGTCCTTCAACAAGCAAAACTTCATGGTATTGGTGCCCAGGCCCCCTAGCTCCAAAATGGGTGCATGAGGGCTCAAATAAGAGGCAATCCATCATACCTTTCAGCTTGTAAAAAGATCCAGAGGTTTCAGACCACCAATCAAGAGTTATTCATGCTCAAAAAACACCAAAAATACACTCTTTTTTTTACTTTTTGAGACTCTTAATGGTGTCCAATTCCTTCCAAACTTCATGACAGCCTTTTACAGCATAATTACACCTCTGAAAACGTGGATGCAAAGTTTTAGCCACAGATCTTAGGAATATCTTCCAAAATAGTTAGAAAACCATCAAAAAACCATGTTTTTTACCATTTTCCAACCTTTTTGGCAAGTTCTTGTGGATCTAGTCCACATACAAGTGCAATCAGCCCTATTCTACTATATTTGACTACATGCAAGCACTAAAAGTTCTGATTTTGCTAGAATCATAGCTCTTACTCTCATTTCTAATCAAAAATTCTCAAAAAGAAGCAATTTTTTGGACTAGAACATAGCCTAGAACCATAAATCTTGCAAATTTCCAGCATGCAATCATTAAATAAGCATTTAATGACTCCCAAACTAAAAGTAAACTTGCTTGAAATTCAGATCTACCATAAGTTATGAGAAATACAAGAAAAACTCTGAAAAATTGTCATAAACTGGCTAAAATTGACAGTCACCCATAAGTACTATGGAGAAAGCCAATATCTAATGCTTAGTAATGCGCAAGTAAAAGTACTGATACAACACCCACTTGGAAGTACTGGTACAACACCCACTTGGAAGCTTGTTCACCACCACGAAGAGAAAACGGATTAATCTCCACCAAAGTGTCAATGAAAAGCTTCATAGCTCCAATCTCTTCGATCTTCATAAGCCTGACTCTGATACCACTACAAGGAGAAGCACCTCCAAGATCCTGCTTACAAGACACACACACACACACACACACACACAAAGGAATGACTATGGAGCCAAACCACCCAACCATGCAGATGCTACTGATCAATCTCCAATAGCATCTCCCACGTGCTAGGAAATAGTAACCTGGCAATGAATCACATCACAAGAATGGGAATAGGGTGAGTTTCCCCTAGTGCATATAGGCCTTCCAATATCTGTGCATGTGCCTGTGAAAATTGTCAACATTTCCTAGCTAGTTTGAGGCCTAAATTGGCAATTTTTGTACATAGTTTTGAATCTAACCTTTCACACATGTGAAAGAGGCCTAGATACTTTTATTTTAGTATATATTTTATATTGAAGAAGTCTCAAACTTCAGGACCTTCGAAAGGACACCAAAATCATGTTATTTGGACATATAGGCCAAAATTGGCTATTTTAGGTTACTGGTGCTCTAAAATTGGGTCCTAAGTTCTAGAGAGAGGAGAGAGAGTCATCTCTCTCACCTATATTAGGCTGAAATTCGTGGAGAACAGGTTGGAGAAACTTATTGTGTTGTTGAGAGAGATCAATAGATCATTGTCACAGTTTCTTCCTCCATTGAGAGCATTGCTTTGTGTATTGTCTTCAACCTTTTGTGTATGATCTTAAGAGGTTTCCAAAAGTGGTAGGTTGTTGTTGTAGGGCTGGTATGATGTTGTTTTTGGCTGCCATCAGTACCTTTTATTACCTTCTTTTGTCTCTTGAATGCTTTGTCAAGTTCATGTGTATCAAAGGTAGAATTAGGATGCTTTGCCATTTCTAGCTTTTGTAGCTTGTTGTGCAAAGATCTTAGCCAAGTATTTTGGGAGTTTGTATCCATTCAAGATCCACTTTTTTCACATGGTATCAGAGCTAGTTGGCTTCTATTTTTAGTAAGGTTTCCATTTATGGTGATATTTGGATGTTTGATCAAGTTCTAGCATGAATATGCATTGCATTGTTGATCAAATCTTACTAACCTTTGTTTTTTGAGTTGAACTTGTGGATCAAAAGCATATTTCAGGTCTATTGAAGATCAGAGACTGAGAAGAAGCTATTTTGGATCAGATCATAACACCTAATCATCTGTTGATTGTGAGGCTTGTGCATATTCAATACTAACAATGTTTTGTTCAGTTTATTGTTGACAATCTCCACTTCCGTGGATGAACACTCTCCTTTGTGGATGAACACTCTCCTTAAGTGGATGAACCCTCTCCTTAAGTGGATGACAAATACTCTTTGAGTGATTTTGTATTTCTCCAAAAGGCTGAGCAAACTCCCACTTGGATGAAAGATCCCCTTTTGGGTGAACAGATTGTCAACAGTCTTTTGCATAAATTTTGGTGTACTTTTTTGAGCATGTAAGTAACTCTCCTTATGTAATTTGATTGGAGCATTTGATAGAAGGTTTTAACCATTATGCAAATGTGTTTTCAGGTTCTTAACAGGTAAGGAACATTCTCATGTGAAGTGATCTTAGATCTACATCTAAACACCAAGATTTGACAAGCTAGTGAATCTAGTCTTGTGATTCACTAAGGGTGCTCTTTCTTTCACCTCTAAAGCTTGTACTTATCACTTGATGGAGTTTATAAACTTGTAGAAGTGTGGTTTACATGTGGTTTTACAGGTTGAATCAATATCTTAGTGTGTTGATCAAGTTTGTTTAATTCTAGGTATTCTTGGCAGCCTAGTCTTTTGTATTTTCTAAGAATGCAAGTAACTCTTCACACCATAACTTGATTTGGTCACTTGATGGAAAGTTTGAGAGCTTAATCAAGAGTGTGTTCAGATTGTTTTGAGTTTGTAATCCATTCTTAGTGTGTGCAAAGTGTTGCATGTGCTTTCAACTTTCCTCTATATGCTTGGAAACAAGCCAGGTTCAAGATAGAAGTGTTTTAGGGTCCTAGATCTTCTAAGATCTCCTTATCCATCATTTGTTGAGAGGAAAGTGAGTGCTAGGTGCATTAGTACAAAACCTAAAAGTTGAAGAATCATTATATTCATGGCTTCCAATGGTGGGATCATGTTAGAAACTAATGATAGGTTGAGTTCATCAAACTACTCTACCTAGAAAGTGAGGATGGAATCCTTACTTGAGTTGAATGAACTCATGGACATAGTTGCAAGAACTAAAGAGATACCACCCACAGTCCAAGTGCAACAAAGGTTTGATAAGAAGGCTAAAAGGGATCTTCATATCATTAAAATGAATGTTACCAATGAACTTCTCAAGGAAGTTGGTAAAAGTCAAAGTGCAAGTGAGGCATGGAATGCCTTGAAGAAGCTCTTTGAATCAAAGTCCACATCTAGGGTATTGACCCTAAGGAGGCAAATATTTTCTAGTAGACAAAGAGAAGGAGAAAGTGCTCATGCATTTGTCTTGAGGGTTAAGTCCTTAAGTGATGATCTAGCATGCATTGATGAAAGCATAAAAGATGGTGAAATAGTCCAGGTTATGTTGAATGGTTTGCTAGATGAACATGCTAACCTTGTGCAAAGTTTTGCCATTCAAAGAGTCTTGCCAAGTGTGGTTGACTTGAAAGAAATCTTATTGGCTGAAGAACATAGGTTGCAATCAAAGCTTGATGGTGCATCCTTGCAAGGTGGAGGTGAAGAGGCCTTCTCCACAAAAGGCAAAGTCAAAGGCAAAGGTAAAGGCAAAGGGAAATGGTCCAAAGGTGGTAACTTGGATCATGATTATCACTCTTCCTCCTCCTCTTCTACTTCTTTTAGAAAGAAAGATAATTCAAGTTCAAGTGCTTTTATTGTGGGATAAAAGGTCATTTTGCAAATGAATGTCATAAGAAGCAAAGTAATGAAGGTAGCAAGCAAAACAACTTTTGTACTTCTAATGAGGATCTAGATTCTTGTGATTCTCTCATGATGTGTTCTTCAAGTCTAATGTCAAGTGGAAGTGACAAGGATTCAAGGTGGATAGATAGTGGATCTAGTTCACACATAACTAGTCACAAGGAGTTCTTTACTTCTTTGATCTCTTATGTTGGAACCAAGAAAGTGGTTCACATGCCAAATGGTGGTGAGTGTATGCTCAAAGGTATTGGCTCAATTTCTATTTGCCTTTCTACTAATAGTAATGCAAGGCTTGACGGTGTTCTTTACATTCCTTCACTTTCAAAAAATTTGCTTAAGTGTTGGTCAAATGTTAAAGAAAGGGTACAAGACAAAGTTTGTTGGGGATGTTTGCTTCATTACTAAGGGAGATGTCTTGATTGCTAGGGGCAAGAGACAAGGTAGAATGGAGGTGATGAAAACTCTTCTTTGGAAATGGTTGTTGCTAATGAATTATTTATTCATTTGGAAAAAGACGGTGCTTTGAGCATGATGGAAGAAAAAGTTTCTTTTGCATCTTTATGTGACGAGTTCAAGAAAGTCATTTGTGCAACAAGTGGTGTCACATGTATTCATAAAGAAAGTAGATTAAAAGGTTCTATCATGAGACTTGGTGAGGAAGATCTCAAGTCAAAAGGAAGAGATGAATGTGAAGTGTTCAAAGAAGATGTACTTTGAATGATGCTTTTGTGAATGATAGTGAGAGTTCATTATCATTACCTATATCATTGATTAGAAGTCCAGGTTTGGCAAGAAAAAGTACAATCATTCTTATGTTGAAGGTACCATGTATTCTTTTCATGGCTTCTAATGTTCGAATCTTGTGGAGATACTTCAAGTATTTCAAGTTCAGGTTTTGCTCATTCAAATGGATCAGAGAACACATAATTTTGGCATTCATTCACTCAAGGGCTTTCATGAATTGGAGATCTACAAAGGCAAGCTGGTGATGGAGGTTCATTCATGGAGATACATGGTGCATTCACTATGGGCATAGTGGAATGTGGAGGAGGCATGTAAACACTTGTTGGTTACTTTCACTTACAACTTGTTTGCTGCTGTTTTACAGAGAATTCAAAGGTGGATACATGGAGGAATCCTTTCATTATGATTCTATGTTCTTTTACATGTATCTTGTTCACCATTCTATGTAAAATTGATGTAAGAAATAGTGAAGCATCCTATATGGACACTATTATCTATATCAATTATGTTGTACTTCATATTGTACATATTAGAACACTGGAGGAGAGATCTATTATCATGATGGAGATCATTCTTAGGTTGGAGCAAAGTAGTGTTGTAAAACTAGCAAGTTAAGTTGAAGAGGGAGTGTGAAAATTGTCAACATTTCCTAGCTAGTTTGAGGCCTAAATTGGCACTTTTTGTACATAGTTTTGGATCTAACCTTTCACACGTGTGAAATAGGCCTAGATACTTTTATTTTAGTACATATTTCATGTTGAGGAAGTCTCAAACTTCAGGACCTTCAAAATGACACCAAAATCATGTTATTTGGACATATAGGCCAAAATTGGCTATTTTAGGTCACTGGTGCCCTAAAATTGGGTCCTAAGTTCTAGAGCGAGGAGAGAGAGTCATCTCTCTTACCTATATTAGGCTGAAATTCATGGAGAACTGGTTGGAGAAACTTATTGTGTTGTTGAGAGAGATCAATAGATCATTGTCACAGTCTCTTCCTCCATTGAGAGCATTGCTTTGTGTATTGTCTTCAAGCTTTTGTGTATGATCTTAAGAGGTTTTCAAAAGTGGTAGGTTGTTGTTGTAGGGCTGGTATGATGTTGTTTTTGGCTACCATCAGTACCTTTTATTAGCTTATTTTGTCTTGAATGCTTTGTCAAGTTCATGTGTATCAAAGGTAGCATTAGGATGCTTTGCCATTTCTAGCATTTGTAGCTTGTTATGCAAAGATCTTAGCCAAGTATTTTGGGAGTTTGGATCCATTCAAGATCCACTTTTTTCACAGTGCCCATGCAAGCCTATAATATCCCCATACATGCAGTTCATTACTATTGATACTCTACACCATGCCAATAGCCATCCTAACCCATGCAATAGCTCCACACATCACAATCTGTGTGACTGGGTCCTCATATTAAGGTTATTAATTACATTATTGGCCTTGTCCAAGGCGTAACTAATAATCTTGCTTACCAGAGTACCAGGTATCCAGGTCTAGGATTATGTCGAATCCTATGTATAGGTTATGGACATAACAATATGCATTGCCAAATGGATGGATGTCATTAATGGATCTAGAAAAGAGGTCTTGGTCAATGGTTTTGTTGTTCAAGTGAAAGTTCAAGAGGTTGATCTTGATGAGCTTCATCAACACAAAAGGGTGGCAACTTGGAGCTAGTCAATAGCTTCGAAGGGGAATCAAATGGACAAGGCACTTTGGGTCTATTTTTGCAGGACCTGGTTATTGAAGACTCAAGTAATGTCAAAGGAGCAACAAGAAAGTGTTGTTCAAACTCAATTTACTTACCTAACTTCATATTTGAGCTATGTGTTGTCAAAGGAGGCTATGGAGGCTCATATATGGTAGTTTTGGACAAATATGGAGGAGGCATGCAAACATTTGTTCATCACTCACATTTATTGCTTGGTTGCTATTATTCTCCAAAGATATCAAAGGTGGAATCCATTCACTATGATTCTATGTTGGTTTTTCATCTTGATATGTAAAATTGATGTAAGAAATAGTGAAGCATCCAACATGGACACTATCATCTATATCAATCATGAATGTTTCTACTATTGTGCATTACAATACCATAGAGAGGAGTTCAAGTCTTAGTATGGAGATCATTGTTAAGATGGATCAAAGTATTGTGGTAAAACTAGTTGAAGAGGGAGTGTGAAAAATGTCAACTAGTTAAGTTGGTCTAATTTGACAATTTGGAGGCCAAAGGAGGGTGTCTAAATGTTATGTGTGACATAATTATGTCAATTTGAGTTATTCAAGATTGCTAGGTTTCTGGGACAAAAGTTCATGAGTGTTAGATAATTTTGGATGTCAATTTGCTATGTGTCAAAGTTCGACAGTTTTGTATCGAAATGTGCACCAAGGGATGTTTGACTTGCATACCAACAAAATCAATGGTTTCGCTTTCCAGTGGGAAACATCCAAGACCTAAAGTTGAGGTCCACATCAACACACACACACAAAACATATTTTGCTTTTCTAATTTTGACCAATTTTGTTAGGTAAACCATGAATGAGTGTTATGGTTGAAAAAAGAGGATGCATGTGGATGGTTTGAGCAATGATATGATGAACTACAACGTTATTTGAGTAAAAATAATAACATATTCCCAATATTCTAGATTCAAAATTTGACGTTGACTCGTCAAATTTTGGAGATGTGATATTAAACATACAAGAAAACTTGTGTTTTCTTCAAAAACATGGAGTCATATCTAAAGAAAACTTGTGCTTCTTCAAAACATGGAGGGCACATTTAAATGGCCTTTCAGGAACAAATGAATTCATCATGCTCCAATGTGGACATAATCCAACACCATATAAAATCAAAACTTTATTAAAATGAAACTCTAAATGTACTATATGTAGTGGTCCATAAACCAAATAATTGTTGGTGAATTTCTCAACTATAATATGCATATGGTCAAAGCCTAAGCTAATCTCCTTTCTTTTATTGAAATTGTTGTTAAGCACAACATCTAAACATCTAGCCATCCTTGCAATCTTCGCGCTAAGTGTAGCAAGTCAAACATGTAATTGAGTCAATGTATTTAAGACACAAATGCAATGATCACAGTAACATATTATATTTCTATGAGATCCTTAGATGAGCTTTCCTTTTTAGTAAAGTATTTTTCCCGATGAGGTTTTTTTTTATCAGAGGATAGGATATTGACTAACACAAAGTTTTACATTGAATATAATATTGCCTTATGATAAATGAGTATGTGTAAACACAAATGGCAATATATCATACCTTGGCCGAGTAGAAAAACGTTCATATTTAGATTAGCCATATCCAATATTTGCTGGCTGGATAAAAATAAGAACCAGAAAATTCAAAAAAAAAATCTAGTTTTTTCTATGTTGCATACAAGAGACTATTCACAATATCAAAATATGATGAGTTATGACTAGCTTTTCAAGGTGGTGTTGATTGGAAACTTTGAGATGAAAAGATCCTTCTTTTGTCAAGGTTTACCTCTGATTCAAGGTCAACAAAATCAAAATTCACATATAGTTGCAACAAATGCATAGATGTGAACAAGTCAATCTAATTTTAGATTTAGATTGTTAATAGATTTTTGCAATTTATTTATAAGAGATTATTGCCTACAGGTGCTTCTACAATGTAACATGGCATAAAGTTTTTACTAAACTTTCTCCAAATTGGATTGCTTGAGGGTGTATCTAATCTATGCTTCTACAATGTAACATGGCATAAAGTTTTTACTAAACTTTCTCCAAATTGGATTGCTTGAGGGTGTATCTAATCTAGGACGTTGGGTTTTGGTAATGGTTGGTTGGTTTCAAGCATTGGTGTGTTGTCACACTTATTATCAATTGTACTTTTAAACTATTTATTTCCTCAAGTCAATAATATCAATCAAATTATGCTGGCTAACATAAGATTGTCTACAAGATTGTTCTTACGTGGCACATTTCGGTTTGTCTCACTAGTTTCACATTTTGATTTGTCTCACTAGTTTCTCTTGAATTCGCTTGTACTCATCAATCTTCAACTCCACCAATATTTTAATATGAGTTTTCCAACATCGTCAAATTTGCTTCTATTTCAATTGTGTCCATATCCTCGCCCATAACATGGTGGGTGATTCTATCTTAAAGCATATTAGTCACACCACATCACTTACATCAAGTCACAACAGTCACCTAGTTTGCATATAATCATTCATAAAGTTATTGCTTGTGACAAGGTAAATTGCATGACCATGTTAGGATTGCACAGAAAATTTGTTCTATCAAAATCATCTATGAGAGTGGAAAACCAAACCTTCTTTATCCTCTCATTAGTCCATTTCATACTCATCATCAAGCACAATGTGTTCATTTTTGTTTGCATACTTATATTATTTTTAGGCAGTTTATCCATACTTACCTATCAACAACCAAGAGCTTCTATTATTTTTAAGCAGTTTATCCATACTTACCTATCAACAACCAAGAGTTTGATGACTTTATTTAGATGCAATTGATAATCAAATTTAACCCTTGATCATGTACCCTCGTGCTTGGCAGACTAGCTTAGATGGAGATGGATTTTGCGTGGGCAACATACATGCAAATTGACAATTGAAAAAAGTTTAATTGCAATGCAAAATGTGTACGCCTTCTGCATTGAAGTAAAGCATCTAACTAAGGTGGATATAGCATGTGCATGTGTGCATTTCTCAATACACATAAATTGGATCTCACCTGCAAATCATGACCAACCTAAGCGAGAGTTGAGCTTTGATTGTGAAGTAGAGGAGATTTTGAAGCACATGGTCACAAATAATATTTTTTGTTTTCATCACATATGTTTGGCATCATTTATGAAAATGCAGGTCAATTCTCAAAAATGGATGTCAATTCTCAACCCTTAAGTAGCTATAGCAACTATAATGAAAAAGGTTATTAATATTTTACAAGAAGCTTTGCAATAAGCATGGGATTCGAATGACTAAAAAAGAAAAAAGAAAAAAAACGAATATTGCCATTCAGAAGAATTAAGGAATAGGAGTGACACCTCAGCTTTTAGCAAATCATCGCAATAGCTTACCGCTATCACGACAAAGCCGAAAAGGATCTCCTCAATTTACACATGGACATGCAAGGTACACATTTGAGTAGCAAATATCATTTGTTTTAGAATGAAAGAGAGTTCTCATTAAACAAACATGTCTAGACTATCATTCCAAACAAGTGCTTAGAACCTCATATTTGCGTTAAAAGTTGGCCTCCACTAGTGTTGCTTACTTAGCCTTCGGAGAGGCGGTGGCGATGTAGCCATAGCCCTTAGAGAAAGGATCTACCTATTCATGACAATGAACTTGAAAAATAGAAAAGAGCTCTCTATGACCTTATTTATTGTGTCCTAAGTTCACTCAATGACCTTGCTCAATCCTCATAAAATACTTTGGACTCAAGCTGCTGTGTTTTAGTGAAGAAAAATGGCCAACAAAAATAAGTAGAAAGAATGCTGCTGAAAGTTGCAGCACCCAACAGAAAATTCATAACCACAATCTGCAATTGAATGGCCTCCAAGGGAGATGCCCCCCCCATGATCAACCCGGTCATGGCTCCTGGCAGTGTGATCAGCCCCACTGTCTTTGCATTATCCAACACTGGAGATAAGGCAATAACCAATGCCTTCTTAATTGGCTTCAGTGTTGCCTGCCTTGGCGTGGCACCAAGGGCTAATGCTGTCTCAACCTACAAGCAAATAGAGCTCTTTGAGCTAAGCTATGCAAGAGAAACAAGCTCCAACAAGACCAAAAATTTGGCTGCAAATTGCTGAATATTTAAGAACTGACTATTTATCTGGAACTGGGAAAAATCAACTGAAAATGAGATCAGAAACTAGGTTGCAAATATCTGAAAAAGTAACAATTGACGATATTTCTCTGAAGCTCAGAGAAATCAGCTGAAAAAAAGGGTAAAAAATTGGTCACAAACTCCTGGAAAAGTAACAACTGACCATATGTATCTGGAGCTCAGATAAATTAGCTGAAAGCAAGAACAATAAATTGCTTGCAAATTTCTGAGAAAGTAACAACTGACCATACTAATCTGGAGCCTTAAATCATCTCGCAAGCGCTTCAAAGTGACTCCAGTGACTGTCATAGCATTTCCAACCATCATTCCAGCCACAGGGATAATATAGCGGGGTGTGATTGGAAACACGTTCAGCACCACAAGGAAAACCATGGTGAAAAAGGTTCCCAAAAAAATGGACGCCCCTGATATGTACCCTCCATATGGCACATGTTTTGCTCTCTTCCCTGCAGTGTAGCCTGCCACCACAACCTGACAACAAATGCAAAGCTCAGTAGAAGCAAAATCTATTTATGAACAATATATACTATTTGCATCAAATATTAGGCCTCCAACGTATCTTTATTCTGCAGCAGCCGGGACTCAAGCCTGAGCTGCAGTCTGTGGTCATAGCAAACACTCTACTGCGCAGGATACAGTGTCATAATTCGACAGTCATTAATTTCTATTTCAGAATGACTAGTAATTGTTGATGAGCAGGTCTAAGTGATGGGCACATAAAAACTCATTTAAAGAAATTAAGCTGTTTTTGCCTTGACATCAATCTACAAATGTAATTGACAAAATCAGCTATACTTAAAAGAATTACAAACATCTAGATATTGATATTGTACCTTGCAATCAAGCTTCTATCCTGACACATTATGGTGATTTTATAATCTAGGTAAGTTCAGCTGCTTCGTTTGCTATCAATCTGAATTTGTAAGTTTTGAGACGAGCTTGAAAGGGATAGCTTATCAAGGACAGGTTTCTGGAGATCGTTGAAAGCCATTCATGAAAAGCAAGAAAATTTACAACTTTGGATCATTTTGCAACTCCATAACAGACAAAAGCCACAAGGATGAGAACATTCATATTGAAGAATAAACCTTTAGTCAGAATATGGGATACAGTATGCTACCATGTGAAGCCTTCTACAGTCATGAAAAGAAATAGCCAAGGATTGTTGTTGGGTTGTCTTAACATATGGTCAAGATTGTGCCGAGTGATTATTTGAGCTTTCAAAGTGACTTCAAATGAGTTAGTATCCTTGTTAAGACTAGTATTGTAACTAAACAGAGCCAACAAAAGGAGATGTCATTCCGATTCATGGCACCCGCATAGAAACTATTAAACCATGAACTCCGTCATGCATATCCTAGACCAAACGCTACAACCTTCGCTATCACCAATCTACAAAATCCGAACTTCCCAAAGAAGGATCCATCCCTTCATGCAAATTGGAAAGGATGTGATTAAATTTTCAAGACAAGTAGAAATTATTCTGTTGAGACTTCAATGCCAACACAAGTTCAAGGCAAGCATCTACCATAACTAGAGGTGCCAATGGATGGAAGAAGTTGGAAGAAATTAAGAAGGGGCGGATTGTTCAAGTCACTTCAAAGATAAGGCTGAGAATACACAAAAGAGTGAGAATCTTCTAGCCTTTGGTGGATACTTCAATGTCCAAAAATTTAACGACTACCTTTGATAGCTAACAAAGCAGAGATCAAGCGTGGTGGGCAACCTTGTTGTGCAACCAAACGCAGCCCACAGGATGATAGACTATAAGGTGTTGTAGAAGGAAGCACTTGAATCGCCCCATACAAAATCTTCTTTGCACCTAAGGGAGCGATGACAAACAGAAAACTGAATGGCAAAAATAAACATAAGATTTGACTTCAAAATATCCGCCCTCTATGAGCACAATTGTACAAGGTCCTAAAGAACGTGAATGGACTATTCAAAGGACCTGGAAATCAACATCAACTTCAAAGGAAAGATCATACAGGTACTTCAGATTTAGGGAGCAGTGCTTCATTGCAGAAGAATTTAGGAGGCAAGGTAAAAATGGAATACATCAGATGAAAAGGATAAAATATTCTGAATAAAACGTACAAGACATGGTAACCAGAAAGAAGCGGACAAATATAACTAAGCTTTCATGATTTAAAGACCTAAAAAGCACAGGCAAGAATCTCAACAAAGAGGACAAAATATGGAAAGTTGCAGCAAAGTAGCAGTGGAAGATGAATCTCATACCCTACTTCAGTGTCAAAGATTAGAGCATATCAGGTCGCTTCACAAGACGCAAAAGCTACAGCCAAAAGATCTGCATAATGGAGCCAACCAGCCCAGGACATACTTGTCAGGAAGAAAAATTCTCTAGCTGATCTAGACTCAGCGGTGTCGCAATTTTGAACTGCCATTTTTTCATTCATGTGTATCTCATAACATATCTTGTAAAGACTTGAGGATAAAGGACAATTATCTAGAACTGTATCAAACTTAATTTGTATTTCTATCCTCCCGGCAGTGCTTCTAAGATGTGCGGGGTCCCCCGCGTTGGCCGAGTTAGACAAAGATGGTTTCTGCGTCCACGAAGCCAAAAGCTAATCTCAGCCGTTGCGGAACAGGGATATTTCTGAGACTCGTGCTCTAATTTTGACAAAGCTTGATATGAGAATGTACATAATGAAAGCTAGTGCTACAGTTGTAATATTTAAAATAATATGTTTATACGTGTATACATCATCTCTCTCTCTCTCTCTCTCTCTCTCTCTCTCTCTCTCTCTCTCTCTCTCTCTCTCTCTCTCTCTCTCTCTCTCTCTCGTGTACTGTCACACTGAAGGGTACTTAATCATTACGCTTTGCTCTCAGAACAACAAAACCCATAAAAACAGGTTCTCTCTACTTACCATGAAAATGTAGGCAAGCATAATCCATATAAGGTTCTTTTGCTTGAATATAAACTCCAAAATGAACCCAATAACCGATAGTTGAAGGAAAGATCGAGCAATGGCGTAGATCATTTCCTTCTCCAGATCCAGTTTCTGAATGAAAGACATGATGACTGCCACCAGTACTATCACCAAAGCAGCCAACGGCTTCAGCATTCCGGCTGCATAGTCGCTCCATGCCGAACCAAGCCCACTCGTTACTAGAAGGGGCCCCGTAATCAGCTGCATCATTCTCGCTTTGCCTCTGCCTCAGAATCTACTTTCGCAAAACAGTAATCTCTGTGCTCCGATCAAGCACTTGCAACCAGCATAGCCTTCATTCCCTCAAGCAAAGCAAATCTTAGTACTACCAAGTAAGCTATATTTACTGCTTGTTTTCAAGCTTTGGGTCTTCCTGCTAGAGCTTAATTTATGCACTGATATAAGCACAGATTTGAGGTAGCCTAGTCAACTAGAATGATGAGAAAAAACTCTGATCCTGGCTTGTTATCACAGACCTCTAGAGAAATAAGCCTCACTTCTCAAACAATATAAACAAAATCAACAACAAAAAAGCCTTACGCAATAGTCTAAAATGATGAGAAGAAGTGATCAGAAAATCTGCAGTCCTGACTTTTTCTCACAGGAAGAAAAATAGGCCTCAATTTACAAGCAATCTAAGCAACAAAAACAGCAGCAAAGACTTCCATGATCTAAAGCAATTGGGCAGCGATGGATATACTCGCTGGATCGTTGAGCAGCTGAGAAAGAGCCCAATTGAAGAGATGAGGGTGGACCAGTGGAGCAAGAGGCACGTCGAGCTTCGCTGGGGGCGGCCATAGCCAGGGGAGGAGCAAGAGAGACGAGGCGGAGATGGAGGGAGGGAGGGAGGAAGGTGGCGGCCAGTAGGCCTTCATTTTGAAGTCCTCATTGCCCTTCACTCCTGATTAGGCTTTCCCTGGCTCACGTCAAGCTTTGCAGAAGATACGTCCCGTTGTACCTGCTGACAGCTGACAGTCTTTCAACTTGCAGGGCAGCGTGGGGCGGCACAGGGTATCAACAAGGGGGGGATATTTTATTCATACATGTGTATATTCATAATATTATAAATATCTTTTTTGGGATTTTAATTTCATTTTTAGGGAATTATTAGATTCTCTTGTGTAAAAGAGAGCACTATGGCCATAATAACTTTAAAAATTTCAGTAAATAAATGAATTTTATTTTTTATATATCATAAAAATAATAATTCAACATCATTTCGGAATAGGATAAAGCTTTAAGCGGCTAAATTGTACATGACTTTATTTTCATATGCTTGCTTGAGCCATAATAACTTGCCCCCACATGTATAAAAAAATTATAGGGGTTTATGTTAAAAGTAAAGACTCTACAATTAGGGAGATACAACATTTGCCGCCTATACCCTTGAGCTTAAGGATGAAAAAAGCACAGGCATTTAATGCTAGGTGCCCATCCAATGGTCCATGTGAAGTGAGAGTCGTTGGATGGGCACTTGAAATTCTCTCACTTCACATGCATTGTTGGATGGACACTTGGCATCTCAAACTCTCTCACTTCACATGCATTTTTGGATGGACACTTGGCATTAAATGCCTATGCAAAGTCTAATGAAAGGCTACCCTTGGGCCCTCAAAGGTGCAACATCCTCTAATTGAGACTGTACCTTTAACAAAACCTTAGCCATTCACTGGTATACAAAATTGTGTACTTTGACCTATAGAAAACCGGACCCTCCCCCTGTAAGATGATATCATGTAGATAAGCAACAAATGACTTGTAGGTAGATGGTACATATCATTGTTGGACGAGTATTGGCTTTTTGACAGTTATCAACTCGAGTATCAAATTTGATTTGAAGACCCGAACCAACTGTACTATATTTTTCAAGAACTGCCCTATACGTAAAACGAACTGATATGGGCTTTTGTAGGAACTGTCCAAGGTTGAGAACTGCCGGTCCTTTTTAAGCCTTGGATTGATATTGAGAACAAGATCGGCCTATGCAGTCACCCTTGCATCAATTGACCCTACAAAGTTGAATTATATTTTAGGGCATCAAAGATGTAAAGCTTCTTGCTAACGAGGAACTTTGTTTTGAGATTTTGGAAATTTTTAAACAAAGACCCAAAGATTCCCAAAAAAGTGAAGCATTGGCTGATGTTATAATTTTGTATTTAGGTCACACCTCACCTAGTGCAAATCTCCTATACTTTTCTTTCTCAACACTTTCCCTTGAATTCTAAAAGTGAGCGATTGTGAGCCACACAAACCTTCCAAAGTTAATTTTCATACATAGCACACTCAATAAATGCCATTGAACAAATCTCGACCGTACTAAATCACTAATGTAAAAAATGCACATGTCTCCTTTAGGATTTTTGGCTCTTCACAAAAAAATACGAGTTGGCATTATGTGAGGAAAAGCCCAAGATTTTACCCTTCCTACTTGCCCTAGGCAAAGCATTCCAACCCCCAAAAAAATAGCCAAAATGCAAATGAAATTTGATTAGCTTAGCATCCATGGTGAAAATTTAGAGTAGTTTCACATGAAGTGGGGGTAATTCCAATAGGCCCAAGTACTTTACCTTGATAGGTAGAGCCACTCTAAGAGGGACATCCCCCCCCCCCCCCCCCCAAAAAAAAAAAAAAAAAATCACAAGTGATGGGAGTTGGGGCTTTGTGGCATTCAAAGGTGCCAACCTAGGGCAACTCAAAATACTAGAGGATTGCCTAAATACAATCTTGGACTATGGAGGCTAAGTGGTGGGCCTTTCTCTCCCCTAAAAGAAACATAAATGTCTTATTTATTTTGAATTTAAACATTAAAATGCCTTGGCCTTTAAATGAAGAGGGCTTTCACATGCAATGAACTACTAGAAGGACCTCAACCTTCAAATTGGGGGGCTGGCCTCTTCCATGTAAATTTCAGACTGAGCTAGGACATGTCCTCTTCATTTTCTAACCATACAATCTCAAAATGATAAAACATGAGTCCATTAAACATTTCATATTTTACCTTTCCAATTATTTAAAAGGTAGATTTATTTTTAAAAAAAAGGAGATTGTTATCTAACGTGGTGTCTTAGGTAGGATTGCAACCTTTTATATTTATGTTATATAGCAATAATGAAACACAATAATTGTATATGTAATAGGGTGTATTTAGCACAAGGATAAAGCTTTAAAATGAGGGAGGCAATACTTCAGCCATAAAATTTAATTAACAGTACTAATAAGTATGTACTTATGTACATGAAAAGGACATGGAAACTAGTATTCCAATGTCCAAGACTTGGTCATCATTCATTACTTATAATTTGTGTCTCCTTTTTTAAGTTGAATTCCTTGCAAGAGTCCAATTTTCATGGTTTTTTTTTCTCCCCAATATCATGTATTTTTTGGGCATCCAAACACACTTACCAATGAGCATGTTAAAAGGTGCAAGGGAAACTTTATGGCATGGGTGAGTTTTTCTTGGGGCTACTTATTTTGAAAGTTTGGTTGGAATTGCATGTGACAACCCATCATGATTGGTTGCCACATAATGCATGAATGAATGTGCATGCATTATGTAGCAATTAATCATTGGTTGTTCATTGCACATTTTGCTTGAATGTTTCATGGGTAAGTGTCAATTTCTCACTCACGAGAGCTTTGACCTAAGATTCAAAATGTTAGGAATCACTTGTAAATTATGCTTGTAAATTATGCTTTAGGAAGTGTCTTTAAAATACGAAGGAGAAACAAGCACTTGAGATTATGGATATTTTTAATTTTGTCAACATTTGTTTAATCCCTTCATTCATGACTATTGATAATAGAATTTGTTATGTTGGAATATTTAGTGTTCAAATATTAGGCCAATTCCCAAGCCAATGCTTGTAAAAAACCTACGACACTTTTGAAGTGGTAATATAGTAAAACCTTTAAATCTTAAATTTTACAATCCAAATTAGTACATGTTATATTGGTAAAAGTCATACAAATTGTGAAATGTTATTGATGTTTTTGAACATCTTGCCAAGCCTAATTAAGAAGCACAAGTCAAGGTGGCAAAACACAAGGTTTCAATGTCACAAATCCCTCCCACACAACTCAACCAGTTGGATTCCTCCAGCTAGTAAACTTTGTTGTTAATGAAAAAATTGTTATTATGCCTCAAAAACTTGTCAATTCTTTAAAATGCCACTTTCTGAATTTTACAAGTCAAAAAAGCTTGCCAAAGACCTATAATCCAATGAAAAAGGCCACCTACCAAAAAAAGGTATAGAGGCTCCAAGAAGCAATCAATTGAGGATAAGAGTGAGCTAGTGGATGCAACATTGTTTTGTCAATTAGTTGGCGTGTGTGTTTGCTTGGGGAATGGCATGCTATTTCCTTCAGCCCTTTGTGATTCAGATTGTTTGATAGGTTGTCAGATTCATAGCGTAAAACTACAAGGTTGATCTTTTACTAATCCTTCTATATAGCAAAAAATTCGGAGTCTCATGCTTTTTTGTAGGTGAATTTGAATTTTTGTGTGTACCCATTATACAATGTACAACCACAAACCAATTGAGAGTCATTGTAAAAAAAAATCCAAAATTTGCACTAAGAAGATTGATCAAAAGCTTTCTCTATCCTCACCAGTCAATTCTTCCAAGATCCACTCAGTCCATTATCATGAGCCTCCACTCCCTACTAAACCAACATCGTGAATGAGACTGAGATCTAGTAAGACAATTATCATCACTACATTCACTAAAGTTTAATTGTTTCTAGGTGATTGATTTGAATTGTTTACACAACTTCAAAAAAAATAAAATTGGGACACCATTATTATACAATTATTGAAACAATCCTTCACCCAACTGCCTCTACTACATTCTTCTATCTAGCTATGGCAGCTACAGTTGGATGATTGTCTCAAATACAAATGTTCACTAATGGAACAATCTGAGAGTACACCTATAACAATTTACTGCGAAAATTTCCAACGAGCTACTTGACTATTATTGGCAATTTGGGAGCCAAATTTTGAAGTAAACTTAGAGAAACATTTCTTTATGTTAATAAGCCCAAAAAATAATAAATTTACTCTTTTTGAAAAGTTCTAGAAGGGTCTAAGGTTGGATTTGGACCTAATGACTTTGCATATTAAGATACATTGAATCTAGTCATTAGATTACTAGTTTTTTGGTAAGTACTTGGAAACTACCAATTAGGGCAATAATTGGCAAGTGGCCAAATGACATTTTGTTGTTATATATAGCAGGACCAGCATGGAGAAATATATCAAATGTTCGGAGAACTTTCTTCTTTTATTTGTTCTCTCTTGATATTGGTGATTCTAGTGTGTATAATGCATCTAAACTTGTATGGCATGATTTGACACATGTGAAGGCTATTGTACAACTATGCTAGTATGGACATGGATTGTGGGCAATTGGATCTTAGCATTCATAATGGTTTATGCATGATTATACCTAAACTAGCATGCTAGAATGGAGATTTTCTACATTGTTGATGTTGTGTGATGTGCATCCAATTAAGCCAAAGATGTAAGGTCTATTTGAGTCATAATTAGATCTGATTTCTCACCCGATTAGTTTCTGCTAGACGAGAAATAAAAAACATAATCAATACAAGAAACAAGGGAATACCAAACCATATTTGCTCAATTTTACATCTCAATACCACGATTTTCCGTAATAATAGAGCTAGTAGTATCGGTGATTCTGAAACATTAGCCACTGAATGCTTCTGTAGATCTCAACACAAAAAGCAGAAAGCGCAGTAAATGAAGAACCCCTTATGAATCTATCTCTTCAACGAATTGACCTTGATCGTGTGTCCCGGAAGTCATAATTAGATCTGATTTTTCACATGGTATCAGAGCAGGCTGCAGACTGAAATTGGAGATTGTGTCAAATCTAGTGAGGAATTTGAGAGCACCACTAATTCTAGTTAGGATTTGTGTGGAGTCTTGATCAAATTTTCAAGTGTAGAGAGTGAATCTATGAGATCTTAAGCATGTTTTAGGTCACTTGCACATAAATGGACAATTTTAATTGGATTATTGTTACAAGCTCCATATGTTGGAGGAAAGTACATTCTTCTAGAATTTAGATCAAGAAGTCTAGTTTTGCATGTAGATTTCTTTCGATAGTATGAATGTTTTTGAATTTTCAAAGTTTGAATAGGATGTCTTGCGACAAATTCTCTTAACCTTTTCAAGAGTGTTTTCAAGATCTTTCAAGTTCAAGACTCATTCTATTGTGGTGTGATCATTTGTTGATCAAGATTTCACATTCTATGTGCTTGTTGACTAGTTGTGGGATTAATTAAGAGATGTTTGTGTAGTTCGTCTTTGTGATTTCATCTTGATTTGATTTTTTAAACATTCAAGTGAGTACTAAGTACATTGGGAGAGGTTGAAGAATTTTGATCAATCATTGCATCGTCCAAAGACATCACTTCGGATCCGACATGGATGTCAAATTCCGACGAACATATAAGATGTCGAACATTGACGTCTGTTGAAACAAAATGACCCCAGAAAATGCCCGACGTCCCTCCAACGTTCATCCAATGTCTACATGGATGTCGGATTATGACGTCCCAGAAAGATGTCAGAATTCAACGTTTGTTAACAAAACCATCCCAAAAAATGTCCGACATGTGCGACGTGTGTCCGACGTGTTTTGATGTCAAATTGCGATGTCCCTGATTAGGTTAAAAAAATAAAAATGCGTAAAAAACAGTGCACGCATTTTTATCGATCCATTCATGGTATGAAACGGTTGTCTATTTTCCATAAATTACCCTATTGGAGGAATTTATTGATAAATCATCTATTGGATCCTATGCACATATTCAAAAACGTCGGTGAATCATTATAGAACCACATAATTGGCATAAAAGACAACTTTGTAGCTCGTAAAGATCGGCCGACGTAAAAAGGCCATATTGGATCCAATACACTGAAGGTGGAGATGAGATTTTACCTAGCGTGCCATGGATTCTTAAAAAAGAGCAACTCTCTTATGTTAAACATGTCATAAAACAAATGAGAACTCCAACAGGCTATGCACATTCTTTATGCAAATCATTTGCCAAATATGGTAAATTAAGTGGATTGAAATCACATGATTGGCATAATTTGTTGCAATTCATACTTCCACTTTCTAGTTGAGGTCTCTTCAACGATGATGTACGAAGTACGCTTTATAATTTATCATCGATGATTAGGTATGTATTTTTTTTTTAACACTTGTATAAATATGTGCTATTTCAATATTTTTATGTGCTAAACAACCTAATGCTATATCAATATTCTTGCAGGTGGATTTCCTCAAAAGAAATAAAAAATAATGAATTGGATTTCATGAAAATCGAAATGATCAAAATGGTTTGTTTGTTGGAAAGAGATTTTCTAACTTCCTTCTTGGATATACAAGTTCATCTTCTAGTGCATTTGGTTGAAAAAGTATCAATTGCAGGACCTGTGCACACGAGGTGGATGTTCTACCTTGAGTGTTTTATGAAAGTTTTAAAAGACTTTGTGAGACAAAAGGCAAGGCCAGAAGGTAGCATTGCGGAAGGTTGGCTTGTACAAGAATCTTTGTTTTATATCACCGAAATAATCTCACAATTGCATCCTACAAGTCCAAAAATGTGGTGTGAAGAAGAAGATGAACGTGTTAAGGGTGAAGTACCACAAGGAAAAGAGACTTTCATCTCAATTAAAAGAGAAAATTGACATGTTCATATTATATAATTGTGGACAAATGGAAAAGTGGATTTCAAGGTATGAAGAAGCCAAAAAGGAAAGAAACATAACATTAAAACGAAGAAAAAATATCAATCGAAGAAGAAGGAGGGCCTTGGAGATCGACGAATCTTTGGAATTTTTACCTTCAAAATGCACTCGTGAATGGGTTTTTGATACGATGCTAAAAGCATCCCAAAACAGAGAAGTAGTGACCGAATTAGAATGGGAATTTGTTCGTGGATGTGGATGGAAGGTTAGTGTAGTATTGTATTTGTCAAGTTTTGTTTTTATACTACTCATGATCAATATATAAATAGTATTTTTATTAACATAAATTTGTTTATTTTTGTATCTTAGTATAAATCATACACTGTCATGTGGGCATATGGCCATCATTATCGTGTTGAGAGAGTGGACAACAAGCAACGTACATATAATTGTGGTATAATGGCCAACTTTCAACAAGAGAGTCGTTCTAGTGCGAGAGGGACGTGAATATCATCCCGGACGACCTAGACTATGTCGGCACATTGCAACAGATTACGAGACTAACGGCAAATACTTTATTTTTGACGTAAAATGGTTTAAGGTCATCAATAGTGGAAGCAACGCCACAATTAGAATGATAACTCAAAAGTTTTTCAAATCGGCTCGACAAAATATATATCGATGGACTCTCATGACACTTTAGTATTGCCACGACATTGCAAACAGGTGAGACACTACAATCCAAATGTCATAAATATTTTCAATGTCTTATCTATGTATCGATCTTATAATACTAATCTAATTTTTTTAATTCTTTGGCAGATTATATTTCATCCGGATCGATAGACCCAAGATGGTGGTATGTGATCCAACTCAATGCAAGAAAACGACGTGTGTTTGAAGGAAAAGATATTGTAACACTGGACACACACGACAAACCACCATCCAATTTTAAAGTGTGTGTGTGTGTGTGTGTGTGTGTGTGTGTGTGTGTGTGTACATACATATATATATATATATATATATCTGATGCCACTGTACATGACGCTAAAATGTGTATCAGTATCTACAAGTCTGTGCTAAAAAAATCATCCCTCTGCGTGCCAGATGCATCTGCAGGGGTGTATGTATCTTTTGGTTTTAAGTTATCATGTATTTGTTATTAAAAGCTTAACCTCAGCCCTAGCCCTGATTTCAGTTTCAGATTGGCATTGCCAACATGTCAATGACCACCGGCCCTCCCCTTTGGTCACCCATCAACGATTGCTCTATCCACCATAGAAGCAGAGTATAAGACAATGTGTAGTGCAGCACAGGAAGCTATATGGTTGAGACAAATCTTGGAAGAAGTTGGCATGAAATAGAAAAATCTCACAACTATACAAAGCGACAGTCAGAGTGGCATTCAACTAGCAAAGAATCTAGTGTCCCATGCGAGAACCAAACACATTGAGATTCAATATCACTCTATACATGAGAGGCTATTGAGTTGTGAAATTCATGTTGTTCATTGTAGTATGGAAGAACAGCTAGTTGATATTTTCACTAAGCCACTTGTTGGAGAAAAGTTTGATAAGTTTAGATCAAAGCTTGTGGTACTTAAAGTTTTAAAGCTATGTATATGACTGTATAAAAAGTAGACTCTACTTTAAGAGAGAGAGTTAGAATCAAAGTAGAATCATTGTGTTGTTGTATTGTGGGTCCTATCAGTCGATAAGAAATAGTTGGCCTCGCCACGAGGCAAGTCGACAGGACACGCATCCCGCCAACGGCAACCTGGGTGCATGGGTTGCCTAAGTGAAGATCTATATGTACAGTATAATTTCATTTTGAGAAATACAGTTGCTATGTGAGCTTGTTGTGGAGAGTGTTTTCTGTCTATGTTACTGTGTAGCATGATCTGTATTCCTGTTTGAAGCAAATTCTAAGTGTTCCACCCAAAACTTCCCTCAACTCGGATGTTGTTGGTAGTTCCATGTCCTCTTCCTCGTCAATCTCATAGCATTCTATGAAATTGATTGAGGATTCAGTAAGTCCTCCTACCTCCTCACCTCATCTCATAAGGTGATCCCCTATTGGACTAGCTGTGAGAATGCTTGGGAAAAATATTTGTTTGGTAGACCAATTTATATGTGAGCTTGTTGTGGAGAGTGTTTTCTGTCTGTGTTACTATATAGCATGACCCGTGTTTATGTTTGAAGCAAATTTTAAGTGTTCCACGCAAAACTTCCCTCAACTCGGATGTTGTTGGTAGTTCCATGTCCTCTTCATCGTCAATCTCATAGCATTGATCCAGGATTCAATAAGTCCTCCTACCTCCACACCCCATCTCATAAGATGACCCCCTATTGGACTGGTTGTGAGAATGCCTGGGAAAAATATTTGTTTGGTAGACTAATTTATAATAGCATCTGCCTGATCTGGGAAAAATATTTGTTTGGTAGACCAATTTATAATAGCATATGCCTGATATGACCATGGTCTTCCAAATAATACTGAATACGGTGTTGTATCTACTGGGTTTATGACAAAGAAATTCATAACGAACGTCTCTGTCTCTATGATTATGTTGACACCTCTCAGCTCTCCTACTGGTATGCATTAGATGCATCTGCTAAATGAATTTTATGGTGAGTAGTAAGCTGGATCTGGTTTTCTAGTCCTAATTCTTTAAGACTGAGCATAAGAAATCTAATAGATCTATCTATTGTCCAATTTGCGAAAGTTCTTGGTGGAGAATTAATAAAAAATTCCCAAAAAAGTGTCTCATATGCATAGGACTTGACATGCCAATCACCCGCTTAATCACACACAAGTCCTACCGTTCAGTGTCGTGGGGGTCAACACAATCCCCTAGACCCCTATGCTAGGGTGTCACCGGGACTCCCTAGACCCCATCTGTCAAAAACTCAACAGGGAGGCCCCGGACTCCACTCGCCCCGACACCATAGTTGCCAATGTTCCCTCCATCTCAGTCACCATCAATGCCATCACAATATTTATTTATGATATCATCTCCATCAACTCAATCTCATCCTTTTGCAAGTCATTACATTCATCTGTCTTTTCATCCATCAATATCCTAAAATAACATCCATCTGTTACAATTTATTCACACACCTCACTTTTGTCTTTTCAACTGTCCTTGGTTTTTCAATCTCTCAATCTTTGGTCTACCTTTTTTTTTTTCTTGTTTTCTAAAAAAACAAATTGGGACACCATAGGTGTACAACCCTTGAAGCAATTTCTTACATCACGACAATATTGCATTCCGATCATGACTACTGAGTTTGTGAGATTAGCTCCATTTCAAATGTTTCTTGATGAGACAGTTCACCAATACACTAGACGATTGTACAATTTGGTAAAAGATATTGATCTACAGAGCCCAGAGACCACAATGCAGAACTACTATATCAGATTACTCGACAAAATCAAATCTGGTATGAAGAAGTTTTCATCCTACACTTCACTATCACAAATCTGTGAAGATGTCGTCATTACGGAGAATCTTATCATGAAGAAGAGAGTAGATCACTCATATCCAAATGTAGAGATATCATATGGGGAATCAGAACAATCTGAAGGTTCAATACTAGTCGAACAAACAAGGGCGAAAGGCCATGAATCATCAGAGAGTGCAACAGAGTCAAGCGGATCAGGTGCAACAAGTGAGCACAAACTTAGTACTTCAAGTTTCGACTGTCATCAAACTCAGGATCGCAAAGTAACGTTTTTTGAGAAAGACAAATGCACATACGCGCTTTTTACAAAGACAAAATGTAGAGTAGACGGTTTGACAACAAGACCCAAGGATATAGATATATACATAGATATAGTTATGTACATACATACATATATATATATATATATATATATATATATATATATATATAGAGAGAGAGAGAGAGAGAGATATTTAAGAGAGAGAGTGTAAGAGTGGTGTTAACTAAGTCTAGAATCCTATGTCACGCCTAGACCCTACTATTCTCTTATACATACAAACAATACTTTTACTTACCCAAGATTTTGAAAATAGCTACTTGGCGCGTGAAAACAACCTCTCTCATATGCACACACACAAACCCAAAGAGCAAAAGCAATTTTGCAACTGTACTGTCGTGAGAGATCTTTCTCTCTTTCTCTATATATATCGCGAGGAATGGACCGCGAGGAAGGCGTGTGGCAGCAAGGGGCTCTCTCCCAGGTATAGGCTATCTCTCTCACACACACAAACGTGTTCCTCACACAACGAGGAACACGTCTGCATACTTATGATGAGGTTATGCAAGCTTCTTCCTCTCGGCATTCACCGTTTTAAGAGAGAGAGAGTGTAAGGGTGGTGTTAACTAAATCTAGAACCCTATGTCATGCCTAGACCCTACTATTCTCTTATACATACGAACAATATTTTTACGTACCCAAGATTTTGAAAATAGCTATATATGTATCTATATATATATATATATATATATATGTATATATGTATCTATATATGTATATGTATATGTATGTCTATATATATACATATATATAAATATATATATATATATATATATACACACATATATATGTATATATATATATATATAAACTTATGTACACTTTTGCGCATGTGTATGGGTGCACTCATGCATCCTCCTCCCCTCACCCATGCATAAGCTTTTTCTAACTAAAAAACTTGGGAAGGAATGTGCATATCCCCATACATTTGCACATTGTGTGCATTGAGGGGTGGACCCCAAAAAGATTCCTCACCCCTCCCTTTCACTTACTAAATTCAAATACTTAAAGTTTGAAATTAAGGTTTTATTTTTTTCACACACTTCAATGTGCTTTAAACTTTAGTCAATAATCTTTATTACTTGGCTTTCTTATTTATTTTAAATTATCAAACTTTTACACATAAATCATGAACATAAAAATTTTCTTGACTACCTTAAACTTTTTTTTTTTTTTCAATCCTTCAAATTCCTATCTTGGCCCGCCATTTTCAGGAATGTTTAACCACAAGCCCAAACTCACTAGCTTTGACTCCTAAATCGTTACCCACAAGCTTTTATCCATGGGCCCAAAAATGCACAATTAAAAAAAAAAGAGACAATAAAAAGAAAAAAATAGGGGGGGGAGGGGGGATTTGAAACACACATGCATGGACACACACACACACACACACACACACACACACGTGTGAGTGAGTGAGTGATTGTGTGTGTGTGTGTGTGTGTGTACGCGCTCGCATGCCTATGTGTGTGTGTGTGTGTGTGTGTGTGTGCACGTGTTCATTATGTGTGTGTGACCTTCGACACAACGAATGTGTGTCTGTGTGAGCGCACGTGCACACGCGCGTGCGCACACACAGACATCTCCATATAAAAAACCTTTTGTGGATGAGATATATTGTATGAAGTATAGAGTCTAGAGTCCTTTTTTTTCCTTCTCTCTTTCCCACGGGCCTCACTTCTCTCTCTCTCTCTCTCTCTCTCTCTCTCTCTCTCTCTCTCTCTCTCTCTCCACAGGACGACCAACACCCATAGAGGGAGGGAGGTCCCTCCATGCCCCTAAAAAAAGTATGTGTGTGTGTAGATATATAAACAAGGGGGTGACTCCATTCCATTAAAAGTAAATATGTCAATATTTACTCCCCCCCCACGCACGCACACACACACACATACACTTTTTCTTAAATGTAAACTTCTCATAAAAAAATACAATGTAAATCCACTTAAAAATGTGAACCCCCACTCTCCATAAATCAAAAAAAAAAAAGTGAAGGGGCTTTTTGGCTCCCCATAAATGAGCAGAACCGCACTAAAATTTATTATATGGCTTTCGTATTTATTTTGAATTACCAAAATTTTACCCATAGATCATGAACAAAAAGTTATACCCAAAGTTCTTTTCTTTGTCTAGCATCCATGCTTTATTGAATAACATATTTGCTAATCTCATCCTTGCAACGACTGTGGGAAATAACAAAAGTTGAATATCTAATACTAGACATTTTTTTATTTATTCAAATTAAAATAAAAATTTGACACGAAGTTTTCCTTTGTTCTTACCTCTAGGGTTCTTCCTTTTTTTTTTCTTCCCAATTTGGTAGTTTTTTATTCTCTTGATGTACAAGTTTGCTTGATCAATATATCCCATCATGTTCTCTTGCTCCTGTAGTACCTTGCCAGGAATGGATGTGACAATCTACCTCTGAAATCCTAACACATGCGATCTTTTGGTTTTGATCCAACCTCATTTCTCATTTGAAAGACAAGTTTTTTGTTTTTGGTAACCTTGGTCGAACTGTTACATCACCTCAAGTATTGTCATCTTTGAGAGCTATAAAATGCACTCATATGATGGAAGGTCGAATGAATGGTGTTTATTTTTCAAGTGCACACTATTTTAGAGCTCACCAAGAACTGAGCATCTTGAATCATTGAGATTAGTGTCTCCGAGAGACTTCAATCCCTTTTTTCATCACTAGTATTTAACTTTATCCATACTTGCAACAACCTACTTGGTGTGCTGATAAAGTCGGTCGTTTACTTTTTGGCATTTTCAAGAAGTGGTCCAGTATTGCAATGGGCTCTGTCATGCATGTCGTCTGTTCCATCCAGTGCTGCACGTCGAGACGAGCCCGCATCAACAAATCGGGCTCCAAGCAGTTTAGTATACATAGAGAAATGCACATGCACACTCATACACACATGCACACACCATTGATTACATAAATCACACACGCACATTTCATACACACACACACATACACACACACACACACACACACACCATTGACCACATAAATCACACACACCATCACACAAATCCACATACACAGATAACACATGCACTCACGTACATACACACACATACATCGACCACCCATCAACGACCATCGGCCACCCGTCAACAACGGCCGTCCATTGCCCGTCAACGACGGGCACTCTTTACTATATACATGTATATATGTACATGTATATTTATATATATGTATATGTATATCTATATATACATACATATATACATACATATATATATACATATATACATACATATATCTATATATATATATATATATATATAAAAACTTATGTACAGTTTTGCACATGTGTATGGGTGCACCATGCATGCTCTTCCCCTCACCCATGCATGAGCTTTTTCTAACTAAAAAACTTGGGGAGAGGAGGATGCATGTATGAAAAATGGATGCATGGCCCTCCTCCCCATGCATGCATGTACACTGGCCACTGTACAGCCTCCAAATGGCACTGCATATTCAAGATAGCCACTTTTTTATTTATTAACCAATTTTTTAAGATATGCAATTTTTCAATATAACCACCTTCTATTGGCCACCTTATCTCATTATGATTCAATGTAGCATGCCTCTCTCTCTCTCTCTCTCTCTCTCTCTCTCTCTCTCTCCCCCTCTCTCTCTTCCTAAAATGCTCCCTCCAATGCCATCTCCAAAAGCTCTTCCACGATCGCCAAAGCTCACTCCATCTCTTGTATACCAAGTCACCAGCAATATGGTGAGCACCATCACCATATTGGTGGAAGTATCTAGCCCATGCACCATGTCCCTGCATCAAAGCACTGGCACCTTCTCCTTATCTCAAAACCCCAACCTCTGCACCTGCACCGCATCCAGTTCATGCTCCTGCTCCACATCAAATAATGTCTGCACCTACCCCGCTCCACTAGCACCCATCTTTGCTCCTGCCGGATCCCCAGAACAATCACCATACACATTATAACATCAGAAAACATCACCTTATCTTCTACGTCGCACAATATATAATTAGGCGTTGACAGAAAATTGGTTTGCGGAAGTGAAATCTGTATCATCCCGACTTACAACCTGCAACAACTAAACTGAATTTCACGGTGTTTTAGTATGGAATCTCAAGTGATGAAGATTGAATTGTAATCTGAGACTTCTCTTGATCTATGTAGTAGATACTAGAGTGTGTGTGCGGTTGAACATGCTAGCATAGTCACAAAATGTAGCGATGGAAAATAGTTTGTGATTTCCAGTGAGTGTGGGCTCCAAGACATAGTTCTCAGTTGCTAACCTTTTTGGCAAAATCAGACGACTGCCTCATTGCAAATTTTCCGCTAACAAAAGTAGCAATCTCAAGGCCATTATGTGTTGAAAAAAAGTAGCCTTGGCACCCTCATCATTATTGCCTGCTATTTGAGCAAAGATCGGAAATGACTATGGAAGGGAACTGGTCGATGTCTCTTGAACACATCGTGACTAGCTGAGCGCTATTTCGAAAAAGAAAAACATGGTAAAAATTGATTGCTCTCTGAGCATAGCCTGCTACACCCGACGGCTGTAGGTTGCTATTATGTGTGCACGTAGATCTATGGGCCATCTAGGATCCACCTGAGGTAAGCAAGGCAGTCTGCAGTCTATGAACTCTTTTGTTTACGAGCTTGATTCCATAACCACCCAGCGTGGGACCAGTGAAGGACATGCAGGACATGGTGCAGATAACGTTATAAACTAATTTCTAATTGAAATGGACGACATGAATGCCAAGAAGCTGATTATGTGGTTTGAAAATGAAATCATGTACGTGATGTGTTTGAAAAAACAAGCTGTCCGATCGCTGGTACCAGAGAGATCCATTCCTCCTCCATGCCCACTGTTTCCATAGGGTATACTTCTGTTAGATTAGCTAATCAGGCCGTAGCAGCACTTCATCATCAACAAGTAAAAGGTTGCCTCATCTGGGCTCATCAGTTGGGTGGAAATCAGGGTTCAAATCCGAAGAAGTGGAGGCTGATAGCTCACAATCTACCGTCCTAGGTAAAAGAAGAAACCTTACGAGAATTATTTTCAACAACAAAATTCGTATGGGAGATAACTATCCCACGCAAGGCTGATGGTTTGATGTGCAAATGAAGTACTACAAGCTTCTAGAGCAACTGGTGACAATATGGGAGACAAAGTACTTCCAGATCCTATGGATGATGCACAGAAAAAGAGAAAAGAGTTGATTTCCAACAGTTGAGAATAGATGGCTTGCAAGCTATTGACATTCTTATCAATGGAAAGCCCAAACAAGATAATCGAGAGTTCATCCAAAGGAACTATATGGTCCTTATCCATGCAGTTTCTTCTTACACCATTAGAGAATAGTCTAGTCTTTTGAGGTACTGTATCAGTCCTGAAACACTGTTTGGAGGGCTGTAAGACAGAAGAATCTCTTTGAAGGTCATGCCCCTTGATTCAATCCTTTTTCTTGAGGCAGTTTCCCTTGGGAATCCATGTGGAAGATTAGTCTAGGTAATAGGAACAACTATCAGTGACTTAAGTATGAAAATCTGGTGCTAAATTACAGAACAAGAAGACAATTACTCTATCGGCTAGTAGAGTCTTATTTATGTGGAAGCTTATAAGGCTACAGAACTTGGCTCTGATACCATGTTGGAAAGAGAGGGTGTGAAGAAAGATAACTCAAAAAAGAAACAAACACGAAAAGAAGTAAAGTCGAAAAAGAAACGAACTTGAATGGAAAATGTTCGTGCGCAGCGAAATAAGCTATCTCATTCTTTTCTCAAGCATGACTATGCCTATCAGACTTGAATAGAACATTAGTGATAGAAATCATTCGAGCTGATTACGTAGCCAAACATTAAGCATCAAAAACATCAAAAAGATAATTTGTCACGAACAGCTAGACAAATTATTAGTCCCGAATTATTCGCGAAGAACTAGACTAATAATTAGTCGCAAATTAGTCGCCACAAGCCAGACTATTATCAGTCACGAATTAGTCGCAAAAAGCAAGACTAAATATTAGTCACGAATAGCAAGACTAATAATAATTCGTGAAGAGCAGACTACCAGATTAAGTAACAAGAAAGTCAGACAGAATGTAGAAAAGCATTGCAATATTGACACAAATCTGAATGCAAAACAAATAGAGCTATAATCAGATTAAGTATAACAAAATAATAGCGGACGTAACCGCGTGCTTCACAAAACAATAGCGGACGTAACCGCGTGCTTCACAAAGCTAATCACGCAATCTGTAATGGAAAGGAACCTATTGCTGACAATACTTCTGGAAGAAAAAAAATCAATGCACGAAAGCATCTACAATTTCTATCTCTGATTATCAATGATGTTTCATTCTCTCTCTTCTATTCTGATGTCATTCTGATAATGTTTCTATTCCTTGTTTAAATATGCAGATGGTATTCAATATATACATAATTTTTACAGGTGTGCAGATGAGAAAAGTACAAAAGTGGTTGTGCTGTCTGTGGGAGATCGTGGATGGTTGTTGTCATTGTCAAATCTGATTGCACAGTGCATGGGGTGAGCGTGAGAAGGCCGCGACGTCAGCCTTCCCTAAAATTAACGTTGATGAAAATGCGAAAAACGCAACACTCTGACAAATGCCTTAAAAATTGAACTACAAGGTACCTTCGCTTCTCTATAAGGGCACCTTTGGCATTTGTAGGATACCTTTGGCATTTGTAGGGCACACACACACACACACACAAGGTTGTAATGCAATCTATTACAAATGTTAATTCTTCTTCCTCTTCAGATATTGGCTCAACATAGTAAGAGCATTGTTCTAATGAACAAGATGAATTAGTGATTGACGATCTATATGTTTTGATTCACTTAGTCATTGATTCTAATAAATCCACGGAGCCTCGTTGATCTATTGATCCTTGATGTTCGATCTTTTCAGATATTTGCAAAGGGCCTACCTCTCGAAGTGATCTTCATCGTATTAAATCTAAAAGGGCTATATATAGTTAAAATCCAGAGCCTTTTGAGGGCGCATAACATCTTGAGGTCGAAGCTGATCTTCGAAGTCAAGAAATTTATGTACCTTCTCAACTAGTTCAAGCAACCACTTGTGGCACATGGTCAATTTACAAATCAGACTCAAAATGAAAACAAAAATACAAGAGAGATTTGAGATCTTAACCCACGCTAACAAATCATCAAAAACACTTGATTAAAAAACCCGAGATTCGAAAGGTACAAAGTATTATTTGTTGCTCATCCTCTTGCTTACAAAAACTGAGTATCAAAAAGATTGAAAATTTGAGATCAAACTTTTTTTTACAAAGAAAAGATGAAAATAATGACTATTTGTGTGCAACGGTGAGGCCAGATAAAAAATTTTATTCATATTTTTTAAATGCATTGGAGGTCTGTTGCAAAGCTTACAAAGAAGTTCATGCAATCGAAAACTCACGTATTCAAAGAATGCATGCGCGTGACTAAAAAAAGATCCAACATTATTTTTCACTTGCCAAATTATTTTACAAAATTAGAGATATTTTTTATGTACAAAGAATTCGTCAAAGCAAAAATGATTTCCTATTTGAGTTACTCATATTTTCTTAGAATTTAGAAAAGAGATTTTAGACTGGGATTGAATTTGCCAAATAACTTGCAAAGACTAGTGATGAGAATGGTAAAAATTAATTAAGGTCTCTGATTTGGATACTTTTTGTTTTGAAATGAATATGTTAAATTACAAAATATCTAATGTTAGAATATTACAATATATTTAATAAATATTTTTATTGTGTTTTTAGATAATGCTGCAAAAGTCCTTCAAGTGCATAGAGATCAACAAACAGTTGAAAGACAAAAGCTGGCCAAACATCGAAAGAAATGTTTGGAATGTTCTTAGAAATATCTCGGTCTTGTCATTGATGGCATGGATCAGAAAACAATGATGTTACCTCATTTTGCAAAGTATCCAAAAATTTTAATGAGCCAGATTTTATTCAAGTTTATCTCATTGGAGTACTTGTGTTTAATGGCACTTTGGAGTCCAAAGTATTTTTTGATTATCCCAACGTTTGAACCGATCCAAATGTGACAATCACCATACAAATTTGGTGAAAATCTTCTGGATATATTTTATTTGCAGTTTGACAACATTGCTAGGGAAAATAAAAATCAAACTATCTTGGCATACTTGTCCATGCTAGTAGAGAAACTTTTAGAAGAAAAAAAAAATAGGGTACAAAGCCACCTTATTTATAATACAAGAGGCCTTCTAGAACTCGTGGAGAGAGAAAGCAACCTAGATGCCACATTGCCTCTACCTCTCTACTAGATGACAAAAAGAGAAATGGATAAGACTTGAGAATCTCTCTTTTTGAGAATCCTTGACCTACAAGAGTAGCCTCACATGCTTCTTGATAGGTTCTAGACCTACACATCACTATGGAGACTAAAAATCTACCTTGACTCAACTTGGAAAGTTACTAGACTAGTCTACCTCAAGTTTGGACAAACCCCAAAACTTGAATCTCTAAGTTTAATATTATTTTAGTTTTACAACATTTTCACAGACAAGATGAACGAAGACTAAGAGCTGAGTATGAGAGCCGAGGAATACTAGTTAGGAATGACAAGCAAGAACTGTGTAAGCCTCATGGTGAATCCCGAAAGATGGAATGACCATGTAGGAACTAGTATTTCTAGGCAAAGTAATAAATGCAAGTAGACCCCTCTTAAAGAAAGTAGAGTGAGCCACCTTTTGATGTGACCTCTAGTGGAGAGCTATTACCACTTGTAATTTGTAAGATGTGAAAAATCCACTAGGATGCCACCTAAGGAGCTCTCTTGCTCATTTAGGAGACTCCCTCTTTGTGAAGAAGAGCTTTTTGCATTGTATCTACTCCATGCTTAAGAAGAAGATTTTCCATGAGATTGATGCTACACTAAGCTCCTTGATCATGATGGTTTTCTTGAGTGATGCCCCTATGATTATGCCCTTCCATTCATATTGTGTGTGGTTGTGGACTTAGAGTGGACTAGTTTTCTTGCTTTTCTAGTTGTGGATTAGTTTTCATTTCTTGTTTGTGGATTAATGTAGGTTGCAAGCATCCAAGAGATTTGTACCCAACAATGTGGTATAGACCTTGCAAATTCATTTATGTTTTGGTTTCTTGAGTTTCTTGGAAACTTCAAGAATCAAGAAGATGAAGCTTCTTGGCTCTTGAATGCTTGTAGAAATTAGTTTTCTTGTTTTTATGTGGAATGTGGCATGCTAGTCTAGGTTTTCTGGTCTTGCAAGTAGTTTAGTTTCCTTTTGCAATGATCTGTTGTAGCATTCCGTTTGTATGTGCCATAGTAATGCCCAACCATGTTTTAAGAAGAGCTGTTTTTGGGCATTCTTGGTGTGCTTGCATGGTAGAATGATTGCAAGAGTTCAAGAGTGTTCGAAATCTGACTATCCATGACAGGTTGAACTATACTACAATTCTGAGAATTTACTGCCTGATCTAGGCATTGAACCAAACAGAAATGATCAGGAACATGCCTAGCTAACAACTAGAACAGAGGTAGCATAAGTTGTATGTAGAGAAGAAGAGAAAACTTAGTAGACAGACAGTGAATCTGTCAACAGATACAATGCCATTGAGTTCATATGACATAGTCTCATGTGCCATAGAGTATCTGACAAATCATCATGGGTTTGATGTAATTGATCTGTAGGTTGGCGTACCTTCAAGTGATACAAGTTGCTTTTTCTTCTTCCTTGTGTAATCAATGTATTGGTGCTTGCATCAACGACGTTAATGCTTCGTCTGAAAACGTTACACGTGTGGAAAAAGTACAAAATGGACCAAGAATGGATTCTAATCTGATCCTCAAGTGGGATTGGATGTTAGATTTACTTGATCTATCAATCTACAAAAAATTAAGATCAATCTAGATCAATTCTAGACATCAAATCTTAACAAGAACAATCATTTAATGAAGGTAAATGTACTTGCTGGTTTCACACGTGTGAAACCCTGTCAGATTACGGACTCCAACCTGAAAATAAAGTACACTATGATAGAACCTCAAAACAATCAAAACAAATGTAGACAAATAGAGATAATTACACAAAATTGCTTCCAAAATCAAGATTGATGTTTTCATATTGATTGTGGCCAAATATGCCTCTATATATACACTTCTTAGAGCTCGAGGTACTGAGCATGCATCAGATCTCACACGTGTGAGGATGCCTTGTCATCATCACGCAATTTTGACACTTGGATCAAATTTTCTATTTTGGGCATTTTTGGTCCAATTTCCTACTATATGGAGATCTTCATAGAAATCTTCTAGAAGCAAAAACTCGCCTACTTCAGCTATTTTCACACGAGCGAGCTGTCCTCTACACATGGGATGTTACACCTATCAAAATTATTTGGCTCATGCAATCAATAGATTGATGCCATGTGTCATATATCTAGAAATCTAGTTTTTGGCCATTTTAGCCACTAGAACTTGAATTAAATCATATGTACAACATATATGATTACGGTACATGACAAGTACACTAGTTTCACACGTGGAAACAGGATCCACACGTGTGTTTATCCTCTTCCAATCTTATTTTTGCATTTTTCACACTCCTCAAAAATCTAGCTTGGTAAATCTAGCATAGATCTATCTATAACTCCAAGAGCCAATCTTAATTTTACAAATGGAACTTTAGGCAATGCCTTGGTGAGTATATCAGCAATGCAATTTGATGATGAAACATGAATAAGCTTGATCTCCTTTGCTTGCACTTTCTCCCTCACAAAATGATGTGAAATCTCAATGTGCTTTGTTCGAGCATGGAAGACTGGATTGTGTGCAAGTTGTTGAGCTGCTTGATTGTCACAATACATGCATGGAATGTCTTCATCCTTGATCACATGTAGCTCCTCCAAAAGCATTTTAAGCCAAAGAACCTCCTTTGTTGTTGTTGTCATAGCTTTATACTCAGATTATGTTGATGATAGAGAGATGGTATCTTGCCTTTTGGAAAGCCAAGATATAGCTCCTACACATAAGAATGTAGCAAATGCACTTATGGATCTTCTATCCATTTTGTCACCTGCAAAACTTGAGTCCGAATATGCTCTTAAGCAAATATTAGTCCTTTCATAAATTATGCCAAAGTCTTTTGTAGTTGAGATGTACCTTAACACCCTTTTTGCTCCTTTCCAATGACATATTAATGGATTTTGCATGTATTGACTCAATTTGCCAACACAGAAACTAAGATCTGGTCTAGTGATGGTTAAGTATATCAAGGAACCAATAAGCATTCTATTGGTAGTGATGTCCTCAAAGGATGCTTCATCACTTTCCTTAGAAACTTTTACACTTAATTCCATGGGAGTTTCAACTCCTTTACAATCAATCATGCCAAAATTTTGCTAAGATTGATCTAGCATACTTAGATTGACATATGAAAGTAAAATCATTACTTCTAGTGACTTCTATTCCAAGTAAAACTTTAAGAAGTCCTAGATCTACCATTCTAAATTCACTAGACAAGGAAATTTTTACATTTTTGATGCCATCTAGATCATTTCCTATGAGTATAATGTCATCAGCATATAAAACTAAGATAATGATCTTCCCATCATTACATTTGTAGTACAATGATGGTTCATAAGGACTTACAACAAATCTAATGGAAATAAGATAGGAATGCAACCTAGAGTACCATGCTCTTGGTGCTTGCTTGAGTCCATAAAGACTCTTCTTCAAGAAACACACCTTGTCTTCTTCTCCATCTTTGATGAAGCCCTCGGGTTGGCACATGTAGATTTCCTCTTCCAAGAATCCATTCAAGAAAGCATTTGCCACATCAAGTTGAAAGAGCTCCCATTTGAAAGAAGTTGCAAGACATATGATTAATCTAATGGTCACAAGCTTTGCAACAGGTGCAAAGGTTCCATCATAATCTATGCCTTTGACTTGCAGAAAACCTTTCGCTACAAGTCTAGCTTTATACTTATGAATGGAACCATCTTGATTATATTTCAATCTATATATCCATTTACAAGTAAGAGGCTTCTTTCCATAAGGTAAATCAACAAGCTTCCAAGCTTGATTTTCCATTAATGCATCAAACTCTACTTGCATAGCTTTCCTCCAATATTGAGACTTATTTGCTTCCTCAAAACTAGTTGGTTCTTCTGAGCATAATAGTCAAGAAAGTATAAGAGTTGAGTAGTTGAGAATCTTCCCTTTGCTCTCCTTTGTCACTATAAGTGAACCTTGATGGCTCAATCCTTGTCCTTGTTGATCTTCTTGGCACCCTTGGACTTTGAGTAAGTTCCACTTGGTCTTCATCTTCATGAAGCTCCTCCTCGGCCATAACATGATCCTTGACAAGTTGAGTGTTGTTGGAAGTCACCTTTCCTTTGGCTTGGAGAGATTTATCAAAAAGTACATCTCTACTTACAACAACTTTCTTGGTAATAGGATCAAATATCCTATAAGCTTTTTTACTTTCACTATAACCAACAAAGATGCCTTTAAAATAGTGGCATCTTCCTTTTTCCTTGTTTCTAAAGGAATATGTACATAACAAGTACATCCAAAAACTTTCAAATCACTAAAATTTGGCTTTTTGCCAAACAATACTTCATAAGGTGTAAGTCCTTTAATGGTACTATTTGTCATTCTATTACATAGAAAGTTTGCACATAAAATAGCTTCTCCCCAAAATGAAATAGGAAGGGATGCATCTAATCTCATAGCTTTAGCACACTCACATAGTGTCCTATTCTTTCTCTCAGCTACTCCATTTTGTTGTGGAGTATATGTGCAAGTAAACTCTCTCCTAATGCAATTAGTTTCACAAACTCTTTCATTCTATTGGAGATGTACTCCCCTCCATTATCACTTCTTAATACTTTCAAGCTAGTATTAAGTTGTTTTTCCACAAGAGTTTTGAACTTAACAAAGGACTCAAAAACTTCACTTTTCTTAGACAAGAGATAAACCCAAGAGTATCCTGATCTATCATCAATAAACGTGACATACATAAGAGCTCCACCATTTGATTCGTGTGAAAATGAATGAACATCGAGTGTATAAGGTCAAGAGGAGAGTTAGATCTTGTCAAAGATCCCTTGAAAGGTAGCTTATGAGATTTGGAGAGTCCACAAGCTTCACAAGGCTTGCCACACTTGGATATGGTTTTGGGAAGTCCACTTGCTAGCTCCTTTGTCACCATGGTCTCCATAGCTTTGTAGTTAGGATGGCCTAACCTTTTGTGCCATAATTCCACTTGAGTGAGCTCCTCCCTTGCCATGTTCACACTTCCAACCATCACATTAGCATCCAATTTGAATAACCTCCCTTGCTTGAAACCACTAGCAATACATTTTTCATCTTTCAAGATAGAACATGCTCCATGCTTGAAATGTACATCTAATCCACTATCCATAAGCTGTCCTACACTCAACAAGTTCTTTGTAATTGAAGGTACATAAAGAACATTGTCTAGATCTACTTTTTAGATGATCCTAGACATAAAGGAATGGATCCAACACCTACAATCTCACATTCTTGATCACTTGCAGTGAAGTTAAATCTCTTAGAACTATTGTAAGAAAGTAGATTAGAAAAGTAGTCTTTTTGGTGACTCATGTGAGAGCTTGCCCCACTATCAATCCACCAAGTGTCTTGATTAGATGTTTGTGGTGAGGATACCATCAAAGATAAATTGCCTTCTTCCTCCTCCTCCTCAAGAACAAGATTGCCTTGATTGTCCTTCTCTTGGGCATTCTTCTTCTTGTAGCACTCGGATGCAAAATGTCTCTTTTTTCCACAAAAGAAACACTTTAGCTTCGTCTTGTCCTTCTTGCTCTTGTCTTTGGAACTTGATGGTCCATCTTTGTTCTCCATCTCCATGTCTTGAGTCTTCTTGGATGGAAACTTTTTCTTCTTGCCTTTCAAGGAAAAGTTAGCTTTTTCATCACCATCATTCAAAGATAAGGAACTCATCCTACTTTTGATATGAAGCATTCTACTCTCCTCACTTACAAGCACACTTTGAAATTTTTCAATACTAGGAAGTGAATCTTCAATAGCAAAGGTTTGAACAAGATCGGAATATTCATCTCCTAATCCATTCAAAATGATTTGAACTAATTCATCATCTTTGAATTTATCATCTATAGAAGACAACTCCTTATTCAAAGATTTGATCCTAAAGACATAATTTTGGGCACTTTCACTACTTCCTTTCATGCTTTGAAGGATTTGATTCCTAAGCATGAGTATCCTTGAAGTATTCTTGGATCCATAAATGGCTTTTAATGAATCCCATGCCTCTTTGGACGTGGTACAAGATGAGATTTCCTTCAAAAGTTCATTACTTACATTCAATGTAATGCAACTCTACATCTTTTCTTGTACTTTACCAATTCAACTCCTCCTTGAGGTTCTACTTCCACCTCAAGTACTATGTCATAAAGATCATGAAGTACAAGTAAAGACTCCATTCGAACTATCCAAGTAGCATAATTAGTGGATGTAAGCCTTTCACTAGCTTCAAGCAAAAATGCCATTTTTTGAATGTGAAAAAGCACTAGAAACCCTTATGGTTTCTCTAAGAGATCTGAACCTAAAGTCTTCTAGCAATTAGAAAGCTTATAGACTCAATCTTATCACTCATGAACTAATCTAGAATGATGGAAATTTAGATTCTAGTCTCAAACTTGCAAAATCACTCCTTAATCTATGATTTTTAGCAATATCTCTCTCTAACTTCAACATACACTCAAAAAATCAGAGATAATCAATTAATGCACCTAATTCAAGCTTCAAATTTATTTTTTTGGCTGATCTAATCCAAGAACTAATCAAGGGATTAGATTCTCTATAAAAAAAAATGCTTGATTTTGCACTTAAAAAACTCTAAATTGGGTGTGTGAGTCAAATTGTACGATTTTTTGAAATTTCTCAGCCAAAACCGGAGCTGTACGGCCTCACACGTGTGAAAAGGGTTCCTACAGCCCACAACAAGTTCTGGTCCAAAAATTTTGAGGATATCTATCAAATCCAACTTGCTACCCTAAATGGCTAGTTTCCTAAAAAGTACAAAATGGACCAAGAGTGGATCCTAATCTGATCCTCAAGAGGGATTGGATGTTAGATTTACTTGATCTATCAATCTATAAAAGATTAAGATCAATCTAGATCAATTCTAGACATAAAATCTTAACAAGAACAATCATTTAATGAAGGTAAATGTACTTGCTGGTTTCACACGTATGAAACCCTGTTAGAGTACAGACTCCAACCTGAAAATATAGTACACTATGATAGAACCTCAAAACAATCAAAACAAATGTAGACAAATAAAGAGAATTACACAAAATTGCTTCCAAAATCAAGATTGATGTTTTCATATTGATTGTGGCCAAATATGCCTCTATATATACTCTTCTTGGAGCTTGAGGTACTGATCATGCATCAGATCTCACACGTGTGAGGATGCCTTGCCATCATCATGCAATTTTGACACTTGGATCAAACTTTCTATTTTGGGCATTTTTGGTCCAATTTCCTACTATATGGAGATCTTCATAGAAATCTTCTAGAAGCGAAAACTCGCCTACTTCAGCTATTTCCACATGTGTGAGTTGTCCTCTACACATGGGATATGACACCTATCAAAAGTATTTGGCTCATGCAATCAATAGATTGATGCCATGTGTCATATATCTAAAAAACTAGTTTTTGGCAATTTTAGCCACTAGAACTTGAATTAAATCATATGTACAACATATATGATTATGGTACATGACAATTACACTAGTTTCACACGTGGGAACAGGCTCCACACATGTGTGTTTATCCTATATACAAAATTTTTAGCCTCTACCAAGCTTATTTTTGCATTTTCACAACACACCAGCATCTGCTATTCTTGCGACTGATAGCAAGTCCTATTGCAGTGTAGGTACGAACAGAACATCTTCGAGTCGTGTGTCTCTGCCGTTTGTGTTGAGCCATAGTGAACCAATACCATTCACTTGATGTTTTGATCTGTCTCCAAGAATAATAAATCTTGATGGATCTACACTCTGAAAGTCAAACATTATCCGTCTTGATGTAACGAAGTGTGAGGTTGCTCCTGAATCAAGGATTACCTCCTGTGTGTCAGGTGTCGACACTGCACACATGTCTGCACAGATGTCGGCGGTCGAATTTCCATGATTCGATTTTTCTTCGCCCATGTTCGAGCCTTCTGGCTCTTCGATGTAGGATGAACTATTATTGTTCTCCCGTTTGCCTTGAGCTTGTTTGTTTCTTGGGTTCTGGTAACAGTCCATGGCTACGTGACCCTTTTTGTAACAATGGATACACTCGATCTTCGGATTTAGCCAATACGAATTGACAGTATGTCCTTCGCGTTTGCATTTCATGCATATTTTCTTGTCTCCATTCTGCTGTTTCGGCTTTCCTTTGTTCTTCCATTTGCCTTTGTTGGCTCCCTCTGCTTGTTGGTCTCGATCCTGTGACTCCCTCTTAGGCTTGAATTGCTTCTTCGTCTTCTCCTTGTTGCTATAGAGAGCTTGATCAGAAGCATCCTTGTGATCCAGGTGCTCACGACCTTCGACTTCTTCTCGAATCTCGATCACTACCTTTTCGAGTGTCATAGCTGGATCCTTTGCTAGCAACGTTCGAGTTGTCTAGAAGGATCTTGGTAAAGCTCTTAACAGATAGGTGAGTTGCTTCTCTATTGATAATGCATTCTTTGTTTCGGAATTGTGTAATGAAAGGAACAGATCCTTCATCTTTCTGATAAAGGAGGTAAGGTCTCTGCCATTCCATCGTAGATTTGTCGGTTGATCTTCGAGAAGCATGATCTGACTGCGTGATTTCGTCTGAAATCTGGTAAGCAATGTATCCCACATCTCTCTTGCATTAGAGAGTGTCGCGAGGTCAAGCATCAGGCTATCCTCGATGGATGATGACAACACGGCTACTGCTTTGTTGTTCTTCTCTCTCCATTCACGTAGCTCTTTGCCTGTTCTCGTAGTTCGGATGTGGCAAGATAACTTCCTCCATTGACCCCATTAGCTAGCCCCTGTTGAAAATTTAGCTATTTATCCTACTGCCCCCACCCCCAAAAGAAAGAACAAGTTGAACCTTCATTAATTTTTCCTAGAGCTTGCATTATACCCCTTTCAGATACCTCCGATATTGGAAGAATCAAAGAGAAAATTCATAAAAACCAAAAAAATTCGAGAAACCACATTGATTCTAGACATTGGTCAATGTGATAGGCATTGACCCTGCTATGGGAGATAGGCCTATGGAGGTTAGGAGGCCGAACAAAACTCATGTACATAATCTAAAAATAAAATTTAAAGACCGATCTTGATTCTTACCATCTTTTTGTTCTCGGAGGTATTCACGGTCTACAAGCCCGCAACCAGTTGTCCTAGAAATCCCCCCATTTAGCTTCCTTCCATAGTGTCAATGCTATAGCCTTTGTCAGGTTGACAATATTATAATAAGATTTCACACTTGTGAAGAAACCATGTCAAGTTTGTGCACCATGTGGTCTTTGAAGTTCATCAAAGCACTACACAAAGTATTGAGCTTGTAAATGGTTTTGAAAAATTTCCTTATTTTAGAACATTCTATTGGTGATTTGTTGTCTTGTTTTCTCATGCAACAAGTCATCAAATTTTCTAGCTAGGTTGATTTTCACAAATTGAAAGCTGGTAATAAGATTTTGATAAGGCTTGTCAAAATTATTTGAAAAGGTATCAACAAGATCCTAGTAAAAAATAAGCTCACCAATAGTTGTCGATGGATATATGATATCATTAACTAATGTTGAGTGCTTTGTAAATGATGTTGTAGGGTTTGTATGAGGTCTCCAACCCCAAAAGTGTTTGAGTTTTCACAAAGTTGTTTCAAAATGTCCTAGATTTCCATTGCAACTAATATGTGGCAACATTATCTTTTACCAACATATTAACATAAACTTACACCTTGTAGCTCTTATTGTCAAACTCCTTTGCTTCCTTGTCTTCTATATGACTCACCACTTGTAACAATGTCCCACATGTCCGTGTCCTCCATGACATTTTGCATCTAAAATTTTCATATGTTGTGTTTGTTGTCATGTAACTTGCTATTCTTAGCCTAAACATTCTCACTAAGGCTTGCCATTGTTGTATATTGAAAGAAGTATATTCATGGTCTTAATAGGTTCTTTTCTCACTTGGAAATTGTTGGATAGTCACTAGTCAGCAGTCATATGAAGTAATACATGCATGCTGATAATGAGATTGTTAAATTGATTGGAAACTCTATTACATACAATATATGCACAATTCTTGGACAAGAAGATGGTGGCATACTACAAAGGCCTTGCCATACTTGTGGTTTTGTAAGTGTTTGAAAATGAAAACGTATCATTGAGTAATCTTTAACTTAGCGAGAAAAAACTATAAGATGATAGGCAGCTTATAATAGCCATTGCAGCTGCTGCTGCGGATTCATGGATGTTGACAGAAGAATGATTATAACTCTCTCAAGAAAATTCTCACCACTGGCTGTCTTTACCTCCCACAGACTTCAATTAACCAATTTTGACGTCTCCACATATTGTCTGAAGATCACGCTTATTACCTTGGAGCGCCAGTCTGATAATGGCATTTCCGGAATAATTGAATCTGTTTCCTGAAAATACTGTAGCTAACAGTGACCCACTTGGGCCACACTTTCATGCACATATATCAAAACGATGGCCACACTTATCTGTTGTTATAGGCTGTCGTTTTTATGGATGCTGTTCTTCAATGAACTATAAATAAATCTAGTCGCTGTCAGAATTAAGGAATATGAATAGGCTGAAAAATCATTATTGGTCATACAGTACTCAATCAAGCGGGCTATATTTATCAACGGAATCCGTTGATATCTCACGAGATTTTTGGTCTTCTAGGCAGCTGTTATAAGACTCTGATTGAGGGGCTTTTTTGTATCTACTTACTGCCAATCACAGCAACCCACACAGAGATGTTGAATTATGTAGCCTACTCTAATTGTGCAGTAGCTGCCATTAATAGGAGCTAATATTCATTACCTTGTTAAAACGTCACGTTATTGGAGTATCAAAACTTCACATAAATTTTGTTGTTCTGGCACTTCTGCATGCACTGAAACGATGGCTATGTAAAGCAAACGCAAATACTCATGTATAAAAGATTATTTTTCTACCTAAAAAAATATAATGCATAGATATTATTTGATTGTTGATACCTGCCTTCACTAGTAGAGAGGTTAACATGCAACTAGGTTGATATTCATGCAGAATATTGAGTAATAGAGTCAGTTGCTTTTTGCTTTTGCAGACACAATTTACTATGTAGACATTGATTGGCAAGTTGCACGTCCTTTGATTAATTCTACACTCACAATCAAAGCTGATATAACCAATTAATCAAATCTCAGCCAAAAATATCAATCATTAGACTGCAGATGTTAGAATATATGCATGGGAGTGAGGATGAAGCAAACCATGGAGTCAGACATGAGGGTCTGGGCCGGACGCGGGCAATCCAATCCGCGCCCGGCGTCCGGACCCGGATGCGTCCGACCCCAGACGCGGGGTCGGACGCGTCCATATTTTTATTTTATTTTTTTAACACAAAAAATCAAAAAAATTAAAAAAAAAAAATAAGCGGACGCATTCGGGGACCTGGACACACCCCCGGCGTGTCCGCATCCGGACACGGACGCGAACACGCGTTCGGACGACGTTCATGTCCGGGGTCCGCCACCTTACCGTGGACATACACTCAAATTTCCATAACATAACTAGCAAGCAACCATGTTAACAAGAACGTTTTCATGTCATTGTGTAGTAGTCATTGAATGCATTTTTGACGAGTGCTTCAATAGGTTCTATTGATTTGGCCGCCCTATTTTAGGCTGCAATAGAGTCTCATCAACTCTTCTATCAACAATGGGCAAAATGTGTGCACTCAACCACCATCAAATCATGAATGCACTTGGCTATTACTTGGGTAGTAAGCAAGTGGGAATGGATTTTGACAATCTGTGAGTAAATTTCTTGCGAGTTTTGCGAGTTTCATTCTACCCATGGTTCACCGATTATGTAGCACGTGGCATGCCATGCAATATTAACTGCATTTTGTCTCTAACTACAAGAAGATGCCAACCAGATGCAAAATTTTCAATGGATTTCAATGTGAGAGAACTTTGGAAGTCACTCTATTTGTCTCCACTCATTACTACTAATAATTCTATCAATGTCTCTTGATATGCATCATGACAATTTCTAGCACATCTTTCTTCTATGATATTTTGTCCACTTTCCTTTTTTTCTTCTTTGCCAAGTATTAAAATTGGCTTTTAATTTTCCAATATGACAAAACACTTGGACACCATAGCTTGAGCCACTACATCATGTGAATCATTCACAACCATTCAACTTTCTCATATAAAAGAAATTATAAAGTCTATGATAATGAGAGTACCGAATTGTGCCCTATGTGGCAATTCAGGTATCAAACCATCACTGTCATGAACAATATCTACTTTTCAGGTATTCAAATCTAATTTTTGTGGACACATTATAGATTTGATAGGTTGAAAATTTCCAATTATGAGAAGAGAAGGTATTTTGACACATTTGAGAACCAAATTTTGAGTAAAAACATTATTTTAGTATATTTCTTGCAACTTCCAAACATAGCACGCCGGTGTGCTAAGTAAATCAACTAGACAAAACAAAATTTGCAAATTTCAAAGATAGCATGTCAGGCTTCCTAAATGAAATAGAAAAAACTTTTTTGCAGCCTTTTCCAAAGATAGCGCCCCGACATGCTATCTTTGGACACTAAAAAAAATTAATTTAAAAATTTTCCTACTCTGGTATTCCATTGTGGGATTTTTAACTATGTACCAAACCACAATTTTGAATGATAAACATTCAACTAGTGGCATTGTGCTATCTTTTTGTTGCATCATGCCAAGCAAGAAACTCACAAAATGCCAAGGCCCATGGGAAGCATGCTATAATTATCATCCATGATCACAATGTTTTAGAAAAAGTGTGTATGGCCTACTTTTATGGTTGAAAACTTAGGGCATTTAGGCTTTGCTTTTAGTAGATTTTTTTTTTTGGTATTACGGTTGTCAGACATTGGATTAGGGCTCATTCTATCATGCAATCTAGAAAAGTATGGCCACATGTCATTCTCTTTTTTTATTTTGTTTGTTCCTATCTCTATGACATTCTAGGACATTTCGTTATTCTTTCTATTATATTGATGATATATGTTTCGTCAATAACCATAAGATTAGAGTCTTTTTAGACAGCGCACAATTGAAATACCAATTAGACAACACAAAATTAGACATACCAACTATTCCCTATTGGATCTACTCTCTTGAATTTCTAGAAATTGACAAGAGCAATGATGATGATGATAAAAAAACCTTAACATGATCATAACGTGGATAGAAGAAAATTATATGCAGTAAAAATATGATAAACAAAGAAACTTTGATTTTTCTATCAGTCAATATATTTCTCTCACACTAAATTAAGCAATTTTAAATGCATATAAATTAAATATATTCTAAGTGTTTATTTTATTTTATTGTTGTAAAAACAAAATATCTTCATGGATGAAAATATTTAGTCTATTTAAGGCAATTTTACAATGATGCGTTTCTACCACATAAACTATATAAATTTATCAAAAAGAATTCAAACAAAATCCTTTTCAGGTATGGACTATGATGTGCCTCAAAACTTAGGTTCTTCTATTGCGAATAGTTAGTACATATGAAGTGGCTAACTGATCTTCAAACGGATGTGATGTGCTTACTATGGGTGGATGGTGGTCTCTCTCTCTCTCTCTCTCTCTCTCTCTCTCTCTCTCTCTCTCTCTCTCTCTCTCATCTCATGATATATTGTAATTCAAAGTATGACAAGCACCAGCTACATCATAGTGGTGAACATAAAAAACCCATTAGTACTTCTTTGATTTGTAAGATCCGATTTTCTATATTGGAGAAGTGTGTCACAATTTTTATGAGATCATCATGACTATTAAGTCTTTTTATGGCACTGTGTTGGATAAAGTTAATACATATAAAGCATTCTATAGTTGGGGCCTTATCAACACCACATATATACAACTGGTCAACCAACAATTTTATTTCCAAGTTTCAATAAACATATATACTAAGGAAGTACACATTAGTTTCTAAGTCCTTTAATATTAAACCAAGATATATTTGGAAAACACCCTATGTTGAATCAATTCCAAGGCATATTAATGACATCGAATTTGGAAATTATATTTTAGAGTTCTTACATCAACATCAAATGTAGCTTGATACATTCTTCATCTTGCAATCTGGTGATGATTAAAAGTCAACATCTTGATAGGCATGGTGTTCCATGTCTTTTGTTGATCACTTTTGTTGTCCATCTTACTCATTTGCTTTCTTTCTACTAGAACTGCCATCAATGATTTTGCTAGGTATATTAAGATTTAGTCCCCCAACTCTTTGTTTGGGAAGAAATTTCCTCCGATCATGGTAGAGAAACCGAATATTTTAGTCATTCTTTCAATCAACCTTATGACATGTGCATCTCCAAGGATTGCTAAAAGTTTTGTATGGGACCCTTTGGAAAATTTGCTGGTGGCTTCAATCATATATTTTTTTATAAAGAGAAATGTGATGTGAGCCATAACTACGTCATGAGCAAGTGATGTAGCCACATAAAGAATGCATTCAATTGGGCTTGATAAAGGATTAATACAAGAAAAAGGCCATTGATATTATATTCATAAACCATATGTCATGGTTGCTTCGTATATTGAAGATATTTCAACAAATATGTTATATAATTCCAAAATCTAACAACATGTTGTGGTACACAATTACAACATGTTTCAAAAACCTATCTATCTTGAACTTAAACTTCGTCTATTTCACTTCTAGAAGATTTGAGTTTATACATCCTAATAATAGAATCAAAGGCTATCAAGGTTTCAAATATAGGGATGTCAATAAGTGTGTCACTTTTGTATAACTTTATCTCTTCTTCACTTAGATGAGTGAGATCTCATCTTGACTCTAATTCTTTGTATAGAAAAATAGAAAGATATTCAATTATCTTTGTCCACTTAGAAAAGCTTTTACTACCTACTCACTATTTCACATAAAAATTGAGAAAATTGACTCCTAGAGATCCCAAAGATCTCAAGTTTACTAGCTCAAATTTGGACTCCACCTATTCTAGACACCTAAGAAGGATCTAGGCTTGACCCTCACACTCTCACAAATAAGATTCAATAGAAACAAAATGAGCTTTCACAAAGCTATTGGTCAAAATTATTTAAAGAAAGAAAGAAATTTGGACATCTACAAGCTCTCAATTTCACTTCCCTCTTTCCCACATCTTGATGAATGATTTAGGACTATAAAAACAATTTTGAAATTTGAAAAAATAATTCAAAATAATGAATTTAATTACTCACATTCACAAATCTGAGATTATTTTGGCTTTGTTTACCAGAAGCACAAGAAGTTTCATCAAATGCAGCAAAGTTGCCAACTTGGGACTTCCACTAAAAGTATGACTTTCATTATGGTCCAACACACTTCCACTATGCAAGTCCAAAGACTTATGTTATCATTCTTGACAAACTCACCACTTAAAAACTAGCAAATTAGCACTCAAAACTTGCTAATTTGAGACTTGTTTGTGGATCAAACACCCAAACTCTTGTAGAGGGCTCTGATATCATGTGCAAAATGAGACTTTGAGGACCTTGAATCAATCTTATCAATCCACAAGAGTGATATTTTGGATAATTAGATTCATCTCCAACATTATCTACCTCTACTCCTTGAGGAAATAAAAACAATGTTGATCTTACAAGCAAGAGCGATTAAAACAAGATGTTAGTCGATGCAGGTAGCAGAGAGAGCAGCAGGCCTGGTGCACTCGACTTGTTGGCCAGTTCTTTTACGAGCGCGACATTCCTTTTGTTGTTGCTAACACTTGGGTGTTCAGGGAGTTCTGCGCACAGATGGCGGTCATGGATGCTACATGGACACCTCCCAGGTGAGAGGCACTGCGAGGCAGGATGCTTCGTCAGGAGGAGACCATCATGCGGGAGCTAAGTTCCATTCGCTCAGCTTGGCAGACATAAGTACTTTGTCTTTATAAACTCTTTGAATGTGTTTAGGGTCTACTGGTGGCACAATTTTTGCATGTGGCTAATGGGTGTTTTGTGGAAAGTATGGATGCACGATATTGAGTGATGGATGGACTGACGTTTGTCGGCGATCCGTCACCAATATCTTGGTTTGCCTTTACACATGTAAAGTACGAACTTCTTTATAGCATATAACCAAAAAAAAAAGTGTATAAGCATGTGATGGCAATAGACTTAAGAGAGATTACACATGCTTTATAGAGATTACTCCAAGATCTTTAATTAGATATGGCTCCAAAGTGAGCTAATACATCATAATGAATCTCAAGAGAGGTTGAAAATGTTTGGAAAGGATATCATATCCATTTTAGCTGCAAATTGGCATATTTATCATGACTTTAGCTAATGGTTAGGTAGGCCAGTCTAGGATTGGTAAATCACCACCCAATTTTTTATGAATTTTAGGAGTTTGGTCGTAAATTGTAGATAACTTGAGCAAATGGACTACCTAACACTTATGATCTAGATCTAAAAAACCTAATCCTACTCTTCACACATGGGAACAAGCTCTCATATGTGTGGAAACAAACATACAATTAAACATGTTCAATCAAGCTAATCTTTGCATTTTTCACTTGTACCACCACTTTTGAAGTAAATGAGTACTAAAACTTGGTATCATCATGTATAGACATTTGTTGGAATGAAAAATTACCATACACATCGTAGAGAATGATCTCATTCACACCCTTCCTATCAACACTCTCATGTCATCTATGATTCTCATCGTCTGGCACAAAAGATTCACATTGATGGCGCTCTTGTAACATTTAGAAATCATTTCATAGATTTTCATACTCCTCCCCATGTTGACTTTCCTCACTAGAATTCCCAGTCATGGTTTCCTTCCGTATTGATTGAAAATGATTGATCTTGAGGCTTGCTCATCCTTGATTTTTTTGCTCCTTCTTGACTCTGAATCAAACTCTATATAAGCTTATCCTCCTCCTATTGCTCATCAACCCCCTCAAAAGATTTCTTCTCCAAAAATCAAGATAACCCAAGAGGAACTTGATAAGATAACAGAGAAATATGTAGATATTGTTTCCAAATCCATTCAGAACCATGTACATAATCTTTTTTGTTAGAATCTCATATGATCCTAGGCGAATATTTTGATCCTGATCATTATAATGAATACTAGTCCTACTTAGCCAATAAGATAGATATGCTTGGCAATTATTTTGACTTTTTTCTTCCAAATACCAATAAGAGCTTTCGATTAGATTTGGAATTTTGTGAAGAGATAAATAATAAATTTGTCAAGATATCATATACAATTGTTGAAGCCAAACAAAAAATTTTGCAGCACAAGATCAGTCTCAATCCCAAAGGAGACGTTTTTGTCGTGAGCCCTTTCTTCATGGCTGTAGTGAAGGCAAAGGAGGCCAATTTTGACACGATTGTGTATTTCATCGAGTGCAGTCCAATGGCTAAAATTTATTTGATTCCATATGAAAATAAATAAGTTTTATAAATTGAGTTTTGATGTCTTTTATTTTGATGTTTATATTTCTTTCATTATTGATTCTAATTTCATTTTTTATGTTGTAGGCGTCATTGGAGCCTGTTCTTTTAATCAAAATAAATAAAGGAGTCTATTAAAATCAGTTGAGAATACACATAGAGAATTTGATTTTCTACTTCATACAGCCATCCAAGAAATACTGACAACGATCAAATCTATTGGCAAAAGAAAAATAAAATCTATCAAGGTATATAATATTGCTAATATGGATCTTTTCTGGTTTTAAATGTTTCATCTTTGCTTGAATAAATTATTTATCATGATGTTAATAGTTTTCATTCATTATCTGCAGTATGTATAACAGAATGATTCTTTTAGTTGTGTCTGGTTTGTGTTATACATTACAAAGCTATTTTTTGAGTGGTAGAACCTACAAGTGGACTTGATATTGACAAGGTAATATTTTATTTATTTGATGCTTTTTGCATCCTAATTCCTATTTCTTTAATATCATTGTTAGTAAATTGCTCATCCACCTTGTTGATAATGACAGATCACTCTTGACGATTACAATCCTAACGAAGTGTATAAATTGTGGCAATACTTGATAAAGATTTTTGTTTCAAATGGTAAAAGGTCTGTTTCAAAAATTGAGGGCGCCGAAGGTGCGAAAAAGAAAGTTGCTCATGCTCTTACTACCTTTCAAGTTGCTCAAGATGCAGTCGTTATAATATATGATCAACAGGGCATAGAAATCATTTGCAATAAAGAGGAAGGAGAAATAACAGGACATGAGATTGTAGTCTATCAAGCTTCTGATACTGATATAGTGCAAGGAAAAGCAATTTTACAAGATGTTTTTCTTTTTATAGAAAAAAGTTATTGAATAGAAATTTCAATTTTATAGGATTTCAAGTTTACATAAACGTGTATATATTACCATCAAAATATAGATCCAATCTTACATGTACACAACCCATTTATAGGATTTTTATTGATATGAATATGGATTATTACAATCAAGTTGTGTCCTTAGAACAATATTGTATTGCAATTTCTAAATTGACAAGAAACAAGGATCTTGTTTTAATTCAATAATGATGATGGATATGCATTTTTTTTATCAGTGTTCTTCCATTAGTTGGATAGTTTCACCAATATCTCTACATTTGATCTCGAGCTCATCTCTTTACGTACCTGCAAAAATTTACACAAAGTATATTACAGAAACTGCAGCATCTAGAGTAACCTCTTCATCACTTCCAAAACTAAGTAATGGAATTGGCTCTATTTGACCAAAACCTCCTTTTACATCAAGAATGTACATAGGTTCATAAAAAAAAGAATTCACAATCAACAAGATCTTTTGCAGTTCTACCTCTATATTGCACTTGTCCAATACTAGTTTGTACTAGATCTAATACATTTGCAATAGATTCAATTGGCTCCCATTCATTTACATTGCAAAGAAAACCCAAGACATGCTTTTAAAAATAAAAGATTGGCATTTCTTAATGATTAGTTATTGTGTACTTCAAATTAAAAGCCAATACAACTTAGATTTTTGAACTTCAATCATCAATTACGGGTTAATTTTTGAAAATTTATTTTTTCTTGTCTTTTAGATCTATCTATGACATTTTTTACTTATACATATCAAAAAAAATATTAGTTGTAGTGGTGCACATAAAGTGGACTTGTAGCATTTTTGGCTAGTTGTTGTTCTTAATGACTCCAAAAAAGAAATTGTAACATAATTGTTGAAATTAATGAAACAAACTATAATTGGTGTATATAGTTTTTTTGTAATGTTTAAAAATCGATTTTTACGAGCTCTAAACAGCATGCTTGTTGCTCATCCCTGTAGAGTGAGACATTATTCTCATAATTGTTGGAGCAGCATTTTTGGGCAGGGTGATTACAAATTGATTTACTCCATTTGGCCATGTCCTCCGCATCAGGCCTTTACGTGTACACAGAGTGAGAACTATAGCTTATTTTTGTAGTGATGAGCGGCGTAGCAAAAAAAATTGAACTATTCATTGCTATTCTCAGCATAGCAAAAAACTTTCAAAAGTTTTATTTGCTATGCTAGAAACCATGCCCTTCCAAGGTGATATTCACCAGTCGGACACTTCAAGTTCTTTAGCTACATAATGCCCCCGCCTCAGGCCTCTACATGTACGCTTAGTTATAATCGATCTTCTATTTGCTATGTTGAGGATAGACAAAAAAATTTGAAATGTTCTTTGTTATGCTCAGCATAGCAAAAACCTTTTGAAGTCTTTTTTTACTTTGCTATGCTCAGCATAGCAAACTAGTTTGTTGATCATTTTTTATTTTGAAAAAACTATTTCCATCCTTCAAATTTAAAAAGTCATGAATGGTGAAAATCACGTTGAAGGACAAGGTTTGTTCAAACTGAGAGGGAGTTCAAAAGTTTGGAGTCTTCTATGCTGAACATAAGACAAAAGAAGCTGCCGGTGCGCACGTATCTGGCCCATAATGCTAGAACAAGCAGGATCGCCACCTTCTGCAACGAATCCGCTGCCTATTGCTGAAGCTTTTTTCTTATCAGAAACAAACCACCTTGGTAGCAGAATGGAGGCCAACTTGCTCCTCTTTCTGCACGCCATTTTTCCTTCGAACTACTCCCGTCTGCTTCTGCACCCGGCCTTCTACCGGTCTGGTTGCTATGCTTTCTTCTTGATAGACTAATTGGATATGCGGAATTCGAAATTCGGACAATATAGAACGGGTGGATGAACAGCTAGACAGTGTCTGTGGCTAGTCGAGCACTCGTATAAGACAATTATGGATGCTTTCTGTTGTTGTCTATTGTTTGGTTGCTTTGTGGTCTTTGTGTGTCTTTTGCTTGTGTTTGGCCTCTTTAATTGGTGTTCTGACTTTGGCTTTTTTTTTGTTGGAATTTGTTTTTTCTTTGGCTTTCCTCCGTTTTTTTGTGTGACTTTTGCTCTGGTTTGCTCTTGTTTACATTTAGGCTTTATTGGTCTTTTTTTTTGTGTTTTTTAAGCTTTTTGTTTTGTTTTTTTTGGCTTTAAGTGATTTTTTAACCAAAAGAAATAGGTGGCCAAAAGTGCATCCAATATTCTTGTTTAAGACAGCTTAGGGGAAGAGCTTTTTGATGGAAAAGCTAAATCATGCAACTGGCTAGAGTCAAGGCTGTTCTCACCACTTTTTGACTGACTTCCTATTTGTTGTTTCTCATAAAAATGTTCTCAGTTTGAGCTTGTTATAGAACACATGTGCATATCTTTCAATAAGGCTGATTCATTTCTGAGCAACACTAGAAGCATTTTGAACTTAATGCTAGTATAGTTGATATAGACTGTATAAATCGTTTTTGCTGTAAATTTTACCTTAGCTCAGAAGTTATGGATGAGAGGTTTTTTCCCAATTTGAACTAATTTTTCCTTTGATCTTTAGGTTGGAATCGCATGACAACCAAAGTTCGGTTAAGGTGTCCACCTTCTCCCCCTCGCCGTGACCATTGCACCAATCCCTCAACGGCACACCCCTTACATTCACATTCACACCACGCAAGATAAGAGTGATGATCAAAGTTTATAATACCCAATCTTGGGATTTGCAATCATTCATCATCGACAATCAGATACACCTATCCAATAATAACGATTTTCAAAAAATTAGCATAATTACCTAACATCTCTCAAACAGAAAAAACAAACATCTCAAGTTGGCACACATTTTCTAGAAGTGTCTCGAGCCAGATATAGCATGGTATTTAAATTTGTCAAAAAGTAAAATTTCACAAATTTTTTAGTTTTGTTTTGTATGCGTTTATCAAATAGAATCAATTTAAAGTATTGATATTCTAGTCATTCTAGTTAGTACTAAATATCTCACATATGCATATTTTTAAATTCTTGTAGCAAACAAGTTAATTCTAGAATTTTTTAATTGTTTACAACACTTAAAATCATAATTGTTTGTCAATAAGCTGAAGTTTGAAATTTAAAAACTTGAAATTATTCTAAAAAAAATTAAGTCAATAATTCATTCACATTTGAATCTGTTTAATAGTAACAAATTTAGAAATGAAAAAAACAATCGGTCTTAGGTTTCTCCGTATTTGTAAATTATAATAAAATGAATAAAAAAATATTTTTAAATTTTTTTGTAAACTTAATGTTTGAAATTTTGGCATTTAAAAAAAAATTAGACTTTTCGAAAAAAATGGGTCTCTCTGTCATTTCTCTTTTTTTTTATCATTGTGTTGATAGTCGAGATCAAGCACTAGGGACTGTCTGACATGTTCGAAACAGATGCATAATTTAAGTGTCCTAAGCGATGATGTCATAGTAATGCTTTATTGACAAGAATAGAGGTTTTCAAAGCTTGACTAGAATCAGAATGACAATATGCCAATCTATATAAGTATCCATGCCTCTTGCTGAGTGCAAGGATCTTATTACTCCTATCAATAATTTTGCATTGATCAGACTCAAACTCCACCTTATGACCTGAATGTGTAATTCTACTTACTGATAACAGAATTGTAGAAAGTTTAGAAATATACAAGACTTTTGACAGTAGTTTGAATTGATCATGCTGGAATCTTAGTCTTACAGTACCTTCATCTTTGATATTGTGAGTGCTATCATCACCAAGATGAACATACTTCTTTGTGTTGTAAGGCATATAAAATTGGAAAATCTCACGATGATTGGTCATATGTTGAGTAGCTCCATAATCCAAAAACCACGAATCATCTGAATTCGCATATTTGTCTTTGACCATAAAAGCGCCTTCGTCTATTTCGATTTCAGGAGATGCTGTAACTATATTTGCTTGATCAGATTGCTTGGCTGCATTCTTCGCTTTGAGAATTCGACAATCCTGGATCTCATGGTTATTGCGTTTGCAATACTTGCAAAACATCTTCTTCTTCAACGAATGTGGATTCGATGATTGTTCTTGACCTTGAGTCTGTTTCTGATTCGATGTAGACTGCTTGGAGCTTTTCTGCTTTTGTCGGGTTTTGTAGTGAGAGAAAATTTTTGACACTGTTGTCAAACTCCGCTTAATTCTGTAGACTATGTAAAAACACTTGTAATTCTGTAGACTATGTAAAACATGAGAGAATTCGCAAAACTGGATAAACAGTTGGATGAAGATTAAAAATCGATTAGTTGATTAGTAGGAAGGAGAATAATCCAACAGAGGATAGATCATAGGTTGATCAAGATTTCATGATTCTATGTGTTGATTTGCTTGGTATAAGTGCTAGAAGAGATGTGAGTAGTTTCAAATCTTTGTGATTTTTCTTTGAAAACATTTTTTATTGTTCAAAGGAGTGCTTTGTGCATTGAAACAGGTTGAAAGAGAAGATCGAGTCATTGCTACATGGCAACATCAAGTGGAGTCATGTTGGAAGCCAATGATAGGCTTACCTCAAGTAACTATTCATTGTGAAAGGTGAGAATGGAATCACTTCTTGAGATGAATGATGTTTTGGATATTGTTGTAGGTTTGGAGAAGAGACCAACAACACAACAAGATCAAACGAGGTATGATAAGAGGGCCTCTACACATGATCAAGATGACTGTTACCAATGAGCTTCTCAAGGAAGTTGGTAAGTGTACTTCATCAAGTGAGGCTTGGGATTCATTGAAGAAGCTTTATGAATCCAAGTCTACTTCTAGAGTGTTGACTCTAAGAAGACAAATTTTTTCTTGTTTACAAAAGAATGAAGAAAGTTCGAGTACTATTATTTTGAGGATGAAAGCATTGAATGATGAGTTGGCTTGCATTGATGAAAGCATTAAGGAAGGAGAGCTTGTTCAAGTTATTCTTAATGGATTGCTGGATGCTCATGCTAACATTGTTCAAAGTATTGCTATTTAAAAGACTTTGCCAAGTTTGATGGATCTTCAAGAGATCTTGATCAATGAAGAATATAGGCTTCAAGCAAGAGGTGGATCTACATCAACACTCAAGAGGAGGCTATGTTCACAAAGGGCAAATTCAAGGGCAAAAGCAAAAGTAAATGGTTTAAAGGGCAAGATCAAGTGGCAAAAAGAAGGATAGATCAAAGCTCGAGTGCTTCTATTGTGGCATCAAAGGACACTTTGCAAGTGAGTGCTACAAGAAGAAGAGAGATTAAGGCGACAAGCAAGCTAATCTTACTCTTGATGAGGATGGTTTGGATGTTCAAGATGCAACTGATGATGCTTTTGTAATGTCTTCATGTATGCTTGCTAATGATGGAGATCTAGATCCTTGGTGGATTGATAGTGGAGCAAGTTCACACATGACTTTTCACAAAAAGTACTTCACTTCTTTGTTGGCATACGGAGATGACAAGAGGGTGATCTACACTGCCAATGATGGTGAGTGTGCAATCAAAGGGATTGGCACAATTCCTATTTCTCTCTCTCTACAAATATGAATGTTCATTTGGAGGATGTCTTGTTTATTCCATCTATTACCAAGAATTCACTTAGTGTGAGTCAAATGCTAAGTAAAGGCCTCAAAGTTGAGTTTGATGGAGATGCTTGTATGATCAAAAGAAAGGATGTCTTGATTGGAAAAGGTAAAAGTCAGGGGAAGTTGTTCAAACTAGATGCTTGTGTTATTGCTAACCAAGTTGGATGTGTTGCAAGAGATCAAATACCTATTCAAGAGGTTTGACATAAAAGGATGGGACACCTCAACTTCAACTCATTGGAGGTAATGGCTAGAAAGAAGGTTGTGATAGGTCTTCCAAGTTCCTTAAGTGACATCAATCATGTTTGTGAGTCTTGTTTTTTGTCTAAGTCGCATAGACTACCTTACACTAGATCTACGTCTAGATCTACAAAGCATTTTCAACTTGTACATTTGGATATTCATGTATTTACTACAATTAGCAATAGTAGAGCTAAGATATATGTAACTTTCATTGATGATTTTGGTATATTTTGTTGAATCTATTTACTAAAGAACAAAGATGAAGTGTATGATCTCTTTGTTCAATTCAAGAATGCAAGGGAGAACCAATTTTCCACAAGGATTGAGTGCTTAAGCAGTGACAATGGCGGTGAGTACATATGAACAAGTTCAAGGCCTTTTGTGATGAGCATGGGATCAAGAGGGAGTATACAACATCAAGGACCCCACAACAAAATGGAGTGGCGAAAGGAGGAATAGGGCTCTATGTGAAAGTGCTAAAGCCATGATGTTAAGTGCTAATCTTGATAAACCATTTTGGGATCAATTTCGCAATAGGTGGCCGAGTGCTATTTTGGATGGAAGGACACCTTTTGAGATGCTATTCAAGAGGAGGTTGAGTCTCAACTTTCTAAGAACTTTTGGGTGCACATGCTATGTCAACATTACTCTTGATGATAGGACCAAGTGATGGGACAAGGGAGATAGAAGAACGCGAACGGAGAAGAGAGCAGGAATATTGCGGAACAGCCCTCCCGTTACAATCAACTGCTAGATGTGAAAACAATTTGATAGAGAGCTTATGCTAAATACAATCACAGCTTAATGTATTCTAGTTACCCAAAAGGATCTTAAAAATTAGTTCATACTCACAAACGAGAGTACAGTCCACCAAAGAAATTAGAGATGGTTTGTGTGTGTGTGGTATTACTGGAAGTCAAATTCAATATAAATTTTTGTTCTGAAATAGATTGCAATAGCAGTATGATATCGTGAGTCCCTTAGGCGTCAAAGACAGCCATCGTCTGATCAGAAATTGAGGAGTCATAGATGTCCGTGTTCTGATCAGAAACTGAGGAGTCGTAGACGTCCGTGTTCTGATCAAACAGCAATAGAGTGCATTCAAATCACAATAAACATTCATCTACGTTATACATGGATAGAAAAGCGTATTGCTGCTATATTACACTGAAGCACAACAATGACAGTTACATCCAGAAAGACGGCGTAACTGGGAAAATCATATGTCTCATGGATGGAGAGTCTCACGTAATCTGTGCTAGAATGATCTATTTATAGATTGCATCTATGTATTAACTACATTAAATGATTGTCACCTAATTAGGTAAGTCGTTGTACTTGGAAGTATATGGCTTTTGTGACAACTGTACATAGTGTATATTGTCCACTCGTAGAAAATGTTGACGTGGATGAGGACGCCACAAATTCTCTTACTTCGTATTTTAGGAGAAGTGGTTTTCTCTCACTTCGCAAATTCTGGGAAGTGGCTGGGAACGTTCCTCATTCAAAATAGACGACCTTAGGCATTCTCTCTCTCTTTGAGATTTTGCAAAAAAGCTGAAGGTGCCCTTAAAAAGATGCAGGTGCCCTGAAAAAAACTCAACTCTTGAAGTAGATGACCTTCGGAATTTTTTTCTCTCTTTGCGAACATTTCGCGAAAAAGTCGAAGGTGTTAAAATAGCTGAGCTTTTGTTTCTGCAGACTGGCGCGACACTGTGGCGAACATAGTTCATTTTTGCAGACTATCGTGACACTATGGCGAACATAGTTCATTTCTGCAGACTGTCGCGACACTGTGACGAACATAGTTCATTTTTGCAGACTTGTTCTAAATGTTAATTTCGTGAAAGTCCTTGAAGATGGCCAAGTCTTCAATGACTTCAAGTAATTGAACTTAACATCTGAACTTGAAATTATGACAAGATTGGTTACCCTTTGCTGGAGACCAGCCGGAAGCCCATTTTAGACATTCTTTAAATAAATTGGCTATCTAAGTTTGTGATTCTTGTAGGTTTCAGATGAGCAGACGTAGAACCAAAGTTGGTATCACCTGGCCCTACATCAATGATCAATAAACGTGCAGAAAGAATCATGAAATAGAAATTAGTCATTCACCAAGGAGACAATTGTGGGCTTAATTTCCAATAGTCCCTCTTAAGGTCACGGTTGGTGCCTTGGTATCTTTGTCAGATTCAGCATATTGAAGAACTTCTGATGCTTGATCTTGAGAAGCACTTTGGTGAAGATGTCTGCGACCATTTCTGTTGTGGAGTGGTATTGAAGGATCACTTGCCCTGAGAAAACTTTCTTCCGAATGAAATGATACTGGATTTTTATGTGCTTGGATTTGCCATGAAATCTGAGATTCAGTGACAGTGAAATACAGCTCTCAAGTTGTCACACAGAATGGTGGTAGCATTGAACTGAGTGTGATTAGTCATGAAGTAATAACCTGATCCATACAGCTTCTTTTGAAGCTTGACATGTTGTGATGTACTCTGCCTCGGTCGAAGAAAGCGCGACTGATTTCTGCTTCCTTGAGTTCCACGAAATTGGTCCCCTTGCCAAATAGAAATAGAAACCTGAGGTAGATTTTCTGGTAGAGATTGTTCCTCTCCAATCTGAGTCGGAGTAGCCTCGCAGCACGAGTGGGTCGATAGCATTTCCATCATAACATAAAATGTGATCTAAACTTCCCTGAATATATCTCATCATTCTCTTTAATGTTTTCCAATGAGAGATCTTAGGATTAGTCATGAATTGACTTAATGTGCTAACAGTGTATGCTAAATTTGGTCTAGTATACAACATTGCATACATCAGAGATCCTTTTAGTGAATAATAAGGGTACATCGCTATGTCGAGTACTTCACTATCAGAATCAGCACAAGTAGGTTTAGTCAATACTATAATTGGATCCATTGGAGTATCAATTGGTTTGCAATTAGACATATGAAAACTTTTCTAAAATGCCTTTTAGATATGTCTGCTGACTAAGATAGATCTTCTTCTGAAGCCTATTTCTAGTAATGTGAATTCCTAGCAAAGAATGGACAGCTCCTAAATCAGTCATGTCAAATTCCTTTGACAGATCACTCTTAGTAGTGTGTAGAAGAGAAGTGTCATTTTGTTAGACAAAATAAAAGCATTGTCTACGTAAAGAGCTATGTGAACTGAATTGGTGCCTATATGCTTCGAATAAGCATTACCGTTAGTTGAATTGTTTGCAAATCCCAATTGAATGAGATAAGAGTTGATTCTATCGAATCATGCTCTTGCGGCCTGTTTTAGACTATAGATTGCTTTGTGCAGCTTGCACACTTTGTGCTCTTGGCCTTTGACTTTGAATCCTTCCGGTTGGAAGGTATACAACTCCTCTTCTGTTGGATTTATCTCCTTTACTCTCCTAAATCCTATTTTAATCTACCTCCATTTATGCTGTATTTTTTACTCATGTTGTCGCACAGTCTGCATATTTACATGTAAAATAAGACAGGCGAAAAACTCGACTATCTGCATAAATACAAATAATTTGCATAGGCGTAAAAGACGAAATACGCAACACTGTGTTTTTACACATGATTTGTGATAGGCAAAAAAGACGACACTACCTTACAAAATGCCGAACGTGCCCTAGGAAAAGTGAAGGCACCCTATAAATCAAATCCTAAGGCATTTTGTCAGAGTAACGCATTTTTTGCATCTTCACCCTAACGTTCATTTTATCAAAGGCTGACGTCGCGGCCTTCTCACGCTCATCCCATGCAACTGTGCTAACAGATTTGACAACGACAGTAGCCACCCACGATCTCCTACAAACAGCACATCCACTTTGTACTTTCTTCATCTGCACACCTATAAAATTGTGTGTATATATTGAATACCATTTGCGTATTATGATATGAGAGAGAAACAAGCAACGAGCATAATAGCATTAGAAGCTTATCAGAGATAGACGAAGTAGATGTCCTTGCGCATTGATTCTTTTGTATTGTCAGTAATAGGTTTATTCCTTTTTACATATTGGATTAGCTTTGTAAAACACACGGTTTCATCCGCTATTATCTTGTGCTCAACAGCATTATTGACATGTATATTTTGCTACACTTAATCTGATAACAACTCTGTCTTGTTCTGTGTTCAGATTTGTGTCAATATTGTTATGCTTTTCTACATTCTATCTGACTCTCTTATTGCTCAATCTGGTAATCTATTCTTAGCAAATTATTATTAGTTTAGCTGTTGGCGACTAATATTTAGTCTTGCCTTTCGCGACTAATTCGCGACTGATTATCAGTCGAGCTCAGTCTAGCTCTTCGCGAATCATTCGCAAGTAATAATTTGTCTAGCTGTTAGCAACAAATTATCCTTCTAATATTTTGTTGCTTAATGTTTGGCTATGTAATCAGATCGATAGTGATTTCTATCACTAATATTCTGTTCGTTTCTAATAGGCATAGTCATGCTTAGAAAAAGAGTAATATAGCTCATTCCAAGGCGCACAAGACTGTTCCAGCCTGATAAGCTTCCACAGTACAAGACTCTACCAGCCGATAGAGTAATTGTCTTGTTGTTCTGTAATTCAGTACCAGATTTTCATACTTAAGTCACTGATAGTTTTTCCTATCACTTAGACTAATCTTCCACATGGATTTCCAAGGGAAAGCCAGTCCTATCATGGACAAGCTTGATGGAGCCAATTACCATCTGTGAAAAATTTAAGATGAAAATTGTACCAATGGCTAAAGAATTATATGACGTTGTTACAGGTGCAGAAGAGAACCTTGAAGCAGACGACGAAGAAATCACCAGATGGAAGCTGAAGGATGGAAAGGCTTTCACGCTGATCATCCTCAACATTATGGAAACCCAGATCAGCCATGTATCCAAGGCCCAGACATCGAAAGAAGTCTGGGTCATCTTGAGCACACTATACAGGTGCGAGATATAGCTTCCAAGCTACATCTCAAGAAGAAATTTTACTCCCTCAAGATGACGAATGGTGATTCCCTATAGAATCACATCAATCAATTCAAGAACCTACTAAGGCAAATGGCCGTTGTCAGATCTGTCATAGATGATCAAGACGTAGTGATACAATTGCTTACTGTGAAAAATTAAAAAATAAGCTTGGTAGAGGCCAAAAATCTTGTATATAGATAAACACACATGTGTGGAGCCTGTTCCCACGTGTGAAACTAGTGTACTTGTCATGTACCATAATCATATATGTTGTACATATGATTTAATTCAAGTTCTAGTGGCTAAAATGGCCAAAAACTAGTTTTCTAGACATATGACACATGGCATCAATCTATTGATTGCATGAGCCAAATACTTTGAATAGGTGTCACATCCCATGTGTAGAGGACAGCTCACACGTGTGGAATAAGCTGAAGTAGGCGAGTTTTGACTTCTAGAAGATTTCCAAGTTGATCTCCATATAGTACGAAATTGGACCAAAAGTGCTCAAAATAGAAGGGTTTGTCCAAGTGTTAGTTTTGCATGATGAATCATCATATGACAAAGCACCCTCACACATGTGGGATCAGATGGATGATCAGTACCACGATCTCCCACTTATTGTATATATAGAGCCACATTTGGCCATAATCATTGTGAGCCACCAATCTTGGTTTTGGAAGCAATTTTGAGTGATTCTCTCCATTTGTCTACATTTGTTTTGATTGTTTTGAGGTTGTACTTGATTTTCAGATTGGATTCCGTACTCAGACAGTGTTTCACACGTGTGAAACCAGAAAGTACACCTACCTTCAATTAATGATTGTTCTTGTTAGGATTTTGTGTCTAGAATTGATCTAGATTGATCTTAATCTCAAGTAGATTGATAGATCGACAACCAATCCCTCTTGAGGATCAGATTAGGATCCACTCTTGGTCCTTTTTGTAATTTTTGCACATGGTATCAGAGCCAAGTACAAGAGGTTTTGTTAAAATTGATAGGGTTAATCCAAATCAAAGCCAAAATTAGCAATTTTTAGGAAACTAGTCAAATTTTGTGTAGCGAGTTGGATTTGATAGCTATCCTCAAAATTTTTGGTCCAGATCTTGTTGTGGGCTGTAGGAACCCTTTTCACATGTGTGAGTCCGTATATCTCCAATTTTGACTGAGAAATTTCAAAAATTTGTAGAATTTGACTCACACACCCAATTTGAGTGATTTTTAGTGCAAAATCAAGCATTTTCTATAGTAAATCTAATCCCTTGATTAGTTCTTGGATTAGATCAGCCAAAAAAAAAAGAATTGAAGCTTGAATTAGGAGCATTAAATGATTTTCTCTGATTTTTTTGAGTGCATGATGAAGTTGATAGAGATTTTGCCAAAAATCATAGATTAAGGAGTGATATGCAAGGTGAGAGGATGAAATCCATTGTACCATCACTCTAGATTTGTTCAAGAGTGATAGGGTCAAGTTTAGAAGCATCAATTTGCTAGAAAACATCCTTGGATCTATTCTCCAAGTGAAACCTTTGAGAGTTTCTAGTGCATATAGAGCATCTATGCAAATCTTTTGTAGAATTTGACATAGATTGGCTTCAATTGAGAGTTCTAGAAAAGAGATTGAGATCCAAGTCACATTGTTCAACCCTACTCAATTTGTTTGAGTAATTGTAAGGTTAGAAAAGAGTCATTAAGGAGTCTATGGCAAATGTGTAGAGAGAGATCCAATTTTCTAAGCGTTCCTTCCTTTGTAGAGGGCAAGATCTAGAAGCTCATTTTGTGTTGTTATTGGTGGAGAGTTTGTCTTCTCCTAAGTGATCAAATCTTTCTAAGTGGCATTAGCTCTTTGAAGCACAATATCTTAGTGAGAAAAAGACACAACTTTTGATTTTGAATTTCATTCCAAGTCTTAGAAGGTAGAGTAATTGGTGGATTCCAATAGGAGTGATCGAATTCAATTTGTTGAGCAAAAATTGACTTAGTATGTATGAAACTTAAATTAGTTCTATTCAACTTTCTTTGTGAGAGTGTGAGGGTCAATTTGTGATCCCATTGGATGTCTAGAATGAGGAGGAGTCCATATTTGATTATTCATGCATGGTTGAGATCTTTGTGAATCTCTAGTTGTCTAATTTTTTAAGCTTTGTGAAAAATTGGTGGTATAGTTTGTTTTCATATCAAATCGAATTCATTCTTAATCTCAAAAGTGAGATTATTTGGGTCAAGAGTGAGTCTTAAGTTTGATTTTCAGGTGTTTGAAACAAAACCCATCTTTTGTTCAAGAATCTCAAGTGTTGAGAGAACTAGTCAAGTGAAAAGGAAAATCTAGGTGTCAAATCTTTTCATATCCATTTCAATTTTCAAAAGAAAGAGTCATTGGTATTTGATGAGTCCAATAGGAGATTGGATCTGATTTCTTTTGTGATTTGATTCAAAGATTGTGTGCTTTTGTCTTAGTGATCAAAGCAAAATTTCCAAGTGACTAGTCATTAGTGTGAAAATTGATTCTTAGGTTTGTGAGCTAGATCTTTTGTAGATCCTTCTAGATTGTTAAAGATGTTCAAATCTAGTCTCTTGAAAGTCACAAATTACATTTGTAGAATCATATCACAGGTTTTTATTCACATGGCATCAATAGGTGGCATCTTATTGAAGGAAAGAAAGGATCCTGAGTGCAACCTTTGTGGCAAGGGAGGATATTTTTTCTCAAGATGCTACAAAAAGAAGACCAATCCATCCAAGGAGAACCAAATCAAGGGGGCCGAGGTGAAGGATGGAGCTTCAAGTTCAAAATGCAAATACAAGAAGGACAAGTCCAAGGAAAGGTGTTTCCTTTGTGGAAAGGTGAATGAGGCTTGGAGTCTCACAAGGACTTGCAAGATTTGTCTTCAAGAGTCCATCGCAACACATGTCAAATCTTTTGAAATTTTTCATTTGGAAGTGCATTGTTTGATTCAAGATACAAAGATAGATGTCACTTTCATGAAAGTAACTTGGATTTGTTTTATGTCCTTGGAAAGTATTTTGCTTGGAACTTTAGACAAGTTCAAACTTATTGTTATGATCCAAGAGAAATCAATCAAGAATAAGGAGCAGCAATCACAAAATGAAAATAGTTTCATTTATGCTATCATGTCAACTTATGAAGAACCATTTTGCTTTGAAGAGATTTTTGTATCTCAAAGGTGATTAAGGCAATACTAGTTGAGTGTGATGCCTTGAAAGATAGCAAAATACATTTCCCTTGTAAGCTTACATTAGTTATGAAGTCAAGGAAATGGAAATATCTTCATAATGTAGGATCTTTTGGTTTCAATAAGATCATGAATGATGTGTTCATTCATAAAGATGAAAATTGTATGTTTTCAATCCTAAAGGCAAGTTGTAAACTTCTTATGAGAATAAGTGAAGCATCCAAAGTGGACACTTATATCCATAAGCAAGTAGTTAGCCTTATTGAGATGGAAATACCTTTTGATTTCAATATTGGAAAAATCATGCCAAGTTGTGGTGATTTTTGGACTTATGTTTCTAGCATAAGTAATCTTGATAATCATAGGAAGTGCATATTGAATGGTCATACTTGTTGTGATCATTATGAGACATGGAGGTCTCGGATTTCCATCAAAAAGGAGCACCATGAAGAGGATCTTAAGGAGTCATCTCAAGGTTCAAATGTGCCAAGGATTGAGGAGGAGAATCATTCTCAAGGTTTGAGTGTGCCAAGAATTGAGGATGAGAATCCTTCTCAAGGTTCAAGTGTGCCAAGGATTGAGGAGGAGAGACCTTCTCAAATTGTGATTCCAAAAAGAAACTCAAGAAATATGGTTGAGTCTATGTGCTCACATTTCAAGGGAAAGAGGAGCATATCTCATGTGGTATACATCTCATACTTACTTCTCTTATGTCATTTGATAAATCAATTTGCTTTAGTGAGATCATTGCATCTCAAAATTGGAGTAAAGCCATACTAGTTGAGTATGAAGTCTCTCTTGAGAACATAGATGATGTTCTTAAAAGGTTGAAATTGATTTTAAATCAATTAGAAAGAAAATGGTTATTTCATCAAATGTATGCTCTTAAGTCATGTAAGAGCAAAAGTGATTTGTTCACTCATAGTTTGAAAATTTGTATTGAGGCAAATTGTAAACTCTTTATGAGAGTAAGTGAATCATCTTTTGAAGACACTTATCTCCATAATGAAGTATTTAGCCTCATTGGATCTGAGATTAGCATGGTAAACAAGCATAAAGATATGATGCAAACACTTTGTTATTATAGCATGCATAGTCTTGCCAATTTGGATGAGTCTAATTCTCTAGATCGTGGTAACATGATGTTAGATCTTTTTTATCCTAATAAATCAAGAAGAAATCTTTATTTTCTCATGAAGGAGCATGCACATGAAGAAGGAGCAAGCCTCAAGGTCAAGCATCTACATAAAAATTGGAAGGAATCAATTTTGGAGGTGCTAGGATGGTGCAAAGCTCTCAAGCTCATCAAAGATGTCAACATCAAAGAAGCACTATCATGGATATGGTGATTTCAGATCAACATCAAGCTCATTGGCTGATATTCACACCTTTTGAACCAGCAAAGACCAATTCAGCCCATGGAGTCAAGTTCAAGATCATCATGTTTTCCATCAAACTAGATTTTTTAGGAAGAGTGTGAAAAATGCAAAAATAAGCTTGGTAGAGGCCAAAAATCTTGTATATAGATAAACACACATGTGTAGAGCCTGTTCCCACATGTGAAACTAGTGTACTTGTCATGTACCATAATCATATATGTTGTACATATGATTTAATTCAAGTTCTAGTGGCTAAAATGGCCAAAAACTAGTTTTCTAGACATATGACACATGGCATCAATCTATTGATTGCATGAGCCAAATATTTTGAATAGGTGTCACATCCCATGTGTAGAGGACAGCTCACACGTGTGGAATAAGCTGAAGTAGGCTACATGATCTAGCCCGAAGGATACGTTCTGGAAGGTATGAAGAATCATGTTTGTAAACTCCACAAAGTACTTTACGGCTTGAAACAGTCTACCAGAGCTTGGTTTCAGAGGCTCAACACATTCCTCATCGAACAAGGATTCAAACCAAGCACTGCTGATTGCAACGTCTATTCCAAGTCAGTGCAACAATCCTTCATTATCATCACCTTATATGTGGATGATACATTGCTCTTCAGCAACAATACCAATTTGGTCAAGGATTCTAAGCAGATGCTATTTTCAAAGTTCGACATGACTGATCTGGACGAAGCTCACTTCTATATGGGCATTGAGATCCACAGAGACAGAGCGAGACGACTGATTTACATCACTCAACAAAGGTATCTTCACAATGTTCTTAACAAATACAATCTAATGAATTGTAAATTAGCTCACTCACCGATGGATCCAAGCCTGCATTTGTCAAAGGACCAATGTCCTCAAACCAAGCAGAAAGAAGAACAGATGGGAGAGTATCCTTATCGATCTATACTTGGATCTCTCTTGTATGCAATGGTCTATACAAGACCATATATCTCTTTTGTAGTAAGCTCACTCAGCCAATATACGGCAAATTCTAGCATTACCCATTGGAAGGCTCTCATAAGAGTCATGAGGTATATTCGAGCTACCATGGACCAGTGCATCTGCTATGGAGATGTCAGCAACGACAATCATCATCATCTCAGTGGATATTCTGATGCAAGCTGGAGAGGAGATGTAGACAATCGTAAGTCCACATCTGGATTTATATTCTTCTTCAACGGCGGTCTTATCTCATGGAACAATCATAAGCAAACCTCTATCACACTTTCTTCTATAGAAGCAGAATCCATTGCTGTTTCTCAATCTATTAAGAAAGTGTTTTGATTGAGACATTTATTGTCGGACATTAATTGTATCAGTACAACCCCACGATTTTATTCTATGATCATCATAGTGCTATTGCCTTATTGGCCGACCCTAGATTTCACTCTCGGAGTAAGCACATTGAAATCAGATATCACTACATCAGGGGGAAAGTTCTCAACAAGGAGGTGAGCTTAACGTACTGCAGAACGCAGGACATGGTTGCAGACATATTCACGAAGGCATTAAGTGTTAATGCACACAACAAGTTTTGTGCATTACTTAGTCTGAAGATCAAGGCATTCACGAATCCAGATTAAGGGGGGGTGTTGGATTTATCTCCTTTACTCTCCTAAATCCTATTTTAATCTGCCTCCATTCATGCTGTATTTTTTACTCATGTTGTCGCACAGTCTGCATATTTACATGTAAAATAAGACAAGTGGAAAACTCGACTGTCTACATAAATACAAGTAAATTTCCACAGGCGAAAAAGGCGAAAAACGCGACACTCGGTTTTTACACATGATTTGTGATAGGCGAAAAAGACGACATTGCCTTACAAAATGTCGAAGGTGCCCTAGGAAAAGCGAAGACACCCTGTAAATCAAATCCTAAGGCATTTTGTCAGAGTGTCACATTTTTCACATCTTCACCAACATTCATTTCAGCAAAGGCTGACGTCGTGGCCTTCTCATGCTCATCCCATGCAACTATGCTAATAGATTTGACAACGACAGTAGCCACCCACGATCTCCTACAGACAACACATCCACTTTGTACTTTCTTTATCTGCACACTTGTAAAATTGTGTATATATATTGAATACCATTTGCGTATTATGATATGAGAGAGAAACAAGCAACGAGCATAATAGCATTAAAAGCTTATCAGAGATAGACGAAGTAGATGCCCTCACGCATTGATTCTTTTGTATTGTTAGTAATAGGTTTATTCTTTTTTACAGATTGGATTAGCTTTGTAGAGCACGCAGTTTCATCTGCTATTGTCTTGTGCTCAACAACGTTATTGACATGTATATTTTGCTACACTTAATCTGGTAACAGCTCTGTCTTGTTCTGTATTCAAATTTGTGTCAATATTGCTATGCTTTTTTACATTCTGTCTGACTCTCTTATTGCTCAATCTGGTAATCTGTTCTTAGCGAATTATTATTAGTCTAGCTGTTGGCAACTAATATTTAGTCTTGCCTTTTGCGACTGATTATCGATCGAGCTCAGTCTAGCTCTTTGTGAATCATTCGGGAGTAATAATTTGTCTAGCTATTCACGACAAATTATCCTTCTGATGTTTTGTTGCTTAATATTTGGCTACATAATCAAATCGACCGTGATTTCTATCACTAATGTTCTGTTCGTTTCTGATAGGCGTAGTCATGCTTAGGAAAAGAGTAATATAGCTCATTCCACTACGCACGAATACTTTTTGTTCGAGTTCATTTCTCATTCGAGTTTTGAGTTCGCTTCTTTTTGTGTTCGTTTCTTTTTGAGCTATTTTAGTTTCTCACACTCACACACCCTCTTTCTCCAACATCTTCAACGTTGTCGTTGAGAAATGTTGTCTTGACATCCATTTGGTGCATTTTGGGGTCTTTTGTGGCTACTAACACAATCAGAGTCCTGATTAACTACATCTTGACGACAGGATTGAAAATTTCTTGATAATCCACTCGTTGGGCTTGAGTGAATCCTTTAGCCACCAGTTGTGCTTTCCATTTAGCAATGGAACCATCAAAGTTGATCTTCTTCTTGAAGATCCACTTGTTGTCGATAACTCTCTTGTGAGTGGGGAAGTTGACCAGTGTCCAGGTCTGGTTCGTCAAAAGTGAGTTGTACTCACTTTCCATAGCTTCATGCCACTTCATAGCATCCTTGGAATTAGTTGCTTCGGCTAAGCTCTCTGGTTCTTCTGATGAAGTCCAAAATGATTGAGGTGTATACCTCTCAGGAAGTATCCGAGTCTGTGAGGATCTGTGGACGTTTTGTTTGACCAAGATGCGATGATGCTTCTTCTTGAGTTTCTCCAGATTTGCTTGAGTTGGCTTGGTCTGGTCTGATAACAGGTTTTGTCGACTGCTCAACTTCTGTAGCTGTAGCTGCAAGTTCTGTAGAAGAAACATCAACGTTGGAAGAATCTATGCTATGTAAAATAAGATGAAATGACATAGCATCATTTATCGATGGTTTTTTGAAATCATAGTATGTATGTTCTTGAAATATTACATCCCTAGAGACAAATACTACATTGGTGGATGGATCATAAATTTTATAAGCTTTATGTTCATCATGATAGCCAATGAAAATACATTTATTTGTCCTATGATCCAATTTCTTCCTAAGCTATTTAGGAATGTGAACAAAACATATACAACCAAAGATTTTTAAATGGCTGACACTAGGCTTGTGCCCATGCCAAACTTCATGAGGAGTTTTGCTGTTGACGGCTTTGGTGCTGGATCAATTCTGCACGTAACAGGCTATGGCAGTAGCTTCGAACCAGAACTTCGCAGGTAGGTGTGCCTGATGTAGCATGGATCTGGCTGAGTTGAGAAGAGTTCGATTCTTCCTTTCTGCAATCTCGTTATGTTGAGGTGAATAGGAAGTGGTCAACTGTCTTCTAATACCATGTTTAGCCATGTAGTCGGACATCTCATTAGAGGCATTCGCCGCCACCGTCAGTTCGGAGTGCTTTCACTTTAGTAGACGTTTGTGTCTCAGCCATGGCCTTGAATCTCTTGAAGCATTCAAAGGTTTCAGATTTGTGCTTAATGAACATGACTATATTCCTAGAATAATCATCTATGAAAGTGATAAAATAGATTGCATCTCCTAAGGACGGAGTTGGCATCGGACCACAAAGATCGTTATGTACAAGATCCAATACATGCTTTGTTTTGATGGAATGTGATTTGGGAAACTTGTTTCTAGAGTGTTTGATCATAAACGCATGATTTACAAAAGAAAGATTTTCTATCTAATGAAGAAGAGAAATACAATCCATCAACTAAGTTATTACAATGCATATAGAAAAGTGATATTGTATTCACGTGTCCAAATCGACTATGCCACAGAATAGCATTACCTTTACAATTTCATTAGATATACTAGCTAATACAACTGAACTAGAGAGTACATAAAGATTTCCAACTCTAGTGCATGTAGTCAGAGTAGTATCTTCCTCGAATATTGTACACTGCTCAGATGAGAAAGTAACAGTGTAGCCCTCATCAATTATCTTAGAGACTGATAACAGGTTCTTTGATAGTTGAGGAACGTCAAGGACGTTGGGAACACAAATAGATAGATCGTTGTTGAATGTGATCTTCACTCTTCTTTTGCCTTCCATGTGTATGGTGCTTGAATCTCAATTCATTGCTATAAGCTGCATACTCGGTAAACCATTCCTTGCGAGAGGTCATGTGTTGGGTAGCACCGTTGTCCAGGTACCAGCTATCACAGTCTTCGTTGCTGTTGTTGTAAGCCATTAGTAAATGTGTATCTTGCTCCTAAAATTCCGCCGTGTTGGAGAAGTCTGGCTGTTGCTGTTGTTGCTTCTTTGTCTCGTTGTAGATCCAGATACGACACTCCTTGATGTCGTGATTGGCTCTCTTGCAATATCTGCGGAAAAGCTTCTTCCGTGATCCACTATTCTCACTTTGAGTATGAGGCTTTTGTTGTTGTTGTTGCACTTGATTATTGCCCTTGGAGTAGTCTTTCTTCTTGGTGTATAGAGCCATGGATTTGTCTTTGATAGACAGGCTGCTAGTCTTTCTTCGTATTTTTTTTTGAAGTAGGCGACCAATCACCGTTTGAAGAGTGAGGTCAGGTTGTGTGGAGATCATCACCACAAAGTGCTCATATGACTTTGGAAGAGCAGAAAACAAGGTCATAACGGCATCATCATCTTGAATGGAACATCCTCTGATATCTTCACCAAATCATTGGGAAAGACTTGTTCATGAAGCATACGACGTCACTTGGAGTGTTATCAAAGTCCATGCTAAAACTAGTTGAAGAGGGAGTGTGAAAGATTCAACTAGTTTAGTCATATTTGCTACATTTCTAAATTTGACAAATTGAGGCCAATTTCATATCAAACTTAGAGTTTGACTTTTCAAAGTTATATTAGTCTAAATTGCATTTGAATAAACAACTTTTTGAAAGTGTGAAAAAGTTAGAAGTCGAGTTTGAGTAGATTCAAATTTAAATGTTGGATGCATTGAATCTAGACCCGAAAATAGTAGAGTTTACATTTTGGAGGGAAAGCCAAGTGGCCAAATAGGGTTTGGACCTGTTATAAAAGGATGTAACTCGTGGGAGACATATCTTCTCTCTTCTCTATCTCATTTCATGCTTATACATGGTTTTCTTGGGTTCTACTATCCATTGGTGCACTATACTTGTGATTGCTTGCAATTCTATGTGTAGAATGATCTATATTTGTTATTTTTGGATCCACGTGTGTGAAATACAGTATCTTGTTGGTTTTGTACGAACAACAACAATACTTTTTCATTTCATTCGAGTTTGATCAAGTTCTCATTCTATGGAATTTCTATCTTGATCTTGCTATTAACTTTGCATTTGTTGTGGAGAGTGTTGGAGTAGCTAGTTTCAGATGCTAATGGAGATTAGCTATTGTACGACCTAGTAACAATAGGTTAAGGTTCATATCTGAATGTACTTCGAGTTTTGTTTATTTCTATTCAATCACGAATGGTATTTGTTTTATCATAATAACAAATTTGTCAATGCATTGTCTAACATTTTCTTTTTGGAGATCAGTGCAATCAATCAAGGCCTACATCCTTACGATTAGACCATGTCTGAATCTTCATTTTTCATAGTAACCTTTGAATAAGCAAGGGCACAAGAGGCTTTTATGAAAGTTTACAAAGCAACAATAAACTCTCTCTCGTCTATGTTTGTGGCGGAGTAATGCGTCTTGAAACTAGCCTGACCCATAACAAAAAGTCTTTTAATCTCAACCTCTATATTAACTACAAATTGAATGATAGTGTAGTAAAGTTTTGCACTAATAATACTGATTATAATTATCAAGTCTCATAGGATTGCCACTCTTATTAATGAGATGGATAAGGAGAAAAACTTGTAAGGTTAGCTTGTTTATCAGGGGCACGAATAAGAAGCTCAAACTCTAAATCCTCAACATCACATGCATGATGTATTATCATCTTCTTGATGGCTACAAGAACCATGTTAGAAGTAAAGAATGAGAACTTAGAGGAGCGAGGAGAGCTGACAATGGGTGTGTCAATAGTGATAATGTATAAGGTGGTGGCATAGTCACTTCAAGTGTGCAAATCAGTCAATTATGATGGTGGAGAGCAAGGAGTGAACTCAAGCCAAAAAGCTCTAGAGGAGGAACTAAAGAGAAGGTTAATAAGCTTTATGTCTTCGATCACTTCATAGATGTGCTTCTTAGTGTGAATAATACAATGATATATATGTCTTGCATTACAAAGAAGATGGAATGAGCGACTGTGTGCTCACACTGCTTGCTGGTGATGGTAATGGCAATAAGAGTTGTACCGAGATTGCTTAATAAACCTGGGTAAAGAGAATTTAGGTCGAGGCCAATTGAAAAGGAAGGCAAGATGAGCAATGGCCTAAGGCTACAGGGAACATCATGAGAAAAGTAATGGAATAGGGTTATGAGAGATCCTTGATAAAGAGAGATGAAGTCTTTCATCAAAATTATATCTTTATGCACGAAAAAGATGCATAAAGATATACTTTTGAAGTGTAAGTGGGGTGTGTGTTACTAGTAGGGCGTATGATATGCCCTCCAAGATTTTGCCTTGTAGATTCCGTTCTATGAGGCTCCACCATTTTCTCCATTAAAATGAAGTGATTTTAGGGAAGAGTTTAGGGTCTTTTAGGGCTTTGAAGGAGAAAGAGAGAGAATGGGAAAAACCTTGAAGGTGACAACCCTTAAGAGAAACAAAAATTAGGGTTATATGTGCTAAAAGGATGAATGATAAAATGGGAAATTTTAAAGCAGAGAAGAAGCTAGCAAACCCTAAAGTGAAACTAGCACTCTCTTAGTGTTTTATAACTGAGCATAAAAATGCTCGAAAACCTTAAAGTATAGGTCTAAGTAGCAAGGAAGAGAGAGAGAGGGCAATGGGGAAGCCCGATGAGTATCTTGTGAAGAAGAAAAACAAGGCGATCAGGAAGCGTATGCGCAGTGATGGTGAAGCCTTCAGGCACGGTGTTGAAGCTTCCAAGAGGCGTCGCAAAGCAGGCACTCGTCGCCTTTGTGAGGTATGCACACACCATGTCATATGAACTTGCGTTCTCGTATACAGGTTTTTTTATTAACTTTCATGGCTGCTAGTTTGCATTGTTATCAATCTGAGCCTTGCATTATCATGGGCTGCTGTTTCTCTTGCATGGATGCAAGCTTGCATTCTTATCAATCTGAGCCTTGACCTACATTTTGTAGATTAAAGATAAAGCATTATGGCACAGACTGAAAGCCTTGAGTAGGTGGGATTGAGGCCGTCACATCTCATAATAAGTAGACCTGTGCATAGTTACAAGTAGATTCTAATCTGAATCGAGCCGATTCAGATCTATTTGAATAATTATAGAATTAGAGTTGCAAGTTAATATGAATCAACTGCATTTGAATCTATGTTTTTCAAAAATTTCAATGAGATATGGCATGTAGATCCAATCAAATCGAACCATTGTTTACAATCCTTTTGAACGCATTCTGTTTAAATTTTTTTGGATCAAGTTAAGGAAAATAGATTCAAGTTTCTTGGAAATGTGTTCTTTTCAAAAATTCACAAAAGACAATCAAAATCACAAAAGAATAACTTATTTTGAATTCGAAAAAGGTTGAATCGATTCTAATCATTTGGAAAAGGTGCCAATTACTTTTCTTGAAACTATGTGCGTTCTGGAATGAGGCGAACAGAAAACGTTTTTTTATATACTAAGAAGTTCTAAAACTTGAAATTTTTTCTGGGGATTTAGAGCTTGCATAGGGATGCCTTTAGGGACACGTAAAGAACCACAAAAAAATGATGAGCCACTGGTTTGTGAGGAGGGCAGATACATCGGAAACTGAAAGGGATCTTCAAGCAGTTCACACTGTAAAAAAACATGCAAGAATTTGCAGCAAACTTCTCATTTGCGAAGTTTTAAATAGGTTATATGCAAGGGTCATAGTTGTGCAGAGAAACTTCTCTATGCCGCATTTATTTTGAGCTACAAACATCAAGGGCCTTCTTTCTGGATAAATTTGCCAAAACTGTGAAACTTAAAGTCAAATGGTTTTATTTCAACATCTGCAGGATTTTGCGCATGCATTTTTTTGTTCATACTGGACATCATAGTTGCCCGTTCTAGAATCTGACAAAGTTTGGCCATCATATCCATTCCTCAATCTGTCACTCTTGTCAGCTAGGCGCCCTCCCCAAAAATTCCCAAAACAAAACTGTTTAGAAATCGGGGCCTTGCTGCATTTTTAAGCTTTTTTTTGCCTTAAATTTTAATACTAGTTTTGTGGGAAGGTATTGTACGGAACATAGTTGCACTGCATTTCTGAAACGCGTTTCAGAATCGCGTTCAGAAACGCGTTTCGGAAATTTTTGAAAAAATTCCAGAAACTTTTTTTTAAAAAAAAAATTTGGGTTTTTTTTTTGGGCAATATGGGTATTAGATGAAAGCTCTAATCAAGAGCATAATTACTGTGTAATTTGCCAACTGTTTCGGGTGCAGGATGGTCCAGTTCAGGTGCATTAATCCATGTTGGTTTCTGTGAAGGATAAAATTCAAAACTAACCTCTAGCATGTCTGTTACGATAGATGGTCCTAGTAAGTGTGTTTTCGCTCAGGGAGTGGAAGGCCAAGTCATGAAGAGGTCTTACCGTCGGGGCCGGGGTCTACCGGCAGCCCCCGGACCCTGCCGTTGGGGGGCGTTGCCCCCCAAACCTCCTGAGCATTTATTGAAAACTAGAGCAAATAACAACCAAATAGCTATTGAAAATAAGATCTATTTGTGCCCCGTCTATTGCACTTTTGAGAGGCAAAACGCTCGTTTGACCATTGATCCCCTAAAAAAATTTCAGCCATAAGCTATTTTTCCAAAAAAAAAAAAGTTTTTTTTTTTTTTTTTTTGCGATTCTGGGAGGAGAAACGCGGTTTCCGAAACGTCTCCTCCCAGAAACGCGATTCTGTGCAACTATGGTACGGAACAAATAGTACGTTCCGACCCATTTTGGTCAGATTGGATTTCTGACGCTTAGAGTCGGCCTAATTAGGCTAGGTTACAATTCCTAGTGCACAAGCCTCACATGCATCTGAAGAAGACTAAATGCTAGGAAGATCTACTACCATATTGTGCTTGTTCAAAACTTGTAAACTTTGATAGTGTTAGTTTATGTAAATGGAATAATGTATTACCATAGGTTACTTTGACCCAAAAAGTCGAGAGTTGTGTAACCATGGTTTATTCACCTCCATTAGGCCTATTAAACTTAGAGTTAGCTGAGTTAGTATGTTTGTTTCATAGTAGGGACTCGTGGGTCCACTAGACCTAATTATGATATTATGTACCCCAACTTGACATTTGGGGTACCTTATTTTTTGAAAATAACTTTTAGGAAAAAGTTAGATAGTCATCTACAAGAAGTTAGATAGTCATCTATATGTGTGCATTTCCTCTGTATTTTACAATTGTAAGCATTACAACTATTCTCTTAGAATTCCATGAGTGTTTACAAGAGGGCGACCATGCATCTCTCTCTTTTTCTTTGGAATGCTTTGTGTGATTGAATAGTTAAGATCCTGGATCCTTTGGTTTCTATTTCCTACATGGTATCTGAGCCACGTTAGGTATTCAGATTTCTAAGGAGGGTGCCCTACAAGAAGCTATCATCTTCTCTTTTGGTAACAGAAAATCAGCAAGTGGCTGGTTTTTGCAAGTGAAGATTTGTTTGTATTTTAATAGCTTTTTTTGCAGGAAGGAGGGCGCCCCCCCTACTTTGAGGGTTTGCCGTAGGGCGCCCATGAAGGCAAATCTGAAGTATTTTAACATTTTAAGGATTTTTGAGCAATGATAGAAAATCAATTTGGACACTCTTTGAAGATCTTACGTACCGATCAAGGAGGGGAATATATTAAGATTACGTTCGGTGCTTATCTTTGAAGCAAAGGTATCCAACATCGAATGACAACTCCTTACACACCTCAACAAAATGGTGTTGCCGAAAGGAAGAATCGCACTCTTATGGAGATGGCTTGATGCATGCTGAAGGCAAAGGGGCCGCCTCATAAGTTTTGGGCGGAAGCGGTCATAAGGGCGGCATACATTAGCAATCGGTGTCCTACTAAGGCCTTGAAGGTATTGACTCCATATGAAGTTTGGTATGGTAAGAAGCCCAAGGTTTCTCACTTTCGCATCTTTGGTTGCACGACTTATTCTTTCATTCCCGATAAGCTTCGATCCAAACTTGATGATAAAGGAGTTAAGTGCATCCTTGCTATTGTAGTGAAAGCAAGGGCTATAGTGAGTCGTGATGTTCATTTTGATGAAAAGACCTCCTATGATGTTGCGCCCACTCATGTTATGAAAGGGGACTGCCCCCATGATGCATATGTTGAAGTATTTCCAAAATAGGTGTCGCCATCTAATCATGGAAAGGAGGGATTGCCATCTACTTCTAGTGGACAGCCCACTGCTTCTTCAAGTTTGCAGCCCATAGTTCATCAAGAAGAGCCTATTATGATGAAGAGCAACCTATTGAAGACTTTGGACAACAAGGTCCAAGTTTCGAACACTTTGGACAACAAAGTGCCGACAAAGGTAAGGCTATTAGCCCAAAATAGTCCCTAAATGGTTGTTGCAGACTTTGCGGGACAACAAAGTGGATCATTTCTATGAGGGAAAACTCGTGCCTCTACTAAATTAGTTGAATTTGCTGATTTTTCTGATTTTGCTCTTACTTCTATTGAGGATGGGGCAGTAGAACCTATTTTTTATGAGCAGGCCAAAAGAGTAAAATGTTGGGAGGATGCAATCAGCTATAACAGACTGATTAATAGTTGTGTTAATAACAAATCGTTTTTCTTTTCAAGAAGCACTACTGTAGCCAAGCGTTATCACGCTCAAGCTGAAGTTATCACTTCAAGCTATTGTACTCATTGTCGATATCAATCAGAGTGCAATTTCAGTCTCACTGTTGTTTCGATTTTGTGTTGTTACTCAGCTTTCCATCTTGATTATCGTTTGCTATGAACTGCTGCACTATTGAACCACAAACCATCCATCCGCTATCAGATTTCTGCTGCTATCCTACCATTTTCCAACATGAGCCCAACGGGGTTGGCTCAGTTGGTTAGCTTGACATCCAAAGTTTCTTTGGTCTCATGTTCGAGCCTCCCCTTGGAAACCAAGAAGCATTTTCCAACATGGTATTAGAGTGGGTGGCTCAGTAATCTGCATTTCTATTGCAGGTTATCAGTCTTGTTTCTATCAAGACATCATTTTAGCAAGTGCACAGCTAGCAGTATTTAGAAATCGTTGTTTTTACCAACGATCTCTACACCAGAATGGATTCATCTTCCAGTTCATCTATGATTGACAAGCTCGATGGAGAGAACTACCATCTTTGGAAGTTCAAGATGAGAGTAGTTCTACTTGCAAAAGAAGTGTGGGACATCGTTGATGGCACTGAGGTCAAAACCAGAGGCAGATGCAACCAGCATCACCAAATGGAGACAGAGAGATGGCAAGGCATTTGCCTTGATCACTCTCAATATCAAAGACTCTCAGATCAGCCACATACGTGCTGCTCAGACCGCTAAGAATGCATGGGACATCCTAGCAACTCTCTATGACATCAGAGACGTCACCTCCAAGCTTCATCTGAGGAAGAAATTCTTCACTCTCAGAATGTCTAATGCAGATAGTGTTTCGAGCCATCTCAACACTTTCAAAAATCTTATGGAGCAACTAGCTCAGTCATCGAAGATTCCGATGCTGTAATGACTCTATTATCGAGTCTCCCTGATGCCTATGAAAATTGGGTCATGGCAATATCGACCCAGGAGCATCTTACTCTTTCAAGAGTAATTTCGATGTTTCTACAAGAGGAGATCAGAAGAACTACATCATCCTCAGGCTCAGGATCGGATCCTCAAGCTCTATATTCAAAAAATCAAAAGTTTAGATCGAAGAGATCTACAAAGTCAAGATATACTGACAAGAAGAGCTACATGCAGTCTGGACCAAATTCTGGTTCAGGATCGAATTCAACCTCTTCATCGTTCCAACCAGTGCAAAAACCATTCTGCAAATACTGTAAGAGAACTGGCCACAAAATCAAGGACTGTCGGACTTTGAAGTACAACAACGAGAAGAAGAAGCATTTCCAGCAGCAAGCAAATTCTGCTACAACCAGTCACTCAATCCAGCAACAGGAGGAAGATGAAGCAGCCTTCATGACCAAGGTCGAAGAACAACAGGATATCGATTCTTGGTACTTAGACTCTGGAGCAACTCAACACATGACTCACCATCGAGACTGGTTCCAGGACTACAAAGCATTCAGTTGTGCAGCTTGGAGACAACTCATCTCATTCTATCGAAGGCGAAAGAACAGTCAAAGTCGAATTCAAGGAGTATAACTCACACATGAAGAACCACATTTGGGTTCTTGTTGATCTTCCACATGGTAAGAAAGCAATTGGTTGTAAATGGGTGTACGAGATCAAATACAAGTCCGATGGTACGGTTGAAAGGTACAAGGCGAGACTTGTTGCCAAAGGCTATGCGCGAAAGCAAGGGATTGATTAGGAAGAGACTTTTGCTCCTACCGCTCGAATGACTACCGTAAGGATAGTCACCGCCTTGGCTGCCCATCATGGTTGGCATATGCACCAACTTGACATAAAGACGATGTTCCTCAATGGTGATCTAAATGAGGAAGTTTACCTTCAACAACCTACTGGTTTTTTGATTGCAAGTCAAGAAGACAAACTGTGTCTTCTCAAGAAGGCTCTCTATGGACTTAAGCAAGCTCCAAGGATGTTGTATCAAAAGATACACACATACTTTTGTGATCGGGGGTTCTCTAATAGTCCTAGTGAATCTACTCTTTACGTTATGCATACTTTTAAATTTATCATAATCATTTATGCTTATGTTGATGATATTATCATTACGGGTAACAATGAGCAATATATTGAAACCTTAAAATATGATCTTGCTTCGGTTTTTGATACCTCAGATTCAGATTTGTTGCACTTTTAGCTTGGTCTTGAATTTTTGCGAGGAGGGGCTAGAATCTTCATCTCTCAACAACGATACATTGGGCAGATTTTGAAGTCGTTTAAGATGAAAGATTGCAAGCCGGTTGCTACACCAATGGAGATGGGCCTGAAATTGAGTAATCAAGATGATGGCGAACCATTTTATACTACCTTGTATTGTCAAGCGGTTGGATGTCTCATTTACCTATGCAACTCAAGACCGGACATTTCTTTTTGTGTTTCCCTCATGACTCAATTTATGCATGCTCCTTTGACATCACATTGGAAAGCTTTGAAGATGATCTTTATATCTTCAAGGAACTACTGTTTTTTATCCTTCTTGTGATGATGCATGCCTGGTTGGTTTTAGTGACTCGGATTGGGGTGGAGATCAAGACACACGACGCTCTGCTAGTGGATATTGTTTTTTTTTTGGAAATTCTGCAATTTCTTGGTTAAGTAAAAAGCAGCCTACAGATATGAAGTATGGCCAGCCCTCGGCTAATCTTCTTTTTACCGATAGTCAAAGTGCTATAGCTATTGCACGAAATCCAGTTTTTCATGCGAGGACAAAGCATATCGAGAACCACTATCACTTTGTTCGAGAAGCTTCATAATGGCGACATTACACTTGAATATTGTGCCACAGAGGATAATATTGCGGATGTGTTCACTAAGGCATTACCTAGAGTTAAATTTGAAATTTTTGTCATGCTTTAAATCTAAGACTACTTGCTGATTTTTCTACATACTACTTAGTGAATGCATGTCATTTTCATTTAAGGAGGGTGTTAGTTTATGTAAATGGAAATGATGTATTACCATAGGTTACTTTGACCCGAAAGGTCGAGAGTTGTGTAACCATGGTTTATTCACCTTCATTAGGCCTATTAAACTTAGAGTTAGCTGATTTAGTATGTTTTTTACATAGTAGGGAGTCGTGGGTCCACTATGCCTAATCATGATATTATGTACCCCAACTTGACATTTTGGGGGTACCTTATTTTTTGAAAATAACTTGTAGGAGAAGTTAGATAGTCATTTGGAAGGGTATATGTATGTGTGCATTTCCTTTGTATTTTACAATTGCATTATAGCTATTCTCTTGGGATTCCACGAGTGTTTACAAGAGGGTGACCAGTCATCTCTCTCTTTCTCTTTGAAATGCTTTGTGTGATTGAATAGTTAAGGTCCTGGATCCTTTGGTTTGTATTTCCTACATGTAGCTCAAATGGCGAACTTCTCGTGCCAAAGCTTGTCCTGACTAGAATCCTTTGCTGTCAAGGCCTCTTGGCTAGGAATGGCTATGTAAAGCTTGTAAAGACCCCCTTCTTGCATTCCCTTGGCTACCACCTTGAAGCTTTGATCTTTGTCTTTTACCAAACAGGTAGATTTGTCAAACTCCACCAACATGTTATGTTTGGTAATGGCACCAGTAGATAGCATGTTCTTGGCCGACCCTGGTACATGCAACACACTCTTGATTATCTTCACCTCTCCCAAGGACAATTGCACTAGAACTGTGCCTTTGCCACTCACGTCATGTGTAGAGTTATCTCCAAGGCGTACTTGCTGACCATCACTTGTCTCCTCATAGGTGTCGAACCAATTTCTATTAGGCTCTAGAATCAATGTACCATCCACCAAATGTGGATTTAGATGATAGGGCAACGGTGAATAGATCAAGCCCACCAAATTGCTCTTCTTTTGCAATTTTATCAACAAAGTGACCCTGTTGAATTTTGCCCTTCTTCTGATCACTTTGCTTCTTTCGGCATTCAAAAACGAAATGCCCATACTTACCACAATAGTTGCAATTGACCTTCCTCTTGCATGTAGATGAGGAATTGGTGCTTGACTCCTCATTGGGTTAGATCTGTGGAGATATGCTATGTACTGAATCATAGTGGGATCATGTTTTTTTTTGCACAAGTTCTTGATCTTGTAGATCCACTATGTGTTCATTTTACTGAGTTTATTTGCATGTGTAAACTAGTTGGGAAACATAGGCATATTGTTGAGAAGTGTCTCATGACAATTTCTCACATGGTGTATAAATTTGATACGAAGGGATTTCTTTTGGCCAAAGTTAAAGCCTTTCGTAGAATCTTATGTGTCGAACTGTGATCGGTGCTAGTGGAATAATGCGGAACGCTTGAAGGCTGGTGGACTGTTGTATCCGTTGGATATTCCTACTAAGTGGTGGGATAGTATCTCGATGGATTTTGTAGTCGGTTTACTGCGTCCGAATAAACAAAATAGTGCAATTTGGTTCATAGTTGACCAGTTACCTAAATGGCTATGTTTTTTCCGGTAAAGACTATAGTGAAAGCGTCTGAGTTAGTTAGATGAGTCTACAAGATATCATTATCTGTTGATATTGTAACTAAGTTGTATTGATTGTAAGCCACAACCATTATAAGTCATTTTGTGACTCATGTAGTGGGTGGCTTGCATAGGATACATAGGAATTTTTGGTTCTAATTATTTTCCATTTGCAGTAACCAAAAGCCGAGGGCTTCACGTAATGAAGTTTAATAAATCTTAAGTTATTCTAGATCAGAACTTAAGTGTATTGGGGTCTAGAAGTATTCTAGATAGAACCTTGACTTTGGAATGACATGTTGTGCCATGTCTAGAGTGAAGAATTTGGTGACTACAGTCCTTTATAGGCATCGCAAGGAGAGTAGATTCGCAGGAATCCGGAACTTTCCTAGTGGAAAGGATTTTTGTGGAGCAACTCATGTCTTTTAAGAATAGTAGCATTCACGTTCTCTTACTTTCAAGTATAGAATAAGAATTCGGGGAATTGTGATTGACAAATCATAGTTCAGGTTCTAGTCTATATTGGACTTCCAAGAGAGGGTAACGTGAGTGGTGAAAATATTAGATTCTTTGTGCATAGGTCTCTTCATGGCAATCTCATTGGATGAGGTAGCTTCAATTGATTGAGTTTGTATATAAAGTAGTAAGCATTTGGCTACTGGATATAGTTCATTTAAAAACTTATCTATGGTTTTGAACCTTAATTTCCGGTAATGGTTAAAATTGAGTCGATTAAAGTTCAAAAAGTGGCTGATTTCTTGCGGGAAATGTAGGAAATGCTACAGTTAGCACATGAAAATGTTATGAGTGCCCAAGATCGGGTTAGATATTCTGCTAATTTGAAAAGATCGCCTTGGGAGTTTCGAGTTGGGAGATTTGGGTAATGCGTACTGGGAAGCATTATAAGTTCAAATTAGATTTGCCGACGAGATCAAGGCTTATCCTATGTTCCATGTTGATCGTCTGATGATGAGTTTACATGAGGGGGATCACCTTGTTTCTGGTAAAGTTCTAGATTCTTTTGAAGACTTATCTGAAAGAATTCCTTTGGAGCCTGAAAAGATACTTGACATGAGAACCAAATGATTGTGTGATCTAAAGGTTATTATGCATCTGTTTTCAGTGGAAAGGACATTCAAATGATGAGGATTCATGGAAACTAGAAGGTAATCTAAAGAGGAGTTTCCTTTACTTTAACTTATGAGGACATAACCGAAATAAGAGGGGAAGTATGTCATGGCCCCCAATGGGGGTTTGGACCATTAGGGGGTACCTTGGACGTAGGGACCGGGCCTAATCTGGATAGTAGTTGAGTAGGACCATGGGGTCAGGTGACCAGCTGCATGCGGTATTAGCATGTGTGTTGCGCTTGCATGATGTGTGAGGAGTACATGTACTCACAAACAAAAATGTCAGGTCATAAGTGTTTGATGTTGACCTGCAGCTGGAGGAATCATCTCTGTTGGAATGGCTCCTGATCTCGCAATCATGGTGTTTGTGGGCATGGTCCACAACCTCTAAGCCACACAAACTGAGAAAGTTCTCTCAAATACAAATTGGGCCAGTTGTGCTCGTGGGACAATAATTTGCATTTCCTTCGTTTTGTGCCCAAGCTACTATATGCGAAAGCATCTCTCATATTATCTCATACGGTATCTGTAACCTTCACCATGGCTTCCTTCTCAAATCTCCGCCCTTAAACCTTTCTCTCGTTCTCCTCCCTTTTCCCTCAAAATCTTCCTACTCTTCCCAACTTTTAAGTTCTATATTCTGTATTCTAACTTCCAAGTTCCACGTTTCAAGTTCTAACTTCTAATTTCACTCTCTCTTTCCTTTCCTCTCCTTTCTTCTCCTTCTCCCTCAAATAGGGTAGAATGAAGCTTGGCGAGATTCAGAATAATAGAAGTCTTTGATTCTTTCCCATTCAAATTGGATTCGAGTGATTTATTGACAGATCACGATTTCTGGAAACTTCAGCACTAGGAAGTATGGAATTTTATCTTGTGCAAAGCATCGGTTCAAATGAATAGTAGACTGTGAACATGAAAAAGCAGTTGGATGATTCTTCAAAACATCAAAAATGAGAGAGAGAGAGAGAGAGAGAGAGAGAGAGAGAGAGAGAGAGAGAAGTTTGTTTATGCGCGACTTCTTACAGGGAATGTGCTATACTTTGCCTACTCCTGAAGATCCTTTCAATGAGCGAGGAGAGAGAAGGAAAAGACATAGAAAGACAAAGAAAAAAGTTCCACCTGTTGCTCCAGAACACCTGCAGTTATCTTTGGAAGTCTCGAATTCTGTACCTGGTACAGTTCATACTTCACAGCAGAGAGAAAATAGCCTAGATGAGGTGTTGCTCAATGATGAAAGTAAAGGTCATGCTCAAAGAAATTCCGAGCATCTACAAACTGTCAGTGGAGTAGAAAAGATCACAGCTGACACAATAATGGGTACTCTTAACATCTTGAGGAAGGGACACGAAAAGTTTTCATTGCAAAAGGCGAAGAATGGGCATGGATTTTCTTCATTGAAACTGTCAAAGAATACCACAAACACAGCGTTCCAGCCAAAATCCTGTTCTGCTCATTCTTCTTTGAAGGATTGCCTTGCTTTGCACACTATTACCACCCCTGGCGACATTACTTTTGAAGCAGTAACTGACATGACTTCAAGCATGAGCCTTGCTTTTGCCCTTGCAAGGAATCTGAAAATTATCTCCAATCGACAGAAAACCCCTGAGCTGGAGCTTGGAGAAGCTGCGTGTGAGAACAAAATTGGAAGTCTATTCCATGAGCAATGCTGGAAAGCCTGCAAAACAGGATTTAATGTCTTGGGCTCGTGTCGAGATGCAGTACAGCGGATACTTTCATATGTTCCAGCTGCTATGTTACATATTGCTAAGAAGGATTTGCTTCTTAGCTCAGACAAAAACCCCATTATCCTTTTCCTGGTTACTTCTCCAGAGGAAGCCTTACATGTAAGTCTCTGCAAACTTTCAGAGTTGGATAATAGAAATGGGCGATTCACTGGTGGCCCATAGTAACAAAGAATTACAATTCAAAGCCCTACCAATGGATTCGAATCAAATTTTTATGAAACTGTTTTTTGGAATAAAAAACTTAATGCTGCATTATTTTTTTGCATTTCCAAACAAAAAATAGGTTTTATCTATCGTTTTGCTATACATTGATCCAAACTTGAAATTCTAATTTTGAAGTGACTCAAATTCTGATTTATTCGACAGGCATTAATGCACTTGCCTGCCTTAACAGTTTTCTTAGATAAATGTTTGTAGCGCAGATGAATGTGTAGCATAAGGTGATATCTATTCCTTTGAGTGCAGGTCAGAAAATACTGTAGAGCTTTGAAAATGACTTGGAATATACAGTCAGTTAGTCTTCACGCAGGCACAGAAATCGAACGACAAATTGAAGGGTGGGTTTGTTTGCTTCAGTCTATGCCACTTGTTTTGTGGAATATTTATTTCCGGGAAAGAATTTATTTTAACTGAGCCTTGTTTTCCTGCGGCTCTGGGCTTGGCTGCAGGTTGAACTCGAAGATGCCAGAGTTGATTGTGGCCACCCCAGATCGACTTAGTGATCTTGTGAAATTAAACATTATCAGCCTTGCAAATATCTCTCTCTTGGTAACCTGATCCCTGATCCATTTTTACAGACTTTTACTTGCAAGTTACTGTTGATAAATCCTTGCTTTCCTTTTAGCGACCAGTAGTGTTTCCACAAACTGCGGTTCATTGGCAAACGAACCACGATTCGTCAGTTGGGTCCAATTTGAATCGGACCTAAAAACCAAAAAATGGTTCTTTGATTGTGACATTAACGATTCTTTGTTTTGGCTTGCCAATGTTATGATTTTTATTCAAATATTTGCCTAGTATATTGTGTGATGGATGTTTGATCATGAGTAAATCATAAATTACAATGTGAAGTGGAAGTTGGAGCATGCAATCTAGTTTGTGAACTTTGAAAATTGTCCATTCAACATTGTTATGTGCACTTGTGATTCTGTGAACGCTGAATTGTGATATGGTTTTAGGCTTCAGCTTTCTACCACCAATAGTGAACGTTGAAATCTATGTTTTCAATAGCAATCCAACATCTATAAGATTTTAGACACATTGTCGACATTATACATAATACATTAGATATTTTTTTAGCAGTATATCTAAAAAAATGCAAAAAAAAAGTGCCGATTCTTTCCAATTCTTTTGGAAGGGACCAGGTTCAGAATCACGATTCATGCCGATTCATCCGATTCTGAAAAGATCGATTGTGAACTGGGACGAACCGCTAGCGACCTGTGGAATGGACCTTTTCTCTAGCGAATTTCTCTCTGTACTTTGAAAGAGTATTTATCACACAATTGTCTGTTTTCAGCCCAGGGTATTGCACCTTGTATAGCCGCATGGGCTTTATGTGGAGTCATGCCAGGGTTTCAATTACAGCGTAAAATTTTAATGCAAATGGAAAAACATGTCACACAAATACAGTGACTTCTCCAGTAAAATCAGACCTTTCCCAGGTAAATTTAGACTCCAAATGGTTCCAATACCGGGAATGCCCTTGCTCCCTTGGGACTTTTAATCTTTGAGAATTGGGCCATTGAGGGCTACCGCCCTCATGCCTGGGTTCTGAGATTTGGGTGTGTAAAGGCATGAAGTGCATGACCCTTTGACTGGGGAAAGCATGAAAAGCATTAATTTGAACAAATTGCTCAGATCCCGTTATTATGTGCAAGGAATACTTCATAGAATATTCCGTGTCCATCTTTCTTGCTAATTGACAACATTAATTGGTGCCCATGATTGGTTACGGGCCGGCAAGTACAAAACTACAAATTGTTCTTTTCATCTATTTTTCTTTGTGCATGAATTTCTGTATGGAAATAGCTTCTTTGAGAGACCGCCTATACTAACCTATAAAGTTCTGGAGAACCATTCGGGAACCTTTGGTCTTTTGTCATCCTTTTGTGATTAGTAATTTATTGATCGTTTCCTACACTAGCCTCTGTCTCTGGTGATTTTTTGCTAGTTATTTCTGAAGTTGTAATGCTGGATACCCACAAGTTGACATGGCCTTTCTTGGGCTCTTTTGGATAAGCAGTATACCATAATCGGATACAGGTTGTTTCAGGCATCAAATCTCGTCAAGGAATTTCTTTCCTTTTTCTTTGTCTGTGTAATGTTAATTTTTTATAAGTTGTTTGGATGCTCTGTGTTATGCATATATCTTTTACTGTTAAAAATCCTTCAATGTTCCTTATTGTGGCTGTTTTTGACTAGCAGGTCGTTGATTCTTTAGAGGACATGATTATCGATGGATTTGCAGAACAATTAAGCTTCATTCAATCAAAACTGAGAGTCGAACTGCAAACTTTTGTCTTCAGCGGAAGCTATCCAATCGGAACTGTCAAAGCTATCCAGTGCTTGTTAAGGGATCCTGTTTTGAGAGTTGCTTATGAGAAGTCAATGCATCATCAAAGTGCATGCATCTCCCAAATTGTAACAGTTGTGGTTTCAAATGACAAAAGGCTGCCCAAGGTAGTACAACTCATTGTCCTACATCGTAAGTGTCCTATATTGTACTTTGATATTCATTATCTTGAGCCTTGCCATCATTGTTTCGATTTCACTTGTTCTTTATTTAACTGTCCATGTTAGAACTAGAGAGTTTTACCTCTTGATCTCAGTTAAGAGTACAATCATGTGAGATCATTTATGGAACAATCGAACATCAATCTCAAGCAATGTGTCAATATGATGCACAATAAGCTGAACACAACTGATACTAATCTCGTTAGCTGTCCTTTAAAGGAATCTACTCTCAACTGTTCCCTACAAAGAACTCTCAAGGACTTCAAATAATAAACTAGTCAAGATGAGAGAGGCAATGACTAACTATGGAATCTTTTACACTCTACTCTTTTATGTTCTGCAAGGGGCCAAGGTCCACATCATCATGGTATAAATGTCCTTGATCAGGGGCAAGCTACCAGAAGTTCTTCAACAAATTAACACAAAAAGTCCCAATTTTTTTGCAAGATACAAGAATAAGAATGACGATCATTACCTCTTCAACCAACCACATATGCATGCAAGCCACAAAGTTCAAACCATCACAAGCAAGCATGCGTAGTCACTTTTGGGGACAAAGAAGGCTGTGTTAGGTACACGTATAACCTAGTATGGCACATGCAACACATGCATACCTATTCAGGACATACTCACTGCAGAGGAAGAGCAGACTAATGAGCGTACAAAGATATGGGATCGACTAAGCTGCTGGCTGTAACCAAACTATATTCAGGTTTTACAAACCCTTGCATGGGCCAAGGAATGTCCATATTTGGGGATGATAGAAAACTGAAGGGAATAACACTTGTAGAAATAAGGATCACGTTGCTATCTGGAGTCATTGGGATCCTCAAGGCAGTTATGCATGTTTTAGGACCAACCAAAGTTTTTCTTTTGTCAGCAAGGTGGCAGACACCTGTTATTCCATCACATTCCAAAAGGATGGATGTAGAATATCTTCGAAGGGTCCCCTTGGTAAGAAGTTGAGATTGTGCATGAAGCACGTTGTGGCAAAGTGTACGTTGTTCATGTTCTCATAAATAAGTTAGGAAACGTTTTTTTGTAAGCCTTTCAATGCACTTTCAAGAATTGCCATTTCATGCTTGTCATTTCTTTAGCGGGAATGAAGATTTATATTCAGCTAAGGATTTGGAATAGTCCTAATATGGTAGACTGGCCCTCCGGTAGTTGAGATTGTTGGTTACGCCTCGATTTAATTCCATGTCAAGGCCAATTTGTAACTAATAACCTTGAGAGGACCCAGACGGTCCTATTGAAACATGTGGAGCAGTGCATGGCTTGTGACTGTGATGGTCATATGCATGAGGATAGCATGGGATATGTGACCTATGTGTAGATGGACTGCATGGGTGCATGCATAGGCTTATTACCCCTATGTATACGGGTAGGGGACACTTCCTCCTCCATTCGAAGCTTTGGCTCTTGGTTGCTAGTTTCTCTCCTCTCCTCAGGTATTCACTTGTCATGGCTCAGGGGTTAGGTGTTTTGGATAAATCTCAGTTGGATGGGTGGTTTGGCTCCACTAGTCTCTATGTGTTGATCCTGTCCTCATCTTAGTTGCTTTCTTGTTGGTCTTTACCCTTTTTGCAATATTATCTCCAGCTTCAAAGAAACATTGAATGAAAGTATGGCCCAACTCCTGCTCATGTGCAATATATCGAGCCATGTCTCAAACCAGGACTTTGCTCTAGCCTTCATCATGAGTGAGTCTAATCTTTTATACAATTTTGGATTTTTTGATACACCATTCTAACCCTCATGGGGGCATGAATAAATTTCTGATTTTGCTGAGCAAACTAGTATGATTCCTTTCCTTGTTCAACACTGACAGTGTTTCTTCAAAATTAGAATCTTCAGAGCCCTTATCAGGTGATATTACACTAATGATTGAATTCTGCAATGTGGTCAAAGCTGTAATTGGATTTCTGGTTAGCACACTGCACGAGGGGAATAGTTAAATAGGTGGAAAGTGTGCATGTCGTACCTGAATCCAATGAGGGAAAAAATGGTTTCATAATGTACTATCAAATAGGTTTTAGATGTTATGAAATTGGAGATATAAGGGGTGTGAGAGAGAGGACCCAAAGGATAGTTAATTATGCTCATTGCTGTCCCCCCACTATGGGGATGGTAGGTGTAATCACCGAAGGATGGCTAGTGGCCACGTTGATAAGTTATTAAGCAATGTTTCATCGAAACGCGTTTCGAACAAAGAAATGCGTGTGAAACGGGCCTGTTTCGAAACACGTTTCTTACGTTCGAAATGCCTGTTAAAAAAGTGCAAATTTTTTGACTGAGGAAAGTGACCATACACAATTTCTCCTCTTGAAATTGCATTCTCTAGAGCATTCTCATGAGATTGGATGTATCTACTTGGTACTGGTCTTTCTATGACATGTCTAAACCCCAAAAAACCCATAAAAACACATTTTCAAAAAAAAAAAAAACCTAAAAAAATTTCTCATTTCAAATCTGAACCTCCCTTTTCAAACCCGTTTCGAAACGACGTACGAAACGGACCCATGAAACATGGCTATTAAGCCATTGATAAATAGCTAGCTCATTGCTCTTGGAAGTTGTGATTCTCCAGGATGTACTAAGTAGTCTCCATAGTACCATACGAAGTAATTGATTATTGGAGTCCCTAGTCCTCAATCTTGGACTTGCATTGTCTGCTAAGGATCTCCTAGTACCCAACTCCTTGACATCAATGGGTCACTCAAGATGGCAAGACGCAAAGGATCTATGATCTATCATTTAAGGTAGCCTGTAGGATCATGAATATCGAATCTCGATTAGATCATTTATGATATGAATCATTAATGATTTCAATTTGCAATAGAATCTTATAGTTTTGGCATAGCCTTAATTCTATATTTGAAAATTCTGGCATAAAAAATAAGAAAAACCTCAATTTTTCTTTTCAGATGTTCGAATTGACCAATTTGAACCTGAACCAACCGATTTGAGCCGATTCAAAACGCCGATTCGACTCGGTGCATTAAAGATTGCAAGTTAAGTAGGTCAATATAAATCTGGTAGAGGCAGTGGACTGTGGAAGACAAGTGCAGCTAATGTGAAGAATCTGCAACCACCTACATCTACTAAAGTTATACCAACAGGTAAACGTCAAAGTAGTGTCAAATCCATTCTGGGCAGGGAGATAAGTCATGTCTATTCAAAGTTGAATTTTTTTGCGTAATGTCGAACATTGCTGGAATATTGATTACATATTTGTACCAAGAGTGAATGGGATGAACCTTGGGCGTTATCAGATCACAACCCAGTTTGAATCGGTTGCCTCGTAAAAAAAAATTCAATTGGCCCAAAAATGTGAAGAATTGTTCAAATCGGTCGAATTGGCTGGTTCGAACCGCCGATTCGAACCAGTGCATGCAACATTGTATCAGATTTCCATTCATTTTGGGAGGAGTCTACACTAAGGGAGCATGGTATTTTGGCAAGGGCTACTTTCCAGGGCCAGATCAGTCTCAAAAATTTGATGGCATAGAGGTTATTGTGGGAAATACTGCCATCTACATGCTGCAGTATATTTATGACCAAATTTATTTTTGCATTCTAGGTCTAAACAACAATTTGCCGTAATAAACCAGTATGGTAAATTTCGTTCCTGGTATTTGGGGACACTGGAAAGATTTGATGAATGCGCTAGTCTTGTTTCACCTCATGTGGATTTGAGGTATCTGAGAGTGTGGGAGCTGTTTTGTGATTGAGAAAGTACATATGCTGTCAAGGTACAGGAGACAGTCTATCGAATTGCGAGCCGCTGTCAACATCGAACCACATAGAATTATCGGACTTATAGTTCAAGTGAATTTTGGCATTTCACAGCAAAAATGATGGCTACTATTTATCAATTGTTTGTACATGGAACACACACGAAATTGACAACTGCATTTTTGAATGCGAACATGCTTACTGATAATATGCCAGAATAGACACCTGGTTTGGTTGATAGTAAAGGAAAGCTGATGTTGGCAAGGTTTGGGCATTAATCATTGAAAGGAATTGGCAAATTAATGAAAACTTCTATCGCAATGTCACCAATAGTTTTGGCAGTGGCGCCTTCAGTGACTATGGGTTCTCCATCAGTTCCAATAGTCCCTGATTTTGCTTTTGCAATCAGGCCCCGTTCAAGTCATTTACTATTGATGCTAAAGGAGTTTGTGATTAACATTGTGTACACCACGTCTGACAATGATGATGAAAGTAGTGTAGTGCAGCCCAGGAAAAAGAAGAAAAGAAAGGATAAAGAGCTTGGTGGAACTTGCTCACATCTTTGCCCCCAGATAAATGTTAGGGGCGATTTAATTAGGATTAGGCCTTATTGTACTTGGCCGATTTTATCCCACATTATTATGATGAGTTTGTTAATATTTTCTTTGTACAAAATTAATTAGTCGAGGTATGTTGAGTCATATCGAGGTAGTTACGATAAAATGCATAAGCGATGCTCTTATGGGATTCCAAGCAACCATAGGAATGTGTTTACAGCGTTTTACGATGTTCTACATGCTAAATTGGAACCATAGCTAACTATTTACGAGTGGCTATGGGAAGCAATATAAATGAGAGTGTTTTGGGGTAACATAGAGGGAGTTGATGTGAATTGTAATGTGAAATGTCCAAGTAAAGGATAATGCTTCAAGAGTCGGGAAAGACTTCTAATTCAGAAAAGCAAGAAAATGATGAGTTATGTGATTTTGATGATTCTCCATCAACATTGTCCTTGAATTAGGAGTGCAAAGTGATGAAGAATAACAATCATCCAAAAAGACGTCATTCAAACCAATTTCAAGTGAAGTAGACATTCAAGATCAAGCAAAAAGGATTGTTGAAGGGCATTCGACGCAAAAGGAGCAATTCTATCTACAAAGTCAAGTCAATTGGCAACAATAGAGCAATAACGGTATAGAACAATGGTGTCAACATTTTGTAAATGAGGAGCAAGCTGAGACGGATGATTCAAGCAACTCAAGTCAAATGGTGGAATCAACAAAAGAACAAATGGAAATGCCTATTCAGCAAGTTAATCAGCAACTACGTTAGCAACTCATGCAAAAGAACAACAATGGTCGTCTCTCCCGTGCAATAGAACAATAAATACCAAGGTGAAGTGATCCATTGAACTCTCAAGACTTCTCAAGGATTAGCCAGAAGAAGGGTTCTCCCCCCTCGTACGCGCCCACTGTGCATGTACTCTACTCCCTCAGATGTCATGCAATTGGTCTGCCCATGTAAAGCTACATGAGGTGTCCCAGTCCACTCAAGTGGCCCATAGGGTTTAATAAGTCAAGTATAACCAATATCCTTTACTGATAACAATCTACGAAGCATATGGACTTGCTCTAACATTATCAAGGCTTCCCTAACCCCTGGTAGAGGTTAGTTAGGTCCATAACCAAGGACATAGCATTCCTTTCTTATAAACATTTTTGTGATCTGCCACTGTATTGAACTTTCCTCTTCTATATTTGATAGACAAGTCAAATTCTTGCATTAGTTGGCCCTGTCGAGCTGATCAAACAACTTGCCTACACGAGGACTGGATGTTCCTCGGGAGTCGTAAGAACAGAGTTCGAAGATAAAATCTAAAACGTAAAAGAAACTGAAAGAACAAAGGAAAAGAACTTAGCTATGATTGAAGCCCACTTGCGAAGGTGAACACCGAGGATATCCCATCAGCCTCTTCGGACAGTTGTGGACCTGGAAGCTTGGCTGTTGACACTGACTGAAGGTTTTCAATAGTGCATGCAAGCTCCCCACTTTTGCTCCTTAGAAAATATGAGTGCTGGAAGGTAGAATCCAATGAAGCTAAATGCGTCTAGATAGCTAATGTGGATTGCTGTCAAATCTGATCCGGAAATGAGCTAGAAATCCTGCAGATAGGGTGCTGAAACAGCTGCTGTTCAACAATAGCATGCACAATCATGTGTGGAATCACCTGCAAAAAGGGCACTGGAAACTGATCTGATCTTTGCCCAAATCAAGCATGCAATGGAGTGCTGGACTTGGCTGGAAATGCGCTGATCCTGCTGAAAAAAATGTGCCTTCATGCAACAAAAGAACCTCTGCAAGCAACTCGCTGGAAGATGAAGAAGAAGTGCTGAAATTTTAATAAAAAACGTGCCCCAATTGGTTGAACAGAAGCGCCTATCTGCTGCCCAAAATCAGACAGTAAAAAGTGCTGGAAATTCTGCCAGAAGTAGGGCGCTGGATTTGCTTCTGACATTAGTCTAAATCTTGAGCATTTATTGCGCTGATCCTTAGGGCCCTTACTGCTGGCAACAAAGGTCTGAAACTGATCGTTTCTGACGCCTCAAAGTGGGTTGGAAATTCAATGCACTGATTGAGTTGGCTGAAATGTGCCCAAAAATATGGTGAAAGACGCTGGGAACCACCTTCTCCGAGTGTGTTGGAGATAGGAAATGCGCTGAAGGAAGCTGAAAAGTGCGCTCCAAATTCGAAGGAAGCAGGGTGCCAAAATTCCAGCAAGGAGGGCGCCCCTCTTACTCAGTCCTGTCTCCAATTGCTTGATCTTGTGAGCAATGAAACTCACACACTGTAGGCAAGGATGACTATGGCTTTGACATCAATGTTAGGGATAGCATAACCACAAGGAAGGCAAAGCTAGTTTGATCCACCCAGCCTATGCACCTCTTGTAGAATGCCCCTCTTATCCCAGTGTGAGTTTGCATGCGGTAGGTGGTAGTTGCTGTTGACACCCACTGTTCCTGCTGCATGCATGCATGGTCCCCAACTGTCATGCATGTGTTTGCACGGGCATTATTGGCCCTCGTACCTACTGCATGGTATGCATGCATGCCACTGACTCAGACTGTCCTCTGCCCTTCGGTGGTTAGCTGCACGTAGAAGTATTGTTGGGGCGGTACAGTTACGGTTTCTTAACATTTTCCTTCTTTGCTTGCTCCAAGTCTTGCGACAACAACCTCACGTATTCCCCAAGCCTGAAGGCCACTTGATGCAGGTGCTTTAGGCTCTTTTTCCTCTTTGCCATCTTTATAATATAAGGTTATCTGAAGCACCCTTTGGAGGCTATGACTCTCAGGCACCCCCTCAGGTATCCGCATCAAGGTCCCTCGGTACTTGTCCACATATTCATGTCCGGACAGATTGCCTTGTGTCAAATTGGTCCATGCTTGCAAAGTCTGATTGTTCTCATCTAAAGGCACGGGGTGAAAATACGCTTAAATGTCTGCTATGTTGTAAGCACCAAGTTATCTTTCTCAATCTTTCTCCACCATCTCTATGCAATTTCTTGAAGGTGACAGATAGATTCAATAATTTTCTGATTGTCGTATAATATCCCGCACATTTGAAAAGCCTTCTCTCATTTTTGGAGCCAATTCTCAACTGCATCGGTGTTTCTCATGGCAACTGCTCCTATATGCTTTGACAATGGGACATAACATCCGCCATCTCCTATCTATGAGCACTTTGATCTCATTGGCTTATGTATTCTCTCTCACACAAGAGCCAAGCTGTAAATTCAAGCCCTATCCTTTGATTGGCAATGTCTTTCTTCTGATTCAACGAGTAGAGTGATGGTTTTATGTAATTTTTTTTTTTCTTGCATGGATGGTGATTTTCTTTATTTAACTATTGTTTTATGTTATTTGTGCTTCTAATGTAGTAGGCACATGGCAAATGAAAATATTTACTATTTTCGAGAGGAAATCTTTTTTCACCACACCACATTGTATTTCAGAAGAAGAGTTCAAGGTTTAGGGTCTCATTACCTATTCAACTTCATACTTCTGTGAAATGCAATTTTCATTGATGATATGCATATGTGGTTGTATGTTCTTCATGCATTTCTGTTTTCTTGCAGTGATATAGTTTAGTATGAATGCTATTGCAACTGTGTTATTATTTTATCACTAAAAAAACAAATTTCATTTCACAAAATGTCAGAGGAAGCATATTCTAAACATGCTTGAACTATGCATTACATATTTCAACCTCAGAAACCGGTTTTAAACAGAATGGTTCAGAGCGTACTGCTGGTCCTAAACATGTTATCCAAAAAACCAGAAAATAGTTAAATACTGCCTGTAAAAAAATCCATTCAAGTCCTAGAGCTGGAATCCTTTACTTTCATAGATCTTTGACAAGTCCTTTCCAACACACAGGTTTTTGTCTTGGATACATACTTTTGGTTCCTTGTAGTGTTTTCCCACAAATTTTCATTAGACTTCTTGATCTTCAAATTCATGCCAAATAGACTCACAGGCTGAGTCTGTCCAAATGCCCACAGAGTCTGTCCAAATGCCCAGATGCAGCTCAATGGCCAAGTGGTTGAAATAGTAAAAGGCATATCTGGCCACAATTATCCAAGCCAGGACTTCCGTATAAGATTTGGAGCCAGTAACTTGGTATACATCTTGAAGATTCTAGTGTAATACACTTCAAGCATGGAGCTGCAGTCTTACATTATAAAACACTTATTTCATAGCAATGAGTGAGCCATAGCTTTTCTTGATTATGCTTGAATTAAATTAGTATACCTCTAGTTCAACTGGCAACCATTTTTAAATTGATGTGTATTTCCTTAGATGGGAAATTCAATGAGAAGATGAGCTTTAGTGATTCCTTTTCAAATGGACTGACTGCATATAAACTTTTTCTGAGCACATGAAATCTGAGCAGTTCTTAAGGTCGTCAATTCAGGGGTTTCTTTGTGGATTGCTCTTTTTGTGGCTTGTTCTTAAAGTATTACGTTTCTATCTATCCCTAAAAGCATCCTTTTGAATAGCAAGAACCCAGGAATATTTTTTTGAGAATTTCAAAACTTTTAACCTTAAAAAACAGTATATACTATATACTAATATTTTTTTTTAATGGCCCGTCCCAAAACGGGCAGGTATGATTTCAACATGGATATTTATCAATGAAAATGTTGGCCGTGGTCTGAATAGGGTGGTAGAATCTCTCTTCCTTTTTAATATTTAAATTAAATATTTTTTGAATGTCTTACATGTGCATAAATCAGCAACCTAATTTCTTCCTAGTGTATAAATATAAGGTGTTTAAGTTGTTTTTTTTCAAAGGTATATATTTGTGAGGTCACATGCATGGGCCATTTTGTGTGTGTGTGTGTGTGTGTGTGTATGTTATGGGTCTTGTTGGTGCTTCATTTAAACTTATAATATGGACGATAAACATCCATTATTCACATAGTACTAACTAAATGGCCTTTTCCAACCAGCTTTGTAAAATTCTCAAACATAACCTGGAGAAGAAAGGTGGTTTGTCTGAAAATATTGCTGGTACCTTGGTGCTTGTACAAGCAAAAGAGGTTGCTTACGATATCCTGAAGGCTGTAAAACATGAGGGGCTGTCAGTAGAAGTCCTGGTTTCTGACCAGAAAGAGAATCTGCTATCTATGGAGGCAGTGCTTGAAAGCTTGAGGTGAATATTAGTGCTTAATTTTGTCAATTTTCCATTTTCCTTCATTGAACCTATTTTTGCTGTTGTCTTCCTTTTTACTCATCACTGCTAATCATCTGTTATATGTCCTTCACACTTTAGGTCTAGGGTCACTTTGACTATTGGTAAAAGCACTTACTCCATGCAAATCATGAGGGTCGGTGCTGCTTTCTGGTTCATAGATGTGCTAATTTTTTGCAAAGCTAGGACTCTTGATCTAGGGTTTAGGGTTTAAACCCTTGAACAATGGGAGCCAAAGGCTTATAGTGCTGACCTTATGGATTTTATCTGCTTAGGTTATTGTTTGCGGCCTTGTTTTGAGAGGAAGAATGGTAGATTTTTTAATTATTACATCTGTTTTTGCAGAACTGGAGAACTCCAGGTGCTTATATTGAATGGTGTGGTCACTAATGTGGATCTAAGCAGAATACAGAACATAGTAAACTATGATTTTCCCCCTTCGGTGCATCATTATCGTGATATTTTAACTAGGATGGCACGATTTTCTGCTTATGGTGAGTTGCACAGCCTTTGCACAGGGTCTATGGCACACCTTGCATCAGAGCTGATTGAATTGTTACATGATTGCTATCAGCCAATTCCAAAAGTGTTACAGATGCTCGCAGATGCATATTTCTGTCTACATCAGAAATAGCTATGCTCTGCATCTCATGGCTTTCCAAGATTTTCAGTATGTGTCCTTTTCTTGGCGATCTGTGAGCTCGTCCATTGGCAGATCTCTCAATCCACAGAATTGTGCTTACATATGCCAATTTGCTTCTAAACACACTTAGAAAGGCCAAATTTCTGAGGGAGGCTAATTCTTGAACCAATCATTTGACTGAAGAAGTATTGCAAGAGATCCCAGTCATAACTCCTATAATTTGCACTTAGTAAGCCATGACAATCACGTGTTACTATCTGTATCTTGCATATCCGAGTGCATGTGAGGGGAATTAAAGTCCAGACCTCAAGTTGAACAAAGGAGCCATCAACCCACAAGCCATATTTGGTGGACAAGTTCGCCACCAATTAACATGCAAATACTTGTAAATTACTTTTGATCTGGCTCCATAGGAGAGGTTTAACATTGACAAGGAGGTCATATTAGGCATCTCCTGTTTCACTTGACTGACTTCTTATCGTTGAGACAATCGAATGCTGTCTGAATGAGTTCAAGAGATGAGCTAAGGTCACTTTGGAGAACATGGATATGCGTTGTATGAGGAGAGTAGCCTTGAACTTGAAGGGCATATGTCAAGGAACTTATATTTTGTTTCTAAAATTGAAGCAGCTTCATCTTCATTCTCGCGGCCTGTTTTAGCTTTTTGAATTTGAGGGTAGCTCCATACATGCTTCCCATATTTGTTGAGCTTTGTCTAATATTACACATGGTCACTCAATATTTGGCATATTTAGTATTCCAAAGTTCTAGTTATGATATGTTTAATATGATACTTGGAATGTACTCATGTTATTGGGAAAATCTAGCTTTCAAGTTGCTGAAATGTGGCCAACCAATTATCCAAATTTGTTGTCCACAAGATCTTCAACTAAGTCAACATTCCATTGGTCAGGTGGGTCGCTAAAATGCACGTAAGAAGTGAACCAAAGCATGATGTGTTGGAGTGAACCTGTCTGCGTTTGAGATTTCCTAAGGTGAAATAAGCTTCATCATCATGCTATGTACCTCTCTCGTGCTTTTGAATGCCTCCACAAATATGGGCCAATCAACACTTTATTTTCAAATTAGTGCTTATTATATGACATCATACCTTATACCCTAGGCATTTGGAGAACATTTTGGCATGATTTGACATTTGGTAGTCATTTGATTGTAGCAGTCTTGAGTGGTTTTTCAAGAATTTTTTTTTTGTAGATTCTTTGCACTTCACAACACATTAATCTAATATGTATGGGTTTGGTAGTTTAGAGTTTTGTCATTATTTGAGTTTCAAATCCAAAATAGAATAATGTAAAGATGCTATTTATTTATTCTTTCGAGATTATTTCAAAATCTCAAGATCAAGTATGTAATGTAGCTCTTTGAAATCGAATTTAACACACACACACACACACACACACACACACACACACACACAGATATATATATATATATATATATATATATATTTGTAATTGACGTTGAGGGCCCATGAGGTAAAATATGCACACAATCGGTATCAAGTGATTTTGCAAATTTTGGTTAGCTGTAATTTTTGAATCGTAACTCGAAATTAGGTCATGTACAGTGTCGTTGGAAAGCTCTTGTCAAGCAATTTCTAATGGCACTAAAAGCGCCTCAATTGAAGTTACGGTGAAAAATGTGTGTGTGTGTGTGTGTGTGTGTGTGTGTGTGTGTGTGTGTGTGTCTGTGTTAGAATCTATATTTTCTAATATGACTTGTCCATGTTTTATTTGTATGAGCGATTCCACTGGTTACACGTCTCAATATTATTTTGCATATTATCTTCCTTCAGTTGCACTTATGAAACAATGACAATTTGAGGATAAGGGAAAGATTTTTGACATAGAGGAAGAGACAAAGATGTGAGGATGAACATAGTCTTTTTGTATAGTTAGCTAATTTGAAAGCAATCAACAATCATGCAAATTATAAGAACGAGAGATTACTCCACAACCCAAGAACACTCTGTCACTATATTTACAAAAAGACTTAAGAGTACATTTATATAGTCTAATTTATGTGGGGTACTGCTACATGGTAGTTCGGTCCCTGTTATGGGACGCGGGTCCCGACTCTACTCCGCATGTGTCGTTAAGCTGGCACTCATGCACATTGTTACATAGGTAATAAAAAAACTCAAAACACTGTCTGAAAAGCTACTTTGTGTCAAAAGGTGTTTTGCATATCCATGAGTGCATTTTTGGATGCAAATCCATTTCGTATTTCTACATGACCTATGAACATCATCAACATTATAAATGCTAATGCAACTCCAAAACTGATGGATGCATTGTAGTATGCATTTATATTTTATTCAAACAGTTATTTGGGAAGCAAACAATCTATCCTAAATCTGCATTTTTATCATTTTTGTCTCAGTTATGCACTTTAGAAATAAATCGTTAATAAATGTCCTAATAAATCATTCAAATATCCAATAAAAGGCAGCATCTGCATTCAAAATCGATCCTGGCTAAAATCTCCTTGAGAAATAGAAGATAATCATCACAATGTAAAATCTTAGATAAGATTCACCCGGGCTCCTTGCTTGTTCATGCTTCCTATAGTATTTCATCCACCATGTGGCGTCATTGAAAGAGCAACAAAAGCTGTAGAGTGGAGGCTACAGTTGAAGGGTCAACGAGGGTTGTACCCTCTATTCATCTATAGTTAGAGTAGTCTCCGCTTTTCAACTTACATATCAATTGTCATCATCATAGTTTTTTTTATGAAATACTGCAAGCATGGATAATGAGTATCATCGAAACTAAAGAGAATTCAAGCTGGCTTGGAAGCATAACCCAAAAGAATCTGAAAACATTGGAAGGCCTAAAATCAAGTTTAACATTTTATTAGTTAAAAATTGACATTTTAAAGCCATCCATGGTACTTGTAGTTTGTGCTAGACTAGCACATTGTAATAGTTACATAAAGGTTATTGTAATTGAATGCTATTGGGGAGCCTAATGTCAAGTTGTATGTACTTCTCTATTTTTGTTCTATATGTCCACCAAATTTATGTATCTATACATGGAAATTTGATAAAATTGTTGATGATAGTATTAATAAAAAATTACTCTAAAGTGAATAAAGAAACACCACATTTGACCCCACATTATGCCATGGAATTTGAAAAAAAAAATCTTCCATATATCTAGACAAACGACCATAATAATGACAAACACTCAGTGATATTTAATTCAAATAAATGCCATGAATCTAGAGGTTTAGGACATGTTTCCTTTGATCCCAGTGATATATTGCAAACAATATACATGATGTATCTTTCTTGATAAGAAGGATATTGTTGGGGAGTAAGAAGAGAAGTGGGGAGTAAGAACTTTCTTTTGTTTAATTTGAACCTCTCGAATTCTTAGAGATTTATAAATTTTGTGATAAACTCAGAGACGTTTGATATGATGTTTATTATCCGGAATATAGTGATATGAAACATTTTTTACCATTCGTAATATGTGGGATTGGAATTTTATGACCTTCTATGATGGATCACCAATTGCCAATGCCCTTTGGTGTGTAAAATTTTGAAATATTCAAAGGTGGTTGTTTGGATATTTTGTCATAAAGGATAAGAGAGTGACTTCTTGAAGCTTAGATGTTTTGTTCTTTGAGATACATCTTATCAAATACAATTACGCAGAATGAAAAAGTCGATTGGAGATTCTAAATTGAATTGTGAAATGGAAGTGCCAAGAATGCATTTTAAATTGCTTTGCTAAGGCTGCTTTGCATAATATCTTAACAATAAAGAACAACATTGAAAGCAAAAATTTTATATGATGATGATTTTGGGACACCTGAGACAGCTGAACTATAAATAAAGCATGGTAAACAGCTTATGTAGGTTCAACAGATCTAGTTTGAAACTGAGTTAGCACTCCTATTTATCAAGATTGAATGATTTTTGAACTTGAGTTAGGTTCTTGCAATCTGTGGCTTCCAGAACCTAAAACGACAATTTCTAGAAAAAGAAATTTCTCTGGCTCAGATGCAGAGCAATCTGCGTAGCTGAACTACAAATTAAGCATGGTAAACACAACTTATGTAGGTTCTATAAATCCAATTTGGAACTGAGTTAGTACTCCTATTTATCAAGAATGAATGGTTTTTGAACCTGAGTTAGGTTCTTGCAATCTGTGGCTTCCAGAACCTAAAACGATGATTTCTAGCAAAAAAAAATTTGTCGGCTCAATGCGAAGCACCTTTGTACTTTGAAGCGTGAAGATCCGCCTCCTTTCGATCTTCGCGTCTTCTTCGTCTTTCATCCTCGCCATTGAGCTTTTCTGGGTCCATGAACATTTCTTCTTCGTGTTCGGGTATCCTCTAGTCAACGAACATTTGACCGTCGTCTTCGAGTCGTCAGTCCTCAAAGCTTTGGTCTTCGCATCCGGGCAGCACCCTTGCGTTTTTGTGGACTTGAGCTCTAAATCTAGCAAAGCTTTGTGGCTCGAAACAAAGTGTTTCTTCAGCACTGACCAAGCACCATTCCAATTGGTTAGTGGTTAAAACGTGATAATGCCAGTGGAGTTTTTGGTACCATCATTGAGGGTTTCTACCACAAAACATCTTGATGCATCCAAATCTCTACAACTGTGCCATGAAGCTTTACATAAACTTTGCGAGACACGCCTATTGGTTGTACATGCATTGGCAGCCGAGTGAACATGATGCAAGCATGACATGATCGTCGGTTACACAAGAAGGATCTTGGTGATGGAGATTTGGTACTAATGTATAAAACCAAGGTGATCAAGAAAAAAATGAAGTCCACTAGTGAGGGTCCATATCGTATCAAGGAGATCTTTAGCCATGGAACCGTGAACTTGGAACATCTTGATGGGACACAGTTTGACACACCCATCAATGGTAGCCGACTACATAAGTACTGGCCATCACAATAGCTCATATATGGCCTGTTACTGCCTTGTAGGACACTTCCAGATGTGATTTTACACTACAAATGGCAATTGCAAAGCAGATCTATGCAAGATATAGATCCAAATGAGATCAACAGGGTAGCAGAACGCCCTCTGACAACAAAAATCCTCTGATAATGCATATCAGACTTGAAGATCTCAGAAAAAATTAACAAAAATAGGGATAAAAATCACTTAAACTGATGGATCAACTACCAGATCTTCATAAGAACTCTCGAAAGACTCACCATAGCCTAGATGAAAAATCTTTGCGAGATTTATTGTGAAGGAACAGTCCAAAAAGAGCCTCTGTGAGAGTTCAGACAAGCAAAAATTTCAGAACCTTTGCACATCAAGATCAGCTTACCAACCTTCATAGGTAGCATAAATGGAATTCAGAACAGTGAAATTGACCTGGATATAAGATTGGATCTTAAGAATATGACAAAAAAAACAAATTGGGCAAGAGTTAGCTCCCTACGAGTGTCAAACTCTTGCATGACCTTCAGAACCCTTGCAAGACAGCCAAAACAACTTCTGAACTCTCGTCGACTTCTTTGGGTTGTAAGAAAATCATGAAGAAGGTCCTTGCAAAATTTATGAAATTGAACATTGAAAAGTGCACTTTTCCTAATATGCACTCTATTTTTCCTTTCAAATAAGAAGGAAATTTGAGTCATTTGTCACTTTGCCTAGCGAAGCCTTTGCCGGATTTTTCTCAAAATTTTCAACTATCTTCGAACGCTCCCAAAACTTGCACATAGCCTCCTTACCACTTTCTACCACCATATCCAACCTCCTTACCATCTATCTCACCACTATCCTCCAGTTTTTCACCGTTTTTTCCATTTTTACTAGTTTTTCTTCCATTCCCCACTGTTTATGCCCCTTGATGCCTCTCCTTCCACCAAACCTTACCTGATCTTCCCTATCAACATGGCATCTTCCACCAACCTTGCTCGGCACAAACTCCCTGCCTCTACCCAAATCTACAACCTACCCACTGACTCACGTATCGCAATCTGAATCCAGACCGCCCAACCTCTTCTAGAAGCAACGAGCATTTACCCAATGCTTTTCACCTATGCCCTCTACCTTGATTTTGTCATCTTGGCCTTTGGGACCTGGAATGAGATAAATCCAGATTCTATATCCAATACCATGGTACCACACATCGAGTGCATGTGAACCAAGAATTTTTGGCTACCATCGGAATCCTTTTCGATGATAGACCCAAACCTTCTCACCGATGTGTCCCTAAAGCCATTGCTCCCGTTTTGGACTCCTCAGTGCCCCTACTTCATACAAATGACGGGTACAGATCGAAATAATCACTGATCCATTCATCCAAGCCGCCACCCAGGGCCATTGAAATTTTGTGAAAAAATTGCATTCAATCCCTCCTTCTCCATAAACTTGTGGCATCCCACAAGGATTTTCCCTCCAATAAGGTTGTGCCCTATGATTGGCACACCTTCATTCTTTCTAAGCCCAATGCACACGAGAAATTCAAAGTAGGCCCACTTCCCTCCTTGAACAGAAGGTTTGAGGCTTCCATCGTTCCCAAGTTTTGACCACAGCCATTCCCTCCACTAGTCGTTGACCTCCCACCTTCCATCAAACTCCCCATCCAACAAACGTATGCGTGACGCTACCTCTTTCTCTGTCGATCCCCCTTCAAGCAGCACACGCCGTTGTACCACACCACCCCTTCTTGCCCCAACATCTTCTGCATCCACCCCTACCACCACTATTGCACCAACTCCTATCCCTATTGTCCCAATCCCTCCCTCTTCCACTACCATCCTTGCCACACCCACCCCTTCTGCTTCCTCCATCCCCCTTTCTCCCTTGATTCCTCTGTTTCCACCCCGCCCCCCCCCCCCCCCCATTGATCCTCAAGACTCTCAACTGTCTCCTGGGACCTTGGCCTTCATGAATATCATCAACTTTTCACCCCTCACCTCTCCCTCCATCCTCGACACAACACTCCAGTTCCCCATGCCTCCCGTCATTCCCTCCTTCGAACAGCTCATCCCCCCACCCATCCACACTTCTGTTCTTCCCTAAAAGTGATGATCCACACTCACTATTACCTTGTTAGTGATGGGATTGAAGACTATATAACCTTTGTTATTCTCACCATATCCCACAAAGATGCCTTTGATGGAGGTTGTATCATCCTTCTTCCTTGTATCCAAGGATTGCAAGTGGATCCAAAACTTTGAGATCCTTGAGATTGAGCTTCTCATCTATGAACATACAAATGGATGATTTCAAGAGGAGTGCTCGATCTATATGTAGATCTTGAGAAGGGTAGTTTGTGAGCCTTTGAGAGGCTACATGCTTCACATATCTTCCCACACTTTGACAAATGCTTGGGGAGGCTGAGTGCAAGCTCCTTTGCGCACATAGTTTCCATGGCTTTGAAGTTGGGGTGGCCCAACCTTTTGTGCCATAGCTCCACCTTTGTGATCTCCACCTTTGCCAAATTCACACTCTCCACTGCAATATTAGCATCAAGCTTAAACAATCTACCTTGTTTAAAGCCTTTAGCTATACATTCATCAGTTCTAAGGATGGAACAAACTCAGGAACATAAAAAACATTCTCAAGATTCATCCTTTTGGATGATCCAACATACAATGGAATGGTTCCTATTCCACTTATCTTACATTCTTGACTACTTGTAGTATAGATAGATCTATGTACATCATTGTAAAAAAGTAAAGTGGAGAAAATGTCCTTTTGATATGTCATGTGAGAGCTAGCCCCACTATCAATCCACCAAGAATCATTGGTGTTGCTCTTGGATGATGGAGGTTTGTTTGAAACCATCAAGGATGATTCTTCTTCATCCTCCTCCTCGTCCTGATGTGCAATGTTGCTTTGTTTGCTCTCTTGTGCCTTCTTCTTCTTGAGACATTCTGATGCAAAATGTCCTTTCTTTCCACAGAAAAAACATTTGAACTTGGACTTGTCCTTGATCTTGCCCTTTGAGCTTGAGGCATCATCCTCTTCCTTGGTCTCCTTGAAGTGCTTCTTCTTTCCATTGGTATTCTTCTTGTCTTTGAATGAGAAATTGGATTTCTCATTACCATCCTGCAAAGACATTGAGTTCATTATTGCATTGGAGTGCATCATCCTACACTCTTTAGCCATTAATACACTATGAAACTTTTCTATAGTGGGCAAAGTGTCTTGGATTGGAAAGATTTGGAACAAATTTGTAAAGCTACTTCCTAGACCATTGAGGACAATTTGTACAAGCTCTCCATCTTGAATCTTCTCTCCAATGGAAGCCAACTCCCTATTTAGAGATTTGATTCTTAGCACATATTCTTGTGCACTCTCCTCACTTCTTCTCATGCTTTGCAAAATCTGATTTCTAAGTATAAGAAAGCTTAAAGTGTTACTAGATTCATTAATTGACTTTAAAGACTCCCAAGCCTCTTTAGCACTAGTACAAGTTCATACTTCTCTCAACAAATCATTGCTTACATTCATCTTCATACAATGAAGCAAGCCTAGATCTCCTCTTGTATTTAGCTAACTCATGTGCACCTAAAGGTTCATCTTCATCATCAATCAGAAACTCATAAAGTTCTTGGAGCACCATGAGTGATTCCATCCTAACCTTCCAAATCTCATAATTAGTAGAGTTTAATCTCTCACTAGCTTCTAGAAGGTATGCTCCAATAGATTCCATCTTACTAGTGAATTTGTACACACAAGAAATAGATTGGTTTGACTTGAAACTCACAAAGGTTTCACACTTGCAGTGTTTCACTCAAATCTAATCTCTAATCCCACAAATAGAATTATAATCATAGTTCTATCACTCCCTCACAAAGTTGGAATGAAGATAAGATGAAGTGAAATTTACTTTCAAACAAATCTTAACAATCTTGTCTATTTTTGGACAAAAAATGACTTAATCTCTTTCTACCTTCTTGGTGTACTTACAAGACCTATTTTTAACCTTAATAGGACTTGAACTCAGCCTAGACCAATTAGATTCCATGAAACAAATTCAAATCTAATTAATGGCAAATGATCTTAGGATCTCCACCAAAAATTACAACAATAGCTCACAAATTGAATTTACAGTGATCAAATGAATGTATTGCATTTAATGCTGGTTTAGAAGTGCCCACACATGGGAATAGTATGGAATTTGATCCCTACCAAGTTTGATATCAATTCCTACCACCAAAACTTAGCTCCTAGCTCGCCCTCACAAGACTAGTTTTTAGCACCAGAAATTGCTAAAAATGGATTTGAATGGATCTATGATCAAAGCTCTTGTACTTGGCTATGATACCATGTGAAAGTACAATACTTTAGGGAACAAAAATGGATCTTAGAAGATCCACAAGAGAGATTATGTGCTTGCTTAACAATGCATAAAAAAAGTAGACAACAAATCTTGATCTAGATTGGCAATTTGACACATAACAAATATTGATAATCAATAAACAAGATCAAAGACCCAGATTCGAGTGCACATGTGTGAAGAGTAGGCTCCAGTACGGATTTACAACAGAGATTGAAGTGCTTGAAGTAATGGTTTCATTTGGTTCACAATATCAATGTACATGTAGAGCTCAAACTCGAGATTGCCAATGTCTCCCAAACAAAATCTTTCTTGTCACTATGGAGAGATGGAATACATAGCAAAACTCACTTCCTTTGCTAAGTTAGGTGAAAATCCAGCATGTAATAAGGAGGTAGACTCAACAAATGAAACCCTAGCCTAGATCCTAGAGTCATGCTTGGTAGGTGCATGGTTGCCACTACCAAATGGACACAACCACTCCTCTTGACTCGAGCTAACCTGTGTAGATTGCCATGTGGCACTTTGGCCATACAAGTGTCAAACAAAAAATATAGACAAAATGTACAATATTCTACATGGCTAGATTTGCCAACATAGGCAATTTTTCACAGTCTTGAAGTAAGAAAAATTCTTAAAATTTTAGACTAGATAGAGGAAGATCTCCATTTTGAGTGGCACTATGAAAATGTCAATTGACATTTTTAGAGTCAACATTTTCATTGACTAGTCAAAAGTCGATTAATTGACATTTTTTAGGATTTATTATAATCATCATTTTTTTCTACTTGTGTCTTTCATTATTTTTTTTGACTTGTGGCATTCGGAGCTTTTTTATCTATGTCGAACTTTGTTTCTACGGATTCAAGGCTTTCATCGACTAATGTCGATCTGCATCTACTCGTCTAGCAGAACTTAGTGTATTTCTGTAGATTGGGTGGAGCTATGTGTATTTTTTTAGACTGTTAGAAAACTCAAGTATTTTTGTAAAATTGATAGGAATTGAATGGAAATTCCAACACTCCTCCATAATGAAGATCCTTGTAACTTCCATCTTTAACTTGAGCATCTCACAGACTCTATGATGGCTTTCTAAATTTAGTGCCTCAGTAAAATGTCTGTAGCCATGAATTATATTATAAAAAAAATTAGACAAACTTATCTATCTAGAACTTTCTCTTTAACATAATTATATTTTACCTCAATATTTACTCTTGGAATGAAATCTAGGACCTAGTGAGAATGCGGTAGCAATTTGATGATCACAAACAACTGAGCTAGACTATTCTGAGATAGTTCGATGTCAATAAGTAATTTTCTAAGCCAAATGCCATGTTGTAGTAGATGCACTAGTTTTTGGTGGCTTGTAAATATTTTAGCACTTTGATAAGTGTCTTCCAATGAGATATTTTAAGGTTTGACATGAATTGACTTGGTGTGTTGACTACATAAGTAATGTTGGGCCCTAGTACATAACTTGGCATACATGAGAGATCCAATGATGGAGGAAACTTGATACTCCTTTATTTGCTCTCTTTTTATATCTGTCCGAAGACAATGATCCAATTTTATGCCTAGATCCATTGGAACATTTACAGGCTTACAGTTTTGGAAATTATAATCATGCAATATATTATGAAAATATCTTTGTTGATATAAATTGGTCTATTGTTCATGTCTCTATAAGTTTGGATGCCAAGGAATAATTATCTCCGAGATCTGTCATATTAAATTACTTTGACAATGTAGCTTTTACTTGCTTAAGAAGTTTGATGTCATTTTCAAAAAGCAATGTAGCATCAACATACAATGTAACAATTATAAAAACAGTTTTAGAATCTTATAATGTACATTCGAAGCAGAAAAGTTTGGTTTAAAACTATGATTTATATTAAAAAAATATTGCTTTAAAACCATACCCTTGGTGACTACTTCTATTTATACAAGACATTATGGAGTTTGTACTTTCTATGCTCCTTGCTTTTGAGTTCATAATCTTTAGGTTGGTGCATGTAGATAGTCCATTAAAGAAAGCTGTCTGCACATCTATTTGGTAAATCTCCATATCTTTGGCTACTACATATGTAATATGATGGAAGAGAATTTAATCACGGGATTAAAAGTTTATGAGTAGTCAATACTAGGTATTTGAGAAAAAACTCTTTCACCACTAATCTGGTACTTCTTCTATCAATGCTACCATTAGATTTATATTTGATTTTAAAAAACCCACTTATAGTTAATAATATGCTTGCTAGGTGGTAGATCCATGACTGTCCTGTTGGAGAAACACGGTGTGTCGTGTGTGTGAGAAATGAAAATAGCTCAAAAAGAAAACGAACACGAAAAGAGGAGAAACTCGAACGAGAAACGAACTCGAACGGAAAGTGTTCGTGCGCAGCATAATGAGCTATATGACTCTTTCCCTAAGCATGACTATGCCTATAAGAAACGAATAAAACGTTAGTGATAGAAATCACGGTCGTTCTGATTACGTAGCCAAACGTTGATAAAACACTAGAAGAATAATTTGTCACGAACAGCTAGACAAATTATCTGTCACGAATGATTCGCGAAGAGCTAGATTGAGCTCGACTGATAATCAGTCGCGAATGATTCGCGAAAGGCAAGACTAAATATTAGTCGCGAATGGCTAATTCAATTTGTGAGAGGAATGAACCTGTTACTGACAATAAAAGAATCAATGCACAAGGCCTCTACTTCGTCTATCTCTGATAAGCTTCTGATGCTATATTTACACACACTTGTTCTCTTGATCTCTCAATCAACAATCAATTTGAATACACAAATGATATTTAGTATATATACACAATGTTACAGGTGTGCAAATGAAGAAAGTACAAAGTGGATGTGCTGTCTGTAGGAGATCGTGCATGGCTGCAGTCATTGTCAAGTCTGTTAGCGTAGTTGCATGGGGTGAGCGTGAAAAGGGTGCAACATCAGCCTTTGCTGAAGTGAACATTGGTGAAGATACAAAAAATACGTCACTCTGATAAGGCAGTGTCACCTTTTTTGCCTGTCACAAAAACACGTGTAAAAACACAGTGTCACAATTCTTTCACCTTTTCTTTGCCTGTGAGAATTTACATGTAAATATGCAGACTGCGCGACAACGTGAGTAAAAATGTAGCGTGAATGGAGGCAGATTAAAATGGATTTAGGAGAGTAGAGGAGATAAATCCGACACCCCACCTAATCTGGATCCGCGAATGCCTTGATCTTCAAACTAAGCAATGCACAAAATTTGTTGTGTGCATTAACACTTAGTGCTTTTGAGAATATGTCTGCAACCATGTCCTGCGTTCTGCAGTACGTTAAGCTCACCTCCTTGTTGAGAACCTTGCCCCTGATATAGTGATATCTGATTTCAATGTGCTTACTCCTAGAGTGAAACCTAGGGTTGGCCGATAAGGCAATAGCACTCTGATTATCACAGAATAAAATTGTAGGGCTGTACTGATACAATTAACGTCTAACAATAAATTTCTCAACCAAAACGCTTCCTTAATAGATTGAGAAGCAACAATGTATTCTGCTCTGTAGAAGAAAGTGCGATAGAGGCTTGCTTACAACTGTTCCATGAAATAGGACTGTCGTTGAAGAAGAAGGTAAATCCAGATGTGGACTTACGATTGTCTACATCTCCTCCCCAGCTTGCATCAGAATATCCATTGAGCTGATGAAGATTGTCGTTGTTGACATCTCCATAGCAGATGCACTGGTCCATGGTAGCTCGAATATATCTCATGACTCTTATGAGAGCCTTTCAATGGGTGATGTCAGGATCAGCCATATATTGGTTGAGTGAGCTTACTGAAAAAGCGTCTTGTACAACATTGCATACATGAGAGATCCAAGTATCGATCGATATGGATACTCTCTCATCTACTCCTCTTCTTGCTTGGTCTGGGGACATTGGTCCTTTGACAGATGTAGGCCTAGATCCATTGGTGAGTGAGCTAATTTATAATTCATTAGATTGTATCTGTAAGAATATTGTGAAGATGCCTTTGTTGAATGATGTAAATCAGTCGTTTCGCTTTGTCTCTATGAATTTGAATGCCTAGATAAAAGTGAGTTTCGTGCAGATCAGTCATGTCAAATTCTGAAAACAGCATCTGCTTCGAATCCGTATTGTTGCTGAAGAGCAACGTATCATCCACGTATAAGGTGATGATAATGAAGAATTGTTGCACTGACTTGGAATAGACGTTGCAATCAGCTGTGCTTGGTTTAAATCCTTGTTCGATGAGGAATGTGTTGATCCTCTGAAACCAAGCTCTGGCAGACTATTTCAAGCTGTACTATGTTTTGTGGAGTTTACAGACATGATTTTTCATACCTTCCAGAACATATCCTTTGGACTGGATCATGTAGATATCTTCTTGTATAACTCCATTCAGAGAAGTTGTTTGTCTATCAAGTTGATGTACTTCGAGGTCAGCAGCTGCAGCATAAGACAAGAGCATTCGGATCGACGAATGTTTGACTATTGGACTGAAAGTATCGCCATAGTTGATGTTCGGGATTTGAGTGAATCCTCGTACTACCAGTATTGTCTTCCTTCGATCAATTGCTCCATTGGCTTTGTATTTGATCTTAAAGATCCATTTGCAATCAATGATATTGCAGCCAATAGGAGCTTCGACTAATGACCACGTCTAGTTCTTGATCAGAGAGGAATACTCTCTGTCCATAGCTTCTCTCCAGAGATCAGAGTCTGGTTGGCTGAGTGCCTCTTCGACTATCGTCGGTTCCTGTATCAAGAGACAAACAGACTCAGGAGTATACCTTGTGGGCTGTGTGCGCACTCGGCTTGATCTTCTGGGAGGATTCGATTGATTAACCACTCCTAGGACTTGTTGCTGGATAGCAGCAACATCTTCGTTTGATTCGTTGTCAAGAAGAGGGTCGACAATAGACAAGCCTGAGCCAGAAGCTCTGACAGTCGTATCAATGGCAGGTGATGAAGGTTCTTCTAGAGCAATATCCTTGCCTTTGATGTCGACGAACTGATCCTCAATAAAGACTGTATCTTGACTATACAAGATTTGCTGAGTATCAGGATCATACAGCTTGTATGTATTATCAAATGAAGTATATCCGATCAGGATGGTCTTGAGACCTTGAAAGTCCAATTTCTTCCTCGTGTCTTTTGGGATCTACACGTAGGCAACACACTTAAACACTCTTAGGTTCTTCATAGAAGGCTTAGAACCTGTCCACACCTCGTGGGGTGTCTTGCCTAAGAGGGCCTTAGTTGAACATCTATTCTGGACGTAAGCTGCAATGGAGACAACTTCAACCCATAATCTCTTGGGCAGCGATGCATGCGCTAGCATACATTTGGCTGATTCAACCATGTTGTGGGTATTTCCTGTACATAAATAAACAAGTGGGTCCCACCACTTAAAGTACTGTTGGCCAAGACTTACCTAGTGGGCCCCGCCAGAGTACATTGTACAGCTAGAATAATAAGTGCGAGGGCACTGGCGTCTCTACGTGTGTAAGCCCAACCCAATGAGCACGCAAAATGGTTAGGTAGAAGTTGAATAAAAGACTTGGGGCCTAAATAGAATAAATAATAAAAATCCCAAAGTCAAGTTACATGGTTCTAAGTTGAGGGAGTCTCACATGAATCATGTGAGTTTGGTCTTCTTCTTATTGAACCATTAGATTGCAATAAGTTTAGTTTGAATGGCTAGGATTAGGATTCTAGCCAATTAAAAAGGGCCAATGAGAGCCAAGATGGCCTCCCCTCTCAACTATATAAGGAGGCCATTTTCCATTGTAAAGCATCATCTCTATTCTTAATAGAACTCTTGCTCTTTCTATATCTATCTCCATCTCTAGCTCTCTCTCTCTCTCCTTCCTTGGTTGGGACCGAATAGTTTGGGGAAGGTGCTCGAGCCTCCCAAGCCTTTCCTAACCAAGAATCTCTCTCTCTCTCTCTCTCTCTCTCTCTCTCTCTCTCTCTCTCTCTCTCTCTCTCTCTCTCTCTCTCTCTCTCTCTCTCTCTCTCTCTCTCTCTCCGTTGGGATAGAATAGCTTTGGGTAGGTGCTCGAGCCCTCAAAGCCTTTCTCAACCTAGGAATTCCCTCTCTCTCTTCTCTCCTCTCTCTAAGTAGTGACCAAATAGTTTGGGGAAGGTGCTCGGGCTACCCAAGCCTCTCGCTACTTGAAACTTTTCTCTCTCTTTTCTTGCTATGCAGGTGAAGGCGAGGTTGCCGCTCCAAGTGACAAACCTCTATACTACATTGACGACACGACAGTGGCGCCATTGCAGGGGAGCGCCACACACTCGCCTCGCCGCATAGCTTTTCTTGCACTCTCTTCTTCTCTCTTTCTCTTTTCTTCTTCCTCACAACTCTTTTTTCACCTAAAACTCAGATTTTGTGGGTAGATTAGGGTGGTTTAGTGTTAGATTTGTCAATTTTCATGCTTTTTTGTTTTGAATGTACTATAGTGTTAGTTTTTTGAATGAACTCTCGTCTCGCCGCATAACACTTCTCCCCATTCTTTCTTTCTTGCTATCTCTCTAGGCTCTCTTCCTCTTTTTCCGTGATTTTTTTGGTATGTATGTGCTTTCATAAATTAAAAAAAAAACTATAAAAATTCAAAAAACATGAAAAAATCGTTTTTGGCGAGAAAACGGGTTAGAGACCATGACTTTTAGAATTGTCTAAACTAACCTTCACAGAGCCTTCTGAAGTTCCATCTTAGTCTCACTAAGAAAAGGACACATGATTCTCTGCAAAAGTTAGTTCCCAGCCATTTTTTCAAAATAGCCAAAAAATAGCTAAAAAAAAAACTCAAAATCTTAAAAGAACCTAAGCCTCACTGGTGAGTGACTCTATCTTTCAGATAGCCTCTTCCCACGACTGCGACGGCTCTATTTCCTTTAAAATAATAAAAACGAAAAATTGGAAGAAAAACCTCAACGTGGTGAGCCTTCTCTATCTTTTAGATAGCGTCCTCCCATGACTTTGACAGTTCTATTCCCAAAAAAAAAAAAAAAGGACCGTAAGATTAAAAAAAACAAAAAAAAAACCATAAAAAGACACCATTAAAGACTTTTAAAAAAAATAAAAATAAAAATTGGAAAAGGACCTAAACCTCGTTGGTGAGCGACTCTATCTTTCAGATAGCCTCCTCCCACGAGTGCGACTATTCTATTCCCTTTAAAAAAAATAGTAAAAGAAAAAAAAAATCGGAACACCAGCGTCATTGAGCGAACCTTGAAGCAATTTACCAACCGGCTACTTTGCAACATTCTGGTACTGAGCTATGGAGACCACCAATGCAGGATTATCTAAACTAAAAAAGCTCCCTAATGAAACAATCTGAGACTACCTATCGAATCATCCAATTAGTGAAGGATTGTAATCCACCGATTCTTGAACGGATCGTCATGGCAAAATACTATGCTGGACTGCCCAAAAGGATCAGATCTGGTAAGCAAAGTTTCAAAGGGAGGCAAAGAAGCCCGCACAAGTGGAGGGATGAGATCCTTGGCCGCACGAAGATGTTGTTGGAAAGGAAGAATGCATGTTTCCACATGAGCTATTGAATAAAGAATGGGCTTGTTGTCCTATTGAAACCGAGAGATAAGTGCAGAGCAACAAGGGCCCAACTTCCCAGAAAAATAGCTGGAGCAATAGAAGTTGTGCAAGTAAGACGAACACCTCCGGAAGAAGCGGGAAGAGAGACTTGTCGCTTAACGAACTGACCATTTGGAGTATGAAAGGATTCTGAACCCACCAATGACCCAAAATATCTAATAAAGTATTATCAAAATCCTGTAGCAAAGCCAAAACATGAGGAGAGGGAGGAACATGTCGTAGATATAACTTGGCCATTGAGTGAAGCATTGAGTGAGATCCTTAGAGCAACTTGAGCGCTGCCAAGCTTTGGTAGCAAATCAGCATGACGAAGATGCGCGCCCAAAGTATCCTGCAAAGAGGAAGCCACAAATTCCGAGAAATCTATAGGAATACCAAGTGCTCGAATCCCATCTACCGGAGTATCGAAACTTGTAGGAAAAGGGAGCTCAGGAAGGAGGCCCTGAGGACACCAAGCAACGCACTTAGAGGGATTCATAGTGAGGCCCAAAGTCGAAAGTTGTTGAGAGAAATGTAGGAAAGCTGAAAAGACGTCATTAGCAAGTCCCACAATATGCGTGTCATCAGCAAAAGAGGGAAACAAACAAGAAGGAAAAGCAGCAGAAGAAGCTCGCAATGCTCGAAAGTGTGCCAAAGCAAAAAAAAAACACCACCCAAGGGATCACCTTGCCTAATACCATCAGCAGAAGGGATAACCGAAACATCACCTAAGCAAGAAACACGACTGAAATATAGAGGCACATCCATGGAATAAAAAGAGCGAACAAACGGGATGAGCTGAGCGAGTGGACCGTGAGTCACACGAAGTTCTTGGAAAATGGCTCCTCGGAAAACAGAATTGAAAGCGTTTTTTACATCCACTTGAAGGACAACCCAATCTGGATGAAGATCCAAGGTAGCAGGCAAAGCATGTATGACTGTCTCGCAACCGCCAGGGGTAGCACAACCAAACTGATGAGAAAATATGTGGTCATGAGAACTGTCACGAAGCTGAAAACCAAGAGCCCTAGAAACCAATTTGTATAAAACCTCTCCAACAGCAATGGGACGCACGCCACCGCCAGGCTTATCCAGGGCTATCAAATGAGCAGCACCAGGAATACTAGAAATAGAAAGAGGAATACGCCCACGTGCTATGGAAGAGCAAACCAAACCCGCTAGCAGAATCATCAAGAGAGAAATAGTCACGAAGATGCTCGAAAACCATACCAGAAGGACCCCTAGTTGACAGATGAGGGCTGCGTAGAAAAGCATTAAGAAAATGAGATTTTGAGTGCTGCAGATCGGAATCAGGTTCAAAGTTCTCAACAAAAAGAGAAGACAATCATTTGTCGGTGGATGAAGAAGCTCCAAAGCTTGAAGGGTCGCAGCAGAAGGAGTCGTTGGACTTGTAGGAGCTAGAGCACGAGTTGCACGAGAATACTCACCCACTTGCCCAAGTAAAACACAGCGACGCAACTGATGATGAACAAGGGGTGTAGAAATGCCATCCGAAGTAGAATCTCACTGAGCAGCAAGCACATGCGACAGTGAAGAAAATGCTCTTCTTCCAGATTCTCCCAATCTCCTGACATAAAGCGATGAATCCTGTTGCGAGGTTCCCTGTGACCAGCATCACCACCCCGAGGAGGCAGAGGCAAACACCATAGAGAAAAAAGCAAAAAGGCATGTCAAGTTGTGGTATCAGAAGGGTTGGAAGCCAAACGAGACAAAGGTAAGGACAAAGCTCTCTGGACATCTAAGCGCAAGGCAAAGAGTATGCGTGCATAAAGACGAGGGCGAGAAAAACCTAAGTAAAAGGCGCTCAAAATATCAAGAGAGTGAATCGAGGTCCAAGCTGAGTCGAGTGGCGAAGTGGGAGCATGATGAGGTGCAACGTTGACACTGGTTAATGTGAGCTACTGACGAAAAGCAGAGCAAGCATTTTGATGGCGAGAAAGACCAATACCTTGCACATAAAGGCGACCACATCCCACACATGGAACACAGGGGCGGGAAGAGGAAGAAGGAGAAAGTTGAGAAACTGAAAGATAGGAAGAAAGCTGGTGGCGAAGATGGGACGGACAGTATGGCGCCACCTGGCCAGAGGAAACAAGCAAGGAATCTACAACCTCACGGTGAGCTTCACGGCGCGTGCATGAAGGGGAAGCACTAGAAGAATGGTTTGAAGGTGAATCGGGTCTCTTTTCTCCACGCCGAGCAAGAGGATTGAAATTCGAGAGTTGCAAAGGATGAGAAGATTCTTCAGGAACCATATTGACAGGTAAAGATGATCCCAACTTTAAAACAACACAAGGAATGCACAAGCGGAAGGCAAAATGGAAAGCAAAGACAAGAAGACAGGCTTTGTTTTCTAAACCAAGAGGACTATCCTCAAACTATACCTGAAAAGAGGCCACAGCTCACAAAGCAGGACTTTATGTCAAGAAACCCTAGACATATCTAACGTTAGAAATTATCTATTTATTTTCTTAGCTCATCTAGAATTTGAGCATAAGCAATGCAACCAAAAACTTGTAAACCTTTAGTATAATGTTTTTGTTTGGTTCAAATTCTAGGAAGAGTCTGATAGTTTAGACTATCTATTTTGAATATAGGCTAGTGTTGCAACAACTTCTACCCAAAATATACTCGAGATAGATGCATGTGCAAACATTGCTTTGGCGCATTCTACCAACACTCTATGCTTTTTTTCTCCTATGCCATTGGATTGTGAAGAATAGCTTGTTGTTATTTGATGGATGATACAATTACTCTGACAATAATTTCTAAATTCATTTGGGATGTATTATCCTCCACCATCTGTTCGAGCAAACATGTGCCACAAATTGGTTATGATAATGGTTCACGGGGTGCCTCTTAAGAAGACTTGTATATGGGCTCCCCCTTAGAAAGACTTGTATTGTACATATTATTTATTGGTTCAATTATTAGAAGCAAGTTGGTGAGTTATCTTCTAAAGCGAGAGAAAAAGTGAGGTACTTGTCTAAATGTTTAGCTAATATACCTTAATCTCTTGTTTTTCCAACAATCTGAATGTGTGAGGAATTCGTTAAACTAGATCTCCTATCAAGGCCCCACTCTCATCCACCAACGATCTAGGAGGACAAAAAGTGACATGATTAAATATTCACTTTCATGGTGTATTCTACACCCTTGGATGAGGGTAGGGCCTTGCCTACACCCTTAAATACTTTCCTCCCATTTGTTGCAACAAGTGAAGGAAGTACAACAATTGTGAGCCCCACGAATTCAAGAAGGGATGCTTGATCTTTGGAAGTTGGTGGGTAGAGAGACAACATATTGATGTGAATGTAAAGTTTTGCAACAAATGAAGGAGCCATGGAAGCAACTCGGGGTACTTCATTTTGGCTTAAGAAATCAAGTTACTCCAACCATCAAGTTGAAAGACCTTGCAATCTTAGGGGTGCATGTAGGAGGGAAATGAGCTTTTGACCTTGGTTGCACAAACATTTGTGACATGTGATGGTGACCTCCAAGTCACCAATTTAAAAAAGTTGGAAGCCTGTTCAACTAGCACATGAGGAGACTCTCTCTAGATCATATTTTTTCTTCCATCAAATACGTATTGTGAGCGATACAAATACTCACATAGTGCACACAAGGGAGCACATCCTATCTTTCGCGCTCACATGATCTGTGTACAAAGTGAGTTTTGCAACAATTGGGTCATATAAGACCTTACCCTGGAAGGTTTTGCATCAATTGGATCATATAGGAGTTGTACCCTTGATGTGGGACTAAGCTCGTCGTTCTTCGATTGAAATGTTCATGAGGCCATCCCAAGGAATGTTTTTGATAATTTTTGTACTTTGCATGGAATACACCATATGTTTGTTGTGAAGATTATGGGTCTTCTCAATTGGGTGGTATAATATAAAAAGGGGCAGCAACTTCTAGCACCTTCTCTGCCTTTTGGGTCTGTCTCTCACAATAACTGAAGAAAGGGGGAAAGAAATACACATACAGACAGCCTCACACAGGTACATCAAAGAAGAAAAGTAAAAAGAAAAAGAGAAAAAGGAAGAACAGAGAGACAGTGACAGTGACAGAGACAGATACAGAAACAAGGAAGAGAACATGGTGGCGATGGTGATGGCAGCAATGCTCTAGCAAACTACATCGTCCAGTTTCTCAGTCCTCAGTAGCAGTATTAGCTGTAGAAACAGTGATACTAGAGTACTAGTAGTGAATGAGTAAGTGAGTGAGTGGGATGAGCTTACTGTGAATAATGCACAGTACCAGCATGCACGTTTTGAGTGTCAGAATGCCATACTGTCTAAATTGTCAATGGAAAGATCTGTGATTCAGATGATGCTTGATTGGTTATAGTAGAGGAAAAGCTAGGAAGACAAAAATTTGTTGCAAATCATAAGTGGGTTGAGCCCTTTGTTGAGCATGATTGCGATGATGATTATGTAGCTGCTATTGTTACTTGATTATGGATGCAAAAAACTGGCTTGGATGTGGGAGACTATTTGTTTAAGTAATGGATCCCCAGCATTGTGACACAGAAAAATAGAAGAGATAATACTGAATGCCGGATCCATTTCTTCAAACAAGACAAGAAAAGTAAGAGATCATACTTCTACATTTCAGCTTGCATCCATCCATTACTTGAGCTACATTCTCAGTCCAGTATGTTCAAGCTTTTGGTTGGTCCTCATGTTGCTTGGAATACCCATTTTGCTCAGTAGATAGTGTAGATCTTAACAGATCAAATCTGGGTTTTCCACCACCTTTTTGTCTAGCTTATCGTCGCCTGCTTTGCATTTTTCCTTTGTTTCTGTATTTCTTCATCCCTTTTTTATCCTCTTAGCTCGGTCTTCTCTGCAGCTTAGTTTAGCTACTGTGGATCAGCATGACAGCAGCTGCGAAGAAACAGCAGGTGGTGGATACGACATGCAGTTCACTTCTGCACGAGCTTGAGGTCTGGTTCCCACCTTGCATTGCTTTTGCGTCTCTTCTCTGCTGCATTCATCCCAAGGCATTGTGTACAGCATATATTTCTCCTACGTGTGTAGATTCAGGACAAATCACTAGCTCATGACTTGATATGGCAGTAGTATCACACCTGGTGCGAATTCTGTGTGTTTTTTCAGCTCATCTGGGATGAAGTTGGAGAAAGTGATGCAGCACGAGACACAATGTTGCTGCAGCTGGAGCAAGAGTGCCTGGAGGTGTACAGGAGGAAGGTGGACCAGGCCAACAAGACTCGTGCCAGTCTTCATCAAGCATTGGCTGACTCTGAAGCAGAGCTTGCCAGATTATGCTCTGCTCTTGGGGACGGTGTCTTTATTTCACCAGTAAGCTTCTCTTTACTGCTTCCAGTGCCTGCATAGCATCTGGACTAGAAATGTAAATCCGTTATTAATTAGAGATCACTGAATTAGCTGATCAAAATGAGGATCGAAACTCTGCACATTCGTGCAAGATTAGACCTGACACAGTTGATCATGGGTGGATTTGCTTCAGGCAGAGATCAGAGCTGGAACACTGAAGGAGCAGTTGGGAGCCATTGCACCCCAATTAGAGCAGCTGCATCAGAAAAAGGAGGACAGAACAAAGCAATTCATGGAAGTCAAATCTCAGATCCGAAAGATATCTGGTGAAATCTCAGGTTCCTCACAAAATGGAGATGCAGAATCATTCTCGCCATCCGATGAGCCAGATCTATCCCTAAGGAGGCTTGAGGATTATCAGGCACAGCTTCAGTCATTGCTGAAAGAGAAGGTAAGACTGGGATGACATGAACAGAATCAAAGCATTCATTTTTATGGGTTGAAATTTGAGTGAGTACATCAGCTTACTCTAATCATTCGAGCCTTGAATGACAGAGCGATCGGCTGCACAAAGTCCTGGACTGTATAAATGCTGTGCATAACCTTTGTGCTGTGCTGGGATTAGATTTCTTCAAGATGGTGACTGAAGTACATCCAAGCTTAGATGAATCAGGAAGCAACCAGCCCAAAAGTATCAGTAATGATACCCTCAACAGGCTAGCACATACCATTCAATCTTTGCAAGAAGAGAAGCGACGGCGACTACAAAAGGTAACCTGTTGACACTGATGCTCAAAATGCATACTGACAATATATTCGGTTTATCTACTGATTGAACTCGGAGCCATAGTTCCATTGAATCTCGATTCTTTGATATTTGAATCTATCCAAATCGATTCGCCACAGTTCTGGATTTGAATCTGAATTCTAATGTGACAACCTTTTGAAGATTTCTTTCATTTTCTTAGAATTTTTTGAAATCGTTTGGTACAATTGATTACAAGTGGTTGCAATGCACTAAGGCAGCTTGTAGTTTGTCACAGTTGCAAGGCTTGGGATCAGCTCTCCTGGACCTCTGGAATCTGATGGATACTCCGTCCGAAGAGCAACATTTATTTCAAAGTGTTACTCGGAGCATTGGGGCCGCGGATTCTGATGTTGTCGCTCCTAATGCACTTGCATATGATATTATTGAAGAGGTAATGCTGGTGATTCTTCAATAGACTTCTCCTATCTGTGGGCTTACATGTTTGCAAGAGCATAATATAAAGGATACTTACAATTTTGTGGTGTCGGGGGTGGTGATCTGTCTCGAGTCCTATTCAATAACGAATCCAATATCTTTCTTTTGGCTGTGAGCTTGGCTTGGAAGCCTGACATAAAGTTTGTTGATTATCGTCATTTTGTATTTGCCTCAAATTTTACACCAGGCTGAGGTTGAAGTTGAGAGACTTGAACGACTTAAAGCTAGCAAAATGAAGGAGCTCGTCTTAAAGAAGAGAATAGAGCTTGAGGAAATATGTAGAAACTCACACATGGAGCCTGATGCAAGCACAGCACAAGACGTGACAAATGCCTTTATTGACTCAGGTGGAAAAGACCTGTATATTTGCAATACAGCAATTAAAATTGTCTCTATAAGTAGAATGTTTGAGATACTAAGTGGTATGAATTGTTGGTGACTTGAAGGGATGGTTGACGCCTCAGAGCTTTTAGCAAGCATTGAAGATCAGATTAGTAAAGCAAAGGAAGCAGCTCTGAGTAGAAAAGAAATCCTTGACAAGATTGATAAGTGGATGGCAGCCTGTGAAGAGGAGAGCTGGTTGGAGGACTACAACAAAGTAAGGACCTAGTGATGTCAATTAGTACATTAGTATTCTTGATACCAGCCCAACACTGTTATGTCCCTGGCTATATGGGGTCAGCAGTCTGCAGCTATATCTATGGTTAATAAGCCAGAATGATTAGCTTTTTCACTTGGAATATACTTTGGTATGTTTCAGGACGAAAACAGGTATAATGCCAGCAAAGGTGCTCATATAAATCTCAAACGCGCTGAACGTGCACGGGTTACAGTGACTAAACTTCCTGGTATGTTCCTCTTGAGAGTTCACTGTAATAAGTATAAACTGAGCAAGTTACTCTGATTTCTTATTTTTAACTGTTCTTTTGCAGCTCTGGTTGAATCATTATCATCAAAAACTAGAGCTTGGGAGGATGAAAGATGTACACCATTTCTATTTGATGGGGTAAGACTTGAACCTAGAAAATTTGTGAATTGTTTTCCCGCTATCAGTGTTCCTCAATGTTAGGGTGACAATTTATGTGTAGAAACTTCTACCATAGCAATTCAAACTAGTTAGGATATGACATATAAGCTGAAGTTGCTTTATGGCCACTCTCTGTGATATCTGGGCAGATGGGTTCCTGCTCTTTGGTTACTTGGCACAAATGATATAACATGTAAATATTATGGGAATTATTGTGCCCAATTTTTTTAAAGAAAGTTCGTGTTTAGTGCTGTTGTGTTTGCATCCTGTTCTGATTGAACTACAGAAGTTGTTCACCTTTATTGATTGATCTTTATTGATTAAATTCATCAGTTTGGTTGGATGTTTTTCTAGGTGCGTCTTCTGGCCATGCTTGAAGAGTACAACTTTCTGAGGCAAGAAAAGGAAGAAGAAAAGAGGAGACTTCGGGTCAGTCAACTTTAAGCATTTGAGCCAAAATGGGTTTTGAAATTGATGATCCTGTTCATTGACTTGCCCTCACTCTACTTTCATTGTGTCAGGATCAAAAAAGACTACAGGAGCAGTTCATGACCGAGCAGGAAACCTTATTTGGGTCAAGGCCAAGCCCAAATAAGGTTAGTAATGGAAAACGTAGTCAAAATGGAGGGCGCACAAATGGAAATCATGCTGCTGCTAACACAAATCGACGTCTATCACTTGGTGGGGCAATGTTGCAGCCATCAACACCAGATCTAGTAACTCCACGGGTCAATGGAGTTACACCATCAAGAGGAAAGGACAACAAAAAGGAGAGATCACGGCCTTCGGCACCAGTCAATTATGTTGCTCTTCCCAAGGAGGATACTGCCTCACTCTCATCTGGAGCTGGTTCTGATCCGACTTCTCCTCAGGCTGATTGAGTACTATGCTCAGGCTGCAAGAGCACTATGAGATTCATCACCATTTTGGAGCTCACACTAAAATTCACCTCCGAGAGATTGGAAGGGATAGTTATGGTATTTACCTGTTAATGAACTGAAATTTTCTCAATATAGTTTGTTCCTACCTGTTTTGGAATGAAGAACTGTAATGTTGTTTTTCAAGAAATGTTCATCTTTACTCTCCTGACTTTGAACTCCAATTCTTCGGCATGGCTCAAGTATAATACCCCTTAACTCTGCTAGCTTCTTAGGAGATAACATGGGTGATCTTGTGACTAGCCAAAAATTGTTAAGCTTCAACATCTTCTAAATCTAACTTACAGTGATTCGTGTATTTTAAGAAAAAAAGGAGGTTACGCACACCCTGAATTAGTAGGTAGAAAAGTGTTGCTGCATGTTTTCTGATCTAAGAAGTAGACATGTACCATGTATCCATCAGCCTTTAGGTCAATTTTCAAGCACAAAATGCATATCTATGACTGCCTAAAACTAAGTGTCATCAAGTGTCATTTGAATTTATTGTTCATTTTCTGTGGTAGTAAGATGTGATTTTTCGTGGTGAGATATTTGTTACATCTTGGATGTTCAAAAGAGTCAACATCATTGTTACCTCCAATAGTTATTAAGTCACTCTAAGCAATATATTCATGCATTTTGATTTGAGGTCCTATCAACCAAACATCTATCTAACTAAACCAATTTTTCATGCTTAGACAACATCATCAATGCCCTATGGCATGTTTGGTATTGGTATAATTGAAACAACCTAAAAGATCAAATTGGAAGATTATTTTGTTTGCATGCCCTTTTGAATCTATGTGTCATTTCCCTGAATCGGCTTCTAGCATGTGAGATAACAATAACAAGAATGTAAGCAGACTCATCGCCCAACCATTAATACCCTCTAAGAGCTAAGCCCAATTGTGGGACCACATCTATTTGTAAATCTAAGCCCTCAACATCCCATACTAGTGATGCTCACTTAACTCAAGGGCAATACTCTTAAAAGTATGTGAACTTACGCTCCATCCTTGATAGCTTGGGGACTAACCCAAAACAAGGTCTAGTCCAGTCATGTCCATTAGAGACTGAATATTCTCACTCCCTTAAAACAAAAAGTTTTAGAAGATGGACTCTCATAAACAATATTTATCAACATTTTTTTTCACAGCTTTGATTTAAATTCAAGCTATACACACAAATTAAATTGGCTCTCTGCCATCATAGCGCTAGTATTGATATTGTATAATGCTTTGGTACAAACCAAATTTAGGAGATATGTGTTTCTCAGACCATGTCAACAACCATATGTCCTATTTTAGCCTTCATAGGTATTCCACAAATGAGTATGAGCTACAATCAAGATTCGAGAAAGACTAGTGTCTTATACTACCCCTCACTTGACACTTGCTCCAATAGTGGTATTGGACAATACAATAATAGCATATGCATATGTCCTCTCCATCATTCAAGAAACAAATGATGGTATTGGAGATTACTTACCTACATGCATTCATACACGTTCTTATTAGAAACTCTTCTTCATGTACATTTCCTTCAAAGACATCTAACATGTAGTAGCTGTGAAAGATTCAACTAGTTTCATCACATTTTGCAATATTTTCATATTTGGCATATTGAGGCCAAAACTTGTTTTAGACTTAGAGGTTGACTTTTCAAAGTTCATTAGTCTAAATTTCATTTGAATAAACACTTTTTGAAAGTGTGGGAAAGATAGAATGCGAGTTTGATTAGATTCAATTTGAATAAGTTGGGTACATTGAATCTAGACCCAAAATTGGTAGGGTTAGCATTTTGGTGGGAAAGCCAAGTGGCCAAATAAGGTTTGGACCTGCTATAAAAGGATGTAACTCGTGGAGAGAGTCATCTTCTCTCTTCTCTATCTCATTTCATGCTTATACATGGTTCTCTTGGGTTCTACTATCCATTGGTGCACTATCTTGGTGATTGCTTGCAATTCTATGTGTAGAATGATCTATATTTGCTATTTTTGGATCCACACGTGTGAAATACAGTAGCTTGCTGCTTTTGTACGGACATCAATAGTACATAATCATTTCATTCAAGTTTGATCAAGTTCTATTAGTGTTTGCATCTCAAATTGTGTGTAGATGCTGATTTTTCTACATTGGTGAAATTGGTAGTGTATTTCTCTTTCTAACCAAAGATCATTCAAGTAGATTGGATCTTAAGGATCTGAAATCTTTCACATGGTATCAGAGCTTGTCTTTCAGGTTATGAAGGAGAAAATCAGATCTATCAATGATTTGGTGAAGATATCAAGTCTAGAGTATGCTAGAGAGGATTCTACACCAAAATCAGATTTTTTGCTTTTGTAGATTGAATCTTTTGTAGATCAAAACACTTAATAGATCAATATACTTGTTCAATTCCGTTTTTTAAATTCACATGCTGGATTTGGCCGATTTTTGGATCATTGGTTCAGCCTAAGTGGTGGCTTATAGATTGCATATCAAATTTTCAGCATTTGCATGTAGATTTGGAATAGTCAATTTTTTGTGATTTTGTCAAAACCCTAATTTTGATTGGATCTCTAGATAGTGAGGTTGCTGGACTTCATTTGAGTGTGTTTCAATCTTAGGAAGTGGCAAAAGTCATTAGATTGAGGATAGATCATAGGTTGATCAAGATTCCATGATTCTATATGTTGATTTGCTTGGATAAATGCTAGAAGAGAATTTGTGAGATAGTTTCAAATCTTGGTGATTTCTTTTGATAGTATTTGTTGTTGTTCAAAGGAGTGCTTTGTGCATTGAAGCAGGTTGAAAGAGAAGATCAGGTCATTGCTACATGGCAACCTCAATTGGAGTCATGTTGGAAGCCAATGATAGACTTACCTCAAATAACTATTCATTATGGAAAGTGAGGATGGAGTCACTTCTTGAGATGAATGATGTTTTGGATATTGTTGTAGGTTTGGAGGAGAGACCAGCAACACAACAAGATCAATTGAGGTATGACAAGAGGGCCAAGAAGGCTCTACACATGATAAAGATGAATGTTACCAATGAACTTCTCAAGGAAGTTGGTAAGTGCACATCATCTTTGGAAGCTTGGAATTCATTGAAGAAGCTTTATGAATCCAAGTCTACTTCTAGAGTGTTGACTCTAAGAAGACAAATCTTTTCTTGTTTGCAAAAGAATGAAGAAAGTCCAAGTACTTTTGTTTTGAGAATGAAAGCATTGAATGATGAGTTAGCTTGCATAGATGAAAGCATTAAGGAAGGAGAGCTTATTCAAGTGATTCTTAATGGCTTGTTGGATGCTCATGATAACATTGTTCAAAGTATTGCTATTCAAAAGACTTTGCCAAGTTTGATGGATCTTCAAGAGATCTTGATCAATGAGGAATATAGGCTTCAAGCAAGAGGTGGATCTACATCGACACTTCAAGAGGATGCTATGTTCACAAAGGGCAAATTCAAGGGAAAAATAAAAAACAAGTGGTCTAAAGGGCAAGATCAAGTGGATGCTTTTTCAAGTGGCAAAAAGAAGCATAGATCAAAGCTCAAGTGCCTATTGTGACATCAAAGGACACTTTGCAAGTGAGTGCTACAAGAAGAAGAGGGATCAAGGAGACAAGCAAGGTAATCTTACTCTTGATGAGGATGGTTTGGATGTGCAAGATGCAAATGATGATGCTTTTGTGATGTCTTCATGTATGCTTGCTAATGATGGAGATCTAGATCCTTGGTGGATTGATAGTGGAGCAAGTTCATACATGACCTTTCACCAAAAGTACTTCACTTCTTTGTTGGCATATGGAGATGACAAGAGGGTGATCTACACGACCAATGATGGTGAGTGTGCAATCAAAGGGATTGGCACAATTCCTATTTCTCTCTCTACAAATAGGAATGCTCATTTGGAGGATGTCTTGTTTATTCCATCTATTACCAAGAATTTGCTTAGTGTGAGCAAATGCTAAGTAAGGGCCTCAAGGTGGAGTTTGATGGAGATGCTTGTTTGATCAAAAGGAAGGATGTCTTGATTAGAAAAGGTAAAAGGCAAGGGAAGTTGTTCAAACTTGATGCTTGTGTTATTGCTAACCAAGTTGGATGTGTTGCAAGGGAGCAAATTTCTATTCGAGAGGTTTGGCACAAAAGGATGGGACACCTCAACTTCAAGTCATTGGAGGTAATGGCAAGGAAGAAGGTTGTGATTGGTCTTCCAAGTTTCTTAAGTAATGACAAGCATGTTTGTGAGTCTTGTGCTTTGTCTAAGTCACATAGACTACCTTATACTAGATCTATTTCTAGATCTACAAAGCCTTTTCAGCTTGTACATTCGGATATTCATGGATTTACTACAATTAGCAATAGTGGAGCTAAGATGTATGTAACATTCATTGATGATTTTAGTAGATTTTGTTGGATCTATCTACTAAAGAGCAAGTATGAAGTGTATAATGTCTTTGTCAAGTTCAAGAATGCAAGGGAGAACCAATTCTCCACAAAGATCAAGTGCTTGAGAGGTGACAATAGTGGTGAGTACATCTCTGGAAGGACACCTTTTGAGATGCTATTCAAGAGGAGGCCGAGTGTCAACTTTCTAAGAACCTTTGGATGCACATGCTATGTCAACATTACTCTTGATGATAGGACCAAGGAGGATCCATCTTCAAGAAGAGGTATTTTTGTTGGATATAGTGAGGTGAGTAAAGCCTACAAGGTTTACATTCCTTCTACTAACAAAGTGATTGTTGGTAGAGATGTCATTTTTTATGAGGGAAACATTCCAAAGGTGTCTTTAAGCATGATTGATGGTAAAGTAGATGGATCTAACATTCTTGATGTTGATGAGAAGGATCCTACTTTGGATAGTGGTGATGATGGACCTTCATCAAGTCAAAAGCCAAGGAGAACATCAAGAGAAAGACAAGTACCTTCAAGGCTCACATATGATCAAAAGGGTAAGCAAGTAGTTTTTGGAAATTATGTTGCTTTCCTAACCTCTTTGGATGAGCCTACAAGTGTAGATCAAGCAAGGAAAGAAGAGGAGTGGATCCAAGCAATGGATCTTGAGTATCGATCTCTTATGAAGAGTGGAACATCTTTTGGAGGATCTTCTTGTGTACATGGAGTTCTGCAAGTGGATGGATGTTATCTTGCTGTAAAATCAAGCAATGGATCTGGAAAACAAAGTTTGTTCAATGACTTTGATGATCAAGTTGAAGATCAAGAGGTTGATCTCAAAGCGCTTCAACTAGTCAAAAGGGAAGTTGGCAATTTGGAGCTAGTCAAGAGCATCAAAGGAGAGGTAATTGGCAAAGGTGTTATGGATCTGTTTTTGCAGCATATTGAAGACTCAAGTAAGGTCAAAGGAGCAGCAAGGAAGTGTTGTTCAAGTTTACTTTACTTGTTCTATCTCATGTTTGAGCAATTTCATGTGGATGTGTGCAAATTGTCAAGATATGGTAAAACTAGCTACATTGGTGAGCATTGTTTTGATGCTGGATTTGTACTAACATTCTTGGCTGATTTTGCTGATGGAAATGAAGCTACTGGAGGTTCATTATGTCACTCATCCAGGGCTAAGTTCTCACGTGTTGAGCTACTTGGTGCCAATACTTGGAGATTGTCAATTTTTGGTGAATTCATGGTCATTTTCTTGTGTCAAGTAGATCTTGAAGATGGACTAGTGCAAACTACTTGGTTTATGGAGTCATGTGGTGCTAGATTTTCATCATTAATGTACTCACCTACTCATGGATTTCCAAGGTTTGATGGTTTCTTGTGGCAAGATGAAGATGGAGGCTCATTCATGGAGTATCATGGTGGATACAAGGCAACAAAGGATGAAGGAGGAGGAGACATGCAAGCAAAAGTTGATCACTCACATTTATTGTTTGTTTGCTGTATTTTTCCAGAGAGTTCAGAGTTGGAAGCATGGTGGAATCATTTCATTTACATTCTATTTTATTCTTCATGTTCTAGTCACATTTTTACATGTAAAATTGATGTAAGAAATAGTGAAGCATTCCAAGTGGACACTATTCTCTATACCAATTATGGTTGTTTCTATTTTGAGATTTACATGATCATTGGAAGGAGATCTATTCTTAAGAAGAAGATCATTCTTATGATGGATCAAAGTTCTATTGGCAGAAACTATTCTAGGAGCATTGGAAGCTAGGAAAGCGAGTTTTGAGGTACATCATTGGAACTCGAGATTTTGGCATATTGTATGAGGGATCATCACCTAATCTTTTTGGATTATCAGATTCGGACTATGCTGGAGATGTAATGGATAGGAAATCCATTAGTTCTTATTGTATTTTCATAGGTGATGGAGCTATATCATGGATGTCAAAGAAACAAGCCACTATCTCATTGTCATCTAGTGAGGCCGAATACAAAGCTCTTACACATTGCACAAAGGAGATGGTATGGATCAAAAGGATGATCAAGGATCTTCACTTGCTGGATTTTTCAAAGAGCCCAATCATCTTTTGTGACAATCAATCAGCCCAAAGAATGGCATCCAATCCTATCTTTCATGCTAGGAGCAAGCATATTGAGATACAATATCATTTTGTGAGGGAGCGAGTCATTGCAAAGGAGGTGGAGCTTCAACATGTGTCTTCAAGGGAATGTGTAGCTGATATCTTCACCAAAGCATTGGGAAAAGACTTGTTCATGAAGCATAGGACTTCACTTGGAGTATTATCAAAGTCTATGCTAAAACTAGTTGAAGAGGGAGTGTGAAAGATTCAACTAGTTTCATCACATTTTGCAATATTTTCATATTTGGCATATTGAGGCCAAAACTTGTTTTAGACTTAGAGGTTGACTTTTCAAAGTTCATTAGTCTAAATTTCATTTGAATAAACACTTTTTGAAAGTGTGGGAAAGATAGAATGTGAGTTTGAGTAGATTCAATTTGAATAAGTTGGGTACATTGAATCTAGACCCAAAATTGGTAGGGTTAACATTTTGGTGGGAAAGCCAAGTGGCCAAATAAGGTTTGGACCTGCTATAAAAGGATGTAGCTCCTGGAGAGAGTCATCTTCTCTCTTCTCTATCTCATTTCATGCTTATACATGGTTCTCTTGGGTTCTCCTATCCATTGGTGCACTATCTTGGTGATTGCTTGCAATTCTATGTGTAGAATGATCTATATTTGCTATTTTTGGATCCACGCGTGTGAAATACAGTAGCTTGCTGGTTTTGTATGGACAGCAACAGTACATAATCATTTCATTCAAGTTTGATCAAGTTCTATTAGTGTTTGGATCTCAAATTGTGTGTAGATGCTGATTTTTCTACATTGGTGAAATTGGTAGTGTATTTCTCTTTCTAACCAAAGATCATTCAAGTAGATTGGATCTTAAGGATCTGAAATCTTTCACAGTAGCAACACACATTCATTGGTACATGTTAGTGATCTAATGAAGCTCTATCTTAGGTAAGGTAATACATTTTCATGGATCATCAGTCAGAACTTCAAGCTAGTTGTTGAGCAAAAATCTAAGTACAAAATACTTGGACTGTGCAAAGGTGGGTATTTTTCTCTCAATAAGACTACCTCTTGGATGCACATGCCTACAACATATCTCATAGTGATTGATTGAAGCTCTTCTTTTATTATCCAACTTAGGACAATCTATAGATTTGAGAATGTAGTTTATAGTTCCTTTGCAATATTTTGTCAAAAAATGTAGTGATCCTTTGTCACTGACAAGATTTTGGAAAATCTAAAAGCTAAAATACTTCTCAAATAAAGTTGAGAGAGAGAGAAAGAGTCTGGTATGTTTTTTCTTATCTAAGGTTGGTACGATCTTGCCATCCTGGCAACTTTGCCCCTACCAATCTAAAATAGAGTCATGATCTCTATTCAATTTTAGGCAATTCACCCAAGTTTTGGAGTTTCCACTTCCATTCCCATATGGGACGTAATATCTAGGTGATTTCATCACAATTGTGGTAGTGACAATTGCATATAGTAGGACCAATATCATGTGTCACCAACATCATGATAGATCACCACAATTTAGAGTGAAATAAATAATCTATAAGGAGCTACATAGCCATAAGATTCATATTAAAAAAAAATTATAATAAGGAACAATGGTAGCCCTAAACTCATAGCAAAAGAAAATTCTTGAAGTTGATCACTAATAATCACTATGATTCATCAATTTTGTAAATACAAACCAATAGTTATTAATATTGCATCACATCAGTCACTACATCAGGTCAATTAGTAGTTGAGGTAATCAAATGACTATCGAATGAAGTTGCCATCAATCAAATTTATATGAGATCAACCATATGAACCTCCACATGACCAAAATAATAAAAAAAAGGATTAAATAGCATCATAATCAAGTGATCAAGAAGGGTCAAGAAATTTTAGAATCAATCTTCACCCAAAAATCTTCTTGTATACAAATTACACACTTGTGAAATTACTCTACAAATTGATTTTGTGACCCTCAAGAAACTAGATCTGAACACATCTAAAATCTAGAAATATCTACAAAAGATCTAGATCACAAATCTTATAATCAATCTTCACCAAAATCTAGTCACCTTGGAAAATGGACTTTGCCTAGATCATAAAGAATATGACCCACAAGAATTGAATCAAAATACACAAAAATCTCATCTGAATACCCCTATTGGACTCACTCAGATCCAAAGAATTGGACCTTAAGGGTTGGATCTTAAGGTGTAAGCTTTTTCCATGAATAATAGGTTGCACTAGTACCTCAATGAAGTTAGACTTCTATTGAATTTATAATTAAGCAACTTCGGGTGATTTCACACACATGGGAATGCAATAACAATGATGAGTCACACATACCCCTATTTGTTCCCTTTTTTCATGGAAACTGTCATTTGGTGTTTTTTAGTGTTGGTATTTTGCCTTGTTGCACTTCCAAAATGTCGATCGGCATGTTGGTTGATGGGTCAAAGGCTTTTGAATATTTCTACATTGAAGTACTTGCTAATCGACATTTTATTTTGGATGCAGGCCTTTGTTTTAAACTTTTAGGAAATGCGGTTGACAATTTTTTGACCTACGAAAAATGATGAGTAAAAATGTAGCATATGATGATTGGTGCCAAAACCTTTGTATTTGTGCGAGAGGAATATCGATCGATGCATCCAAAATCTTGTCCACTTGAACTTTCAGTGTATGTACAAGACTACATCCTAGCATCTGAATGATGGACCTAGATTAAAATTGGATTAAAGAAAAAAATAAATCCATCGCCCGCCCCTTAATTTGGATCATGAAAGCCTTGACCATTAAATTACGTTGCACAAATCTTTTGTGCGCATATGCATTCAACACCTTAGTAAGTATATTTGTTGCCATGCACGATATACAACAACATTCAGAATTTACCTCCTTATCGAGAGCTCTGCTTCTGACATAGTGATACTTTATCTTTATGTGCTTACTCTTAGAATGAAATCTAGGATTAATAGAAAAGGCAATCTCACTACGAATATCACATAAAATAATTGTTGGAGTTTACTATTTTAGATTGATATTTTATCACATGTTTCTCAACTATATTGCTTCTTTGATAGCTTGTAAAGCAACAATATACCTGATTCTGTAGATAATAGAGCAAATGGAGGTATGCTTACGACTACAAGAGACTGGTCCGAAGGCAAATCCAAATGTAAATTTACGAGTGCCAATGTCTCCCGTCTGTTTCATAATGGTCACGTGAAAAAAAAGCCATATTGCCCATTACGCAAGGGAAGTGGCCTGGGCAGATGACCTTATGCTCGGCTCCTTCCATTAAAAAGAAAAGAAAAGGCCTAAGACTCCTTAACCAAGCACAATCTCATCTGCTGAGCTACTTCCTCGATACGTAAAGCACTCCTAGTATTGTTCCTTTGTCATTTAGGGTGTGTTCTTGGAGCAGATTGCACCTCTTGTCTACGGAACGTCCTACAAACTTGGGAACATGTTCACATGGTTTTAAGTCATTATATTTTTACCACAATAATGTTTTACCACGAGTTTTTTAACCGCAGTAATGTTTTTATCCTAGATTCTTCTTATGCAAATTTTCATTGTAATTATTTAATAACTCGAGGTTAACCCTAGGGTTAGGTTAGTGGGACCATGGTAACTCAGGGTAGGATAGGGGTGTAAAAATATTAGGATTTCTTTATGTCAGGTGGTGCAATCATTTTCGTGAGTTCCCACGCTCTTGTCCCTCGTTTCCCTTAGGCAACGTCCTCGAGATCGCAAGGGGCTCACTTGGTGGAACCGTCACGGAACGCCCTCATGCGAATGCACCACCACCTATTACTAAAAGCATTGATCAAGATTCCTATAGAATCCTCTAAAATACAAAGAACAATATGGCAACCGGAGAGCATAGATTCCCAATAATTCTCATAGCTGAACTATTCTTCTTCCTAAAACTTTATATAATATTTTGGTGAGGCCAGGCCAACCAACCACTCTTCATGAAAGTCGTCGACGTCGTGCACCAAATAACGGACAAATTTGGCGGCGCATGACTTGGCCAACTTTGTGTGGCGGCCCGCCAGGACTAGGAAGAGTCTGCAGTGGCCACGTGGCGAAGCCAACCCCAAATGCACCAAATAGGACGCGATCCTCCACGCCCGCCCACTCGGATGAACCCACGATTTTGCTAGTGCCACGTGTATGTAATCCAATCGATTCGATCTCGAGACGTGGCAAGATCTGAGCACCAGTGAGAATATCCAATGGTGTGTGGCTTCCCCTCGCCCTCCTACTTTTGCTCCCTCCCCTAGCTTATCTTAGTGACACTAAACAGGTCAAAGTGCCTCACCGTTAGATCTCGCCATGTACCCTCAGATGCTGCCACGTTCCCATAATCAACGTAGATCACAGCTCACGCTCCGATCTAGCACGTGGCACAATCTAGGTGGTGTGTCTTAAAACCTCCCGTCCTGTCAAGCCCCATGCTTCCCCCTCCTCTTCCTCTATATATCTCTCCTCCTCCTCCTCCTCCTCACGGTTTTATTTTCCTTCGATCGATCGATCGTCGTCTGCCTGCTTTGCTTTCTCTATCTTTTCTTCATATTTCAGCAAGAATCAGATGCATGCATGAGGTTGGTGTTTTCCCCCTTCTTTTTTCCATCCATTTTGCTGTCTGCCTCCTCTTATTTCCCTGCAGCTGTTTCCTTTTGACCTCATTGAACTGTTGAGAAGATTACCCACTTTTCTTTTCTTTGTGATTTCTTCATATTTCTGGGTTTCTGATCGCAATTCCTGCGCTTTTCTTTGCCTTTGTTCAGGTTTTGAAGGAAGCAAGGAGCATTGGTTGAAGATGGCTATCTCCATGGCGCTTTCTTCAATCTCTTCTTCCGTTTCTTCATCAACATCGGTTGGGAATCCACGACGCAGGGCTTTGCATCTGAAAACCCAACGCCCCCGTACTGTCTTTCTGGGATCCAAGGTGGAATGCGGCATCAGAGGTGTGCAACACACCGATCTCTCTCGAAATGCTACTTTTCACAGCGCTAAGGCCACATTGTCAGAGCTATTGCGAGAAAATACCACCTCCACATCTGATCTAGTAAGTGAATCCTTTATATATGGATTAAATTGTGCAGCCCTTCACCATGTCACTTCGGTTTGGCCTCTGCATGCGCTCTGCTAAAGACATATTGTTCCATGCATTCATGAAAACATCAGTTTCTGTTGTACGGAAGTGTATTCTGATACAAGCAAAATGCTACAAAGCACGATCTGTCATTTTTTTTAACGTAAAAAACTTGTTGGAAGTTTTGTTCTGCTTCATTGCTTTTGAGTTGATGCTTCAATTAGGCATAGGAAATTTCATACTAACACCTAGTGGCACTTCGACCTCTCTGAATAGTTTCAAATCAGGAAGTTTCATAGCCATTTTTGTTCAAAAGCTTGAACGTTTTCTGGAAAAAAAAAATCAAAATTCTGAATCTTTCAATTCTTTTTGAATTGATTTTATGCAAACGATTAGAACTCCAAATTTTTTTGTTTTTTTGAACTGCATTCGATTCAACTGAACTATGTTCCTTTTGCTACCATGACTAGTTGATTAATTGGATCTCTTATTTATGCACTACATCTAATTGCAATTGATCACCGTCTTTCTCTCACATATGTTTTCTTGAATTATTGCACACATGCTTGAATTATTTGCTTATTTAGAATGGTCTTGGGCTTTGCATATTCAGAGTATGTCGACAAATAGAATGAGGTTGCTTTCAAAATGCATACTCTTCGCTTGTGGGCGTTGCTATCTTCAGTCTTCCCTTTTTTAAAGCTAGCATATTCCCCTGGGAAGATGCAGATTAACCAAAATGTATTGATGACAACCAACGCTTGCTTAGAATAAGGGCGCCATATTTTGTTCACTCGTTTCTTGTGAGGTAAGATCAAGAAACTCGCAAAAGGTTGTCATATATTCATCTCATGGGTGGATATGGATCTGATGGTAGCGAAAACATGAATGGATTTTGGAGAGAATAATGGCCTTTCCTTGCTCGTCAAAAGGGTTACCCATGTGTGGAATAGGTTATTGGTTGTAGATGGTAAGGCTTTGTAATCAATGTAGAGATATCTTGTGCCAACCTTCATATCAACAAGTAAAACAAGTACACGAAATGGATCGTCACTAGGTGCAATAAATTTGGCTATAATCAATCTAATACATGGTATTGAATTTTAGCAGTTCTAGTCACTTTAGTAGGTAGAGTATGTGAGTTCATGTCGTTTTAGGTTATTCCAACTTTTGTCATGGATAATCTATTGCTTGTAATAGGTAACTAAGATATTTGGTCAAACTTGCTGGGGTCCTCGATGATGATTACTGTTGTTGACATGCCATTGACACTCTAGAGCTTTTGTCCATAATATAGTACTGCAAGATAGTTGCTACAAGAAAATTCTAACATTAGAAAGAAACTTTTCTCTATCTAAAAGACTTATATGTGTCATGTTAAGCATACAACATCATCTGAATGATACGGCATTGAAAAAATAGAGCAACCCCTCCCCCAAAAAAATGTTCTGGGAAGGATTGTTACGACAATAAAAATCAGGTATTTTCAAAACGTTTTGATCTGAAACTCTATGGAGATCCTGAACTTCTCTGGAACACAGTGCCACTACGGTGTGGAATCATAACGCTGAAGGTTGCAAGTCTTCTTTATGAAGTCTAACCAGTACCCTACCCAGAATTTAGCATCCTTATTCTTTTTTGTAAGAATGAACTGTCAATTCAGCTTCATGATCTTGTTGCAGGCAGTTAATTTATGCTAGGTTTTCCTTTCTTTTTCAGTGCATTTGGCCCTCTGACTCTGACTACTTTCTGAAGGTGTTATGGTTTGATTATTTTGTCAAGCAAGGTATGTGGTTATTATTGGTATCCCTTAGGAGTTTATTGTCATGTTAGTGGATAAGAGGGATCTCACTTGCTCTTTACTACTAGTCATTCTCAAGGGATTAGTTTGTTTGTCACTGTATTGTAGTCCTATGGACTTATCTTTATACATGTGATAGCACCCACGAGGGTCGCAACGTAGTCCTCATCATGCGACAGATTTGGTCTAAGACTGTAGCTGGATTTCATAAAGTTAGGGATATGTCTTGTTTGTATATCTATAAATTAGCCTGCAGGTGATATCTCTATAGTGACAATCAAACTGTAAATCTCATTCATGTTTAGCTAATTTTCAATACTATATTAGAGATCTATTTATCTTTTCATTGTTAAATGCTATGTTAACCACATCTGCCCTTATGTTGTGCTAACAGTTTCTGTTTCATATCAGCTGCTTATGCATGACGAAGGATTGGAGCTTTATGAGGATATGATCTTAGCAAGGTCATTTGAGGACATGTGCGCTCAAATGTATTACAGGGGTAAAATGTTTGGTTTTGTTCATCTTTACAACGGTCAAGAGGCAGTATCCACAGGCTTTATTAAATCTCTTAGGAAAGATGACTTTGTTTGTAGCACATACAGAGACCACGTCCATGCACTCAGTAAAGGAGTTCCAGCCCGCCAGGTCATGAGTGAGCTTTTTGGTAAGGCCACTGGCTGCTGTCGTGGTCAGGGTGGTTCCATGCACATGTTTTCGAAGGAGCATCAAGTGTTAGGTGGTTTTGCTTTCATTGGAGAGGGTATTCCTGTGGCAACTGGGGCTGCCTTCGCCACAAAATACAGGCGTGAAGTTCTGAAGGATGACAAAGCAGATGCAGTAACAGTAGCTTTTTTTGGAGATGGAACATGCAACAATGGACAGTTCTTTGAATGTTTGAACATGGCTGCACTTTGGAAGCTTCCCATCATCTTTGTTGTAGAAAATAATCTTTGGGCTATTGGCATGTCTCACTACAGAGCTACCTCAATTCCTGAAATTTGGACAAAAGGACCTGCCTTCGGTATGCCTGGCGTCCATGTAGATGGTATGGATGTGCTGAAGGTGAGAGAGGTTGCAAATGAGGCTATTGCTAGAGCAAGGAGAGGTGATGGTCCAACACTAGTGGAGTGTGAAACTTACCGTTTCAGAGGTCACTCTCTTGCTGACCCAGATGAGCTTCGGAAACCAGGTTAGTCCGATTAGTGCACGTATTCGAGTGGAACATAATTTTTTTGAGTTTTGCTGCTTTCTCTTACTCTTTAGAAGTTCAAGTTTCTAATGCATGTTGACCCTTGAAGTTCGATTGCCAAAGATCATAGATGTAAGAATCAAATCAAGTACTTGGGTAATGAGAAAGTGTTGAAAGGATCAAGTTTACAAGAACTGATTACACTAATAAAGTGTTGAATTATTGAAGTTTTAGGATCAAGTCCTTCTTGGTGTGTTGGGTCAAAACTGGAGTGAACAGCAATCTGCCTTGACAAAATTGATGGCCGTAGAATTTGTTATATTTGGTACTTCCCACGTCTGTGTGTACATATATGTGATGTTTCTTACCTACAAAACAAAATGCTCAAAACTTGCTTCTGTTTTAATTTTATTTGGGGTTGTTATACTAAGAGTTAGATTATCAGAAGTGGTAGACTCAATAATATGTAAGCATAGATCATTCTACGTACAGTTACCCTGCATATAGCATAGATCATTTTATATACAAATTCCCTGCTTTTCCAACATTTTTCACATGTACATAACCTTGCATCATCATATGGCAGCTCATGTTTGTAGTATTTGATTTGTGTAGCCCGCCATACGGGAGCCCCAAGACTTCTTGTTGAGGTGTGCTTTTGTTTCACTTGATTTTGCCTTTTGCCATATATGCCATGTCTTCTAAAAGCATCTGTTTTTTTTTATGCAGACGAGAAAGCTCACTATGCTGCAAGGGATCCTATCATGTCTTTGAAGACGTATCTCATTGAGAACAATTTGGCCAGTGAAGGAGATTTGAAAGCCATTGAAAAGAAAATAGATGAGATTGTGGAAGACTCTGTTGAGTTTGCAGAAGCCAGCCCTCTCCCAGAGCGCAGTCAGCTGCTTGAAAATGTTTTTGCAGACCCTAAAGGATTTGGCATAGGCCCTGATGGGAGATATAGATGTGAGGAACCAGGGTTTACAGCTGGCACAGCTCAGGTCTAAACTTTGCACATGTTTACTAACAGCATTGCACTGTAATCGGTGGTGCAACAGTAGTGGACGCATTTCAGCTCAATTCCAAGTACCCTATTATGGAATCAACATCAGTAACAAATCTGAGCCTCAAACTCCAAATGGCTATTTTTGCCTTCAAGGATATTTTCAATTTTTTCCAGGTTTTTTTTTCTTGTAGATTTTGCACAAAGACCAATCAACCTGGAAGGCAGATCTTTTAGGGAAGTCCTGAGCTTTTTGTGTTTTAGTTCAGAAGCTGCTACTGATCACAGTTAGGTTATTTTCTTCATTTTTCATGTATTGATCTGCAGAATATAAATCATGTTGAAATGATTGGATGTTGCACCCTGCATTTAGTCATGCTGCATATATAATCACGATGAAAGTACAAGCTTCTGCTGCTGTTTGGTGATGGGCTTTTATTTCCCCCAATTGTCCTGCACAATCTCGTCAAGTTTCTGTCAATAACAAATTTTCATTACAAAGTTGAATAACTACAAACTTTTCTTTCGATCTTTTATCATTCACTCATGACATTTTTTGAAATGCCTCTTTTCTCCCTATCGAATGGTTAATAGGATTCTACCTGCACAATAAAATTTAATGGGACTTGTCAGGCATGTGGTTTTCAATTGCACACTTTGTATGACAACTCGGCCAACTTTAACATAAGAAGCAAGATCCTTCAAAACAATTCAAGTTTAAGCTTCAAAATCTGGATGAAAATAATCACAAAGCTCAATATGCAGTAGCTACAGTAACTGTGAAGGAAATAAAGGAATCATGATGAAGACAGGATTATGCACCTTCATTTGGGCCTTAGCCCCCCCCCCCCCCCACCCATCTTATTTGTTTTTGTACTCTGGACATTTAGCCCATATGGTTTGGGCGCTTGGGATCCTTTATATATTGGTTGTTGTTGTTGGTGTTTATTTATTAGTAGTATTGGGCCTCGTTGTTGGGCATAGTCGCACATGTAATCAGGACATGCAGAGACTCAATACGGCAAAATGCCCTCATTTTAGTGGGAGACTGTTTTGTTTGGATCACATAATAGAGATGAATTTACCATAGCTTCATAATACATTCAGCTTACTTAGCATAGCATACCGTAAAGATTTACAGTATTGTCTCTTTTGATTACTCCATTTGCAGTTATTTTGATCATTCTTGTGTTATGTTCTTTTATGAGCCCTCATAAGATAAGAACGATGTAATAGAAAATTAATTGCTTTGCAAAAAGAAAAAAATTGTAACCTTAAAAAGTGTATTTTCAAGTGTAAGTTTTTGGATGATTTAATCTATGTACGCCATGACCTATGTTATGTTATGATGTTTTTGACTTCAATTGTGAAGTCTCAAGTACCACTAAGAATCTTTACTTATAAGCATATTTCACTTTTTTGAGCTATTAGTTTACAGTATTGTAACTTGCTAATCAATCCCACAATTACAAAGCAATCAACACAAATAGCAAATATCAAGCATATGGATCACCAACAAGATTGGTAGATGGAAAACCAAATTTTTACTCATAATTTGATGGAGAAATCATCACATATTTGTACATTAGTAGCTCGGATCTGAGCATTTTAGGGCTCGTAGATAAAGATCTCTAGATATGTATAGAGATTAAACAACTCTTTTTTGCTTAGAGCTACTTGGTGACAATGTGTGTAATACACTCAAGGACCATTTTAGACCTATTTGATGCTCCTCTACACAAAATCCAATAAATTGGACTTTAACGAAAATTTTGTGATTTGCACCATGTAAAGAATCCCCATTTTTATAGATCCTTTCTCTATACATTCTTTTGAGATTGTCCATCTATATTGTAATTGCTTATCGTTTCTACTCTTAAAACTTCTACTCAATTTTTTTGGAGATAATTGTTAGATGGGCTCAATTGGCTCATTCCTTTTAATATTCAATCTTAATCTAAGTTTTGTCAACAATTTTTTCTCCCCTCTTTTAATAAAGTTCAGTTTCTTTTGTAACCTTCCAAATGCTTGGTGCATGGCCATGATTTCTTAGAGAGCTCCATGAGTATGTCACCTCAATATTGTAAAACCAAAACATTTGCCATAATTCATGGTAATTATGGTGTCTCCTCTATATTCAAATGGTGCCACAACTTTCGAAAGGTTGTTGCTAGTAGATATGTATGATAAGTTAACCACATTTTCCTTTCTTCGCATTGATCTATGGAGAACATCGAACTTTGTTGCACCACATTCTCCTTCTGTTAAACCATTGGTATTATGCACATCTCACATACACACCCCACTTGAACACATCTAACAATGCACTATGAAGCCACTCCCCTAAACATGATCTTCAATAAGGTTTTGCATAATTTTCTTGCCTTTCTTTTGTCATACCATTTACATAATCATATTCAAGTATGTGATCACTACAACCCACTAACTCTTATATAGACATAGGGACATTTCTTGCGTCCTAAATTCTGTCAGAATTGAGTTAGATTGCTCATTATTTGAATCCATCTCTTTCATAACAACATCAGATGGAAGAAGATGAGGCTGCTATCTCTAAGTTGTGTGCTCCAATGTTGGACTAGTTTTTACATTATGGCCCTTAAGATCTTCTTTGTATTTGATTGTTTGAAGAAAAAAGTTGCTCAAGTTTGATATTTGTGCACTCAAAAGTCCAACATGCTCTTTTTAAACCTCCTCTACAAGCCAACTACCATGTTGACAATCCAAAAATGATTCTTATTGTGCCAATATTGTTATTTTCCATAACACATTATTATGAGTCTATAGCATGGTGCCACCTTGGTGACCAAATTGATGACACAAATCAACTCATCCAAGTTAGGAAAGTTGGTAATTCCTTTGAACTTGCGCATGTAGCCTCTAACCGAGCAACTCCGATTTTTGCCAATTGGCTACAATCCTCTCCAATTTTGGCCCAAAAACTTATACTCTTGGTGAGAAGATGGCATAATGCAATTTGTTGTATGAATGATCATGTTGTATTCCCAATGAAACAAGCATGATTACGCTCTACCCTATGTCTTGTTGTCATGTTCTCCATGAAAACTACATGATTTCCACACCCATTTGCTTGGTGACAAATGCAAATAATAGCTTGATTAAACCGTATGTTAATGCACATAGAATGATTCCACACATGTGGAGCATATCCCACATGTGAAGGGATAGGCCTAGGTAGGCTAGTACCAAATCTCAAGAGCAAATAAGGTCATTTGTCAAGTTTCTATAAGTTAGAATTGGTTTTTATTGAATCTAGGAATTTTGAAGAGGTGCAATTTGATTGGATGCCTCTAAATCACACATGTGAGATCAGCTCAAAATAGCATGAGCTTCATCACTTTTTGTAAATGCTCCTTTTGGAGCTCATATTACACATTGGAAATTGGAGAGTTGAAGATTTTTTATGATTTCACATACAAGCTCGTACATATCTATCTTTTGCATGTAACCTTTTGTGTTCAATCCATTAATTGCCATCACTACTTTGTTCTCAGCGGATCATAAACACTTAGTTTTTTTTATTGTTCTTCCTTGCTTATCAACATTGTGTCATTTATAGCTTTCAATGTTGATGGAGATGAAGGTAGCAATGCATCCAATACCCCTTGTGGATTGGATAGATCCATTGAAGGTCCATAATTTAAGATCTTCGCATGGTATTAGAGCATTGTTCAAGAGGTTGGGTGTTTGATCCATTGTAAAGTCCAAAAATAACTTTTTTTTAAGAGCAGAAAGCTAGTCTTGGTGAGGAGAATTTTTAGTGGTACCATTGAAAATTTGAGATCCATCATTGAAAATAGACTTCAAGTGTCTTCCCCACACATGTGAAAAGTGTGCAGGACTAAAGCGCAGGCCATTTTTTGAGTTAGTCCCAAAATAGCATATATTGATATTTTAATGATTTTTCTTGTGCTAGGCATGGACAAAGCTACAAGGATCAAAATTTTATTGGAAGATTTGAATTTGGATTATCAAATTCATTGTTTTGATCTAATATTCAAGTGAAAAAAAAGTGTTTTTGCTGGCCTTATGTGAGATAAAAAAGTGGGGAGAAGGGAAGTATCTTTGAGTGCTTGTATAAGTCAAAATCTTCATTTTTTGTGTAGACTTGACAAGACAATTGTAAGAAGCTCAAATAGATTCTAATCAATATTTATTTGTGAGAGTGGGAGAGTCAAGTTGAGATCCCACTATAGTTTCTTGAACAGGTTAAGCTTCACCTTTTGTCATGGGGATTTATCACCAAAGGTCAATTCACAAACCTGATAGAACAAGAATTATCAGCCAATATCTCATCTTGTGATCTATGGTTTTACTAGCCCTAGCCCTCAACTGGCAAAGTTCAACATGTTTTTGCAACTCCAACATATATGCTCTAGATGTTCTCCTTTTTTGCAAGATGTGCAAACTATATTCAAGGCATAGTTTTTATTCAAATGATTTTCTTGGCAATTGTATAAAACGTGTTGGCAAGTTGATCCATTGGATTTTCTTGGCCTATCATATTCAATTGTCTCTTCAGAAAATTTACATCTGAGACTAAAGTGGATATATTCTCATTTATCACATCCATTTACCCTTCAACATCTCTTTAACATCATTAATTTCAAGAAATTAAACCAATACTCTATACCTTCTATCAAGAGTGATGTCTTACCTTTTTGGTGTTGATGGCATTAATTCTAAAGTCTAAGTTAGGCTTGTGGTTCTCTCACACACTCTTAAGGTCCTCTCATTTGTAGAATTTGAAGTAGATATGTTTCATAAGAATGATGTTTTCTAGATGGGACTTCCCCCATATTCTTGACTTAAGGTTCATAGATGTTTGTTATGCTCGGTGATGGTGATATTTGTCCTACAAAGAACTATGTTAGAAAATTCCTACTCAAATCTTCTAACAGATTCTAATTGTCATAATCGTACGAAGGATATTCAAGAGCGGAAACACAACTCCAAGACTATAGAGAGCATCAATGAAAGAACGACGAGGGAGCTCCAAAACACATTTGTCGACAAGTGGCCAATGAGCAGAAGCAAAGCTTGGCACCTCACAGATACATTTTACGACAACAAGAACAAACGCATGGCCGAGTCGACAAAATTTATTAGATCTGCTGAAAATGTTTTGTCAGACACCCATAAGAAGGTGCAATGAACTTGCAAGCCAAAAGGCACGAGAATTAATGGTAGACTAGCTCTCAAATGGGCCCAAAGTGAAAAGGGACCCAGCTAGTTAAAAACAAATTTAATATAAATATTTTTATAAAGTCAAGTTGTTTTGGCACATGGTTTTGGGTCCCTGACCCTAACCCTAGCCTTGTCTATAAAAAGGCATGTGACACCATTTTGTAGCCACCTTTTGCATTTGTTAAGAATAGAGAGAGAGCAACAAGATTTCACATGGTCCCTCTTGACAAGTCAAGACCAAACCCTTTGAACCCTTTAATTTATAGCATAAGAGGTTTAAGAATGCAGGTGTATAAAGTCTTACAGTATAGAGTACCATAAAGCGAAGCAAGTTTTAGGACACCCAGCTGTTACCTGCCACCATCCCACAAAACACAACCACACGAGTTAGTTACGTGAGGAAGATAGGTGTACAGTATAGAGTACCATATAGCGAATCAAGTTTTAGAACACCCAGCTGTTACCTGCCACCATCCCACAAAACACAACCGCATGAGTTAGTTACGTGAGGAAGATAGGTGTCATAACTGGAGCATCAGTTGTTATCCATGTCCGAAACAAGAATTACTACCTTATCAGCTTGAATGCAAATACAATTGATACGTCCAATCTTCCCAATCATAAAATATAATCTTAGCAATACATTCTGCCCTATAATGAGAAACCGTATCAAGGCAGAAGCCATACTGATCACTGCAAGAGCAAAATGAATGTATTAAGTTCATATTGACATTCTACACGTAAGAAGCTATCTTGCAAAACTTGGTTAAACCGAGACTCGAACCGAGACTCGACATTAGGCTTTAATGCAAGGTACTAGGGCAGATTCGTGCCATACTAGCCCCAAGGACCTCCCAAACCAGACCGTTGGTTGTTCCAGCATTACTAGGCTTGGGAAAATCCATGCCATACAAGCTTATCAAAACCATCTCTGTACAAGTTTTATAACATACATACGTCAACCGCTATTTTAGTAATGTAAATATCATACCGGTGTTACATTATATAGTATCATACCTGGATGTGAGGTGAAAACACAACCTATGAGCTACCCATCTCCAGCAGCTACTGCGAAATCCTCTTTACGTACTAATGATTCCACACCGAAAGCAATGGGTCAATGGTAGTGCTTTTTGGTTATAGGAGTATTATAAAGAAAGTTGTTCGTTTAAGCCAAGCATAAATTGTCTTATCAAGCAGTATTAATTTCATCATAAGAAGCACTTTGTAGGATTCCCATTTGTGTTAGTATCAGGTAGATGTGCAGGACTTGGAGATTGATCTACCATTCCACTGATTCCCGATGTTTCCCGGTTTCTCGCTTCCTGAGGAGTTCTTCTTACAACTGTTGAGTGACAGTTGTAAGAAGCACTTTGTAGGTTCTGTGATTTCAGTTTAAAAGAGGTTGTGTTGATTCTGTGATATTAGTAGGAGTAGTTTTAGTTTAATTCCATGTTTCTTGAGTAGAATAGTTTAGCAATAATCTGCAGTCTGTAAGAACAGATCCTATATCCAAGATGAGCTACCATTGTCAATCAAGGACCGAAATCAGGTTGTCGTTGTGCCTTTGACAGGCGGGTACAACACCATTATACTACCATTACAATGAAGACAGAACGGATAAGAAGCCATCTATGGCTGAGCCCATTGTAAATCCGATTCTGCATCAAATAGTGGCTACTTGAACACCCATAGAATATTCGAGTCTCAGCTAATTGTCTCACTTATCCGAGTCTCAGCTAGCAGGATCGTTGTCAAGTAGCTACTAATAGAAGAAGAAAAAGACACTAACAAAAAAGTAGAGGCAGGAAGATGCTTCTGGCACGTTAACGAACTCTTCTATATAGGGGATCCATAGTTGACAATCTCCTATCGAACCTTAGGTGCATACATTGAAATGGACCTTGGGACTATTTTTTATGTTGTGCGTTTTTGGATTTTCTCGATGTTTTTGTAGATAATTTCCAAGCGAGATCAAACAGAAAAAGGTGGAAAAGCAAGAAGTGAATGTGATTGGGAAAAATCAGAAGGTGCAAGATGAATACTGATGATTAGACAAATCAGATCTATCACAAAAAAATTGTAATTTCTCTAATGGCGAGTAATAGGCAGGCACGAGGAATGATGCGAGTAATCATTTAATTTCTCACCAAGCTTCCTATTGACTGTGAATGGTGACCAGAACGTACAGTAAAAGCGCGAGTAAAAAAGAAAGAATGAGTTGATAAATCACAACTCGTTAGGAGTAGGATGGGAAAAAGATGCAAAACATGTAGCGATTTTGATCACGCATCGAGGGTTACCTTAAGAGTTAGCCATAGTTGATGGAAGATCTGGAGTTAACATCATCTCCTCCAAGATATACCACGCATGGGGAGTTGATCAATCTAGTGTGAAACCCATAGGCATAGCCAAGAAAGTGCACAACAAAGTAGTAGGAATCCAATTTGTGCTAGACTTCATAATCTTGGACTTGCCCGAACACCCCCAAAACTACAGTGTCCTACTGGGAAGATAGGGGCTCTGTACATCCCAAGTGCTTCATGGTTGGGGTCAAAACCGTATCATCCCTCAGAATTGAGATATTTGTGATGAAGATCGATGTTGATACCTGAATTACATAAACTAGCTGACCAACAAGTCATTGTTGCTAGCTAGTCACAACCAATCACTCTGATGAAGAATCAGAGGATAGACGTCACTAGAGGAGAATTGTCATACAAGACAGACGTCGTTGGAGGAGAAGTGTCATACGAGATGATTCGCAAATAGATGTTGTAAAAAACTGGACCAAAGCCCTATCCACAGTGGATTGTTTACAGTTTGATGTCACATCCACCAAACAATCACCTAAGTGAAGCTTAATTGTAGACACTTCTTTTGATGAAGGCGATCTCCCATATAAGATACCGGAGGAACTCACTAAGGAACCTAGCGAAGGCCATCATAATTCCGTATCTCTCTTTATGATGAGCCTAGAGGCTATACCCAAGAACCTCACAAGGAATTTGTAACGAATCCGAGAAGATCTTTAGGTATTCACCCTGGAGGAAGGTCAAAAGTATGAGGACGAAGAGTTCTTCCGTTATGTCGATTCCCATTGCTTTGAAACCACCTCAGGATCCGTTAGGCCTAGATCCAAAAGGCTACAAATGAATGAAGATCCCACCCAGCCAACGAAAGCTCTCGAGGCAATGTTGTAGTAGGCCAAATGGACTCTATGTCTAAAGGATCCACGTCTAGTGTTCATCTTACCATGAGCGATTTGCTACGAGAGTGCATAGAATGGGACCTAGCTGATGATGAAGCCCTATACAAGTTAGAGATTTTACTTGGGACAGTAGCATGAATATGACTAAAGACCTGACTGTTGAGTATCGATCAAATTCATTGTTGGGCACTTAGTGGGTCCCACCACTAAAAGTACTGTATGGCTAAGCTTACTTAGTGGGCCCATTGTATAGTTAGAATAATAAGTGTGAGGGCATTGGCAACCTCTGCGTATAAGCACAACCCAATGAGCACATGGCTAGTTATTTCAAGTTGTTTCCTAGAGACTTGGGCCTTAGGTGTAAATAAATAATGTAGAGGCTCAAAATCACAAACTCAAGTTACGATAAGCAATCTAATTTTGGGCACACTGGGACTCGCATGATTTATGTGAGCTACTTTGTGCTAATCTTAGAGAATGAGCATAACTTTGGAATATATAGCAAGCTGATTTCTAGACAAGGATTTGCATACTTCTTGTGTGTTCTTGTAAGTGCATGGTTTTGTACCAAGAATGAATTCATGCATAGGATCGGAATGGTAGGGATTTGCCCCAGTCTTAGTATGAATAGGCTTACGCAAATGTTTAGTTGCACTATCTTATAGCAATTCCTCGGGTAATGTCTTAAAGCACTAGTATGACTTAAAATTGTGAGAATGGAACTAAGGTTTGCGGACTCTTGTATAGCATGGATTTGCTCAAGAATTCACGAGCAGCATACATTGTCGGTTTATAGACAAGAGTGATGGGATGGCATGTACAAACCGCTTACACGCTCATTGTTTGCTATGCTCTTTTGGCTTGTTTTCAAATGCGTAATGTGTTTTATTTAACAACACGGACCAAAAACCAGCAAACTAATCAGTATGGCGGATGCCCTGATACAGTGCTAGCATGGTTTGGTCGTAGTACTCATAACAAAAAACTAGTAAAGGAAGATTGGACTACAATAAACTTTATTTTACTTTGCAAGCTTATTAGTTGATCTTAACGTATTTTGTACATGGATAACAACTGACATTCAGCATTGACACCTGCCTTCCTCACTGTGCGATGGTTCATCAACAACGGATCATACTTGTGACCAACCAGTCAAAAATTGGGGAGTACATCATGACTTTCAAACCGATACTGTCAACTGGAATCAAGCTCTTGCAACAATTGATTGTACAATAGGCTATATGTGTCAACAAGATAATCAGTCCAACTTGAACGAGACTTCACACTTGGATCAAACTTTGGATACACCGATCACTTTTCCTTTGAATGTGCTGAATGTAGCTTGGATATCAACGTAACCCATACCAGATCCAATTAAAGATGAACTTATTCATATGAATTACACCTTGACTTATGATGACAATGCAGAACTTACTGATGAGTAGGCTCTAAATCACATGGCCTACCAGAATTGGCGTACGTGATGTTCCCGCTGAACCAACGATAAAATCGCCAAAAGCAGTTATATTGAAGGAAGACAAGATCACAAGATCAATGACGAAGAAACAAGCTAAGCAACATTATAATACGGTCCTGAAATGGGAAAATCCACCTTAAAAGATTGATTCGAAGAATGTGCCACCCTTATTGGATAAAGGCAAAGGAAAAGTCAAGGATGATTCTTCAAGTCAGAGTTCTCACAAGACATCATCGTCCAGGAAGTTATCGCCTCCACGATCGATTCCTACTAAAAAAGCTAAGCGAAGATCCAGGACTAATCCTTTTGACAAAGAACAATCAGATGAAGTCCAACATGATATGCCAGAGCATTACAAATGCTATACTTTGGATGATGTGGTTATCATGTTACCAAAAGCACTTCGTGAACTTGAAGAACAAGTGCCAGAATCGAAATATGTACAATGGCCCAACTAGGCCGCAGCCTACAAATCTTGCAGAACCAAGAGATCCAGAAAAGATTGTACAAGTTGGAGCACAACTTACTCCTGAACAACTTCAAGAGCTACGAACATTGCTTATCAAGTATCAAGATTGTTTTGCTTGGAGTTATAAAGATCTCAAAGGGATTCCGACATTAGTTATTGAGCATACCATACCCTTAATGCCTGATGCAGTTCCAAAGGTCTTAAGATTCTATCGTTGTAATCCTAATGTTACGGATTTGATAAAGAAAGAGTTACAGAGATTGCTTAAAGTCGATTTCACTTATGAGATCAAGCACACTGAATGGGTTTCACCAGGTTTCCTTAGATCCATAAAAGTGTCAGATTTGGGTTTCTCACGGAGTTGTTTTGGGACATGTGGTATCAAGACATGGCATTGCAACAGAATATTCAAACATAAAAGTCATTGTGGAATTATTGCCGCCAGCAACAATTCGTGAAGTTTGTCTTTATGGGTCATGCAAATTATTATCGAATTTTTATAATCTTCTTTGCAAATCTTGCAAGACCTATATACAAACTAGCTATTATTCTTATTTGGACAGTTGAGGCATTAGAAGCCTTTGAAAAATTAAAAAAAGCATTAGCTTCAGCAACGATACTACGTTCTCCAGATTGGACAATTGAATTTCATGTTCACACTGATGCCTCAAAATATGCAATTGGATCAGTTTTGACGCAGCCAGGAGAATACAAGAAGGACTATCCAATACGATTTGCAAGTAGACAGCTTACAGATCTAGAGAAGAACTATTCAACAACAAAAAGTGAAGCGTTAGCCATGATTTTTTCTATACAAAAATTTCGATATTATCATATGGAAACGCACTTTGCATTTTATACGGATCACCAGCCGTTACTTTACTTGGTAAACAAGACGTGTAATACAGGGCGTATTGCAAGATGGTTGATTCTATTGACCTAATTTGACTTTCGAGTTGTGGTTTGAAAAGGTAAACATCATTATCTCGTTGACCATGTTTCACGAATCGAATCCGCACCAGTTAATATGAAGTGGATGATAAACTTCCAGATGCTGTTGTATTCTATGTTGAAGCAGTACCTGAGTGGGCAACAGATATTGTTGAGTACCTGATGTTAGGGCAACCTAATGACTCCTTGAAAAAAGTATAGAAGACACAATTAATTCATAAGGCACAACCTTATCAATTGATTGTTGGGCAATTGTATCGTCGCAGAATGGATAATATTCTTCGTAGATGTGTTTTACCACATGAAATACCTGATTTGATAATGTTTTCACATGATGGCATGGGTAGAGGACATTTCTCTACAAATATTACTGCTCGAAAATTTTTGCAATCAGGTTGTTGGTGGCCTAAGACACTGAAAATTATATTCAGTCATGTGATGTTTGCCAACAAGCATGACGGCCTACAAAACAACATTATGAACCCTTACATCCGGTTTTATCGCAAGCGCCATTTGAAAAATGGGACCCAGATTATATTGGTCCTATTCATCCTGCGGCAAGAGGATCTCAAGTTATATATATCATCGTTGCAACTGACTATACGACCAAGTGGATTGAAGCCAAAGCGGTTAAAGTTGCTGATGCAAAATCTACGGCTAAGTTTCTCTATGAAAATGTCATTATCATATTTGGATGTCCGATCGAGATTGTTGGTGACTGTGGTACACACTTTGTTAATCAAACGATAAAGTGTTTTTTGGAAGACTTTTTTGTTATACACCGGTTTAGTACTCCGTATTATCCCAGGGGTAATGGCCAAGCTGAATCTTCCAATAAGGTTCTCTGCACTATTATGACAAAAACAGTTGAAGTGAGTCGGTCTGATTGGGAACATTAATTGTATGCGGCATTATGGGCATTTAGAACTTATAAAGGGAGCACGAATCAAACACCGTTTTAGCTAGTTTATGGTCAAGATACTATCACGCCGATTGAATTTTTAGTACCATCTCTACGCATAACAGCAATAGAGCGATTAGATGAAAATAAATCTTTACAACTGCACCATGAAGGTTTACACAAATTGTGTGAAACTAGATTGATGGCAGTTCATGCGTTAGCAACAGAGAAAGCTCGCCAAAAGGCATGGCACAATCGACAGTTACACAAAAAAGATCTGAAAGAAGGAGATCTAGCGCTGATGTATAAAACAAAGCTGATCAAGGAGAAATTGAAGTTTACCGGTGAAGGACTGTATAGAGTCAAAGAAATACTGAACTATGGAGCAGTGATTTTTGAACATCTGGATGGAAAACGTTTTGATACTCCAGTAAATGGCTCCCAACTATGCAAGTTTTGGCAGCCTACACCGCCAGTTCAGTTAGCATGATTGCAAATGATGCTTTTATTTTATTAGTTATTCAATTTCTTGTTTTTACTATTTAATTGATATTTTCTTTTGGAAAAGACAGTTAAAAAAAAAACAAAACAAAACAAAAAGAAAAATGTATGGAAAGACTGATGAGCAAAAGTCAGAAATGTCATCAGATCAAGGAGAATTGATGGAAAGTATTTTCAGGAATCAAATCTTTATGGAAAATTACTTTTTTGGTCATTTTTGCACAAGCTATGTTAGAATTATTCGCCGAGATTTTAGAAGCAAGATCCACCTCAGATATACCCATACTAAGTTTGGCGAACATTCTTTAACCAGTTGGTACCTGTTTTTACCTTAGGCGAATGTTAAGCATTATACCATTTTGGAAACGTTCACTGATCATCTTCCAATCCTAATGAACCTTCGTCGACATGCCAGATGGACTTAAAATGCCAAATTTAGGTCGGTCATAGGTTCAGATTCTGAAAATTTGCATTTATTACAGTACCTGGGTGATCTATAGAACAGATTCTGAAAATTTGCATTTATTACAGTACCTGGGTGACCTATGTTGATGAACAGATCTATAGAACGTTCGCCAGACTTCTATTTTTGTCCAAAACCTTCATTGGGAATATTGGAAGCTATTTTCACAATACTGAGCAAGCTTGCGAATTTTTGTCCAAAACTGATCAACCAAACTAGTATTTTGTGTAATGGACCCTCCAAATTCACCTATAAATAGGTTGAATTCGATTCATTTGTCACTTGTGCTAGCGGAGCTCTTGAAAAAATTTTTCGTGACCAAAACATTCTGCCAACTTTTTTTTGCTGATATACACTCGCACTTACTGTCCAGTCACCATGTCTTCTACTGACACCTCTCAGTCTTCGAAATACTCCGTTCATCGTGGTGTTCCAACTACAACGGACATCATGATGTTGCCTAGCGCAAGCATGGTCGCTCAATGGATGACCCTTGCCAGGCCTTTGCTCACGGCAATGAGAACTACGAGCGTGCCTTCTCTGGAAAAATCAACATGCATTTTCTTACTATGGCTTTTAGCACATGGACCGAGGCCAAGTCTAAATTTCATGTCACTTTTCAGAATACCACACACAAGATGCGTGTTACTTCACGTTCTCCAAACCATAAGCACACCAAGAATGTGATCAAGTCGTTCATTGACACCTCCGTCGAGTTCTAATGGACTCATGACGGGTATCTCCAGGCATCTACCTCACATAGTCGTCGTCGTGTACGTAACGAGATCGCTATTCCTGACTCGCCTTCCCCGTCACGTCGAAGGACTAGGCAAACATCTTCAGCTGCGCTTTCACCCCTCGCTGCTATTTGCACTGAACTACCTAGTCCCCCCCCCCCCCCCCCACTAATGCATCCCTCGCCTCCGCTTCCTCACAGGGTCAGTCTGTGACAATTGGATCTACCAATCCAATCACAGGTGCCCAGGCCATCTCATCCCCACAAACGAGAGTTGTTTTGCCAAATACCCAGTATTTCATGAACATGTTCAATGATTCAGACCCCCTTGGGGCCTCATAAGTTGTTGTCATGCCGCAGAGTCCAGTGCCCTTTGAACTCCATTCCCCCAAAAGAGGATTCGAGACTGTCTATGATTGGGAAAATATTTTTGAAGAGACTTTTTAGGAGGAACCACAAGAAATCGTCGTAGCTTAGGTCCTGAAAACATTCTAAAAAAATTTCATATATCTGATTGCAAATCAATTGATACTTTAATGGATCCAAATATAGTATTGACTACACCTTCTTGTGCTGATTCTGAAAGTGAAGTACTCGACTTAGCGAAGTAACCTTATCATTCGCTCATAGGATCTTTGATATATGTCATGTTGTGCACTAGACCAGATCTAGCATACACTGTTAGCACATTAAGTCAATTTTGTCTAATCCTAGGATCTCTCATTGGAAAGCATTAAAGAGAGTGATGAGATATATATAGGGAAGTTTAGATCACATTTTATGTTATGGTGGAAATGCTATCAACCCACTCATCCTGCGAGGCTACTCCGACTCAGACTGGGGAGGAATAGTCTCTACAATAAATTTACCTCCAGGTACAGCTTCTATCTGGCAGGTGAACCGATTTCGTGGAGCTCAAGAAAGCATAAATTAGTGGCGCTTTCTTTGACCGAAGTAGAGTACATCACAATATGTCAAGCTTCAAAGAAAGTTATATGGATCAGGTTATTACTTCACGACTTACATCACACTTAGTTCAATGCTACTACCATTCTGTGTGACAATTTGAGCTATATTTTACTGTCGCTGAATCCTAGATTTCATGGCAAGTCTAAGCATATCGAAATCCAATATCCTTTCATTTGGGAGAAAGTTTTCTCAAGACAAGTGATTCTTCAATACTGCTCCACAACATAAATGGTTGCAGACATCTTCACAAAGCGCTTCTCAAGATCAAGCATCAGAAGTTTTTCAACATGTTAAACCTGACAAAGGTACCAAGGCACCAACCGTGACCTTAAAGGGGACTGCTGAAAATTAATTCCACAATTTTCTCCTTGGTGAATACTATTTCTATTTCAAGATTCATCCTGCACCTTATTGATCGTTGACTAGGGTCAGATGAAACCTACTTTGGTTCTATGTCTGCTCATCTGATAGTTGCAGAAATCACAGAACTCAGACAACTGAACTATTCGAAGAATGACTACATCGGACTTCCGACTAATCTTCATTCATCAATGGATCAGAACTAAAGGGTAACCAATCCTATTGTTTTCACTTTCAAATGTTAAGTTCGAATTATTTGAAGATCATTTAAGACTTGGCCATCTTCAACGACTTCCACGAATTGGCATTTTGAACAAGTCTGCAGAAATACACTATGTTTCCAACAGTCTGCAGAAATGAACTAATTGTTGCACAGTTTGCATTTTTCTAGCTCTCGTAAAATGCGACAATTTTTCGACGGTACTTTCTTTTTCAAGTATTTTGAAGAAGTGAACTCTTTGTCGGCTTTTTTGCATTTTCCCAAAATACGAAAAAAATAGTCACTTCAACAATTGGACTGTTTTGCAGCGCCTTCGGCTTTTTTCTCAAAATGCGAAGGTGATCTATTTCAACGAAAAACATCTCCAGCCACTTGCAAAGAATATGACAACTTGTTGTTGACGTTTTCAGAGCTTATACAATATGTTAACTAGTTCTTCCTTGTTTCTTTCTTCTTCTGCCTATCAGCAGAGACTATGGGCACTTTTTGAGATTACCTTTCTTGTTTTAAGGCCTAGATTAGGCAGAGGGGGCAGATAATCATTGTAGTATTGTCCTGCCTGTCAGAGGACAATCCAGGGAAGTCACTCTTGAACTAATGCACATGCATAAACAACCACTCATACATGCCAAAACGTTCAACCATAAAATCAGTGTGCAGATTCGTTGAACAAACAATGAAATTCTACTTCTACTTTGTTGCAAAATGAACTAAAATCAGATCCTACACTACTTTACTTGCATAAATTGACAAAACAAGAAACAAGAACTAATCTACAGCATGTTAGAAGTCCAAGAATCAAGAAACTAACCAGTCTTTTGATTCTTGGACATCCCAAGAACATCAAGAACTAGAATGTTAAAGAATATGCAAGATTTATGCCACATTTCTAGCCTATTTCGTTTACTTGAATGCTGGCTCCTACATTAATCCACAAGAAAACATGAAATCTAATCCACAACCAGGAAAGCAAGAAAACTAATCCACTCTAAATCCACAACCACACACAATATGAATGGAAGGGCATGATCATAGGGGCACCATCATGATCAAGGAGCTCAATGGATGCATCTAACTCATGGAGGCTCTTCTCATTTCAGCATGGAGTTGTTACAATACACAAAAAGCTCATCTTCACAAAGAGGGAGTCTCTTAAATAACCAAGAGAGCTCCTTAGGTGGCATCCTAGTGGAATTTCCACATTTCACAAATTACAAGTGGAATATTGCTCTCCACTAGAGGTCACCATCAAAAGGTGGCTCACTCTACTTTCTCTAAGAGAGGTCTACTTGTATTTATTACATTTGCCTAGAAATACTAGTTCCTACATGGTCATTCCATCTTCCGAGATTCACCATGAGGCTTTCCTAGCTAGTATTTCTCGGCTCTCAATCTTCATTAGTCTCATCTTCTCAGAGACCTCCTCGGTCTAAGGTGAGAGGTGCTCTTGAGTTGCTCTGTCCGAGTATCTTGGGGATTCGTCAGAATCAGCCAACATCATCCCACCCCTAATGTGTTGCAGGACCCACTGCAACTCATATTGGACAATGTCGCTCCGCTTTGCATTGGCGTCTTCGATCGTCACTTGGAAAAGCATAGATCCTCGTTCGCTTGCATAAAATCAAGTGTTTATTGTTGTCAGTCTTTATCAAAAATTGTTTTCGCAAATTGTCTCAATTTAACCAGAATGTCTTATTGTTGCAATGGGTTGACATTCTCAAAATTTGGAGAGCTTCACAACTCTACATACATGTGTGCTTCTCGCGTGTCTTCTTCCTTACCACTTGTATATGTCATTGACAGTTTCATCTTTGGTTTCTTGGTAGATTCTATCTTCTGGGAGGTCTGTATCCTCCATTTGCCTCTGGGTGTTTCCATGGTTCTTCTCTCAGTTGAAGTTCCAGTCTCAAGGAAAACCTTTGATCTGCAGGTTGCACAAACTTTGATTATCAGTATCAAGGGATGGATTCATCAAAAATTGGTGGTAGGAACAATTTTGGATGGACGGTTTGGTAACAGTAAGGAAACATGATGAAGGCTTGGTGGTAGGGTGAAGGAACTGATAGTTCTACAGTTGCAGCCTTAGAACCTTGCAATGTCGAGCTTTGACCACCACTTGATGGGTGAGGAGCTCACTTTATTTGTAGGTTCACGTTGTTTTCATCTTTCTTTTGATCCGTTACTTTTGGATCTCTTTGGGATTCATAAGAGGGGATTCAACTATCATTGCTCCAGAGAGTTTCTTTTGATCAAGGTTGATTTGACTCATCTGTTGCTTAAGTTTTCGTCCTTTCCTCCTCATATTCTTTGCTTAATTTCTGATGTCTTCTAGCTACTTTGCCTGCTTTTGTAGGTCTTCTTTTGGCTGATCATCCATTGTAGGTGGCAGTTAGTCTCCGCAAGACACTTGCAATGATCTTTCAACTACTTTGGTAGGACTATAAAAAACTAGGGATTTCTCAAAAGAACAGAAACCTGATGATAAACAAACAGATGGAAGGAAGGGTGGTAGTGACAACGGTAGATGGTGTGGGCGATAGGCATGAGAATGGATGCAGATGTATGACGAGAGGTTGGGTGAAGAAGGAGACTGATTTCCCAATACTTGTGTTTCTCTTTTTGAAGGATTTTTGTCATGACTGGAGTACTTCTTTTAATTGAGTCTCTTTGGATTATCCATCGTCTTCTTTAGCCTTGTCTTTTTCATATTAGACTTGTGACCTTGGCTGTTGATCTTGCTGATGTTGTTGTTGGCAGCGTAACTGCTCCAGTGGATCCAAGCAGATCCACTCTCTCCCCCCCAAAAATCTGTTGGTGGGGATGTTGTTGCTGGTAACTGTTCATGCTCAGGATTGGATCGGCGTGTGAAACACGCAGTTGAAAACACGGTGAACATGCGACTGGACTAAAGATTGAACAAATTTTAACTAAATTTGTTTTGATCTTGTTGTAGTTGAGTCGAAGATGAATATGGCAATGAGATACAGGAAGCAACTCTGATGTGATCTATACTTTGCAGATTTGGTGGATGCGCAAAAATCCGAAACTTTGTATAAGGTGACTGGAAAATTGATAGATGAATGACAAGCTATTCTTGAGATACGCTACATGATGTCTTCTGTGCAATGGCTATCTTTGATGAACGAAAAACAAATCTAAAAAAATATGCATTTAGAAGAAATTACCAAAATTAAACAATGACAAAAAAATAAACAAGGGAGATACCAATGTTATAGAGAGTGAAGGCCGTAGAGCACTTGTCAAACAAAAAGTCATTCATCAACATGCATAATTCACCTGGACAATTTTATGTTGCATTGATCTTGTAGAGTAATGAGAAACTCGCAGAAGCCCTTGTCCAAAAAACAAGACAAGTAGCGACACTTGAATCTATCATCGTTGATAGTAGATGTTGTAAGATATAGCTTGAGATGCAGGTATTATTGAGGTACTATGTCCTGAGGACCTTTGTGAACAAGTGATTGAACCGAATCTCTATCTGGATTTTCGAATCCTAGATTTATTATGTATTGGCACATTGGAAATCGTATCAACATATGGAAAGACAAAATAGATTGGAGGTTGTAGAAGGGGAGAAAAACTGTCAATTCCCTGTGGAGGTTGCTCTTGGTTGGACATTGTAGCAGATGACGGAATATCGATTTCACTTTCTTTCGACAAGGACTCATTTCATATTGTCTTTTTTGCATTATGGAGCTGGTTTATTGGACGGTGATGTAGAAGTTTACAAAAAACTTCTTGATTGAGTAGCAGGTTGAGCGGGAGGGTGCTACAGTGCTCGTGTTGTTGTCGTGAAGATCCTACTGTGATTCATAACTAACGTGACGGGCATGTAGGATCTTAGTTGGTTGTTTTGGACAGTCTTTGAAACTGTGTTTTCTGATACAGTCTGGACACTCAGCATGGTACTGGGTCTTAACTGGACAATCAACCATGAAGTGGCCGGTTTCACCACAGATGAAACATCGGCTGTGCAATGGCCCTTGTATAACGGTGTAGCCATCTTGTATGGCTAGTGGGTCTAGACTTTTTGGTGGATATTTGGGATAAGTGAAGGAATGTCGAGAATGTGATTGTTGTGCTTCATATTGTTGGACTGTATGTGCTTGGATAGCCAGATATGAAGGACAAGCATCAACAGGATGCGTAGCCCGACAGTGTGGGCACCATATTGTTTTTCGTCTATAAGGTACTTGTGCAGGGTTTGACTGACCAGGCATACTACTTTGGATAGACTTCAGGGTAGTTTGAAACTCCTTGGTGAGTTTCTCCACCTGTAGTTGATGTTGCTTATTAAACAACTCCAACTGGGATTTTCAAAGCTGATCTCGAGTATCCTCCATCGGCTTCGACTCATGGAGAGGAGCACATGGTGCTCGTCTTTCCCTAGATCCGTCAACATCTGGTCCTTCGTCTTCTTCCTTGATGGCATCAGACATAGCTAACTTTAGGCTCATATATTCATCATTGGATTTAAGCTCGCGTCTAATCCATCTTGGAAGTCCGACTAGGAACCAGATGATGAGCATCTGTTCGGAGGGCTGTTCTTGGACTTGACTTTTGAGGCGTTTGAGACGCTCAATATAGTCTCGTGCACGTTCGTCTTTTGCCATTTTGATGTTACTCAATTTGACAAAAGGACTCTTGATCAAGCGAAAGGGCTTAAAACGCTTAATAAAAGACTCTTTCAAGATTGACCAGTCTGTCTTATCTTCACGATCAAGGTTGAAAAACCAATCACGTGCTTTAGCGATCATGGTCATCGAAAACAGTTGGACCATAGCATCGGAAGATGTTTCGCCATACACATCACATGCATTCTCAAAGATTTGCAAAAATCTTTGAGGGTCCGAACTACCGTCAAACTTTGGTAGATCTAGCTTGGGTGTACGTCGCTCATGATGAGCATTGTGGGTAGCAGAAGCACCATTAAGGTTGGTTCTGACCTGGGAGGGGTCAGCACCATAAGAATAGACTCGTGCTCATGAAGACTCAGCTCTACCAGGTTCTTGTCCCTTGAATGGGTTTGTGGATGGCTCGTGTATTTGGGCCCGCATTTGGTAGAACCTATGATGTCTGATTTGTTCAGCTACAGGGGACCTGATCTCGTATGGATAATCTTCTGGGATTTCAGGATCTGTATTGTCGGCCATTGGGTATTGTTGTTCTTTTTTGTGTTGGGTATGTGTTTCTGGTGTTTTTGGATTTTTTAGGGTTTTGGTGTTTTTGGATTTTTTAGGATTTTTGGTGTTTTTGGATTTTTTAGGGTGTTGAAGGAGGTGAAGGTGGAGACTCAGTATAAAAAGGGCAGTATAAAAAGGGCTTTCTATTGGTATGAGTTTTATTTTTTTGAAATTTTTTTGGTGTTCATGTTTTTTTTTTTTTCCAGCCTCTAAGGCTTTGGGGAGATGGTGGTTCAGTCAAAATGCCAATTAGAGGTGTCGTTTGAAAGTTCTATTGTCTGGCATGGAGCTGGTCGGTTGAGATGGTGAGGAATCTCGTTGGTCGAGATCGGACCCAGAACCGTCAGTCGACATCTGACGCGAACCCGTCGGTCGAGATCTGATCGAAAACCCGTCGGTCGAAATCGGACCCAAAACCGTCAGTCAAAATCTGACGCGAATCCATCGGTCGAGATCTGATCGAAAACCCATCAGTCGAGATCTGACACGAATCCATCGATGGAGATCTGACGCGAACCCGTCGGTCGAAATCTGATCAAAAACCCGTCGATCGAGATCTGATCGAAAACTCGTCGGTCGAGATCTGACGCGAATCCGTCGGTCAAGATCTGACGTGAACCCGTCGGTCGAGATCTGATCGAAAACCCATCGGTCGAGATCTGACGCGAACCCGTCGATCGAGATCTGAAAAAAATCGTCGGTTGAGATTTGAAAAAAAAACCGTCGGTTGAGATTTGAAAAAAATTCGTCGGTTGAGATTTGAAAAAAATCGTCGATTGAGATTTGAAAAAAATCGTCGGTTGAGATTTGAAGAAAAGCGTCGGCTGAGATGTGAGGGGAGGGCGTCGGTTGAGATGTGAGCGGAGGGTGTCGGCTGAGATGTGAGCGGAGGGCATCGGCTGAGATGTGAAGGGAAGTGTCGGTTGAGTTTTGAAGGAAAGCGTCGGTTGAGATATGAAGGAAATGGAGCATCGGTTGAATTATGAAGGAAATGGAGCGTCGGTTGAGATATGAAGGGAAGCGTCGACACAATCACTTTTGAAATAGAGAGTGAAAGCGTCGGCTGAGATATGAAAGAAATGGAGCGTGATGGGGCGGCTGAAGGAGTGTAGTTGATGGGTGTGGGCTCTGATTTTGCAGTTTGATACTAAAGCAAGTCTGATCGCTTGTGTTTGCAATTGTTGTGGCTTGCTGGTTGGATTGCAGGTTCAGGTGCAAGCAAGTTGATTTTCAGACGGATTTGCAAGCAAGTCTATTTGCTTGCGATTGTTGTTGCTTGCAGGTCGTTTTTGCAGGTAGGGTAGTTCGTTGCAAGGTAGACTGCAGATCAGAACTGTTATGGATATGTTCAAGAACATTGTTGCAGCAGGTGTGGGTTTATGAGGTGTGGAGTTCAAGCAGCAACGGTGCCAAATGTTTATGTTTTCAGAGCCTATACAATATGTTAACTAGTTCTTCCTTGTTTCTTTCTTCTTTTGCCTATCAACAGAGACTATGGGCACTTCTTGAGATTACCTTTCTTGTTTTAAGGCCCAGATTAGGCAGAGGGAAGATAATCATTGTAGTATTGTCCTGCCTGTCAGAGACAATCCAGGGAAGTCACTCTTGAACTAATGCACATGCATAAACAACCACTCATACATGCCAAAACGTTCAACCATAAAATCAGTGTGTAGATCCATTGAACAAACAATGAAATTCTGCTTCTACTTTGCTGCAAAATGAACTAAAATCAGATCCTACAATACTTTACTTGCATAAATTGACAAAACAATAAACAAGAACTAATCTACAACACGTTAGAAGTCCAAGAATCAAGAAACTAACCAGTCTTTTGATTCTTGGACATTCCAAGAACATCAAGAACTAGAATGTTAGAGAATATGCGAGATTTATGCCACATTTTTAGCCTATTTAGTTTATTTGAATGCTGGCTCCTACATTAATCCACAAGAAAACGTGAAATCTAATCCACAACTAGGAAAGCAAGAAAACTAATCCACTCTAAATCCACAACCACACACAATATGAATGGAAGGGCATGATCATAGGGCATCACTCAAGAAAACCATCATGATCAAGGAGCTCAATGGATGCATCTAACTCATGGAGGCTCTTCTCATTTCAGCATGGAGTTGATACAATACACAAAAAGCTCATCTTCACAAAGAGGGAGTCTCTTAAATAAGCAAGAGAGCTCCATAGGTGGCATCCTAGTGGAATTTTCACATTTCACAAATTACAAGTGGAATATTGCTCTCCACTAGAGGTCACCATCAAAAGGTGGCTCACTCTACTTTCTTTAAGAGGGGTCTACTTGTATTTATTACATTTGCCTAGAAATACTAGTTCCTACATCGTCATTCCATCTTCCGGGATTCACCATTACACAGTTCTTGCATGTCTTTCCTAGCTAGTATTTCTCGGTTCTCATACTCGGCTCTCAGTCTTCATTAGTCTCGTCTTCTCAGAGACCTCCTCGGTCTAAGGTGAGAGGTGCTCTTGAGTTGCTCCGTTCAAGTATCTTGGGGATTCGTCAGAATCAGCCAACACTTGTGCATTTCGAGGCCAAAACCACCGCCCAAATGCACCGCCAAGGCATTACAGAGTCAACGCTATGGTCACTATGCGAAGACCAACAGCTAAGGCACTATAAGAAACCACCAAGGCTTCGCCCCTGAAATCGACAAGGACGATGGCCTTATTCGATAATTCTTGGCTTCTGAATTATGGAACAAATGACTAGTCATCGTGAGCATTTTCACTCCTATACGCCTTACAGTACGAAGAAATTCGTTCATCTTGGCGATGATAATACACACACTATCGAAGGTGAAGACACTTTAAGATTGAAGTTCTAGCATGATCAATTCAAACTACTATCAAACGTTTTGAATGTACTTAAACTTTCTACGAATATGTTATCAGTAAGTAGAATTACTGATATAGGTCATAGGGTAAAATTTGAGTATGATCAATGCCGAATTATCAATAGGACAAATAAGATCCTTGCACTTGATAAGAGGCATATATACTTATATAGATTGGCGCATTGTTATTTGACACTAGTCAAGCCTTGAAAACCTCTGTTTTTGTCACGTTCTTCCTCAACAACGGTCCTATTTCACGGAACAGTCTCAAGCAAACTTTGATAGCTCTATCTTCTACTGAATCAGAGTATATCGCAGCCTTCTCAAGCTACAAAGGAAGTAGTATGGTTCAGAAACTTACTTTCATATGTTTGTCTAAAACAATATGTTCTGACAACTTTATCTTGTAATAATCAAAGTGCTATTGCTTTATCAACCAACCCTAGATTTCATTCTAGGAGTAAGCACATTGAAATTAAGTATCACTATGTCAAAAAGCAAAGTTCTCGACAATGAGGTAAACTTGCAGTACTGTCGAACGCAAGATATGACAGCAAATATTTTCACTAAAGCACTAAGCTTGGATGCACACAGAAAATTTTGTGCAGAACTAAGTTTGAAGGTCAAAGCATTCATGGATTTAGATTTAGGGGGAGTGTTGGATTATTCTACTATCGGAGTGACTCATTCGAATAATCGATCTTTACTTTACATCCATTTCATTATCCAGTTCGCAGCTCTTAATACGCACTTGTCCGAGTTGTAAGAGAGGATCTTCCATAAATTTAGTGGTGTTGAAGCGCAAGATGAATACCCTTCATAACGTGGTCCAATCTTCTTTTTCGGCGGCCTCTAGGTTGAAATACCAATCATTGGCAGAGTTCGTGAGGCATAAGTTGAAATACTTCCTCATCAATTGGTCGTCATTCATTCCGCAAGTTTCGAAAGCTTCTACGTACACCTTGTTAGGGTCACCTTGGCCGTTAAACTTTGGTAACTCTATCTTAGGTAGACCTTGGTTGTGAGCCAGGGCATTTCTGATATTGGCCATCATGATTGGAATTACTATTGGGGGAACCGGTTGCACTGGGTCTGGAATCTCAAATACGCTAAATCCGGTGGAAGTTAGAAATCATGGAGATTGGGGTCTTGGGACTTTCTTTCTTGATCTTAATTGCATTCAAGAGCTAGGCGTCTCGCTGGCATTGTTTTTGTATATTTGATATTTTCTGAATATTTTTAGATTTTGATTTTTTGGGCACTTTGGTCAGATCTCCCTTGGGCAGAAATGATGGCGTGCTTTGTGTTTTTGTTGTTTCCTAGGGTGAATTGTCAGAAATAGTGGTCTACATAAGCCCATGCAAAGTTCTGGGGTGGCATAGAGAGAGAGAGCGAGAGCGAGAGGTAGCTGTTCCTTTGTAGCGGCAGGCAAGCAAAGGCAGTAGTAAGTAGTAAATACTTGTTGTATCTTGGTTTGCGGAATTCAGAAAAGCGCGATGTTGCAGGATCTGGGCGTGGAAGCGAAAGAAGCAGCCGTAAGAGAGGTGGCAAAGCTGCTGCCTCTTCCCGACTCACTAGCTTCCATTGCCACCATTCGAGCCGATTATGCTTCACGCCAGCAGGTCATTTTTTACTCCCCATTTCACTCTCTTCAAGCCACATTTCATGTATTTGTCTTGCAGCATGATTGTCAGAGCAGATGCGGAAACGCCAGAAACAGATCTGAATAAACTAATGTTGTTGTAGCACTCTCTTTTAGAATCACATTGTGCCGCATGTGAAGCTCCTTTGAAAAATTAGGGGTTGAAAAGGAACTGGTGGTCGTGGTTTGGGGGGGCGAATGCCAATTTGAGGCCATCTGAATCGATTTGAATTGATTCACAATCAAATTTAAAATTCTAAGAAATCTTGTTTGTTTGAAAAAAAATTGATTTTTCCCATGTAAAAAGTTTCAATTCGTTGTATTTGAATCAAATCGCAAAGCAACTTGACTTGATTCAAATCAACTTGTGTGAGTGTGGTCTAAGGCTCTCACACCATATGTAAGCGCTTGGCAATTGGCTTCACGTGAAGGAAGGTCGCAGATTGGGTCCTTACTGAGTGAAATCGAGTCCTATGAGATATGTTACATCTGGGAAATTGGTGTCATTTGTTGGAAGGTCCACCGAATTGGACAAATTGTCTAAAGGGATGGTTGATTGCGACATTGGCCCAATATTGTGCGCTAAGTGAGATGCTCCAAAATGCAAAGAGAAAATGAGGACTTGATATCTTGAAGAGAGCTTGAAGAGAGAACTAGACCATGCTTTGCATCAAAAAGTTATTGAATCAAGAATAGTTGGTCTTCCAAGTGTTTGTGTGATCATTAGAACTTAAAAAATACATCAAGGTGTTTCTATATAGACTGCCATATACCCATACCTTAAAGGTCTAATTGGAAAGAAAGCTGATGATCACAAAACACAAAATATCAATGTACTGAAATGAACCTAATTATAATGTGGCTTTGATGCCATGAACTTTGAATACCCAATCCTAGATAACAATAAATGCAATATTACATTTAAATAGAAAAGAAATACGAACATTTGTGTTGATCTCCACAGAACTTCACATACCTGTGTTAAATAAATATACGAACCTAGTGATACACATAAGTCATCGACTTGCCTTTCTTGTCTTGGGTCTTAGAAATGAACCTTTCTTCGTGAACCGAATTTCCCACACAGCTTGTCACACTTGTCACTCGTGACATTGAACTATCATTTGCCACCATGATAAGAAACTGTAAAATAATGAAACATCCTCTTGACTTGAATACTAATTTACTTAGATATAGACCCATAGTCTATATTTTCCATACAACTCCCTCTTAGAGCTGGCATTTTTGTCGATTCCAACCTCGACTTAACCTTGTCCCCAATCTTGGCCTTCTAAAGTTGACCTTTCAACATCAAGTTTAGCACCAAAAACGTGCAGCCGATCTTCCTTGGTGGAGACATGCAACTCTTCCAATATTCAAAGCTTACTCCGAAGTTGTATCAACTTAAACTATACCTTGAAAACCTCAAGGAGATTCACTTGTGTCTATTCCCGCAGCATGCACGTGCATGAGGGCCTCACGACACTCCTCTTCTTTATCTTCCCGGCTACTACTGTTGCTTTGTGATTTGGATTCCTCTTCTAATGATTAAGGCTCTTGCTTTCTGTTGCTTTTGCTCTCCTTGTGCCTTCTTATGTCTATGTCTTGAGCACGCTGCCTCCTTGTCACCAAAGCGTTTAGTGCATCTGTCTTCACACTCATCGCAGATTCTTGCACAGAAGGGCACATCCTGGAGGGAGGTGGACCTTCATTGCCACCCCTAATCTGGGGTCTACTGGGACCTGCGGGTATCTTTTCCAAAACGTTTTTGTATTTCACTGATTTGTCATCTAAGTTTATCTCCCTCTGCAGCTCTGACATGTGTTATACTCTTTTTCAAAACTAATGATCTATGCCATCCAAAGCAGATGCATCCAGTAGATTTGCTATTTGCTTTATGAAGCAGCGTACCTTGCTGTCCTTGTGTCAATCTGCTCCAACAACATTTCAGCAGCAGTTCCTTCCAACGATTTAGTGAACAAAAATGATTTTAGTCAAAAGGCCAGTGTTAGGAATTAATGTTTCTTTGATACCTCTTAATGATAGTTGTCCATGACTGCGGGCTATTATAGGGACCATTACTATTTTTAGCAAGTTATATTTTAGAGCCATTACTATTTATAGCAAGTTATATTTTAGAGTCGTTACTATTTATAGTAAGTCATTTTTCATTACTCATGCATGTAGGTGGGTGCACTACTACTGGATTAGGATTCCTGTTGCAAGTTACCCAAGACTACGAAGATCAATATGAGGAACAATGATGATAAATTAGATCGATAGGAACACCACGATTCATATGGTTTCAAGTAGAGGATTTCGTGAATTCCAAGTTAAACGTTTATGTTAATTTTTGCAGAAGGAAATTAAAAAGGTGGTGAAACCTTAAATGGTTTATTTCACGCTTTTTAATAAATGTAAAGGTTGTTAACAGAAGTGGATATAATTTAATTGAATCCTAAATTTTAGGATGCCTCTTTTATCGGGTTAATTTTAAGCCCTGATAGACGTAGTTAAATTCAATCTAACCAAAGGGTTGGTATGAACTGGACCTTATAGTCATAAATTCATGTTCCATGTCAAATATTTTCCTTAACCTCATACTTTGACAAAGTCATTAAGTCATGGGTCCAACTAGTAGGGTGAGGTGTTGAGTAATCAGGAGCTTCCTATGATCGTAGTAGGAGGCAATCGACGGTGGATTAGCTCTAGGGTAGTGGACCTAGACCCATGTTTTACAATTGGGGAATTTTGAACGTTGAACTGGGTCGAAATTGCTATTGGTTCCATTTGTCTTGATTTGAACCAAAAAAAGTTACAGCACATATTTTTTCTTCATTGTTTTTGTTCAAAATGTTTGTAGGAAAAAATGTTTTGTTTAAATACTCCTATATTTGATCTAGGCCAATGCGAAATATGATGTGATTCAAATATAACCTTCACTGAATTAATGTTCATGCGATATAGCTCTACCACATTTGATCCATGTGAATTATCCTAGTGTTGAAGGGCCTATTAATAGGTGTTTGATGGCCTGTTTATAGTGTTATAGGGCACGGGCACAAATTAGGGCTAAGCGTATAAGTATGATCGTTCATGTGTCTTGCTATTGGTACCTACTACCATGTTTGAAGTTATAAATTCAAAGAGCTCTTCAGGTTTCAATCTTCTTAAGTTATGACTTATAACAATGAGCATTGAAGGCACCGAGGACTCCTGACATATGTGATTCAGGAATCAAAAGTCAGGGGGTGGGACTTGATCCTATTATCAATGTATGCCATGTATGATGTGATCATTAACATCTTTTGAATCTTGGTTAAAAGCTGTAGTGTAAAGTCTAATATCATTGATCAATTATCAATAAGTTGTAACCTTTGACCTACTACTAAGTATTTTCAACGAGCTCTTTATTTCAATCTTCTTAAGTTACAACTCATAGCACTGAGTTGCATTGAAGCCAATGGCCAATTAGCTCTCAGCATTGAGCATATGTTATTTAGGACTTAACAATTATGACTTAGGAGTTAGGACAGAGGAGATAGGACGCGATAATCGATTGATTGTAGTTGATATAGTATAGAGCTATAATTGCACCGTAAATCCTAAACTAGCTCATGCTTATGCTATAATGTAGAAAAAAAAACCTAAAATGATTTGATGGTTTCAACTTGTGCTTGCTGATTTGAACGCGATTTGTATCGGCCCATGAAACAATGCCCAGACCACCCTAGTATGTATGATGGCATTAGTTTAATTGTATTGTGTGGTGAGTCAAGTTGGGTGGCTACTTAGTTTTGTTTCTACTTGGAGCATGTTATCAACATCTTGGACACAATGCAGCAAGTCACTAGTCTTGAATCTTGACTCTAAACATTGTTGTCATCGTTTGCCGAAATATCATGGTTATTCATGAATGAGGATGCAAATATTGAATCCCCGTGTTAGGAGGAGGCATCAGATGCATGCTATAAGGACAATTTCTGAGCTATTTACACCATAATTTTGAGCTCCTACAATTTTGTCTCATGGATCATATACAAAGATACTGCTTGATATTTGTGGCTTGATTCGAAGGCTTTTTAATTTTCTAGATGCTTTTCTGGGTTCCATATTTGTAATCAACATGTATGAACATAAAATGGTGTCATTTCAAGGTTACCCTTTAAATCTGTATTGGTTTGTGTTCATGTATCTTTGCAGGCCAACGATGGGCAACTAAGCACAATCCTGATGACACAGGTACTTTTATATTGCTCTCCATTAAAGTATCATTATGGCAATATTGATTTTTTGTATGTACAATTTTTGGCATCACACACACACAGTGCACACACACACGCCATAGTTGCCCACCGTTCAGGAACAGTCAGTAAAATTAAGTACAAGTCTTTTTTAGCTGAACTCTTCTGGCTGGTATTGTAGCTGGTCGACACGATCGCAGTAGGAAAAAAAGATTGCCGGATGAGGGCAATTTTTTTATTGCTGATCGTTTCTGCTTCAAATCTACATCAGCCTAGCTCTGCAGTTATGGGTGCTTTTTTAGGGTTAAGATGCATTTTTGGGGGCACAACAGAACTTGACAAAACCTTCGATATGAATCCTGAAATGGAGAATGCCGATGTCTTAAAGATTTGGAATGCAGACCTTACGCATACATCGATCAAAACAAAGGCAAATTTCAGAGAAAGAAAACGGCAGAATATTTTTGGAACTCCTACCTACTTTAATTAAAATTTGAAACTTGTTCTCTAACTGGTATGTTTCAGAACATACTGTACGGAACAAACGTACAGTACGTTTTGTTGGAATTGGTATCTCAGACACACACACACACACACACACACACACACATGCGCATCCCTGAATACACACATGCACAACCCTACATACACACAGACAACTCTCTTCCCCGTGTGCACCCTTAAGTTGTGCAGAATAACATACATAGATGTTCCTTCAGGTTTTGCTAATATCTTCGAGTAAGGGCTCCTTTCTTCAAACATAGAGCTGTTGAGCACTTAGAAGCTGATAAGGCAAATTGGTAGTTTATGCTTTGCATCTTAGACACCCATTCCGACTCTTTTGGGTCGGAACGTACTGTACGAACGTAGTGGGCCAGAACGTTTTTTTTTTAATTAAAAAAAAACAGGCATGCTTGATGAAACCTGTAAATATTTTGATTAAACGATACATCATGGTAAACAATACATGGTGAAACAGAGCCAAGGTGCTAATCTGGCTACTCCATGGGCTATACCAAAGAGAGAAATTTTCCTCCAGTGCAATTCCATTGATGTGGGTTAGAAGCTGACACTTCCAGGGGATGTTGAGAACTGCAAATCAGGTGGGTTTTTCAGCAGTGAGGCCCCTCCTACCTACAAGGCTCTCAGAGTGCACGAAGTTAGAAGCTGATATTTCCAGGAGATGTTTAGAACTGCAGGTGACGTGGGCCCTCCAGTGAAGGAGCCTACATATGAGGTTCTCAGAGTGCGTTAATTACTGGAGGAGACACGATTGTTTCTTAAGGATCTTGTTGCTACTAGTATCTAAGGATCTATCTTCTTACATAGCATGGATGTCAGTTCCAAATTTACCTTTATCCGTGATCTTTCATCTTTTTGTTAATACATTGAGGAAAATTTGATAGAAAGGACCAAATTCTTTGCCTGTAATCTGCTGAACCTGGGTCGGAACGGGCCCCGTGTTAAATATTTACGTTTTTATTTATTTATTTATTTTTGCCTACGTTCTGAAACGGAACGCATTCTGGAACTTGTTCCGTTCCAGAACGGGCAACTATGGTTTGAGTTTGCATAGATTTTCACTGCTTTGCAGTGAAGATTCTTTATTTGGAAATGGAGTATTTTATTGGACGTACATGGCTTTGTTGTACGTCCCAAACAATTGCATGTTCCATTCCGGAACGTGATCCATGAAATCCTGTTAGGGTTCCGGAATGTGCATTAATTTTATATCATGTTTTGATTTTTTTCAAAAAAAACAGTATTTATGGTGTTTTGTTGTTTTCTTTTGGTGTGATATGTTTTAGGAAGTCTGAAATTTTTTTTTTCTGATGCTGTTTAATTTTTGATTAAAATATGTTGTGTGTTTTAGGTTAAGAAAAAAAAGTGTTCCAGAATGGAGTCACGTTCTGCTGCAACTACAGTCCCCCAATAAAATGATAGCTTCAGCCTCTTGCACATGTTGATGATACCTTTCCAAGGGTATTTTGATATAGTAGCAATTCTTAGCTAACATTTTCTACAATATATGCAGAATGATGCAATATGAGAACAAAATTTGGGCTCAAAAAATAAAGTTGGATTTAAAACTGAACTGGGTTCGATATTTGGGCTCACAACTGGACTGGATTCAAAATTTGCCGAACAAGAAAATTATAACCTACCTTTTGATGTTCCTTTGAATAGGTGGAGCAAGCGAAATCTGGAATAGATGCTCTGGGTAAATCACAATTTACAATTGCACAACTCCGTGAGAATTTTGTTCTGATTGACAAGTAAGGCTTCTTTCCTTTAACCATTTTTATGACCATTTTCTAGAAGGCTCTTGATGACTGACATTGGCAAAAACGTCTCCTTCATGACAACAGGTTATGTCAGGAGTGTCAAACATTGATTGAGCACCATGACCAAATCAAGCTTTTAAGTAATGTGCGCAACAACATGAATACAACCTTGAAGGTGCGAGACAGATTTTTAAACCATAAGTGGGTCATCTAGATGAGCTTATGATTGTATTGTAGAAATTTGATGACCATGAGTTAGCAAAGCTCTAGTGTTTGAGGGCCGACAAGTCACGACCTTCAAATAGTTTTTATTGTGTGTATGAATCATCAGTTGTAGAATTCAACGATATTATAAAAACAAAAGATGTTAAAAGTCTTTCACACATAGGTACTTGCATCTTAAATTTTTCTATAGAAGCCATATTTTGCATGTCCATTTAAGTTTTTTGGTGATTTAGAATATGATAAAATACAAATAATGGACCCAACACGAGAAACTGTGGATTCAAGATTGATCTTAAATGCCTCCAATATGCTGCAAGGGCTTCTGATTCCATCCGGCTTGCTGCTTCCTGGATCCCTCATCTTTTGACTCTCTTGCCCCTTCTGATTGTTCTCTCCTTGCCACCTTGTTGCCTTTGGGACTGGAGTTTTTAAGAGAAGTGGTGTTCCATTTGGAAAGTTCTGAGAATCATTCTGTTTGAATTGACCTTCATTACTACATTTGGTAAACTTTGATCAAAAATGCCATTCAACCATGTTGTATGTTGTCCATACTGCCAATTGTGCCACAAGTATGTAGGTGACATTGATTCCTGGTTAAGAACCAAAACTGAGCAGTGCATGGCTTAGAAGCCCTAGAAGTTAGAGCCATAGCTTAGAAGTTACAGCCAAAAAATGTTCATATGATTATAACAAGAGATATGTTGCTCTAGCAAGTAGATTTATAGATAACTGCTACAATCTAAGTACCAAGCTGTCTCTCTAGCCTTGAAAGACCTCAAAACTAAATCATGTAGCTTGATCAATAATTCCATAATGATGCTTTACAGATTCATAGGCTGTTTTTCCTCAGATTTTGATTTTGATTTGGTATGTGCAGGATGTGGAGGGAATGCTGTCGATCTCAGTCGAGGCTTCTGAAGCTAGAGCTTCTTTAAGTGATGATAGAGAGCTGGTTAGAACTTTTGAGGTAACTTAAAGTTGAAATCAGGTTTGTTGATTGATGCCTTGATAATGAACCTCTGACCCACTTCAGGAAATTTCTTTCTGTTTTTGTAAGTCCATATTCTAATGGTGGGTTCTTGGCCTATGAGCCATGCTTCTTTAGTAAACTTAGGGTGCTAATAATGTAAATAGAGAGATTAAGAAGAGCACGCCTGTTTTTAAAGGTGGGTGTCAATTGTGGAGTATACTGATCTAAATTTAGCAGAAAGCTCAAGCATCAAGCACGATTGACACCCAAGAATTCTGAAGGGAGTCCTTCACCTACGTGGAGGGCTCCATTCTTGTACAATCTGATCCCATCCTTCCATCCTGCTCAAAAGCTCGATCAGTCAGTGAAGGGCTCTGCTCTTATATGCTCTGACCCCAATATTCCATTCTGCTCAAAATTCGTGCTCTTTGCTCAGAGAACATCTATCCCTGGCAGTTCTTTTTGATGGTGTAGAATATGTGAACAAAAGATGAGTTCATAGAAAAAGCTTTGTAAATATCAAACAAACACTAATTTTGATAATGTACACAACAAGATGACTACAATTTCAAAAAAACTAAGATTTGATGGATCTTAGTAAGATCTTCTCAAACAACGTATCTATCTAACCTATGCACCTTATTGCCTTATTTTTTACAAAGCCAAGTGCGGCATATATCTAGTTCCGACTAAAATACCAGACATATTTGTCATGCTATTGCATCTAAAAGTATGTCTAAGTTATCTTTGGGTACATTGTATTGTTATGATAGTGGGTCTTTTTGGAGATGTTAATTGAGGCCAATTCCGAATGGGAAAAGAGGACAATATTGCTTCAGGCTTGCAAGACTTGTGCATAGTTTATGCTTTGAATGAACTTGGTTATTTGATTATTGGTTTCAAATGTTAATATTGGTTTCGATCATAGTTGCAGACTACTGTGATTTGGATCGCGTTTTAGAAATTAGGGTTAGGGTTTTTCGGAACAGAATTTTTATAATCTTTTCACTTGAAATTTTTTTAGGAAGATCATAGAAAAGGGTGGAAGTATGCCGCTTATTAGCAATAGGCTGGTAAACAATTGCTTATTGAGGGAAGCCCTTTTGGAATCATGAGCTGTTGCAATTAATTATTACTCTTAATGCTAGTTGGGTCTCAAGCTCCTATACGATGAGTGAGGATAAGGATGAACTTGTGAAAGACAACTTAATGGCCTACTTCACTGATAAACTGTCAATCATTTGAAAATAATGACATGGGTAAATGAGCTAATTCTTTTCTTTGGAACTTGGATCGGATAGGTGGTTGAAAATCAGCCATACACAGCCTGCAAACAATCCTTCACTTGAGCTCCCAAAACTGTTGTATGAAGCATATTGCGATTCTGGGACTGGGCGTTTCGGAAATCGCGTTTCTGAGAAACGCGATTCTCCCCCCAGAATCGCACAAAAAAAAAATCAATAAATTAAAAATTTTCAACACCTCTTCACGGCCAGAATCGCGCCAGCCGTGGAGGAGGTAAATTTTTTTGTTTTGAGCTGTAGGCGTCGGATCTTGGCGTGTGGATAGTCACATGCATCTACTCGGCGATACAGAGGTGGTGTGCACGGTGCCAGGGGGATTTGAGCTTCGCGCAGATCGAAACGATCAGTTTTTGATTTTTGGTAAGTGTAGGCTTGTTTTTTTGCAAGTGTTGACATTGAGCTGTAGGCAACCAAATCAAGCGTAGTTTGGCTCTAGACCACCTTTCTTCATGCCCACGGTGATTCCTACAGGGTCAGTTTCAACCATTACGGCACACCTTGCGAGATTTGAACACCACAATCCAAATGCTTGTGTTTTTTTGCCATTTTCAGAAAATGGCTTCTGGGCAACCGATTCAGGTGATGTTTGAGCCTAGAATGCATTTCCACATGCCCGCACAGACTCTTGTGACCTCCGTTCTGCCCGTCTACGTCCGTAGCACCAATTTCAATTTTCTTGCCCTAATTCCATGTTTTTTAGGGTTTAGGGTTAAAGCATCGTGCAAGCATCCGCCAGTAGCGTGGTTTAGGCTTGCACTGGACTCCTAGACGCCTGCAAGGACTCCCATGCTAGCGTCAGTCGCTCGTTTTCGCTCGCACTGGAATTATTCTATCCCTCGCCCTGTCTCGTGTGTTTTTTGGCACCTGCTATGATCTTGCTAGAATCAATGTGACACGTGCTCGGATGTGTTCAACTCTGTTTTAGGTTGGTAATGTTTTTCAATGTAGTGTGTTTTCTTCTACTGAACGGTTGTTTGCTTGTTTTTGTTTGCAGGTTTGATCTCGTGTGGACACGATGTCGGTGTAGGGCCGAGGCCTTTGGGGCGAGGTTGAGCTTACTGAGGGGGATGTGGCTACACACCATGGCTCGGGAGTCCGTAGATGGAGATGCTTGCATTGTGGTGGTCTCTTCACAGGATCACTTACCAGGGTTAGGGCTCACTTACTGAGGGTCAGAGGGCCGGGTGGGCGGGCATTGGGCATATATGATTGCCCCAGGATTTCCGATGAGGAGAGAGAGAGGTTGTCTATTATGTATGTACGGGCACGGTGCTGCATCACAGGTTTCTGGACAGGGACACAGACAGGGACAAGGACAGGGATAGGGGGCAGGGACAGCTGCAGGTTCACAGGCAGGGGTCACAGGTATGCAGGCACGACCTACTACGGGTGCAGAGCCTAGTACAGCACGTTCTGGGCAGGGTTTAGGTGCAGTGCATGGTCCAGGCGGTGCCACTCCAGTTCCACCCGCAGCCGCAGGGCTTACTTCAGAGGGGAGAGCGTCACATGAGCAGGTTGGATCAGCAGCAGCGGGTCCTTCTCGTCCCACCTCTTCTTCGGCGGCAGATGCAGCACATGGTTCGACAGGTTCTCCCAGAGAGAGTGATACACCCACAGATCAGCCATCCGGTTCGCGTGTTAGACCATGAGCGCCATGTGCACAGCAGAGAGAGGTCCAGACAGCAGACCCTTGATTGATGCGGGTGGCAGAGAGAGCAGCATGCTTGGTGCACTCGACTTGCTGGCCAGTTCTTTTACGGCGGCATTTCCTTTGCTGTTGCTGACACTTGGGTGTTAAGAGAGTTTTGCGCACAGATGGCAGCCGTGGATGCTACATGGACACCTCCCAGACGAGAGGCATTGCGAGGCAGGATGCTTTGTCAGGAGGAGGAGACCATTACGCGGGAGCTGAGTTCCATTCGCTCAGCTTGGCAGATGTAAGTACTTTGTTTCCATAAACCCATTGCATGCGTTTAGGGTTGACTCGTGGCGCAATTTTTGCATTTGGCTAATGGGTGTTTTGTGGCAGGTATGGATGCACGATATTGAGTGATGGATGGACCGACATTCGTCGGCGATCCGTCATCAATGTCTTGGTTTCTTGCCCGCTTGGCACAATATTCCTACGTGGCGTGGATGCCACTCGAGGTGGTGACGCCATCACAACCGATTTCATATGGGAGGTTATCAGAGATGTTATTTTTGACATTGGAGTAGAGCATGTGGTTCAGGTTGTCACGGACAACGCTTCGAACTGCAAGCAGATGGGAGAGATGATGACGAGGGAGCACCCCAGCATTGTGTGGACACCTTGTGCTGCGCATTGCATAGACTTGCTCATCCATGACCTGTGTGCACTTCCATGGATCAGAGAGGTATTGGTTTCTCCATTTGCTATGCTATCTTGATTGACGCCTGCTCCATGCTGCTAAACACATCTCAACTACTGTCTAAATTTTTTACTGGATGTATGTGTTGCAGGTCACTTCTACGGCCATGCGCCTGGTCACTTTTGTTACCAGGAAGAGGCGTGTGCTGGTCCTATTCCGCACCTTCTCGCACTTGAACCTAAAGAAGCCAGCACCCACACGCTTTGCCTTTTACTTTTTGGTGCTAGAGCGATTAGTATTAGTGAAGGACGCATTGCGGCGGATGGTTTCCAGCGAGTCCTTCCGAGAGTTCATGGACGTCCCACATGCGGCATTTTTCCGGTCCACTGTGTTCGGTGAGCAGTTCTGGACAGATGCTGAGGAGATTACTGGGGTCCTTCTACCCATTTTCAGAGTGCTGCGCCTGGTAGACCGTGAGGGGTGCACTCTCGGCCTCATTTACGAGTTCATGGACCGCATCGGCGAGGGATTCAGATGTCAGCCTTGGTCGAGCACAGGTATGACTCTTCAGTGTCTAGTTTGTTGTTTCTCACTCAAGTCTGATTCGTTTCTTTTATGCTATGGCAACTATGGTTACATGATTGTTGTGATTTGCCTACTGCAGGAGGCGCGAGATCTCACGTATCTGGGAGGCCAGATGGGACTACTTCCACCGACCCATTCACCGGGTAGCCCACATATTGCACCCCTTGTGGCGTGAGACTCGGGATCGGAACGATCGGGAGCTGCACCGGGGATGGGTGGAGTACACGGAGCGCGTATGGCCTGGACCAAGTACGTGTGATAAATTGCTTGGTAGGCTAAGTACTGCAGTAGTGACTGTAGTGTGCTCATTGCTAGTGTGTGAATTCAAGAGGACTTACACGAGCCATGTTTTTTCTTCTGCCAACAGGTCCGATGCTCACTAACATTGCATACCAGCTGCTGATCTTTGAGCGCTACCAGTTTCCTTTCGATGGAGAGCAGAGTCGGCGGAGGGAGGATATGTTGAGGCCTGTTTCATGGTGGGGCTACCATGGGTGCGGCACAGGTGACCTGCGACGACTGGCCGAGAGAGTCCTTGCACAAGACTGTTCAGGAGGAGCTTGCGAGCGAAATTGGAGCAACTGGGCCTTGTATCACACGCAGAAGAGGAACAGGTTGTCCATCGAGCAGTGTAGGCGGTTGGTGTTTGTGAACACCAACGGCCGTATGCTGAGGCGCACACGAGGAGGGGGACAGATGCTCGAGGTGAGTCACATCATCACCCCCTGTTTCTTGCTATGCTTTGACGAACTGAATTGCTTTTGAATTATGCAATGAATTGTTGACAACAATGTATTGTTTCTGGTTGCAGGTGAACCCTGACACTTGCTTGGTGGATTGGGCAGCTGCTGCTCCTCGGGCACCACCCACGCAGGAGGAGATGGATGATGAGATCTATAGAGAGTTATATAGACAGGCGCAGGCTGACGCACGGGCTCTACGACATTTGAGGAGGGCAGACAGGCAGAGGGCTAGGGCTGAGGAGGGGGATGATGAGGGCTTGGAGGGTGGAGAGGAGCTCGGGGCAGACTATCAGGAGGAGGAGGAGTGGGTTGAGGGGGATACGAAGGAGGATGAGGAGATGGGGGCGGAGGCATAGGGGGATGACCGGGCTGACTTGCTGGTGGACCCTGATGCGGAGACAGAGGAGGAGCCAGCCATTCCTACACGTAGGCCTAGGGGGAGACCTAGAGGTTTTGGGAGGGGGGGGCTGAGTTCGCTTTTTGTAGACAGGAGTGGAGCATCACAGGCAGCCGTCGACCAGGCATCATCACAGTGGGTAGGGCCATCCCAGGGCGTTGGATCACAGCCACCTGACACACAGACATGCAGGGGTAGACACAGGGGTGGGGGCAGGCAGAGGGGGGGCAGAGGAGGGGAGAGAGGCAGAGGCAGAGGTAGAGGGAGGGGGAGGATCCAGAGCCAGAGCACGTAGCAGAGAGCCAGAGCACATGGCAGAGCCAGGGCCACACCACGACATATGGCTACCTCCAGTTCTGATTCACCTACAGACCCTTGGGATCTGCAGTCAGGCACAGATTCAAATGATGGTTTCTACCATGACTCTGACGAGCAGTTTTCATTATGTTCATGGAACATCATTGTACTCCATTTTGGTGCCATGTGGCCCGATATTATATATTACGATGATCCTATTCACAGCAGTGTAACGATTCAGTACTGTTCTTTGTGAGAGAGAGAGAGAGTGAGAGAGAGAGAGAGAGAGAGAGAGAGAGAGAGAGAGAGAGAGAGAGAGAGAGAGAGAGAGAGAGAGAGAGAGAGAGAGAGAGAGAGAGAGAGAGAGAGAGAGAGAGAGAGAGAGAGAGAGAGAGAGAGAGAGAGAGAGAGAGAGAGAGAGAGAGAGAGAGAGAGAGAGAGAGAGAGAGAGAGAGAGAGAGAGAGAGAGAGAGAGAGAGAGAGAGAGAGAGAGAGAGAGAGAGAGAATAGGGTTGAAAAACGATTCCATATGGTTGAAAAATGCTTCAGTACCTTTCAGGACGATGCAATATGGTGATTGGTTCAGAACACTTAGCATGGTTTTTGTTTAGCATGATTCAACATTTTTGTTTAGTTTGTTGGATCTGAGAGAGAGAGAGAGAGAGAGAGAGAGAGAGAGAGAGAGAGAGAGAGAGAGAGAGAAGGGAGAATTTTGGGGCATCATGTTTTTTTATTAATGCACCTGGGAGTTAAAGCGTAAACCTGGGAGTTAATGCACCTAAACTAGACCATCCTGCACCCGAAACATTCGGCAAAATACACAGTAGTTTTGCTCTTAATTAGAGCTTTCACCTGATACCCATATTGCACAAAAAAAACCAAAAAAAAAATAAAAAATAAAAAAACGTTTCTGAAAAAAAATTCCATATTTCCGAAACGCGTTTCAGAAACGCAGTGCAACTATGGTATGAAGGCCTGTAGACTCGTGCTATCAGGGACCAATCTACCATTGTAAATAAATCAAAAAAATATTCAAAGAATAATATGCTTATAGGCAAACTCTAGTAGTTAACTAGTTAAGGAGACTGACTAGGCAAACTAACTATCTATAGTATATGTTTTATGCTAGCTAAACTATCAAAATTTTATCAACCCAATAGTCTTTTTCCCTTAAATTTATTTATTTATATATTTTTTTGCAATCCGGGTTGCGGATTGTTGACAATCCAGAACGTGCATTTAGGATTGTTTTTGCAACGAATGTGATCCGCTGCAACTATGGTTTCAATTATATATTGTGCATTTTGCGAGTTTTCCTTTCCCTCCTCACTTTTAGGATCCTTAGGTTATGGAGTGACATGAGAGAGAAATCCCAAAATGATAACTGTTTTGGTTATGCTAGTCAATTTTTTTTAACGCCTTTGTCTCTATCCTTTTGTGGTGGTGAACTTGGTTCTTTGAAGCCTTGACATGTAGTTCATGTCTTTGGTATGTCCAATCAAGAAGCACAAAAGGTTTATAGTTCATGTTCGATGAAGCTTCTTTGATACAAAGAACCTGAAACAAAAGCTTTCAATCAAGATTGTTTAAATGATTTTTGTTTTTTTGTGAGGTTTGGGCTTACGCAATGATGTTAAATTCTTTTGTTACATAGACTTATAGTTTTATTGGAAAATTGCAGAGGTTAACAGCTCTTGAAGGGAAAAGACGTTTTGCGCTTGCCACGGCCTCATCTAGAAAGGAAGAGGCTAGTAAACTAAGGTTGGTGCCAAACATTTGTTGTCCACTTGATATAGTGAAGCAATGATTGTTGTGACACCCTTTGGTTTTTGCTTAACATCGTTATATGCATTTGAATGCAGTGAGTACTTTGAGGATGTTAGTCGCACACGTGAAAAGTTTGAACAGATTTTGTGGAATCATATTGGCAATTTCTACCAACTTGCTAAAGAAAGGTATTTTCTCTCTTGATGTTTGGTAGGCATTTTAGCTTTGCTAGTATGTAGAGCTAGAGATGGATAGCTAGATGTGTGATGGTTTTCTTGACGGAAAGCGACACATTAGATTAAATACTACATCAATATAATGTTCTTGTTGGAATGCTAAGCATTTCCTCATCTACATATGGTTGAATAAGAACAAATAAAAACTCTACTTCGAAATTAATTTTTTGAATGTCTAAGCATGTTATACTATCAATGTAAAAACTCGGGAAGAGCTAGCTTACCATTAAGGCATTGGCACATGTAGAAATCAACAAGCTGGTGTTGCTTTGAATGCTTGAAGGTGTTGGAAACAGAAATCTATAATATTCTTCTTGACATCTTTGTAGCTTTGTCTTGTCCATGATGCTTATGCTGCTCGTGGTGGTGGCTGTGGCCCAAATATTGAAATTGACCTATGTAGTAGTCTTGCTGATTTGGCACTATGTGAGCTCAATGAATCTGATTTGATTCTTTTCAAACTTATCGTATTTGACACAATGATGGTTGTCAATGGACCTCATTATGTATGCATCTCTTATGTAGTCAAAGCGTAAGATGTGCAAAAGAAGATAGTTCTAAGTTTTTTGTGGATTTTCTTGTGTATACCTCAAACCATAGTTGCACAGAAACGCGTTTATGGGCAAACACATTTCTGGGACAGAAACGTGCCAGAAATTTTTTTTCTTTTTATTATTTTTTGCCCTAAAATTGCCTTAAATTTGCCCTGAACCATGCTGTGACCAACCCAACTGTGATCAAAACCTATACAGATGCAATGCCCTTGATCAGAGCTTTAATCTGATACCCATATGGTCCACAAAAAAAAAATAACATGTTTCTGAGAAACGTTTGTAAAATCCAGAAACACGTTTTAGAAACGCGTTTCTGGATGGGGGGTGCAACTATGCCTCAAAACATATGTTGCTAATGGCTGTATAACACTCAAAGCAAGTGCATTACTTGTAATGTGCTACATGTAATTAGTCCATGAGTTTACTAAATGCAATGCTAAATATAGCCATGGAGCTAAATTAGATTAGAATTAGTCACTAAGACAATTAATAAAGTGGCTTGAACAACCTCACTATATTTGTAAATAGCGGGATTGTAATAATGGTTGTAAGGCCCATTTAAGTCAAATAAGGCCCCAAAGTCACAGTAGAAGCACGAAAGATCATTAGAAATAGCCGAGGTCATGCTAAATTTGGAGGCTATTGTTCATTTGTCTAATTTGGATTGTTAGTGTTCTTGAAGCTTCTCTTGGAGAGCTTCCTTGATGGTATTTGTGATTCACATGAGAGCTTTGATCATGCTCTAGATTCAGGCCCTATGCTTTGAATGATCATTAATGATAATGGATGTTACCTATCTTTGCCTATTTTGGTGAAGATTTCTCCATTTTGTCTATTTTCTTGATTGTTGACTAGTTTTCATTGATTTCTTGTTTTTTTCACGCTAATTTCCCCCCCCTCTCCCCACGCTAATATCCCCACCTTTTGTGTACAGTGGGGACTGTCAGTGAATGTGGCCAAGATTAAAGTTATGGTGTTTAACACCTCGAGATCCTTCATGATGCGGCAGGAGCTTCTATGGGATGGACATCCACTTGAGGTAGTTGACCCCTACACATACCTGGGCGTGGTATTTTCTGGCCCCACTTTCAGCATGCGACAAGCGGCAGTTTTCCGGTTACGGAAGGGCTATGCATCATTGGTAGATTTGGAGAGACTATGTTTCAGCTCACACATTAGGGATGCGACTAGTAAGTGCAGACTCTTTGACACTATGGTAGTCCCCTCAGCCCTGTACGCATCAGAGACATGGTGTACTGGCCTGACGGCCACCGAGTGGCCATGCATCTCACGGCTTCAGATTCATATGCTATCTCGGATGATACGGGCTAAGCCCTCTGTACCACATCATATTATGCTGGCGGAGTTTGCCGTCCCCCCTATTCAGCTAGAGGCATCGTTCCATATTGTCACATTCATACAGCGACTGGAGGATCTTCAAGGTGGAGGCACACACTATGCTGCAACAACTTTGTCATCATCCTAGCACTTACATTCGGAGGGACACTCCTTGTGGTATTCCCAGGCCTGTCGTCTCCTCTCCACATTGGGTATTCATACTACTTGCTAACTGCACTAGTTCGGAGTCTTGAACTTGTTCACCAATTGATAAGAGTTCATCTCGTATCTGCTTGAGATGCATCATGTAGGAGTTTACACTCTCATTAACTTCCATTTTGATTGCATACAACTTTGGCTTGAGAAACAATATTCTTGATGGATTTGACGTTTTGTACTGTGTCTTCAATGCCAAACGTGCTTGCCTAGGAGTTATCACCTATAATGATGTCCCAAAGAGAGGAGAGAAATATAAGGGTTTCTATGTTGGAGAAGGAATGATTTAAGCATCCAAACCAGCTCGCAATTGTCCACGGCCTCAGAGGAGGGTGGATATTCACACTAGGAGGATGCTCGTGACTCAAGCTATGAAAGCTTCAGCCACAACCTTAGTAGGGTTTTGTAACTGTTCAAAGTAGAACACTATTGAGGGTGATTTAGTTTCTATGCACTGTTTATACCTTCCACTCAGTTAGTAACTAAGAATTCAAATGAATTCTTGGGATTTGTTGTCGCTTCTAATGGTAATCCTCAGCGAAACCGATCTTTCAAAAGCAGACCACTAGATGTATTGATTTTGGTTGAATTCGGTTGCTTCCCTATCCTCTACTGAGCACCTTGACGCTCTGATACCATGATAACAATTCCAAGATCTCATAGATATAGATAGAAGACTCACAACGCTAGCTATAGAGAACATAGGCATGTAGCCAGGCAACCAAAGAGAACTCCAAAACAAAAAAGTCAATATATTAACTGAATTCTGTAAGATATATGCAATCAAGGATGTCCAACTTGAATGGGCTGGCCATGTCTCTACTTACTAGTACCAATTGATGAGACACATAGGCCTCTCGATGTGGCAAACGACTCGTAACAAGCACTTCATGGATACATGTTATTGGCCTAGGACTATCCCCCGGGCTAGTTGTGTACATATTACAATAAATTGAACTTTACATTTCAACCACCGCCTCAAGCCTGCCCTGCATTGGAGTTAAAACTCAACAACATCTGGTGCCTTCTAAGGGATATTTATGGTATTTGGACAAGCTGGACAATAACCATGAGTCAACTCGAATGGACTCACACCAGTGGACACATGTCTCTTGTCATTATGCACGAGCTCAACTAAAGGCAAATACTTTATCCAATCGGTTTGTGCCTCATTGACATATCCACGAAGCATGTCTTCCCAAATTGGATTAACCCTCTGCTTCTACCCATCTATCTGTGGGTGCTCATCGTCACTCATCCTGAACGTTGTTCCTAGACAAAGAACACTATGGACCAAAAAGTTCCCATGAACTTAGGGTCCTTGTATGAGACAATGGACTTAGGTAGTCCATGCAATCTCACAACATTCAAAAGAAACAAGTCGGTTACCTGCAGAGTTGTAACTTTCTTATTAGTTGGGATGAGATGAGCCATTTTAGTCATTTGGTCCAGAACTACCATTACGAAGTCAAACTTAGATTGCGTCCTAGATCCATTGAGATAATCTTCCATCTACCTTTTGGGGAACTCCAATGGTTGGAGCAAACCCGAAGGACTTATTCTCTCCGCCTTGTTTAGTTGACAAGCGATGCAATGCTAAATGTGCTCTCTTATGTCTTGTCGCACACGTGACTAGAAATAGTGTCGGCTCACTAGTTCTGTAGTTTTATCCACTCCGGGATGCCTTGCACAAGGACTATCATGACATTCATGGAGGATTTTAGAATGAAGTCCATCCACGTTTGGCACAGACATCTTACCACTACGTTTTGTTATACTTGCCTCTATGATGTATGTCCAAAATGTGTGTGTGTGTCCCTTAAAGAGTCAGTCACCACTAGAGCCTCCAGGATATCGGTATTTTGTTACGTACTGGGCCACACATGCTTACAGTGCTTGTCCCTCTATATTACCTAATCTCATCGATGGGCTAACATTGAACGACTGTGAAAGACATGATACTTTATTCAAGATAATGCATCAATAACCACACTTGCCTTGCCTTTTTCGTTAAGGATTTCCAAATGGAACTGTTGCATGAGCTCGGCCCACCTAGCCTGGTAGCCTCTCAATCTAGGCTGATTTTAGAAATACTTGAGAGTATGGTGGTTAGTATAGACATAAATTTCGGCATTCAAAAAATCAGCATTCACGGCATGGGATACTGTTACGAGCTCGTAACCAGTGCCGAACCCTAGAGAACACAGATAGGTCAGATACCACAGTCAGGGTCGTGTCCAGCGTACATGACCAACAGGGCAAGACAGTGTGAGTAGTGTGCCCCAGCACGGTCCATAGCCATGGCGGGCCTAACACAGCCTAGGGACCTTGTCAGCAGGATAGGGCCCCCCGTTGGGTCCCGACGTGCAGTCGGCCACGTGGCCGACACTTGGCAGTAGCATGCTACCAGTCCTCACACTGGGCTAGGAGGGGCTTACTCTATATCAGGGAGTAGGCAAGGTTGGGTGGATCAGTTAGTGTTTGCCCTACTGTGGTGTTAGGATCTATTATACTGGTATCAGAGCCATCTCCATCCTAGGGAGTTCAGGACAGTAGTAGAGAAAGCTATCAGAAGATAGGAAGTGTTTCTCAGATTCTCAGAGAGGAATAGAGGAGGAGGATCGCTGTAGGAGCAGCCTTCAAACTTCTGATTTCCACTGAGAAATCACAGTAGCAAGGAGTCAGATTCCAAGTGTAGGTAACTCGCTGAAAAAACAGCTGTTTCCCACTGAGTTGAGAGGATTCTCTATAGTTTTCCCAGCGAAATTAGAGTAGGAAGAAGCCAGCACCTCCATCGCTGTACAGTCAGAGACCTACATCCGATTTCCAGGGAAAAAGTTACTGGTTCTCAGCGAGTTTGAAGCCAAAAAGGAGGAGCAGGGCCAGCGCTGCCAGTACTTCTGAAAATCTGGTTTTTCAACAAGTTTTTGGGCCCCAACGTCAGAGATTTGGAGCAAGAGGATTCCTATCAGACCAGCGAGCTACTATCATCAAAAAACCGGGAAATTTAGCACCGTTTTGAAGCTTCAAACTGGCATTTTTCGGAACAGCAGGTCTGAAATTTTGGGGAAAAGAGCTGAAAGGGTTCCTCTTCATTCTTTCTTTGGAAGTACAGTCCTCAGAAACAGCTAAGTCATCTTTCCTTTCCCTTGTACAGTTGTAAATTAGTCTTTTAGACTTTTTTCCTTCAGAAGTTAAGGTAGCTCTCTTTCAGTTTCGAAGATGAACACTCCTCAGGGACCTGATCAACCCCAGGAGAGAGGTTTCGACGAACTTGAAACAGAAGCCTTGGCTTACAGAAAAGGGAAGAAACCCATGGAAGTAGAAGAACAGGAACAGTTCGCCGAAGAACTCGACGAACTGGTTACCAAGGAGCAGTTCCTCCAATTGGTAACAGAAGTGGATGAACTGAAGCTGGCATTAGCCAATTTCAAGTCCAGTGTGGACGACTCGTTCGATGAACTCAAAAACTTGATTTTGAGCTCCGCGAAAGGAAGCCTTCCCTCCACTTCTCAGTTATCCCCTTCTCCACTTCCATCAGTTTCGGGTGAGACTTTACGGTCTCACCCCAGTGTTTTTAAAGATTTAAAGCCTCCTACTTTTAATGGGGAAGAGAAGGATAGAAATGCAGATATTCTACAAACCTTCCTCAGCAAATGGAAGAACATTCATGCTCTTAAACAGACCCCTGACCATTTGCAAGCAATTGAGGCCAGTCTTTCTTTAGGGCCTATGGCCTATAAGTGGTGGTTAAATCTCCAGGAGACTGGGCAGACTCCCCGGTCATGGAAAGCTTTTGAAGAAGCTTTCCTAAGAGAATTTCTACCAGAGAATGAACTTGATAGAGCCTGGGAAGCCTGGGAAAGAACAGTAATGGACAAGTCCCTCATCCAATATATCTCGCAGTATCGAGAAGCAATTTTAAAGATTAAAAATATGGATGACTATCAGAAAATCAGGGGATTTGTCCGTGGCCTCAAGGATGAATATAAAGTAGAGGTCCAGAGAAACTCGCCTACTACCCTTGAGCAAGCTCTCAGATATGCTCAAATCTATGATGATTCAGTGGGTAGGAAGAGAGCGAGACAACAACCACTTTCTGAGCAGCATCCTCAGAAAGACTTTCAATTTAAAAAGAAATTTTTAAAAAGAAAGAAAGAAGATAAATTTAAAGGTGAAGCTCCTCAGAAACGCCCTTCACTCATACAGCCCTTAAAACCAGATGATTTTGAGAAAGCCAAACAAGAACGTTTGTGCTTTGTGTGTATGGGCGAGGGACACACAGTCAGACAGTGTCCCAAGGGGCCTTTCACTAAAAAAGATAAAAAACAAGTTCATCTTGTTCAGACTGTATGTTTCCCCAGTGACTCGGCAGCTTCCGAGATCAAAGTGTATCATGAAGATCATGAACACTGTTGCCAGCTGACCTCTGCAATGGTATAATAGATCCTAACACCACAGTAGGGCAAACACTAACTGATCCACCCAACCTTGCCTACTCCCTGATATAGAGTAAGCCCCTCCTAGCCCAGTGTGAGGACTGGTAGCATGCTACTGCCAAGTGTCGGCCACGTGGCACTGACGTGGCCGACTGCACGTCGGGACCCAACGGGGGGCCCTATCCTGCTGACAGGGTCCCTAGGCTGTGTTAGGCCCGCCATGGCTATGGACCGTGCTGGGGCACACTACTCACACTGTCTTGCCCTGTTGGTCATGTACGCTGGACACGACCCTGACTGTGGTATCTGACCTATCTGTGTTCTCTAGGGTTCGGCACTGGTTACGAGCTCGTAACACTCCCTCCCCCTTAAGAACCGTCTTGGTCCTCTAAGACAAAGTCTGGAAAAATCTTGCGAAGGACGCTGCCTCTTTCCCAAGTGGCATTCTCAACAGGCTGATCATTCCACTTAACCAGATATTCTCGGTATAGAGTATGACGAGTTTGCGTCTCTCTACTATCTAGAATTTCCTCTGGTTCATGTGGAGGTTGTTGAGGATCCAATGGGAGAACTAGAACACTGTCCCCTACCAGATTATCTGATCTGGTTAAGGCTTTTCGTAACTGACTTACATGAAAAACTGGAAAAACCTTACTGCTGTGTGGGAGTTCTAGTTCATAGGTGACCTCGCCTAGTCTCCTACTGATGGTAAAGGGACCACAATACCTTGGAGACAACTTAGCACACACTCCTGATTTGAGGGTTTTAGAGTCAACTGGGACTCTCAAGTAGACTTTCTCACCAGTGGAGAACTGCACATCCCGTCTGTGTGGATCTGCATAATGCCTGGCTCGATCCTGGGATTGTCTAATGCTACGCTTAGCATGTTCTATCATCTGGTTTAGGTCTTCTAAAAAGTTTCTGGCTGCTTCAACTTTTTCTTGTTTAAACCCTACAGCTGTGGGTGAGCGTGGCTGAAAACCGTACATCAGCATAAATGGGCTGTATCCCGTAGCTGAATGTTTGGTACTGTTGTAAGCAAACTCTAATATCGAGAGATACTCCTCCCAATTAGTCTGCCTCTTGCTGACGTATGCACGAAGCATATCCTCCAGCACTTGATTTACCCTTTCTGTTTGACCGTCCGTCTGTGGATGGTCGGTGGTACTCATATTAAGTTTAGTATGGAGATGATGGAATACTGCCTTCCAAAAATTTCCAGTAAACTTACTGTCCCGGTCGCTGACTATGCCGGAAGGTAGACCGTACAATTTAAATAGCCTGTCTACAAACAACCTCGCTAACTCTGGAGCTCTAACGGTTGTTTTGGCCGGAATAAAATGAGCCATTTTGGTCAGACGGTCTACTGTGACCCATATAGCGTCATTACCCTTTTGGGTTTTAGGCAGGCCTACTATAAAATCCATGGAGATACTCTCCCATTTACCAGCTGGTATTTCTAAGGGATGCAACAACCCTCCTGCCTTTAAACGCTCTGCTTTATTTACTTGACATTTCTGGCAACTGGTTACATACTGGTGGACGTCCTTTTTCATACTGGGCCAGAAAAATTGCCTACGAAGAAGCTCATAGGTCTTCTGTATGCCTGGGTGTCCCGCGCTAGGATTGTCATGACATTCATATAGGACCTGCTGCCTATAATCCTCTGAATTGGGGACACATACTCTATCTCTATAGAGCAAGTACTCATCCTGAATGGAATACTGTTTCCATTTGAATCCTTGAGTCAACTGACCCTCAACCACTTGGGTGATACAGGCTCAGAATCCTCAACGTCATCTGACGACGTATACTCGGACTCATCATCATCCTCAACGGAAGCTGCCGTATTCTTGGATGAACTGGCACCAGCCCCGGGAACTGGTTCTGGAGTCTGTAACTTTCTGTTCTGGACTGAGTTCCAGATAATAGAGAAGAATGCATCATGCTGGCATTTCCCTCTCAAGGACTCGAGTAACTCATTACGAATCTGAGTAAAACTCAGCTCGTTTATCATAGACATTCTGCTAAGGGCATTTGCTACTGTATTGAATTTTCCACGCCTATATCTGATAGACATGTCAAACTCTTGCATCAACTCTGCCCAACGAGCTTTCCGACCTCTAAGCTCAGGTTGATTGCAAAGGTATCTGAGACTCTCATGGTCTGTCAGGACCTCAAAGTTGGCACCATACAAATAATGCCTCCAAGTCTTAAGGGCATGGACTATAGAAAAGAGTTCCTTTTCATAGGCACTATACCTAGTCTGTGCTGGCTCGAGTTTTTTACTCTCGAACGCAACTGGTCGTCCACCCTGAGTTAGCACAGCACCTACTGCAAAGTCGCTAGCATCTGTTTCGACCACAAATGGCTGATTGGGGTCGACGACTTTTAAAACTGGTGCTGTAGCTAAGGCTGTTTTGAGAGCATCAAAGCTCTCCTGTTGTGCAGACTCCCAAATGAACTCCTTTTCCTTCCCCTTAAGAAGATTTGTCATAGGGACTGCTATCTGAGCATATTCCTTGACAAGTCGTCTGTAATATCCCGCCAGACCAAGAAAGATTTGAAGTTCCAAAATATTCTGAGGTCTCAGCCAACTGAGTATGGCTTTAACCTTATTTGGGTCCATCTTAATCCCATCTGAAGAGATAATGTGACCCAAATATGCTACTTCTTCAACGAAGAATTCACACTTGGATTGTTTAGCATAAAGCTTATGCTTTCTAAGCAGTCGAAACACCTTTCTGAGGTGTTTTAGATGCTCCTTCCTCGTTTTGCTGTAGACGAGGATGTCATCTAAAAATACGACTACAAACTTACCCAAGTATGGTCTGAGGACACTGTTCATCAAGGTCATAAAGGTAGCTGGAGCATTTGTGAGCCCAAATGGCATCACCTTAAATTCATAATGACCGTGACGAGTCCTAAAAGCTGTTTTCGAGACATCTTCCGATTTTATACGGACTTGATGATATCCCGATCTGAGGTCTATTTTGCTGAAAAACTTAGCCCCGTCGAGTTGTTCAAACAACTCGTCTGCCCGAGGCATAGGGTATTTATTCTTAATTGTGACTTTATTGAGGGCTCTGTAATCTACGCAAAGACGCATAGACCCCTCTTTCTTTTTCACCAATAGGACTGGTGAGGCCCATGGTGAACTACTGGTCTGAATTTGGCCTTTCCCAAGATAGTCTGTTAACTGCCTAGTTATTTCTTCATCCTCTGTTCGGCTGACCCGATACGGAGGTTTAGAAACAGGTGCTGTACTTGGTACTAGGTTTATTACATGATCTACCTCTCTGCTAGGTGGTAAACCATGTGGCAAATCTTCAGGAAAAACATCTTTAAATTTAGACAATAAAGTTTCTAATTTACTGATTTTCTGCTGAATAGAACTGGAAATAGAAACTTCAGGAATAAACTGAAAGTCACATAAGAATACCTGATGGTCTTCGTCTCCGATTAGCTGACAGAGCTCTGAACTGCAGACCATAGGGCTGTTGGGAACATCATGCTCCCCATGCAACTGGATCTCTCGGCCTTTATACTGAAAGCTGAGGGTGTTCTCCTGATAGTTTCTGTGGAGGGAAGGTCCTAAACTGTAGAGCCAATCTCTCCCGAGAACAATGTCTGTTCGATCCAGGTGCAATATCTGAAAGTTTATTTGATCTTGGTACCCCTGAATACCAAGATTTAACTTACTTACCATAGTTTCCCATATTTTTTTATCTTCACCCTTAGCTAATGAAACTATGTACCTATGCTGACTAGGTACTTCTGGTAGTTTAAGCTTTTTAACCAGGGTGTGGTTGATGAAATTATGGGTTGCCCCATCATCAACCATGACTCTTACTGACTGGTTACCAACTTTCCCATGCATACGTACTAGTTCATGCGGCCCAAAGCTGAAGGGTCTCGCTTGCATTGCAGAGGTCAGCTGGCAACAGTGTTCATGATCTTCATGATACACTTTGATCTCGGAAGCTGCCGAGTCACTGGGGAAACATACAGTTTGAACAAGATGAACTTGTTTTTTATCTTTTTTAGTGAAAGGCCCCTTGGGACACTGTCTGACTGTGTGTCCCTTGCCCATACACACAAAGCACAAACGTTCTTGTTTGGCTTTCTCAAAATCATCTGGTTTTAAGGGCTGTATGAGTGAAGGGCGTTTCTGAGGAGCTTCACCTTTAAATTTATCTTCTTTCTTTCTTTTTAAAAATTTCTTTTTAAATTGAAAGTCTTTCTGAGGAAGCTGCTGAGAAAGTGGTTGTTGTCTCGCTCTCTTCCTACCCACTGAATCATCATAGATTTGAGCATATCTGAGAGCTTGCTCAAGGGTAGTAGGCGAGTTTCTCTGGACCTCTACTTTATATTCATCCTTGAGGCCACGGACAAATCCCCTGATTTTCTGATAGTCATATTTTTAATCTTTAAAATTGCTTCTCGATACTGCGAGATATATTGGATGAGGGACTTGTCCATTACTGTTCTTTCCCAGGCTTCCCAGGCTCTATCAAGTTCATTCTCTGGTAGAAATTCGCTTAGGAAAGCTTCTTCAAAAGCTTTCCATGACCGGGGAGTCTGCCCAGTCTCCTGGAGATTTAACCACCACTTATAGGCCATAGGCCCTAAAGAAAGACTGGCCTCAATCGCTTGCAAATGGTCAGGGGTCTGTTTAAGAGCATGAATGTTCTTCCATTTGCTGAGGAAGGTTTGTAGAATATCTGCATTTCTATCCTTCTCTTCCCCATTTAAAGTAGGAGGCTTTAAATCTTTAAAACTTTCCCATGCATACGTACTAGGCCGCATGACCTAGTACGTATGCATGGGAAAGTTGGTAACCAGTCAGTAAGAGTCATGGTTGATGATGGGGCAACCCATAATTTCATCAACCACACCCTGGTTAAAAAGCTTAAACTACCAGAAGTACCTAGTCAACATAGGTACATAGTTTCATTAGCTAAGGGTGAAGATAAAAAAATATGGGAAACTATGGTAAGTAAGTTAAATCTTGGTATTCAGGGGTACCAAGATCAAATAAACTTTCAGATAATGCACCTGGATCGAACAGACATTGTTCTCGGGAGAGATTGGCTCTACAGTTTAGGACCTTCCCTCCACAGAAACTATCAGGAGAACACCCTCAGCTTTCAGTATAAAGGCCGAGAGATCCAGTTGCATGGGGAGCATGATGTTCCCAACAGCCCTATGGTCTGCAGTTCAGAGCTCTGTCAGCAAATCGGAGACGAAGACCATCAGGTATTCTTATGTGACTTTCAGTTTATTCCTGAAGTTTCTATTTCCAGTTCTATTCAGCAGAAAATCAGTAAATTAGAAACTTTATTGTCTAAATTTAAAGATGTTTTTCCTGAAGATTTGCCACATGGTTTACCACCTAGCAGAGAGGTAGATCATGTAATAAACCTAGTACCAAGTACAGCACCTGTTTCTAAACCTCCGTATCGGGTCAGCCGAACAGAGGATGAAGAAATAACTAGGCAGTTAACAGACTATCTTGGGAAAGGCCAAATTCAGACCAGTAGTTCACCATGGGCCTCACCAGTCCTATTGGTGAAAAAGAAAGAGGGGTCTATGCGTCTTTGCGTAGATTACAGAGCCCTCAATAAAGTCACAATTAAGAATAAATACCCTATGCCTCGGGCAGACGAGTTGTTTGATCAACTCGACGGGGCTAAGTTTTTCAGCAAAATAGACCTCAGATCGGGATATCATCAAGTCCGTATAAAATCGGAAGATGTCTCGAAAACAGCTTTTAGGACTCGTCACGGTCATTATGAATTTAAGGTGATGCCATTTGGGCTCACAAATGCTCCAGCTACCTTTATGACCTTGATGAACAGTGTCCTCAGACCATACTTGGGTAAGTTTGTAGTCGTATTTTTAGATGACATCCTCGTCTACAGCAAAACGAGGAAGGAGCATCTAAAACACCTCAGAAAGGTGTTTCGACTGCTTAGAAAGCATAAGCTTTATGCTAAACAATCCAAGTGTGAATTCTTCGTTGAAGAAGTAGCATATTTGGGTCACATTATCTCTTCAGATGGGATTAAGATGGACCCAAATAAGGTTAAAGCCATACTCAGTTGGCTGAGACCTCAGAATATTTTGGAACTTCAAATCTTTCTTGGTCTGGCGGGATATTACAGACGACTTGTCAAGGAATATGCTCAGATAGCAGTCCCTATGACAAATCTTCTTAAGGGGAAGGAAAAGGAGTTCATTTGGGAGTCTGCACAACAGGAGAGCTTTGATGCTCTCAAAACAGCCTTAGCTACAGCACCAGTTTTAAAAGTCGTCGACCCCAATCAGCCATTTGTGGTCGAAACAGATGCTAGCGACTTTGCAGTAGGTGCTGTGCTAACTCAGGGTGGACGACCAGTTGCGTTCGAGAGTAAAAAACTCGAGCCAGCACAGACTAGGTATAGTGCCTATGAACAGGAACTCTTTTCTATAGTCCATGCCCTTAAGACTTGGAGGCATTATTTGTATGGTGCCAACTTTGAGGTCCTGACAGACCATGAGAGTCTCAGATACCTTTGCAATCAACCTGAGCTTAGAGGTCGGAAAGCTCGTTGGGCAGAGTTGATGCAAGAGTTTGACATGTCTATCAGATATAGGCGTGGAAAATTCAATACAGTAGCAAATGCCCTTAGCAGAATGTCTATGATAAACGAGCTGAGTTTTACTCAGATTCGTAATGAGTTACTCGAGTCCTTGAGAGGGAAATGCCAGCATGATGCATTCTTCTCTATTATCTGGAACTCAGTCCAGAACAGAAAGTTACAGACTCCAGAACCAGTTCCCGGGGCTGGTGCCAGTTCATCCAAGAATACGGCAGCTTCCGTTGAGGATGATGATGAGTCCGAGTATACGTCGTCAGATGACGTTGAGGATTCTGAGCCTGTATCACCCAAGTGGTTGAGGGTCAGTTGACTCAAGGATTCAAATGGAAACAGTATTCCATTCAGGATGAGTACTTGCTCTATAGAGATAGAGTATGTGTCCCCAATTCAGAGGATTATAGGCAGCAGGTCCTATATGAATGTCATGACAATCCTAGCGCGGGACACCCAGGCATACAGAAGACCTATGAGCTTCTTCGTAGGCAATTTTTCTGGCCCAGTATGAAAAAGGACGTCCACCAGTATGTAACCAGTTGCCAGAAATGTCAAGTAAATAAAGCAGAGCGCTTAAAGGCAGGAGGGTTGTTGCATCCCTTAGAAATACCAGCTGGTAAATGGGAGAGTATCTCCATGGATTTTATAGTAGGCCTGCCTAAAACCCAAAAGGGTAATGACGCTATATGGGTCACAGTAGACCGTCTGACCAAAATGGCTCATTTTATTCCGGCCAAAACAACCGTTAGAGCTCCAGAGTTAGCGAGGTTGTTTGTAGACATGCTATTTAAATTGTACGGTCTACCTTCCGGCATAGTCAGCGACCGGGACAGTAAGTTTACTGGAAATTTTTGGAAGGCAGTATTCCATCATCTCCATACTAAACTTAATATGAGTACCACCGACCATCCACAGACGGACGGTCAAACAGAAAGGGTAAATCAAGTGCTGGAGGATATGCTTCGTGCATACGTCAGCAAGAGGCAGACTAATTGGGAGGAGTATCTCTCGATATTAGAGTTTGCTTACAACAGTACCAAACATTCAGCTACGGGATACAGCCCATTTATGCTGATGTACGGTTTTCAGCCACGCTCACCCACAGCTGTAGGGTTTAAACAAGAAAAAGTTGAAGCAGCCAGAAACTTTTTAGAAGACCTAAACCAGATGATAGAACATGCTAAGCGTAGCATTAGACAATCCCAGGATCGAGCCAGGCATTATGCAGATCCACACAGACGGGATGTGCAGTTCTCCACTGGTGAGAAAGTCTACTTGAGAGTCCCAGTTGACTCTAAAACCCTCAAATCAGGAGTGTGTGCTAAGTTGTCTCCAAGGTATTGTGGTCCCTTTACCATCAGTAGGAGACTAGGCGAGGTCACCTATGAACTAGAACTCCCACACAGCAGTAAGGTTTTTCCAGTTTTTCATGTAAGTCAGTTACGAAAAGCCTTAACCAGATCAGATAATCTGGTAGGGGACAGTGTTCTAGTTCTCCCATTGGATCCTCAACAACCTCCACATGAACCAGAGGAAATTCTAGATAGTAGAGAGACGCAAACTCGTCATACTCTATACCGAGAATATCTGGTTAAGTGGAATGATCAGCCTGTTGAGAATGCCACTTGGGAAAGAGGCAGCGTCCTTCGCAAGATTTTTCCAGACTTTGTCTTAGAGGACCAAGACGGTTCTTAAGGGGGAGGGAGTGTTACGAGCTCGTAACCAGTGCCGAACCCTAGAGAACACAGATAGGTCAGATACCACAGTCAGGGTCGTGTCCAGCGTACATGACCAACAGGGCAAGACAGTGTGAGTAGTGTGCCCCAGCACGGTCCATAGCCATGGCGGGCCTAACACAGCCTAGGGACCCTGTCAGCAGGATAGGGCCCCCCGTTGGGTCCCGACGTGCAGTCGGCCACGTCAGTGCCACGTGGCCGACACTTGGCAGTAGCATGCTACCAGTCCTCACACTGGGCTAGGAGGGGCTTACTCTATATCAGGGAGTAGGCAAGGTTGGGTGGATCAGTTAGTGTTTGCCCTACTGTGGTGTTAGGATCTATTATAGATACCCCGTGCTTTATCGTAACTTGTTCAAGCCACGATAATCTACACACGTCCTGAAAGATCCATCTCATTTTTTCACCAACAAAATTGGCGAAACAAAGGGTGAATAACTAAGCTTAATGTTTTCTAACCTAAGATACTCGTTGAGTATCCTTCTCACCTCTTCCTCCTCATTAAGGCTCATCCTATAAGGGGTTTGACAATTTTGTTGCTGAGTTTTTCTTTTGTAGTGCTAAAGGGTGTCTTTTTTATTTGTATGTCTACAAACAATGATGTTTTTTTTGGTGAAGGTCATCTCAACCTTAGACCCTCTATTTATGTCCTCTACTTGCCGTTTTGGTCCTGGGGTTACAAGACTGCTACTGGGTTGAACAAGCTGGTGACCATCTCTCTATGCCTCTGACCCATAATGATCAACCTGGTGAGCCCTTCTGGCAAGGAGTGGAGATGTAAGTTGAGGATGACTGTCATAAACACAGCCCACAGTATCACAGTTAGCCGTGACGTGATGAGAGCTAGATTATCATGAGTTGCTCATAAAATGCTTTTGAATTTAACAATTGCAAGAAAGCAGGTAAAGTGATCATGACCATGTTATTTTATAGGTGTAGGAATGATCTTGTGTCGCATATTATGAACATTTTAGGTGGCTTTTACGAATTTATTTGCTATTCCATGTCCACTTACTTCAATTTAGTCAAAATTCTAATTATTGCTTGCCTTGTTGTATAAAAAAGATTCCAAATAGCTCGTCCCATATCTATTATTTGTTTAGTTGCAGTGCTTGTGTGAAGGAACTATATACAGCATCACTTTAAGCATTATGGACCCAATCTTATGGAAGCTAAATTTTTTGGGTTTTGTATATTTTTGTCTTGGATTTAGAATGTAACTTCATTTTGATTTTTTGTAGCCATGAGGCTACTTAGTTCTATAAGTACTTTCCTTTGATTTATGTACATTGCTGGCTTACTAAGGTTATTTGTCTGTGCAGTCCGCAAACATTGGTACGAGCTCTCAGGTACACCATTTGTGATTTCACATTGTGTGGGCCATTTACGTTCTTCTCTTTTTTGTGTATGCACCAAGGGCGGACTGGTTTCATAGTTTAGCTCAGCAAGTCGTATAGGAGATGATCCATATGTCTTCAGCACGATAACAGATTTTTATATTAGAGCTATTTTGATCATGTTTTCCCTTATAAAAAACTTGAGAAATAGATTCATAAGTAATTGATTGTTTTGAGCCAAAGTTTTCTATGCATGCAATCGTTAAAAACTATTATTATGATTCATCTCACTATAGAGGCGTGTCCATTAGGAGCAGTCCATGATTCATGTGCAAGCAAACGAACAGCTACCTTTATGCATACGGATGAAGTTTGTACTTTTTTCCTCTAGCACTTAATGCTCTTGATTTTCTATGATAAATTTGATGGCCATATTCCACTCGGCCATTAATGACAAACTTCTAGGTCAAGGTTAATCAGAAAGAAAACTTGGACAACAGAGAGGATCTGACAACCATTTTCTATGGTTGATTGCACAGTTTCATGCGTTTTACACTTGTTTCTTCTTTAGAGTCACTTATAGCAGTATCCAACTAAGAACACTTTATGAATAATATCTACAACCAGGAGGTGTAGTGGATTTCCTCCATAGAACTGCTGTAGTGCCTCCTAAATGACTGAAGAGAGCAAACAAAACAGCTACAGTTCTCCTGCGTATTACTGCATTCATACTAGTCTGAGGGTCTTAAGGGAACCTTCCAAGAAGCTATGGCTAAGATTCCCATCCTTATCCATGGTCTCCGAGTTTCTGGAACGGGGTTGGTCAAGAGGCCAATTAAGTGTACTCAGAGCCTTGAACTTTATCAATGGAACCAAATAATTTTATTTGCATACCATCCATGAAACTGGTATGGGCTAATCAAGTAGTGAGCAGCAAGAAAGAGGTTATGTTGGAAAACTGTGGGCCATACAAGTAGAATTTGGAACAAGCTATATTTGTTTATTTTCAAGGGATTTTCAAGCTGCTACTGATGGTGAATTAACTCATTCGTAGAAGAAGAGTCCTTAGCTCCCAAAAGGAAGCCCGCCAATAGTTTTGGGAAATTTCCCACCTGAGAAAGGTGAACTCCTTGGGAAATGGCAAATAATAATTCAGAAACAAGATACAAAAAAAAGGGCCAAAGATAGTCTTATGCTTTAGAGTTCAAGCCTAGGGGCCAAGGCCTTACATGCAAATTGTTTGGTTGGATGTTCATTCTAAGTAGTCAAGAGTTCAAGTAAATAAGGGACATAGGAAATCGTACATGTTGGCATGAATAAAGAACCAGTAGGGCATCAATTAGTTGAACAAGGGCCTACAGTTACATGCAAGTCATTAAGATGCGACGCTATAGTGGTGTAAGGCAGGGCATAAATTTGTTTCTTTCAATTTGAAAATGGGAAATTGGCGTGTTGATCGTGGTTTTAAACACGGATAACTTTCATGTAATTTTAATTGCTAGAAGCATAGATACCCGGTCCAACATCTTTTAGAGGTCATAGAACGTTCCATTTGTATGGAATGGCAAGAAATTGTTACAGTCCTATTTCAGGGTGGTGGAAATGCAAGAAATTCTCGATCAGCAAGAGGCTGAGGAAGCTGCAGAAGCTGAAGGGGGAGGTGCCATGTCACTGTTACCAAACCTCAAAACAACTCAACGGTATGTCTTCAGTTTTCAATTATATCTGGAAGCCATAGAAGTTATAGGTAAATGTGCAACATATAATTCCCAATCAAAATATGCCTACAAGTACTGAAAATCATAGAAGCATGGTTCAAGACGACGCGATGAGATGCTTTTTTGGTGCTACTTTATACCTATAATTAAACTATGTAGTCAATGCAGGAAATCTGTCCCTCCATCAAGTGACCAATCTAACAAATCGACAAGCAAAGGACGAGGGTACAAGGACAGTTGCTATGAACAAATACGCAAGTCAGTGGAAGCACGATATGAAGAATTACTTTCAAAGGTCTGTATGCACAAGCTACGATCAAGGTTTGTATGATCAAGCTGCATCTAGGCTAAGATGAAGCTTGGTCTACATGAAGGGTTTTGTAAGTATCAAGATATGTTTTCCACATTTGCTAAGCTCTTTTCACTATGACTTTCTTGCAGCTTGTTGTGGATGATCTTAAGGCAGCTTTGGATGAAGCAAATACAGTAAGTTGCTAGGTCTCTCTGGAAATGTGCGCTTTTCATTATATGGGAATCTGTCTCTGGGAATATGAGTGGGAAAACTGGATTATTGCTGCAGCCTAGTTCAGAATGTGAACTATTTGAGTTTTGTTAATATTGGATGCTATTTGTAAGTATGGACTAGTCACATGGATGGTTCAAATTTCAGGGGACAGTGGGTTGTATCGTTTTTTCTTAACTTCATTCTAAGGATATTCATGGGAGTGGACTAGATCCACTTGTCACATCAAGGACGACGAGGCATAGGGTCCAAATGGTGGTTGAAAATAAGTATACTCACATTTCGGGTTAATGTTAAGTAGAATCTCCTATAAGCATACTAATGCATTAAGAAAATGCTGACTCTAATCATATTTTAACCTAATATTAGACCATTTCTGGAACACTAATGTATTTCACCTATAGGCTGTTATTAAGCTGCAATGCTGATCTACATTGGTGCATTATAGAGTTTCTAAAGAGAAGTATGATCTCTCCAACAGTAGTGAGTCTCATTGTCATGATTTCCTAGAGATGTGTGAGGGATTAGGCTGAAGGCTTTTGGAATATTATCAATACAATTCAAGATAAGAAAAGGTTTGTTCTAACATTTGGACATGAATATGCATACATGTCCAATCTTTCATTAGGGCCAAGGGGTTCCTTTTTTCCAGGTTTGTGAATGGTGTATCACATAGCATTTCTTGTTTGTTTGCAGATTGGTGGGGAGTTACCTGATATTTACGATTATGTTGCACCATGTTTTCCCCCACGGTAAATCTTGGATAAGCCTTTTTTGTTAAATATTGCTCAAGAATCTTTATTTTCCATGCTTTGTGGTGGTCTTGAAGCTAGATTTTTACTTCGATCATTTCACTTTGGGACAGTGTAAGCATATATACTTGTTAGAGCTATCCCTCAAGGCTCATGTAGCTGGAGGATGAAGCTATCTTCTGAATTGGAAAAATGGAGGAAAGAGCTATTAAGAAGGGGCAGTAATTTTCCAGAAGCTACCCTTGCTCCATATAACATGGGATCCTTATGTAGAGCAAGGACGCAATTGTTCAGAGAGAGTATGCTGTTTTGGTCTTTGCTTTATTGGTGAGAGTTTAGTGAGAATTAAGGTTGTGGAGATCTTCCTAGCCTCACAAGCAATCGCTGTACAAAGCCACCTCCTAGTTTTAAGCTTGTTCAGAGGCCATGTTTTGCAACAAACACTGCATGTGTGTTTTTTCAGTGAGACTCCATCATACCATGAAATTCATTATGAAAAATAATGGATCGTCTGTTCTGTGAGACAATATCAACTCTTAGATTATGATTGTGAATGCATTGCAAGCCAAATTTTCAATCGATTCCATTAAATGAACTTTGTTGAAATGACTAGTGAAGTATGATGTGAAGCTTCATTTTCCTCCCAAGTAAAGTATTACATCCACCTGTCTCATTGTTTCCAAGTAGAAAAAATTGCTACACACATTTTTTAATATCTTCAAGTATGTACTATGTAGCTTGAAATTGTCAACTGCCATAAATCTTGAAAATTACTGATTGGATGCAACTGATGAATACTTTGATACAGGTTTCACAAGTGGAGTGAGAATAAATTTAGCTAGTGAAGCAATCTTTGTAAGATCACTGTTTTGTCTGCTTTTAGGTTGAGGAGCCATTAACTCCATACCAAAGTGAATTGTTGTTAGGAATAGTAAGCTCAACATTGATTGTACAGTAGATTAGCATTTTGATTACGACTATACAGCTAATAAAAAATATAATGTTTCAGTTTGGTAGGTAGGCTTTAGCTAGGAAGCCAGCCTAGGAGCTTGCCTCGGGCTGATAACGGGATTACATCTGCATATAGTCTAAAATACCACGTAGAGGCCAACCGTGAATTTCATGCATTTATTAGGCTTATGCCACGTGGCGTCCCTTTGCTAAAGGGGACCTTTGCTTGTATATGAATAATTTCTTTGTAATAATTATTGCTTTTGCTTTGTGAGCTCTTTGCTTATGTGAGCTCCTCCATCACTCTGTTGCTTGCGGATGTTGTTTGTGGTTTCGATGGATGGCAATCAATCTGTGATTGCATCTCTGATCTGCACTCTCCACAAGATCCAAATTTTTGCATAGTATGTTAACATGGTATCAGAGCTTTTAGGCTGCGAATGTGCACGATCGTAGCTCTTGGAAGAGCGATTCCATCGACGGTAGCATCAGAACCGAGCAATGGTAAGTACACTGTACGGGGTAGAAGATGGTCAGGGGTGATCGGTGACGCAAAGCCCTTTGATTCAATGCATACGGGATCGATTCGTAGAATCAATGTTTCCTCGAAACGCGTTTCGAACGCTGAAACGCGTTCGAAACAAGCCCGTTTCAAAATGCCGTTTCAGCGTATGAAACGACTGTAAAAAAAAAGGCAAAGTTTTTTGCAATACCACGTGGTCCCCAGGGCATTTTTTTGCAATGGGCAATGGGCATGCAAACCCTTACGAGCTAAACTTCTTGTTCTCTTAGTAGTAAGTACTTCCTGAATGCACTTGTGACTTGAGCATAATTTCTCAAGGGCATAAGCTTTGTATTGGCAATGGGCATGAACAGATTCTCACAACCTAATAAGCTATCCATGACAATATCAATAATCGGCTGAAGAAAGTGATCATAGTCACCATACACAACTTCTCCTCTTGAAATTGCATTCTCTAGAGCATTCTCATGAAATTGGATGTATCTACTTGGTACTAGACTTCTATGACATGTGTAAACCGCAAAAACCCTTAAAAACACATTTTCAAAAAAAAAAAAAAACCTAAATTTTTTTTCCCGTTTCGAACCTAAACCAACCGTTCCATACACGTTTCAAACGCGTTACGAAACGTCCCCATGAAATATTGTGTAGAATCAAAGTAAAAGGAAAATTTCATAGCAGGAAGGCTATGAGACAGCCCGGAATTGTTGCTGGAAGAGCCTAGCAGAGGTGATTGGACAACCTGGGCAATCACAACAATCTAAAACTTCAGTGATTGGCTAATCAACAGCTCCAAAATTGCATGGAAAGTGGCTGGTTTTGACAAGTGGGGTTTAGAGAGCTAAAGGCTTTCTCCACAGAGAGCGGCACAGTTAAGGGATACTCCTATATTGTAGCACCTTTGACTGATTTGACTCAAAAAAATAGATTTGGTGAGTGGACTGAAGTGCAGCAAGCAAGCTTTGATCAGCTGAAGCAAGGTAGTGCTGAGTGCGTCACTCTAAAGATTCTAGACCCTCAAAAGCCCTATGTTATGGATACGGATGTGAGTGACATTGCTCAACCTGCACAAAAAAATTATCCAACTCATGAAAAAGAGTTCTATGCCATAGTTCATGCATTAAAGGCATGGAGGCATTATCTGTATGGATCGGAATTTGAGGTATTCACTGATCATGATACCTTGAGATACTTTTGTAAGCAGCCATACCTTAGAGGCCGGCAAGCTAGATGGTCTGAGCTCATGCAGGAATTCCTAATGGAGATTCGGTACAAGAAAGGTGCCGAGAATCGTGTGGCAGATGCACTATGTCGTGTGGTGCAGAGTCTCAAGAGGGAGCTCGTCTACCTTGGTTCGCACTTATCTTAAGTATTCCATAGAAGATGGAATAGTGATGAGAAATGGCAAGGCTCTTATTCTAGCTTGTGAGGTGATGCGAAAGAGGATCTTGCATCTTTGTGACGATAGCCCTAGTGCTGGTCATCCTGGTGTGGATAGGACCTATGAGTTGATACGACATGAAAGAAGTAAACCATTATGTGACACATTGTTTTAAGTGTCAAGTTAAATAAGGCTGAAAGGATTAAAGTGCTTGGATCATTACACCCGTTACCTATACCAGAAGGTAGATGGGAGAGTATGTCCATGGATTTTATTACATGTTTACCACTTAAGCAACAACAACATAACCCTATCCTAGTTGTGGTTGACAAACTCACTAAAATGGCTCATTTTATCCCAACTAATAATAAGATTGATGCACCTGGGATGGCTGATTTGTTAGTCAGACTTCATGGATTACCTAGATCCATTGTGTATGATAGGGATTCTTGTTTTATTGGCGATTTTTGGATTACAATATTTTAGAAGTAAGAGGTGCAATTGGGAATGAGTAGTTGTGATCATCCTGAAACAGTTGGGAAGACTGAGAGAGTTAACCAAACCTTGGAAGACATGCTTAGGGTGTATGTGAGTGAAAGGCAAACACAATGGGAACGTTACCTACCATGTTGGAGTTTGCCTATAATGGTAAAAAGAATACATCTACGAAGATGAGTCCTTTTGAGCTAAATTACGATTTTAGACCAGCCAGTCCAGTTACTATAGGTATGCCTCATAAGACACCTAGTGCTATGGAATTTCTAACTCACATGCAATAGATGTTGGAGTTAGCAAAGGAAAATGTAAAAGCGACGATGGATCGGGCAAAGACATATGCCGATCTGGATCGTACGCCAAGAGAGTTCAAGGAAGGAGATACGGTGTTTCTCAGGATTCCAAAGGACTCGAAAACTCTGAAGACATGGAAGTGTTTTAAGTTGTCCCCTAGATACTGTGGACCTTGGAAAATTGTTAAAAAGATTAATCCCGTTTTTCATGTTCCACGCTTAAAGAAAGTTTTACATGACGGTGATAACTTGTTGGTTGATGGCCTTGTATTGTTTCAGGAGCATGAGAAGGTGATGTCTTACAAGACCGTAACAGTACCGACCCAACAGTACATCTGGGAACAACTAACCACCAGAGGGCAGTGTGAGTTAGAGGCATGCATGCATACCGTGTAGTCAGTAATGCCCTTGCGGACGCATGCAGACACATGCATGACAGTTAAGGGCCAATCCATCAGTGATGGACTAGGACCCCACATGCAACAGTAATCTAGTGCATGCAGCATGAACAATGGGTGCTGCAGTAACTCCCACCTACCACTCATGCAAACTCACATTGGGCTAGGAGGGGCATTCTATAAAAGAATGCACTGGCTGGGTGGATCAGACTAGCTTTGCCTTCGACGTGGTTACGTCGTTCCTAACACTGTCCTGAACTTTCAGATCATGAGTTTGGACCGCACCAACCTAGTACTAGGGAGGGATTGGCTCTACAGTTTGGGCCCCACTCTCCAACGGAATTACCAGGGCACTACCCTAAGTTTTCAGCGAAACGGTCGAGAGGTTCATCTGCATGGGGAACATGGAATTCCCAACAGTCCCTTGGTGTGCAGCTCAGAGCTTGTTCAACTTATGGAGGATGATCAGCATGAGGTACTTCTTTGTGACTTACAATTTATTTCTGATGACTAGTTTGCAGTAATATTTGTCATAAAAAGAAAAAGTTAAATGCTTTGTTAAGTAAGTATGCTGATGTTTTTCCTGATAATTTGCCTAGTCGTTTACCACCCTGTACAGAAGTCAAGGTTGCATCGAATCGCGGTTCGAACCGCCTTTTACGGTTTGAATCATCGAATCGTTCGGACCCGGTTCGAACCGTTCGAATCGTTCGAACCGTCTGGCCCTAAAACGATTCCATCGGCCCTTGGGATTCTGTTCGCGCCCGAGAGAGAGAGAGAGAGAGAGAGAGAGAGAGAGAGAGAGAGAGAGAGAGAGAGAGAGAGAGAGAGAGAGAGAGAGAGAGAGAGAGAGAGCTTTATTGATGTGAGAGAGAGAGAGAGAGCTTTATTGATGTCTTTTCCATGCCAAAAGGCATATAAGACTAATGAAGTACATGTCATGTATGTGGTAACCATGGGAGCATATAAAAACGTCTCCAAACTGTAATAAAGAAAACATCTAGTGGAACCTAAAATAGACACGTATGCGAGAATGCGCATAATAATAATCATATGTGTCTCGGGTAAGATGTCAAGGCTGTGCTGCATCTGCTGTGCTGCTGCTGTAAAAAGATGTAATGCGAGCCACAAAATGGGAAAGCACTGTAGCCTGCCGGCGGCGTCTGTGAGTATGAGCACGTGTATGTGTAGTAGTAGTAGTAGTACGCCCCTGCGTAGAATGTCTAGTAATCCTGGTGGTATTCTGATGGTGGGAGGTACACTGTCTCTGATCTCTATGAGTATTAGAGCGGCCAACATCCTCGTCGTCATCCTCATCATAATCCTCATCCTCAGGTACTAAATCATGCGATCTCCGTCTAGTAAAGAACGAAGTAATCAATGGCTGTGAGGTAAAATGTTGGGGTGTCTCGTATAAATCTCTCCGTAGTCTGGACACCTCGTGTACCATTAGAGCAACACACCGTGGGTCCTCAGAAGCTATGAGAGATCGTAGAGTGGTAGGCATCTCTCGGAACAGGCAGTGATATCGTCCTCTAATCTCATAATATACAGGGCACTTAAATATAAAGTGCTCCTCAGACTCCACCTTGCCTAGAGAGCAAAACTGGCAAATCCGCTCCTCTCTGGGAATACCGTGGAACCTCCCAGTCTCAATAGCTAGCTGATGAGAGGACACCCTGAGCTGCCCCAATGTGAATCTGAGGCAATGTGACAATCCCGAGTCCAAGTAGCGCGGCATGACCGGGGTCCCTGATGCCTCTAGCTCCAAGAAATAAGTCCGGTAGAAAGCTGGTTTAACCCCTAACTGGTTACGCCAAGTCCGCTCTAGATATGTGCGATAAAGGAAGCGTCTGATATACTGATGTGTGCCGGAGGGGAGCTCTGTGATGGAGATGCCAAATGATACAAGTAGGAGGTGAGAGGCCTGAGAGAACCGTGATAGCCTGTAGCCCTGATCATGAAGACGCTGTGAGGAGAATAGTGCAACCTGTATGTATCGCCTGTCTATCTCTGGTAACGCCTGTATCCTCTAGAGAGAGAGAGAGAGAGAGAGAGAGAGAGAGAGAGAGAGAGAGAGAGAGAGAGAGAGAGAGAGAGAGAGAGAGAGAGGGAGAGGGAGAGGGAGAGGGAGAGGGAGAGGGAGAGGGAGAGGGAGAGGGAGAGGGAGAGGGAGAGGGAGAGGGAGAGGGAGAGGGAGAGGGAGAGAGAGAGAGAGAGAGAGAGAGAGAGAGAGAGAGAGAGAGAGAGAGAGAGAGAGAGAGAGAGAGAGAGAGAGAGAGAGAGAGAGAGAGAGAGAGAGAGAGAGAGAGAGAGAGAGAGAGAGAGAGAGAGAGAGTTAGCATTCTGTGTGCATTTGCCATTCAGATTGTGTGTGTGTGTGCTCAGTGCTGTGTGAGAGAGAGAGAGAAAATGGTGTGATTTTGTGTGTGTGTGTGTGTGTGAGTGATTGTGTGATATTGTGTGTGTGTGCACTGTGTGTGTGTGTGTCCACTGTCTTTTGATGTGTACAGTGTGTGTGAGTGAATCAGTGAGTGTGAGAGAGAGTGTGTGTGTGTGTGTGTGACATGTGTGCATTCAATGGCGATTTCGGATTGATTAACAATGGATTATGGTTCACTAAAGTCTAAGCAGTTGCCATTGAGCACTGGAGTCTTGAATTCGGAATTCCAAACTCTTGCACATTGCACATTGCATTGTATGGTTGTGCAGGTGGTCACAAATAATGCGTCAAACTGCGTCTCCATGGGTAGGCTCGTTAATGAGACCTACCCCCACATCTTTTGGACACCTTGTGCTACACACTGCCTGGACTTGTTGATCGAGGATGTGGCCAAGATTCCATGGATTGCGGAGGTGGTGGGTACTGCACGGTTCTTGGTGAGATTTGTCACCAAGAAGCCTAGGGTCCTAGCCATGTGCAGGAGACAGTCCACCTTGGATGTCTTGAGACCTGCCCCCACCAGGTATGCAAGTTGCAACTCAAATTTGATTCTTGAATGCGCTTCTATAGAGTGTTGGAACTTGGTAAGTATTCACTATTTACTGTTTAGTTAGTAGTGGTAAATATTTCATGCAATGATGCATGTGCCATGTATTGTCTTGACTCTTGACTCTTGTCAGAAGTTAGAACTTAGAATTTGTCACTTGTGCAATGTGTCCTATGCAGGTTTGCATTTATGTTCCTGGTCCTGGAACGACTGCTGAAAGTTCATCAGGGCTTGAGGCAGATGGTTGTTGCTGTTGACTGGGCGCAGTGGGGGCCGTCACAGGAGCCCAAGAGTAAGAGATTCAAGCGGACCGTTATGCATTCACCATTTTGGAATGAGGCTCGATCCATTGTGGTGGGCCTACAGCCCATCTACACTGTCCTGCGCCTTACAGATCGAGAGGGCTGCACATTGGGCCTCTTGTACGAGTTCATGGACAGGCTGGGCGAGCATTGAGGCTTTGCACGACCATTAGCCCAGAGAGGTATTGTGTATATCAAGAATCAAGATTCAAATTTCAAATGTAGTATGTAGACAGTAGTATGCAGTATGTACTATGATCTATCATGTACATTGTAGTATATTGTATAATTATTACTGTGTCTTGACTCTTGAATCTTAATTCTTGCAGGCTTACGGAGGTCCTGCTCCTTTTGTTGAGCAGGTGGGAGTGGTTTTGTCACAAGCCAGTCTCTCCAAGCTCGTGAATCCTAGAAGCTGGTGTGTAGAATGAACCTCCCAACTATAGGCACCCCCCTCTTTTGAGTCCTTCTACCTGCTATTCCCGTCAATTGGCACATGGCATCCAACTTTGGGTGATCAGTCCATATGGCATGCATGGCCCCTATGACTTGTGAATACTGAGTGACTCATAGGGTACCACTCCCGTGCCCCGCCAAAGACCTGTGACCCTCTTGGTCACCCCGACTACTTGCCGGCTAGCATCTCGTCACTGACGACTAGGGTCCCGACAGTCAAGACACACCGCATCTTTGACAACTTGTCAGGCGGCCACACCGGGTCACTGCTCGTGACGCACTGGTCCCAACTTGGGACAAATGTCCTCCTCGGTCAGCGGCCCTTGCCAATACTTGGCCTTAGGCCCTTTGGTAACCGGCCGTGCCGAGGTCATGATAGAGTCGTAACTGCACTCTAACAATCCTTCCCTCCTCTGGCAAGTCATCGGTCCTCGATGACAAACTCTAGGTAAGACTTCTGCAACGCCTATCGCGTCTCCCAGGTAGCATCTGACAACGGATGCCCTTTCCAGGTTACTAGATACTCTTGAAGGAGACGATTCCGCAATCGTCGCTCCCTTCGATCTAGGATTCTTTCTGGCCCATAACCTGTGGTGTCTTTCTCCTCAAGAGACACTAGACCTTCCACCAGGCTATCGCCATCGTGCAAACATCTCTTCAGTTTGCTAACATGGAATACTGGATGCACCTTGCATCCCACTGTCGAGAAGGTCGCATATGAAAACTCTAAGTGTATACTCTCAAGTAGGGCAAGTCATTCTAATTGCCGTATAATGTTTCATACGTGATGTACTCTCTCTTTGATCTATATGCTGATCCCAAGTAGGGATATTAGCATCATCATCTGACTTTGAGTTTGCTCGAGATCTTGAAGGAAGTAATTTGGAGTTATGCGTCATGATGACTCTATTGCTCGTGTCCTGACTTAGACGTCTCTCTAGTAGAAGCATCTCTTGTACCGTAAGACCAACACAACGAGGATTTTCGTATGCAATGAGTGAGCGCAAGGTGATTGGAGTATCTCTTAAGCAACTTCGCAATAACATGTCTAATCATGATGGCACAATAATTATCTGAGTGTGGTGGCATAGTTATTCCAGGTCTATATAGAGAGAGGGTTGGGTGTGGGGGATGAACTCATGCCAAAAGGCACATGTAGACAAGGTTGCATTCAAATGATTCAAACGTATAAAACGTCCACGTTTGAAACATGTTTGAAACGTTTGAAACAAAATCCTGTATTTTTTTCTGATTTTTTTGCAAGTTTTTAAGCAACTAATGCTAATTTAAGTGTTGGAACCTTAAACATAACATAAAAGTAGTTGAATAAGCATGCTTAACAATTAAAAACATTCAATGTAGACACTAAACAACAATATGTACACATTACAATGAAATTTAGTTGGATATATGAAGGAATAACAAGATTGCACCATCATCAACAACTGCATAAAAACCATCCATAACTTAAAAATCAAACCATTTCTGTTTTCTTAAACTACTATCTAGAGAAGTAACAAGTTGATGTAATGCAAGTACATAATAACGATTTGTCAACATCCTCAAAATTTTTTTGGTTCAAAATGAAAATCAAGCTAAATGGTTACATTCCATTGGAAAATGGCCACTCGCTAGTGGCTAGTAACTAGCAAACTAAGTATGATAACATAATAAAACATGTAGTAAATCAAACGTCGTCAAGTGGTATGACAACATCAGCATCCTCAACATCATCCTGTAAATCAACATCTTCCTCATCCTCATCAAGATCCTCAAGGTCAGCAAGAACAGATGAAAAAGCATGAGAGGAAGTGGAAGCCATGCCCATCTCAATATCCCTAGCAGCCTTGGTAATACCCTGTATCTCCAAGCCCTCTTCTATGTCGGCTCTCTTAGCCTCCACACCAGCAATCGGTCCTCCTCTTGCTCCTCCTCGATTTGTTGCAAAGTTAGATCCATCTTCTCAAACCCTTGTGCCTTGATCTTATCAAGGACACGACGATTGAAATGCACAAAGACCAACATGTCAAGGGTGGATGGCATCAACCTATTTCTCCTCTTGGTATGAATCAAGGAGAAGGTACTCCAGTTTTTCTCACAAGGAGAGGCCGTACTTCCCTGGCTAAGTATCTTGATTGCCAACCTTTGCAACTCAGGTGTGGAGGCTCCAAAGGACTCCCACCAACGCACACTCGTCTGCCTCTGAGATGCCAAGTGTGCCACTGAACGACCAAATATCCCTTGCCCATTCCTGTACATGTCCTTTTGATTTAACAATGTTTCTTCATATGCTGAATTTCCACTCGAGTATCTATCCACAACTTTTTTCCATCCCTTGTCAAGCTCGACATCGGACTCTTGCCCCATATCCAGCCACTGTGGATGCAAAGCAAATGTTACAACATGTAAAGGAGAATGCATCATGTCCCATCTCTCAAGGCAAAGGCTCTCTATCACACGTATTCGATCGGTATCAAAAGAGGTACATGAACTGAAAAGAAGGTCAATAAGACGTTTCCCTTCAAAGTCATCATAAGCGCGCTTTTTACGGCAGAGAACACGGTGGTAAGAGCGTCTGGAGGATCGAAGCAAATGCGGAGCACGAATACGTGAATAGTTGACCAAATGATGACCAGAAATTTCCCATAAACTTGGGATCTCTGTCAGAAACTATGGACTTCGGAAGACCATGTAACCTGACAATATTCTGAATAAACAACTCAGCCACTTGCGGAGCTATGACCTTCTTGGTCGTTGTGCTGAAATGAGCCATCTTTGAAAACCTGTCTACCACTACCATTTCGGAATTGAATCCATTCTGGGTCTTGGGTAGCCCAACAATAAAATCCATAGAGAGGCTTTCCCACCTTCCTGTAGGTATCTCAAGTGGATGTAGCAAGCCCGGAGGACTTACTCTCTCGGCCTTGTTCACCTGACAAGCCGTGCAACGCTGGATGTACTCTCTTACATCCCGCTGCAATCGTGGCCAGAAATAATGCCTTCTCAAAAGCTCACTGGTCTTATCAATACCAGGGTGCCCTGCGCAGGGACTATCATGGCATTCATGAAGTATCTTACGATGAAGATCCTTCTCGTCTGGCACGAAAACTTTTCCATTTCTCAATAACATACCATCCTTCACGGTGTATGTTAAATATGTACTGGTGTGTTCCTCTACGGAAGCGACCGGCGAGGCTGACACTTCCGCTTGGTGGACTAACTTGCATGCATAGGCTACACACACTGACAATGTGGGTCCTTTTGTTGAGCCCTCTTGATCTCCTCCATGAGATCACTGTCAACTATAGGCAAGGCTCATCTGATGCAGTACTAACGATAGTGCATCAGCGACCACATTTTCCTTCCCTCCTTGGAAGTGAATTTCGAAATGAAATCCCTGAATCAGCTCGGCCCACCGAGCTTGGCGGCCTTACAAATCTGGCTGAATGCAAAATACTTTAAAGTATAATGATCTGTGTACACAAAAATTCGGCGCCATATAAATAATGTCTCCACACCTTGAGCGCATGTACTCACATACAGTTCTTGCTCCTGTGCGGGTATACCATCTTGGCTCAACACTGCACCTATAGCAATGCCACTTGCATCTGTCTATAGGTCAAACGGTTTTTGGGTATCAACAAACTTGAGAACTGGACCCGTGGCGAGCGCCTCCATCAAGTTCTCAAACCTGTGCTCAAGGTTGCATCGAATCGCGGTTCGAACCGCCTTTTACGGTTCGAACCATCGAATCGTTCGGACCCGGTTCGAACCGTCTGGCCCTAAAATGATTCCATCGGGATTCTGTTCGCGCCCGAGAGAGAGAGAGAGAGAGAGAGAGAGAGAGAGAGAGAGAGAGAGAGAGAGAGAGAGAGAGAGAGAGAGAGAGAGAGAGAGAGAGAGAGAGAGAGAGAGAGAGAGAGAGAGAGAGAGAGAGAGAGAGAGAGAGTGGGTGTGCACTCAGGAGTCAGCACTCTGTGTGCACTGTGCATTTGCCATTCAGTTTGTGTGTGTGTGTGCTCAGTGCTGTGTGTGAGAGAGAGAGAAAATGGTGTGATTTTGTGTGTGTGTGTGTGTGTGTGTGTGTGTGAGTGATTGTGTGATATATGTGTGTGTGTGCGCTGTGTGTGTGTGTGTCCATTGTCTTTTGATGTGTACAGTGTGTGTGAGTGAATTAGTGAGTGTGTGTGAGAGAGTGTGTGTGTGTGTGTGATATTATGATATTGTGTGTGTGCCGCCTCAGAGATCCTCGTCACCATGGTCACAGTACATACCACCAAGATGGATCGCATTCCACCGAGCGATCTCGGCCGAGGGATAGGGATCCCTTGTGGGATCACGTCACCAACGCTGTGGCCTATGGCACATCGGGCACAAAGAGATGGACTTGCAGATACTGTCACCAGTCTTACACTGGAAGGCCCACACGCATCAGGGCACATTTGTTACGTTTGAGGGGGTACGAGATTGCCCCTTGCATGCATGCTCCTGACACGCTACTCACTCCTGTCGCATCGGAGGAGGTTGGCCTTTCGAGGATGGGGCCCAGACTGAGAGGTAAACATTCAACTCTAAGACTCTTACACTTCAAAGTTCAAACATTGATCAAGTTTTAAGTTTTAACTTTTAGCTCACATGATACATCAAGTTTGAAGTTTCAATTTCATTGATCATCTAATATCTAAATTGTATTGTAATTTCAAATTTGTCTTTTTCGGCAGATCGAGATGCAGTCACGGCGACACAACCAGAGGCCACCACATCACGCCCCCCAGTTGCCATCCGCTCACCCCTCGCTTCCCATGGCCCTAGTACCCGGCCTGACCCGCCTTCTGGTGCAGGATCTTCGACACCACCTCCAGCCATGACCATACCGGCACCACATCATCCACCTGAGAGAGGGAGAGGTAGACCGGGCCGCACTACACAGATGGGGGGTAGGGAGTACTATGTGTCCAGCTTCGCTCCCAGAGCCATGGCAGAGGCAGAGGTTGTCGTTCGACAGTTGTTCTAGACCTGTGATCTGCCATTTCATTTGGCTAGGACCCCGGCATGGAGGAGGGCGATGAGTGCGGTGAGTGCGATTGGGCAGGTGTGGCAGGGGCCATCTTGCGAGCACTTGAGGACGAAGGGTTACTCTAAACTTTAAAGACTTTATGATGATTGTTAAAACTTAAATTGCAGGCGTTAATTGTAAATTACTTGTTAATTGCAATTTGCAGGCTGCAGCTAGCTATTTATGTTTAATCATGAATATTCAAATGATCATTTATCATTGGAATTTGCCATGAAATTTGAATTACAATTTACAATTTAAGATCTATCCTGATTCCTCTCAGATGATGGATCTATCATGAATCATGATTCATCTTGTTTTGTCACCTGTAAGTGAGTCGTGAGTCGTGACCACGGTCCACTGACTTGTCACTTGTCACCTGTGAACTTTCAACTAGGTATGGTTGCACCATCATATTTGATGGTTGGAGCGATACGAGGAGGCGCCACATATTGAATATCCTGGTGTCTTCGTGCATGGGGACGATGTTTCTCAGATCCATCGACACCTCTGGAGAGGCAGTCACGGGCGAGTACATGTTCTCACATATTCGAGCTGCCATTGAGGAGGTGTTGTAAAGCTACCTTTACAAGCTTTACTTCCGGCGCCATCGGCGCCAGCTATGTCCCCGGCGCCAGCAGCGCCCCTGCTGCTCCCGGCGCCAACGACGCCGGCGCCGCTCCCGGCACCACTGTGACCAGAATCCAGCCGGCGCCAAGTTCCTATGGCTGAAAATCTTTGATCGGTTCTAGCGAAGTCCAGAGAGCTCAGATCGATGTGCAATCACCTCACACGATCTAGGCATGATTAAAGGAAGCCTGGGGATCAATAAAATCTAGAGAGAGAAAATGACTTTCTAGAAAGAGAAAATCCTAGAGAGAGAAAAACGTGCTTTACCAGCTTGGGTAGAGTGCTTGGTATGAGGGGGGGTGCCGAATCACACCAATACTATAGGGGAGTGCGGGTTGCGACTCAGGGCGAGCTCCAACCAAGTCTCAGCCTCCCTTGCTGGAATGTTGTCATGGCTCTCGCCTTGGCATGCTAGCGCCCCGGAGACTAGGGTCGGTCACACACTTGAAATGTAACCTTCTCAAATTTATCAATAAAGTGGGATTTTCCTCAAACTGACTCTGATTACCTTCTGGGTTTCAGTGTTCGGTAAAAGCGCCAGTTGTAAGGCCGCTTTCAAAATTTTTAACTTGGCACATAGCTGAGGGTCGTATCCCGGGACGCCAGCGGTATGCCGTCGGGACCATTCGGTCCGTGGCGCCAGCGGTATGCTGTCGGGACCATTTGGTCCAAGAACTGGTTGTTTCCATATCTGTCGCGGCTTGTGGTTCTGAGTGTTCCTTGCATGAACGTGAATGGGTTAAGCTCTTGGGGAACGGGCTCTAACCTGTCGGCTGAGTTGGATGGCTTGCTTGGGTGGATGTTACCTGTTTATGGCTGTCCAGTCTGGCGTGGCGCCAGGTTGGCTTCCAGCGCTCGTGACGAAGCTTTCAGTTGGTTAAGTCTGATGTAAGTCAGACCGCTTGCTTGGAATGGATGTTACTCGTTTGTAACGAAGCTTCGAGTTGGTTAAGTTTGATGTATGTCGGGCGGCTTGCTTGGAGGGAAGTCACCCACGTCGGGACCCCCGATTTGGCATGGCGCCAGGTTGGATCTCAATGTTGGTTTTCGGAACTTCAAGTTGGTTAAGTCTGATCGTTGTTGGTGAGTTGGCTGCTTGTATGTCAAGTGGGTTTGGATGGCAAGAGTTGAAGGCTGGAAGCTAAGTCGTGGTTCCCGGCTCCCTTTGGGATGCCTGCGCTACATGTGGTATCAGAGCCGACTGGCCGGTCAGCTATGCGGATCTCACGGAAATGGCCACGGTTTGGGGTTCATCAAGACAACTGTTGTGCAAGGTGCTGCCCACAGTGTAAGCACGGGTGCGTCCACGGTCGGGGTGGTCGGCAGAACGGGGGACTTGATGAGTCAAAGTGCTGCCCTTGAGGTGTAAGCACGATCAGTTCTCGCGGTTCGGGCCTGGCGCTGTCTGCACGTAGGACGGATGAGGCAAAGTGCTGCCTAGGGAGGTGAAAGCACGGTCTGTACCTTGTGGGGTGCGGGGCGACATATTCGAACTGTACGGGTTAACCATTGATACAGAGATGCTGCTCGAATTCGGGTGTAAAGCACGGGTGGTTAGCTGCCGGTGCGGGATAGCTGCCGATCGTTTAGCTATAAGGGCTATCGACCAAAAAGTGGTGGGGCGTGACTGAGGCAATGTGCTGCTTAATGGTGAAAGCACGGATAGTTGGAGGGGTGTCCTATGTGGGCTGATTCCGTGATCGATTTGTATGGGGGCGGCCAGGCAAAGGTCCGTTGGCAGGACCATCTCAAAGGGGGACCTTGCCTTTGTTACTTGTTAGTAAACCTGCCTGAGTGTCTTACTTGTACGTATTCGTGGTGAGTCTTAGTACTCGTGCTTTGCCTGGTTTGCATGATTGCTTGTGATACAAGGAGCTGATGGCTCGAGAAGGAACCTTTTCTTTTGAAGGCTGATACCATCAAACAAAGAGGACTACAGAATCTGTGGGGCGGATTTGAAGTTCAAGTACTCACACGTGAACGACAACGAAACGACTCAATGTTTGCAAAGGATGGATGGCTAGCTTGTTTCTTGGGTTAGTTTCATTTGCGACAACGCCCACCAGACGCAAGCAGGAAGTCAAAAGTTGGAAAGGGCCATTTCAGGGGAGATCTTCTATGGAGCAGTTGGTCTTCATTTTGGGACGACCACCTTCGGAACTGAAACTCACTGAGCATGGGCGATATCCAGAATCTGTGCGGCGGATTTGCAGTTCAAGTACTCGCACGTGAACGACAACGAAATGACTCAATGTTTGCAAAGGATGGATGACTAGCCTGTTTCTTGGGTTAGTTTCATTTGCGACAACGCCCACCAGACGCAAGCAGGAAGTCAAAAGTTGGAAAGGGCAATTTCAGGGGAGATCTTCTATAGCAGTTGGTCTTCATTTTGGGACGGCCACCTTCGGAACTGAAACTCACTGAGCATGGGTGATATCCAGTATCAGTTCGGGTTTTTCCTCAAAGGGGAAAAGACTAGGATCCTCTTCAGAGATTGGCAACAAGTTGGATCGAGCCATAATCCTAGCCGATGGGAAGCAAAGTGTTGGAAAGGCTTTTTGTCCGAAGAACTCTACTCTAAAGCCCGATCAGCTGATTTATTAAGTGGAGGGGAACTATCACACACACCTCTCTCTTGGGGCAAATTTTGAATTAAAGTTGATCAAAATGGGGGCAAATTCAAGGTGACCTAGCCATACTCACACGAGGAGACTGGCGAACTTTGGACCTAATAAGTTGACAAGTTTTTGTTGTGGAAAGGAAAGTTTGTTATAGGCTTTCTCTGGACCAGCAATGATGAGGAAACATATGAGTACGCTGGCTTGTGTTACGTGTAAGGCAGCTGATCAATGAAGGAACTGTGAAAGTTGAGTCTTGCATGAGAGACTTGGTATTTCGAACGGACGCTAAGGGACAGTTCGCGTTGAGATCGGATTAGTGCAAACTCTGGGTGCATGTTTCTGATTCAAAGAGAGCTACTTGAAGCCAAGCTCGATGTACACTTCTTGTTTTGACTGTGAGGCAACTAACCAGTGATGGAATTGTGAAAGTCAAGTTTTGCGCGACGGACATGGTGCTTCAAACAAACGCGAAGAGATAGTTCGGATGCGGATCAAACTGGTGCGACCCTTTGGCTTTCCACGAGGTCAATGGTTACATTTGGGCTGATTCAAAGAGCTACTTCAAGCTAAGTGAGAGATGCATTGCGGAGTACTCAATCTTTGCCTACCTTAAAGAGCCAAGATGGAAAAGTATCAAGATCAGGCTTGGACAAGGAGAGAAATCAAGGTGCAGAAGCAACAAGGCACGGAGTGGACCATAAAGTGTGCAATCAAACGATAAATCCTTCGGCTCAGGGAGCCTTGATACCTGTGCGGAACTGAACAAATCTGGAGCTCAGGGAGCTCAACACAAAGTGCATCAAGGACAAATCAGGAGCTCAAAGGAGTTCCAAAGTCGAAAGTCAGAAGCGACAGGGGCGAACATTTCAAAGAAAGGCCTCTGTCACCAGTTAATAAGGTTCTCGGGTTTTACGAAAGCGATATCAAATCTACGCTTTTCCCAGACAAAGATATATTTTCAAGTTATGTAATTTTTCAGTACAAAGGGCTGAGCCTCCGACTTGTGGTGTGCCAGCTTCAATGTTAATAAAAAGTGGCCAGTAAATTGAGTACTGTGCCAAGTAGCTTAAATGTATAGTTATTTTAATTGGGAGACACCTTTACTTTAATCTGACATCTGATGAGGACATCAGATTTTATAAAGGTGGGGTGGATGTTGTAAAGCTACCTTTACAAGCTTTACTTCCGGCGCCATCGGCGCCAGCTATGTCCCCGGCGCCAGCAGCGCCCCTGCTGCTCCTGGCGCCAACGGCGCCGGCGCCGCTCCCGGCGCCACTGTGACCAGAATCCAGCCGGCGCCAAGTTCCTATGGCTGAAAATCTTTGATCGGGTCTAGCGAAGTCCAGAGAGCTCAGATCGATGTGCAATCACCTCATACGATCTAGGCATGATTAAAGGAAGCCTGGGGATCAATAAAATCTAGAGAGAGAAAATGACTTTCTAGAAAGAGAAAATCCTAGAGAGAGAAAAACGTGCTTTACCAGCTTGGGTAGAGTGCTTGGTATGAGGGGGGGTGCCGAATCACACCAATACTATAGGGGAGTGCGGGTTGCGACTCAGGGCGAGCTCCAACCAAATCTCAGCCTCCCTTGCTGGAATGTTGTCATGGCTCTCGCCTTGGCATGCTAGCGCCCCGGAGACTAGGGTCGGTCACACACTTGAAATGTAACCTTCTCAAATTTATCAATAAAGTGGGATTTTCCTCAAACTGACTCTGATTACCTTCTGGGTTTCAGTGTTCGGTAAAAGCGCCAGTTGTAAGGTCGCTTTCAAAATTTTTAACTTGGCACATAGCTGAGGGGACGCCAGCGGTATGCCGTCGGGACCATTCGGTCCGTGGCGCCAGCGGTATGCTGTCGGGACCATTTGGTCCAAGAACTGGTTGTTTCCATATCTGTCGCGGCTTGTGGTTCTGAGTGTTCCTTGCATGAACGTGAATGGGTTAAGCTCTTGGGGAACGGGCTCTAACCTATCGGCTGAGTTGGATGGCTTGCTTGGGTGGATGTTACCTGTTTATGGCTGTCCAGTCTGGCGTGGCGCCAGGTTGGCTTCCAGCGCTCGTGACGAAGCTTTCAGTTGGTTAAGTCTGATGTAAGTCAGACCGCTTGCTTGGAATGGATGTTACTCGTTTGTAACGAAGCTTCGAGTTGGTTAAGTTTGATGTATGTCGGGCGGCTTGCTTGGAGGGAAGTTACCCACGTCGGGACCCCCGATCTGGCATGGCGCCAGGTTGGATCTCAATGTTGGTTTTCGGAACTTCAAGTTGGTTAAGTCTGATCGTTGTTGGCGAGTTGGCTGCTTGTATGTCAAGTGGGTTTGGATGGCAAGAGTTGAAGGCTGGGAAGCTAAGTCGTGGTTCCCGGCTCCCTTTGGGATGCCTGCGCTACAGGAGGTCGGACCACAACACGTTGTACAGGTATATATATTATACTTATTACAATTTACGGTTTACGGTTTACCTATAATGTTAAAACTTAAATGGTATTAGGTTACAGGTAATTACTAATTTGTAAATGTCAATGTTGAATGTTCATTGTTCAATGGCGATTTCGGATTGATTAACAGTGGATTATGGTTCACTAAAGTCTAAGCAGTTGCCACTGAGCACGTGAGTCTTGAATTTGGAATTCCAAACTCATGCACATTGCACATTGCATTGTATGGTTGTGCAGGTGGCCACAAATAATGCGTCAAACTGCGTCTCCATGGGTAGGCTCGTTAATGAGACCTACCCCCACATCTTTTGGACACCTTGTGCTGCACACTGCCTGGACTTATTGGTCGAGGATGTGGCCAAGATTCCATGGATTGCAGAGGTGGTTGCATGGTTCTTGGTGAGATTTGTCACCAAGAAGCCTAGGGTCCTAGCCATGTTCAGGAGACGGTCCACCTCGGATGTCTTGAGACCTGCCCCCACCAGGTATGCAAGTTGCAACTCAAATTTGATTCTTGAATGCGCTTCTGTAGACTGTTGGAACTTGGTAAATATTTACTATTTACTGTTTAGTTAGTAGTGGTAAATATTTCATGCAATGATGCACATTGCATGTGCCATGTATTGTCTTGACTCTTGACTCTTGTCAGAAGTTAGAACTTAGAATTTGTCACTTGTGCAATGTGCCCTATCATCTACGCAGGTTTGCATTTATGTTCCTGGTCCTGGAACGACTGCTGAAAGTTCATCAGGGCTTGAGGCAGATGGTTGTTGCTGTTGACTGGGCGCAGTTGGGGCCGTCACAGGAGCCCAAGAGTAAGAGATTTGAGCGGACCGTTATGCATTCACCATTTTGGGATGAGGCTCGATCCATTGTGGTGGGCCTACAGCCCATCTACACTCTCCTGCGCCTTACAGATCGAGAGGGCTGCACATTGGGCCTCTTGTACGAGTTCATGGACAGGCTGGGCGAGCAGTTGAGGCTTTGCACGACCATTAGCCCAGAGAGGTATTATTTATATCAAGAATCAAGATTCAAATTTCAAATGTAGTATGTAGACAGTAGTATGCAGTATGTAGTATGTACTATGATGATTGATCTATCATGTACATTGTACTATATTGTATAATTATTACTGTGTCTTGACTCTTGAATCTTAATTCTTGCAGGCTTACGGAGGTCCGGCTCCTTTGGTTGAGCAGGTGGGAGTGGTTTCATAGGCCCTTGCATGCCATGGCCCACATACTCCATCCACTTTGGAGGAATGAGGAGTAGTTCACAAATAGGGAGCTCAGGGATGGCTGGAATGCCTATATCTCCCGAGTTTATCCTGATGTACACGAGCGGGATAACCTGCTGGATGAGCTTCAAATTTTCAGGTAGGAGACCTTGGAGTTCGCCACTGGCCCAACGCTTTTGAGAGAGGGTAATAAACTGACCATGTGGCATGGTCCATTATAGTTTAAACTTGTTACTTCACATTTTACTGCACAGTTAGTCAATCATATTGTAACTTGTTGGAACTTGGAACTTGGAACTTGGTTGCATCTTGCAAGTTGCTAGTAGTAAGTACTAACTGCCCCTTGAACTGTGATTCGGGCCAGCTACGTCCCGTGTCATGGTGGTCGAAGTTTGGGGTTGATGTCCCCAAATTGTGTCGCCTTGCCATCAGGATTCTCTCACAGGATTGCACTGCAGTCGCTTGTGAGAGGAACTGGAGTGTCCATTCCATGATTCACACGAAGAAGAGGAATCGACTATCATCAGCGCAGTTGGAGAGGTTGGTGTACTTACACGCCAACCTGAGACTTTTGGGTAGACTCCAGACCATCGCAGAGCTTATCCAGGTAAATTGTACACCATAAATTATAATTTCTAAATTCTAACATGTGATCCATCATCCCATGTGGCAGGACCCAGTTGGCAATTAGTAGATACTATTATACTAAATAGATCATATTACATACTACATACTACATACTACATACTACATAGTAGATACTAGACTGTACTATGTAGCTAAATTTGAACTTTTGTCGGGACTCGGCCCTCCAAATTTTGTCTTGATTTCAATGTGCATTGTGACATGCGCGTAGGTTAATCCCGATCTGATCGATGTGGCAAAGGTTCCAGAGTTGCCACCGAGAGACCAGTCAGAGGAACTATAATGGAAATTTTTGGAGGGCAGTTTTCCATCATCTCCATACTAAACTAAACATGAGTACTATAGACCATCCACAGAAAGAGTAAATCAGGTGCTGGAGGATATGCTTCGTGCATACGTTAGCAAAAAGCAGACTAATTGGGAAGAATATCTCTCAATATTAGAGTTTGCTTATAACAATACCAAACATGATACAGCCCATTCAGGTTTAGGGAGACGTAGACTCGTCATACCCTATATCAAGAATATTTAATCAAGTGGAAGGATCAGCCAGTTGAGAATGCCACTTGGGAAAAGGGAAGTATACTTCGACAATTATATCCAGATTTTGTCTCATATGCTCATTGGGACTTGGTCCAATGCATGAGTGACACGTGTTAGACTGTCCACATATTAGCTTGCCTATGTGTCAGGGTACTGCCAAGTGGCAAGCGTGGAATGTGCATGGAGTTTGCCATGTGTCGTCGTTAGGATGTGTCAGGGTTAAGGGGTGCTTGAGGGTAGTGTGAGCCTTGCCAAGCATTCTCTATGGTATTCCTATGCAGCTATGGTTGGGAGGAGACTTGTAGCAGAGCTCTCATGTTTGTTTGTTGATTTATGTACATTTGCTTGAGATTAATAAAGTAACGAATTTGCTGGGTAATTCTGTGTATTTAGTGACAGCGACCCAATGTGCAGGAGGCTATGGCTGGCTGTGGAGGGCAGAAGCAATTCGTTTGATCAATATCCGTAGCCAGAAAGGAGAGGAGAAGAGAGAGAAAAATGTGTGAAGCGGCGGCTTTACATGTCCTGCGGCCACAAGAAATCAGTTGGGTGTGCGTAGATGCAGCGTGGATCGTCCGATGGGGTCCAAGATTGATCAATGGCATAGATCTCTGATCACGTGGGCCGTTAGACTAAAAGAAATCGTTGGATGAAGCTGAAAAAGGCCTAAAGTGGGCTGAAGGGAGTTGAAGGGCTGAAGAGCTTGCTTCTTCATTAAAATTTTTTATTTAGAAATCCATGAAAGGGCCCGATTGGTTAATGTCGTTTTTAAGGCCACAATTTTTTCAGTATGAAGAACCAATTCATTTTAAAGCCATTTTCCTAAGGCCACTTTGGAAGTGGGTAACTTTGGCTAGAGGAGGGCTTTTGGGGCCAAATAAGGGCCAAATTGGAACTTGTAAAAGCCTGTGTGAAGATGACGGACAGAGAGATGACATTGTCAAGGGAGAAAGGCATTTCAGTGCATTCTTGATACCATTCTATGAAGCGGGTACGAGTGACCCGATGAGGTATTGCATTGGCTATTTAATGACCATAGTGCCAAATTAAGCCCAAATTTGGGCTGTAGATCTGCGGGGCAGGTTGGGAAAAGGGCGTATGCCTATAGCCAAGAAGCTCTTAAGCGATTCTCAAGTGGGTTTGAGGAGCTTATTCACAGTACATTGTGAGTTAGAGTGGTGAAGGGCGGAATTATATTGGAGAAAGCTAGGAGATGCGATAAACTTGTATTCAGGCATCGTGAAACTCTCAATTGGCAAAGATTGAGAGAGGGAAACCAACCACAAGTGAGAGCCGGGAATTGTGCCGTATTGTGCCAATGGATATGGTCGAATAGCATGGGCTTCTAGTTCAACTTATTTGGAAGGGACGCTTGGAGCGGCATTTCAAGGTGAGAATTGAGAATGGCATTGTGGGATTCGGTGGTTGTGGTTGTTTCACATGCATTTGCAAGGGAGGAAATGTTGCGTTTGAGGTGACATTTATGCTAGCTTGAGATGGCAATGCAATAATGGCGGTCACAGGGTGAAGGATGTCAATGGAAAGGTCAGCTTGGTGAGCCAAAGTGGAAAGTCAAAAGGCAAATCTAGTAGCTTGGCTACGTTCATGAAAGGGTAATGATGCAGAGAGGGCACACAACTAGGTACTCATGAAAGTGCGGTAGCAAGTGGATTACTAGAGTTTGTAGAGTTAAGCTTGCACGATGGAACTTTTGAGAAGTTTGGAGGTGACGAGCTGACATCACTTCTTTGCAGAAGTGTGGTGGAGCTCATGCTTTGGATACTTATTGGTAAGTAAAAAGCACGAATGAGCAATGGTTTGTAACTTGAGATTTGTCCAAATGATGGAGATCATATTTTGTGCTTTGGGATCTACTTCGTTTATCAGTTCATTTCAAGTCAAGTGCTATATCAGGAATGCAAAGTGAGTTTGCGTGGTCTAGTGTTGGAATGGAGAGGTCGTTTGGATGCAGCCAAGGAAGATCTCACATGAAGACTGGATGGGATATTGGCACACACTATAGGTGAGGGACTTGAATGTGATATTGGAGTGAGTATCTATTGGGTATTCTCAGGTGGAGGCAATTGGAGATTGTTTTGAGATTCCATTTGGATATGGATGTGGATAACACAAGTAAAAGTACATGTGGATAGGTTCAGTATCTTGAGTTACTCTTTGAGTCTAATTGTGTGGTTCATTGATCAAGTTAGATTTGGCTATTTCAAGCGATGGAAGGTTGAACCTGTTGGATGCTATGGTAAGGGAGCGCACATGACTTATAGGTCAAAGCTTGCTGGCTTGTTTTTGGTGAGTAGTACAAGTTTATGTATGATCCATATTCTTTGTGGATGCCTGTCAAAACATGTAACCTATAGGAGAAAGCTCATGGATGCTATGTGAATTCCTCTGAGTTTTGAGAAGACATATATGCTTGGTGCATGGGGGAGGATGAATGGTAACTTGGCAAGGCAATGCAAGGTGGAATGGATGGATTCTAACGGGACACTTGGACAGGGATGTATCTCTAGGAGATACATAGTGCATTTGAGGACATCTCAGGGCAAATGCGTGGCATGGCTGCTGTAGCAGTGGATCTACCTATGACAAAGGCATTTGTATAGAAGGTTATCTTCGTTAGCAAGCAATGATCATCAGTTGATATGTTTATCATTCATGTTGGTTGCATGAATATGGTTGCTTGCATGTGACTTTATCATGAGAGTCTTTTGTGACTAGACGTAGATCAGAGTTGGAATTTGATTGGTTATGCATTTGCTACATGTAAACAAAGTACTCATTTGATATGCTCATTGTGATTTGTTGACATTGTCTACTAGCTGTTTTTTCTGGTGAGGGTACAATCTTATAGTGGCAGTAAGATTTCCTCAGGTTGAGCCATAGTTGCTCATTGTTATCGGTGTTACAGGTTTGTCTTGTAAATGTCTAATAGGATGACAACCTAGTAAGATGGAGGGTGATAATCTAATGGTGGCAGTGAGGTTTTCTCAGTGTGAGTCTCGTTTCTCACGTCGTCCACTTGTGTTTCAAGTTGGATGGTGAACAAGTCAAGAGTGGGGCAGACTCTTATTGAGAGCATGGTGTTTGTTTGATACTTTCTGGGTTAAGTGTCTCGACTGTGTGCTTGAGGGTGAGTCAAGTATAGGTAGCAGGGAATGCATATGATCTTTACGAATACTCCAAGAGATTGCTACACATTTTTTATTTTAATACTCACATCACACTTGAGCTTAAGAGATGGTGTTAGAAATAGTAAGCTCAACTATGATTGTACAACATATTAGCATTTTGGTTAAGACTATATAGTTAATCAGAAATATAATGTTTTAGTTTGGTAGGTAGGCTTTAGCTAAGAAGCCAGCTCGGGGGCTTGTCCTGGGCCGATAACAGGATTACATCTGCATATAGTCTAAAATGCCACGAGTGGCCAACAGTGAATTTCATGCATTATTAAGCTTATGCCACGTGGCGTCCCCATGCTAAAGGGGACCTTTGCTTGTATATGAATACTTTCTTTGTAATAATTATTGCTTTTGCTTTGTGAGCTCTTTGCTTATGTGAGCTCCTCCATCACTCTGTTGCTTGTGGATCTTGTTTGTGGTTTCGTGGATGGCAATCAATCAGTGATTGCATCTCTGATCTGCACTCTCCAGTAGATCCGAATTTCCGTATAGTATGTTAACAGGGAATGCATATGGAAATAATTGATCAGTGAAATTTGCGTAAGCATGTGATTACATAAAGGTTGAAGGTTGCAAAAGCTTATAGTGTCAACTTGCTAGGCTTGCTCATCAATGACTTATGCTTATGCCTACTGCCACAAGGTATTTCATTCAACTCATTCTTCTTTAAGAGATGCCCTAGATATATATCTCTCTTGGAAGCATTGTGACCCTTGCCCAAATATTCACTACATACGTTCTCCTATGGAGTTTATGAAGATCATCAGATTTCAAGATTGCCCTCCTTGTTGGGATATAAATCGATGCTATACCCAAACCCTTCCTCTTGAAAGCTGATTTCTTGAAGTTGCATTGGCCTTTTTCGTACCAACTGAATTATCATAAATTTGGGCATACTTAATAGCTTTCTAAATGGTTATAGGTGCATTACGCGCACAAATGGCAAGGATTTGAAAGGCTTTTAGATAAGAGTTTTACCTAGGAACAATTTGGAATGGGCTTAGAAGCTTGGGAAAACTTAACCATAAGGCTTTCACATAATACATCTTCAATTAAAGAAAGCAATCCTATAATTAAAGAATACCAATGATCATCATAAGGTCATAGGGTTTGTTTCATGTTAAGGGTTCAAAGGAAGAGTTTAGGGTTGAAGTAGGAGAATTTTAATGGTCTGTTCATCCACCATTTCTAGGGTTTGTGTTCCAAGGATGAACTAGCTTCAACCACCCTTTAGCTCCTTTGGTGTATTTTTCAACCTATGAATATCTTTTGACTTATCAACGAAGATACGTAAGACAGTAATATTTATTATTTATATATTTCTCTTCACCATAAGAAATGGACGGCTTTCGATCCTTGAAGAAATTCACTTCTCCCTTTGTTTCATGCCAATTTTTTCCAAGAATACAAGGGGTCAAATGGAGGGACACTACGTAAATAGGAAAAGCCTGGGTGTGGACTGGCTCTTGTGGGAAAATAGCTGCTGGCTAGGAAGTTTATTCATAGCCTCCATCAAAATGTTCATAGACTCTTGATGGCTCTCATGAAGGTTTTAACAATGTCCTACAGTTCAGTCTAGAGTATCGAGGACATAGAAAAGAGCGAGCCAGTTAGATGAAGCATCAACACTGGCATTACTTCTACTAGGTTGATAATGCAATTGATAATGAAAAAGTTGAAAAATCTACATCCATAGAAATTGTCAATCATTGAGATTTTTTTGAGTCTCTAGATAATGTGGAGATTGATGATCAATACATAACTCAAAAGGTATAGGGTAAAAATTGTGGTGCCACTTAGTTAGGACACGAATAATAGCCAAAAGCTCCTTCTTGTGAGTAGAATAATGAATCTCATAAGAATGTTCTTTTGAGATTCTTAAGCAATAACACCAGAGCCTTAGTGAAGGAGGGTGCCAACGCTTCTAGCTATAACATCTATTTCAACAATAAAAGGTTGAGTTGGAAACTGGTTTGTAAGTGTATAGTATGAGAAATTAGATTAGAGTTGTAAACCAAGATATCGTTGAAATAAGCAAGCACACAGACTCCTAGTAATGGTATGAAGATATCGTTCATGGCATTTTGAAAACTGGGGAAGCCATTTGTGACACCAAAAGGTATAACATGAAATTCATAAAGGCGAGTAGACGTTTGAGAGGTGGTTTTGGGTTGATTATCAAGATGTGTATAAATTTATAGTAGCTAGCACATAGATCAAAAGTCCCCGTTGTAAAGATCTGAAACTTGATGAGGAGTTGCAGAGGTAGGATGAGCATTGGGATTGGGATCAATATGATGATTGATAAATGCCAATGGGGCAACAAGGAAGGCTCATAAAAAATAGTCTAATAAGTAACAAGCTACAAGAATAGCAAGTGGAAGGCATGTGGAAGGAACATGGGCATTAGAGGAGAGATGGACACAAAGAAGAGCAATGCAGTGAACTCTTGGCAAACTACGCATGAACAGCTTGGCAAAAATTAGGTTTTAGTCTGAGGTGGAATCAATATTCACAAAAGTGAAAAGAATACCATCAATAAAATTACGTTGTTGGGCTTTTAATAGTGACATGTTTCCTAAGGAAGCAAACCAATTAGTGCCAATAATGCTTCTTGGTTTCCAAGGGGAGGCTCGAACTTGGTACCAAGAAACTTTGGATGCCAAGCTAACCAACTGAGCCAACCTCATTGGGTTAGTGCCAATAATGATGTCGTATCTCTCTAAAGGGATAATATGAAGATTTTCTTGTGCTGAAAGAGTTCCAATTTCATAGGGAAGGCCTTTAAATATATGGTACTTTGAAAAGAATCGGAACTAGCAACCTCAACATAGAAAGGATGTGGGCATGAATAGTCATAGTCATGCGACAAAATTTTGTGACTAAAGGAGTGAGTACTATCGGAATTTACAGGGGGAATGAACACACATTTGATATTACGAATGCACATACGAATATGATGGGTACCTACCTCGTGTCTTGGATAGTGGTCAACATAGTCATATGACTAAAGAAGTGGTTTGGAATTTGTCTATCGGAGTAACTTTGGCATCCAACTAGACTTGAATGTTATTGGCAGAAGAGGAGGCTCTAGTTGTTTGCATGATGGAAGTACAATGGAGGAATAGAAAGCTTTAGGAAAAATGAGACATTAAAGGATTGAGGAGGGCAAAAATCAGGACAACAACATAGAAAATGATGTAGGAGGACAATGATGAAGGCTATTGGAGAAGCAAGAGGCTGGTGATGGAAAAAACAAAGTCAATAGGACCACTGATGGAACAAAAAAAGTCAATTAGGACCAGTGATGAATCAAAAGAAGGCAACGGAGACCAACAATGGAGTTGCAGGAACGTAAGGGGCCAGCGATGATGCAACATGAGGTGGCTGGAACAAAAAACGGTAACAAAATAGGTATGTGAAGCAGCGATGAGTGGTAGTATGTGTATGGTTCAGCAATGGACCTCTAGGGCCAACAATCAAGCAAAGGGATATGGTTGGGAAAATGAAGAGAAGAAAGATGTATGTGTGGGGCAGTGATAGATATATAGGGGGTTCATAAGTCAATGATGAAGGACTAGGAGAGCACCAGGGCAAGAATGGTGGGAAAATGAAACAAGGAGAGCAGAGGGACAACAATGGATAGAAAACAAAAAATGCAGCAGCTAGGTAGTGATAGGAAAGCACTTTGATGTGATGTTATAAAGTCGATCACACATATTGACATCAAAAGAAGTATAAAAGGAATAAACATCCACATTCTCTAACTCAGAAGACTCAATGAACATCAATGCTTGCCGATAGCTTAAGTACATTGCCAACTAAAATCTCCAAAAATATACGACTATCTACAAGAAGCTTAGGGCACCAAACTCATAATCTGAGAAATAGAAACCTTTGGCCCTTATTTATACTATTTTATCACATTTCTGGAAGGTTTCAAAGGCAACCTAGGTTGCCCAATTTAGGGCAAGCTGATCATCCATTTGAAATAATCTTATTCAAAGTAAAGGGGGGCCTAAACTTCATTAACACTTATAAAATAGTTGCAAGTTTGAAAAGTAAGCGGGTACTCATATAAGTACTTATAGAAGTGTATTTTATAGTATCCAGAAAATGCCGTATTCTATCAAGTACGACAATCAAACGTTTTCAAGGAGTCAGGTACCCGAAAATGCAAATAGGATGTTTTGGCCCCAAATATGGCTACAAATGCCATATTCAGCAGTTTTATAGCCATTCTTGGCCATCTATTGGGCTGTTGTCAAGGTTTACCTAAAAAAGAAAAACACAAATTTCAAGCTTTTAGCTTGTTTTTGCACCACTTCATGTTCTTAGAGCATTTTTGGATAGTTTTCGGGCCATTGTTGGATGATTTTTGGGTTTTGTGGAGTTTAAATTTTGTAATCAAAGTTCTATAGAAATCTATTAATGCTAGGAAATTTGAAAATGTTGATGATGTGAGTATTCGTTTTTATGCATATTCAAAATTGGTGTATGATTTTTGTTTTGCAAGTACCATATTGAAAACGTTTTTGTATTCTAATAACTGTGGTGTATTTAGAGAAGTATGGACTATGCATCCATGCAAGGATGGTGTTGGAAACAATGAGTATCTTTCTATGTTTGGATTGGTCAGTTAGTCATATTACTAGATATTTGCTCTTGAATTCAATTGTAGATTCTATCATAATTCAATGAAATGCTATTACCTTGGGCTTTTTTGATGTAAGGGTATGAATGCCTATACATAGACACCTAAAGAAGGTACCTCACGTTTACTTGGTCTTGAATGTGCTAGGTACGAAATTTTCCAGTTGATGGTTCAACTTTACACAGAACGCTTTATTCAAATGCTAAGAAAACTTGGTAACCGAGCTAATGATTTGTCGAATATTGAAATATTGAAGGTATGCAAATCAATTTGATATATTTTGATGTTTTACAATGTTCATTGTTAGTAAAGCTCGTAGTTGATGAAGGCCTTTTATGCTTTGATGATCATTACCCTTTTCTCCTACCAACAGCCCAACATTATATTCTCAAGAAAAGGTTAGAACCACTTTTTAAACAAATGGATTTTATGAGGCAAGAGACTGACAACGTCAAGCTAGAAGTAGCAAAGTTGAACAAAGAAAATTTTCAGCTACACAAAGGAACGTCAATTATAAATGCATCCACCAAGATCTAGGACCTCAAATGCAAACTAGAGCAACTTAAAGCACAGAAATGGGCATCCATAGTGAAGAGTAGCGCAACTAGAGACAAGAATTCGATAGTTGATATAATTTTAGCTATTCTTGCAAAGGAGAATTTTAGAAAGGAAATAATCCTCAACATTAGAGTGCGGGTGACTCTCATGTGTCTCCATGAAAAACATGATATCCCCTCCATCAATATTGTTGCATGTTACTTTCCTTTGGAGACTTGTACATATGTTGAGTGTCTAGCTTCCCCATGTGAGGATCTTTCATCGTATATTATATCTTATTTGGAGAATAGATGTTCGACTTGTGGGCAACTTTTATGCCTAGACAGGGCGATGTCAGATTGATTTCCATGTGGAGGTGGATTCTCTTTGTTTGCGTGCGCGTAATCATGAGGACTTGAGCAATCTTAGGGTATCACCATCTCTCCCGCTACTCTTTCTGACCACTCTTCTCACTGTTCCTAACCACTGCTCTTTCCCCTCTCTCATGCCCCATGTTACACATTTAGTTCATCATACATTCCTTCTATCACTTGTAGTGCCCTAGGAACTTACGCCAACTAACCATTGCTCTTCATACTGTTGCTTCTCTTGCCTTCCCCTCCAACCATATAAACCCAAATTAGATCTCATCATATCTTTCCTTGCATCAATTGGTATGATGGGGAGTGTTGATGTCTATACTGCCATGTGGCCCATGGCTGAGTTGTCCCCCCCCCCATCTTCTACATGACTTTACTTTGACGTAAGAAGGTTGCGTACTCGAAAGTTGAAGATGAGACTCCTAAACCTCTTGTTTAGGTCTGCATTTGGTCCCTTCTGGCGTGGGTTTCTGTTAGGAATTAATGTTTAATTTGTACCCCTAATGTTAGTTTGGCCATGCTTGCGTGCTATTATAGGGGCCATTTCTATTTATAGTAAATTCTAGAGTCGATATAGTTATTCATGCATATAGGTGTGTGCACTAGTTCTAGGGTAGAACTTAGTTTTATTGCTTAGTAATTCATTATGGGTATCGTGCACGAGATGTTGAGGATCTTGAGGTTGAACTCCTTATACGTCATTTTCCCATCATTTGCCACCCTCCTTATTATGGCTATCATTTCCAATTTTCCATCCTCTTGCTGTACCATATTATCCAGCCTATGATAGTAGTGGTGACCCCATGAGAACAGAAAATTATTGTACATTATTGCCAAGTTGTATAGACAACGAGCAGTGAGGCCGAATCTAGATGGCTATGTGCCATGGGACAGGCTCACTTCAACACTCCACATCTGCTCATACATTCATTCTCAACTCACTTATTGAGGCAACAAAGTTTTGAAGAGAGAAAAGAAAGAAAGAAAGAAAGTTTTAGATGCCAAAAAGAGATAGAAGACGAAGAAAGTACATTTCATGTGTGTAATATAAACTCTGGGAGTGTAAAAACGTCTCCAAGACAATTTTAAAAGAAAATCGTAGAATGCTACTAATAATGACATGAAAAGAAAAGCGTACAACATAAATCATCATCAAATCCTACTAAAGAAAGAGGTAATATGTGCACACTGCATTTAAAGTAGGTGGAGTATGTTGATCACTGTCGAGAAGGTCGCATATGAAACTCTAAGTGTATACTCTCAAGTAGGGCAAGTCACTCTAATTGCCATATAGTGTTTCATACATGATGTACTCTCTCTTTGATCTATATGCTGATCCCAAGTAGGGATATTAGCATCATCATCTGACTTTGAGTTTGCTCGAGATCTTGAAGGAAGTAATTTGGAGTTGTGCGTCATGATGACTCTATTGCTCGTGTCCTGACTTAGACGTCTCTCTAGTAGAAGCATCTCTTGTACCATAAGAGCAACACAACGAGGATTTTTGTATGCAATGAGTGAGCGCAAGGTGATTGGAGTATCTCTTAAGCAACTTCGCAATAACATGTCTAGTCATGATGGCACAATAATTATCTGACCTCTTGTGGATGTGATGCACGATATTAGTGCAACAAGATGAAGGGAAGCCAAAACCAATTGCGTGGTTAAGAATTGTGGCTAAGGTATGTCTGCAACATGGATTATTTGGTTAAATTCAAGATTTGCAATATCTCATGCACAGTGGGTTTTCAATCTCTTAATGGCCAAAAGTACCATTTCAGAGGCAAAAAAATGAGAACTCAGAGGTTCAAGGAGAGATGGAGATGGATGTATCAGAGGGTATGGTATAAAGTGTGGTGGCATAGTTATTCCAGGTATATATAGAGAGAGGGTTGGGCGCGGGGGATGAACTCATGCCAAAAGGCACATGTAGACAAGGTTGCATTCAAATGATTCAAACGTATAAAACGTCCACGTTTGAAACGTTTGAAACAAAATCCTATATTTTTTTCTGATTTTTTTGCAAGTCTTTAAGCAACTAATGCTAATTTAAGTGTTGGAACCTTAAACATAACATAAAAGTAGTTGAATAAGCATGTTTAACAATTAAAAGCATTCAATGTAGACACTAAACAACAATATGTACACATTAAAATTTAGTTGGATATATGAAGGAATAACAAGATTGCACCATCATCAACAAGTGCATAAAAACCATCCATAACTTAAAAATCAAACCATTTCTGTTTTCTTAAACTACTATCTAGAGAAGTAACAAGTTGATGTAATGCAAGTACATAATAATGATTTGTCAACATCCTCAAAATTTTTTTGGTTCAAAATGAAAATCAAGCTAAATGGTTACATTCCACTGGAAAATGGCCACTCGCTAGTGGCTAGTAACTAGCAAACTAAGTATGATAACATAATAAAACATGTAGCAAATCAAACGTCGTCAAGTGGTATGACAACATCAACATCCTCAACATCATCCTGTAAATCAACATCTTCCTCATCCTCATCAAGATCCTCAAGGTCAGCAAGAACAGATGAAAAAGCATGAGAGGAAGTGGAAGCCATGCCCATCTCAATATCCCTAGCAGCCTTGGTAATACCCTGTATCTCCAAGCCCTCTTCTATGTCGGCTCTCTTAGCCTCCAACACCAGCAATCGGTCCTCCTCTTGCTCCTCCTCGATCTGTTGCAAAGTTAGATCCATCTTCTCAAACCCTTGTGCCTTGATCTTATCAAGGACACAAAGATTGAAATGCACAAAAACATGTCAAGGGTGGATGGCTTCAACCTATTTCTCCTCTTGGTATGAATCAAGGAGAAGGTACTCCAGTTTTCTCACAAGGAGAGGCCGTACTTCCCTGGCTAAGTATCTTGATTGCCAACCTTTGCAACTCAGGTGTGGAGGCTCCAGGGACTCCCACCACCGCACACCCGTCTGCCTCTGAGATGCCAAGTGTGCCACTGAACGACCAAATGTCCCTTGCCCATTCCTGTACATGTCCTTTCGATTTAACAATGTTTTTTCATATGCTGAATTTCCACTCGAGTATCTATCCACAACTTTTTTCCATGTCTTGTCAAGCTCGACATCGGACTCTTGCCCCATATCCAACCACTGTGGATGCAAAGCAAATGTTACAACATGTAAAGGAGAATGCATCATGTCCCATCTCTCAAGGCAAAGGCTCTCTATCACACGTATTCGATCGGTATCAAAAGAGGTACATGAACTGAAAAGAAGGTCAATAAGACGTTTCCCTTCAAATTCATCATAAGCGCGCTTTTTACGGCAGAGAACACGCTGGTAAGAGCGTCTGGAGGATCGAAGCAAATGCGGAGCATGAATACGTGAATAGGTGACCATGTAGAGAACGACACTGGGCATCATACCAGGGAGGGTGCAGTGATTGGGGTGTGTGTCGGGTTTTGCCTGGATGGGGCTTGGTAGGAAAGGCTACTGAAGGGGCCGTGTGGAGGGAGATGGTGAGAAAAGCAGCTTGGGTGTCAACTGGACTACTCAAAGGAAGGGTTGTAATGGAGATACCAAATGACTCAAGGAGGAGGTGGGAGGCCTGATGAAACCATGACAACCTGTAGCCCTGATTATGAAGAGAATGTGAGAAAGCCAGTGCTATCCGTGTATATCTTCCCTTTGCATCTGGAAGCGCTTGAACTCTCTGAATATATGCGATAAGCTAGTAGAAAGCTCCATCTATCTGTATAGGTGGAACAACAAACTCGGAAAGGAGGATCTCGTGTGGAACAGAGGGCTTCTCCCGAATCGTACGAGCTTACATGGTAGTTTGTAATCTTGAAATATTGACCTAGTGTGAGGAAAAAAGACTGGTACACCATGTCTCTGCTGCGTATAAGGCTGTGGGGGTGACAATGATATCAAAAAGTCTACACTTACTCCGAGCATCCTGAATGGACTTCCGCAAGCAAAACCGCTCCAGCTTTGTGTCAGAAGGTATTTGAGGAGAAAGTATCAAATACTTTGTGTCAGGAAGTATTGCATACTTTATACGTTTACATTAAGGATGATCTATTACTTTCAAAATTTGTATCATTGTTAGAGATTGGTGGCTATGAATAGATCTGCAACAAAACTTTGTAGATTTCAGTGCATGATAGGTCTTGGCTATTTGCAAACCACAAGTAGCTTCACACATTCTATGTAACTCCCTTTGTCATCACATCGTGATCATAGATACTTTAGGCAACCCTTTACCATTAAATTTCTCATGATCCTTGAATATCTTAAATATAGACCATAGATGTTATCCATACTTTAAAGGCCAATACCATAATGAACACAAATATGCCATGTATGATTTATACTTCTGAAAAATATTTTGACAAGATATAGAGATGAAGGTAAGAGTGAATTGCTAGGTACCCCTTCCAACTTGAGGTATTTCTCCAGCACGTTGTGAGAACACACTAAGCTGTGGATTGCTGACTTGGTAGGATCAAACCTAATATATTCCTGACTTTGGAACTAACAACTGATCACACCAAGCTGAGCATCTGGGCTTGGAGTGGATGACAATTTCTCTGTTTTTGTGAATTGCTCTATTTGCCTTTCTCTTGATCAATAAAATGAATTTTTTTTTGTCTTGTTCTTGTGAGTGTGATAAGGAAACTTCAGTGATTGTTTGATGCCATGGATTTAGCATCGACCCACTAGAGGTTGTACCAGGAAGACATCTTTCATAATAGCATGTTATTATCGGAGATTTCTAGTTGGTTATGCCATCATTGCCAATGACATTATATGATGTTTTGATACTTAGCTGGAGAGGAATACCATAAAGCTTTCTGGGTTTAATTGGATCAATTATCGATGCACCTTTTCTGGCGCAACCAAACTGGGCAAGATGATACTTTCCCTCTTTTTAGTGAATGATACTTCCATCAGTTACACACATACTTGGACATGCTATTTCTCACCTTTTTAAGTACTTTTGGTATTGAAGTCATTAATACAAGCTCCCTTCGTCTCTACATTTGTGTCTATGTTAAAAACTGAAATGGGGTGTTCTTATTGCATTCTTTTCTGAACGTTTTATGTTGAACATTTGTTTGAACCGTAGTTTCCAGTACACACATATTTGGACATGCTATTTCTCACCTTTTTAAGTACTTTTGGTACCAAAGTCATTAATACAAGCTCCCTTTGTCTCTACATTTGTGTCTATGTTAAAAGCTGAAATGGGTGTTCTTATTGCATTCTCTTCTGAACGTTTTATGTTGAACATTTGTTTGAACCATTCCAGCCATACAGAACATGGGAAAAGTATTCATGTTCCATAACGCCCTCCTTTTCATGTTTTATTGGAAATTAAAAAGTTTAATCATGACGTTTCATACGTATGGAATGAAATCATTCTGTACATACGTACAGAACATGGGACTCAAAAAACATACAAATTGGTATCTGTGGTTTGAACTCTTGTATTGGTCTTCAAAGTGAGTATCCATGGGTTTGAAGGTTAAGAACTTTCTTATTAAACAATGCTTCCATGGTATGCTTATTCATGTATTGCTGTAGTGTTTTTACTGAAGATAATGTGACATATCCTCGTCCCTTCAAGGTGTTTGCAATAAAGTTACATTTTTACCCTTCAGGTGGTAGATGGTTTCGTGGTCATTTGAGTGTTCTAGTGCTCTTTAAGGTTTTCATTTTCTTTCAGCATTGTTACAAATTCGGTTCAGATGATTGCATTGGCAGGTGACAAGCTGGGTTGTTCAATACCAAGAGCAGCTGATTGGTTTGGGTGTTGATGAATCGCTAGCTCAAGTCTGTGCTGAAAGTGGAGCAATGGATCCACTCATGAATGCATATGTTGATCGAATGCAAGCCACAATGCAGGTACTTTTAGCTTTTTTGCACCCTCCTCTTGCTTCAAACACATGCAAAACCGATGAAAGGTATTGATACTATACAGCAAACTCCTGGTTGTGAAATTTTCCTACTGCAAATGATGGTACCGTAGGAAAGCCATTGGACTGGAAATCCATGTTCGGCAACTTTTTGTACGATTGTTGCATTTCTGAGATGCTCTATGTTTTTAATCAGAAATGGTATACAAATATCTTGGAGGCAGACAGAATACAGCCTCCAAAAAAGTCAGAAGATGGGAAGCTCTGGACTCCTGCTGCAGTTGACTTTTTTCGTATACTAGGTGAACAAGTTCAAGTCGTAACAGAAAACAGCACTGATGTCATGCTTTATCGTATTGCCCTGGCAGTAATTCAGGTTAGAGTTAATAAAGGCATATGGAGCTATTAATCAAGTGAATACATATGCTTTGCTATTTCCTCAAAGGAGGTATTCCAGTTGTAGATTAAAATCATCTTGCAGGTGGATGTTTCATGTAATTAAATGCTCACCTCTATGTTTATCTTGTTGTGCTCTTTTGATATATGGGACAAGTAATATCCAAAAAATATTCGGGGTTGATGTCATGAATTGTCTGTGTCTGTGTCTGAATTGCTTCAAGTGGATGATAATCACTTATCTGATCCTTATTATAAGTATCATTCTTTCATTAAGTCCTGCTACCACATTCCAAGAATTGTGTACTCCCAGATATTAGAAACATGGATAACATGGTCAGAGGCCACGAGGTGGAGTCATTAAGATTATAAAGGATGTATCCAAACAACGTTGTCAGTTAGGACCAATGACTTTTGGTAGTGGGAAGGAATGATAGGGTACAAACATGACCTTTATACTTTGGTTATGGAGGGTTAATTGACCATCACATATGGTGCTGACCAGTAATGAACTTATTCATCCAGCCTAAGACTGTTTAGGTGTGTTATTGGGACATGATAAGGCCAAAGATGCACGGCTGAAGATGAATGTGATGGGCCTAGTCATCAGGACGGGGTAATTGAACCATTGATAGGTGGGCTGAATGATGCAGTGACTGTGGTTGTTAGTAGTCATGAAAACTGACTAGTCCGGTTAGGAACGAAGATTAAATCATAGGCTTGATTGATCCATTCATGGTTGTACGAGGAAGCTGGGCAAAGGGCTTCAACAACACTCTATGGTGGGGAGAATCCTAGTTCTCATCAATGACTAGTTCTGGGGAGACAAGATTCCAGGAAAGAAGCTTGTTCTAACAAACCAAGACCCTAAAAGAAGGGCAGTAACAAACTAGTCATGTTCCAAGTGAGTGAATGGAAAAGTTCGGCCCCTACAGTAAAGCATGTTGTTAGTTGCTCTTAAGAGCATTTAAGAAATTCGAAGTGATAGCATGGCATCAGTAGAACATGATGTCACCAACCAGGCCAAAAGCATGTAAAAATCAAATTACATGCTCTATACATGATAACCTTTTCAAGATTGACCAGAAGAGAAGAGAATCAACCTATTCTTGTAAACATTCGAGAAATAATAATCTGTTTCCTTCACTCATAGATCTAAAAGGTGCTTTTTGTTGGCACTGTTGAACACCAATCTGTTCAAAGGTGATGGCGAATTTTCAAGGTGCAGAAAGGCAAAGACTAGCAGAGCCAGTTGCTGACATCGGTCTCGAAGCTTTATGTGCAATGGTATGTTTTCGTCCAGTACCTTGTGTTGATGTATGCCCTCATGGTAATAGAGTAGGTATACCTTGTTACTTTGTTGCACTTCCATGTCATGTATAATATGTTTTAGCCAATTCTCCTTAGTTATGCAACTAACACTTATGTGCTTCAGGTTAATAACAATATGCGTTGCTATGATCTTGCTGTGGAACTAAGCAGCAATGTAATGGAGGCCTTGAATTCTTACTATGCTGAACAGGTACATGGCCACAGCAGGAATTACAATGGGGGTTATTAGAATTTCTTCTTTCTAGCAGTATAATGTGTTTGTGTTGAGTGGGATTAGCTATTAGAATACACATGATTTGGGGATTTCATTTAGAAAATCTTTTTTGTTATGATATCCTTGTGTAAGAAATGTTGTGTACGTAAGAATGCCATCACTCTCATTTCTTGAGAAAACTAACGTGAAAGATGCCAATTTGCATGATAAAGGGGGAAGAAAAGCAAAATATCTTGCATCTAGCACAATAGTTTAGATGCCTCCAGCAATGCTAAATATTGGGTAGAAGGAAGTTGAACTAAAAAGATGTCTCCTTTTTGTGATGCCATATAATCCATGTGCTTTTATATGGGGTTGTTGCTAGGCAATGGCCTTCCTCAACTTTGGTTCTTGATGTTCTACGACATGACCTTGAATTATCTATTTAGTTGACCTGTCGCCTTTTAACATCTTAACTTCAAAAATTTACAAGCATAATGATTCACTCGATCATAGCACTTATCTCTTGATGATTGGGTTGCCCTTAATGCCTGGTTAGCACAAACATGTAACTATTGGTCCTCCTCTGGCTTTATTCTCTGCGGCGGGGGAGGGGTTGACATCACATACATTTTGATACTTCCATTTTCAAATTCCAAAAATATGATATACTTTTGATGTCTAGTATACGGTTACCTCCACCAATAGATGTACTCTATATCCTTTTGATAATTCGAACTTGGAACTACATTTTAGACTCGTGACCTATCATGCTCCACAATGCTTGAAAGGTTAATTGGTGTACTTCCCTATTTAACAAGTCCCTATTTGAAGGGACTACTAGAAGTAATGTTTAATTGTTACCTCTAAATGTCATTTTCATTAGGATAAGTAAGGCCAAGCTTGCGTGCTATGACTAGGGGCCTATTTTTGGTAATGACAAACTAAGCTAGGATTTGGCTTTAGTCAAAAGTGCAAGAGCATGAATTTGTCCACCATTTTTGGTATCCATAGCTATTTAGTATGATTACTTAGTTGCTTTGGCAAATTTAGACAAAGGTCTCCCTAGCAAAATGTAATGGAGCATGTCCTACCACATTCAAATGATATTGTTGGACTTCATCTGATGACTTGTTTTCGCTTCTATGTGTTTGTTTCACCACAATAGGAATCTCGTCTTGGTTACTTGTACGAACAAGTCCGTTATCTAACATGGTAGTGTGTGTACAATGATGCTTGATCCATTGAAGGTTTTCACTCACTAAAGTAGTTTTAATTGCATTCCCACATGTTCTTCTGAGCTCAATCATACAAAATGTATTCTAGTGGAACAAGAAAAGATACCACAAATCTACATGGATGATCAATTGATGAAGTTCATATTTAGCACCATGAAGGTGAATTCCTAGAATGAAGCTCAAAATTTAAACTCGTTATGCCTTGAGCATAGAATCCCTTTTCGTACCTTTTGGCATAGGACACATCATATTATATGTACAAAATGTCATGTTTCATATTTATACAATGTAGTTAAAATTTTTTTAGTTAAGTATTTTATTTAGGGCAAAAAATGCTCAATTTGGACAATTGTTTTTTAGATTGTGTAAATATACAATATAGGCATTTTTTCTTTTTTGCTACAAATCGATCCCCTAAATGTCATATTAGGGATTTAGTTGGAATCCAAGGGGGAGTGTATCAGTTTACGGATACGTATATAGATTCAGGGGATCAATTTTTGGATGTAATTTAGAGGATCAAATTTTAGCCAGGATTTCAAGGGATTAATTTAGGGATTCAAGGATCCGTAGATAGATTTAGTGGATTGATTTAGGGATTTGTAGATTAAGGGGATCCATTTTATATCTTGGATTTACGGGGACCAATTTAGGACTTTGGCTAGTATTGATTACACTAGGAGGGGGAGGAGCTTAAAGCTTAAAATACCAAAATAGAGAAGTTTTCAATAATTAAACAAATTGTAATATGTACGAAACGAAGTTTTGTATGCTGTGGACTATACCATTGAGAGTGTACCGTTGGCTATACATTGATTTTCTTTGGATCAAAGAAAAATAGGATTTTGATTGTCTGTAACCTCTTAGGCATATGTCTCTTGAAAATCAAAAGTAATCTATAATGCTTTAACTAGAGTTGCTATTATCAAAGTGTGATTGCTATTGCTATAGAGATTCTTAGAAACAGTTGAACTATCCTATTTTGCAGGTAACATTTGAAGACACATGCAAAGGGTTTCAAGAAATCGCTAAGGTAACTCCTAAGAATAAATGATGGTGCAACTTCCTATGCTAATGTATTCTTACATGTTCAGAAGCTATCTTTTTTGTGCCTCAAATATTTGTTTTAAAAGTTTCAATTCTTCTGCAAGAAGTGACGTCATTTAATTTATGCACTTCATCAAGTGTACATGATAAAAATATTAGGATTTGATTTGATATATCTAACATGAAATTCATTGGAAAGTCTTATATTTCGCAACATCGTAATATATTGTCCATCTTTCATGGTACTTAAATACTCTTAAGCTTGAAACAATTTTAAGTATATATTCACGTTCATGTTTTGAGTAAAGTTGTGGATCAAAAGACATGTACTTTTTAATTTTAAGGTTTAACTTTGAAATGAGGCACCATCACCAGTTGATAAGCCTCTAAATGAATATCATACTTTTAAATGGGGGGTTTTGGAAATTGAACCCTTGGTCACTAGCTTATCATTCCCCAAAATCATATACAAAATTTAATATACAATGTACAACATCTTTTCATACTAATGTTTCCTGGGACCATAGTGAATAGTTCAAATTGGCATTTCAAGGAACAAATTGGAAAAAATGTTTGACCCTTCTCTTAAGTGGAGGTAGTGAAATTATGCCAAATTTTCAGATGTGCCCTTGGGTTTCAATTTGATTCCTTCTATGGTACGTCAATTAGCTCAAAAGTACTCTGGGAGTCCTAGACTTTAATGAAGCAAAATTAAGTCTGAGCGTATGGTTCAATCACATTGCTTGACTAAGCCAAATGCCCTACTTGACCAACTTACTCAGCCAAATGCCCTATAGATCCTTGTAATGTCAAGCCTATGTGGCATACTGCAACATGACTGCATGGCAGATATGACCTGCCACGTAAGCCTATGATAGGCCTACATGGCTTGCCACATGGCAAGTGACAAGCCTGTGTGGTTTTGTCTCATGACATGCCTACGTGGCTTGCCACGTGGCAACTTGCGAGCCCCATCTCTCTCTATCTAGGTCCACTCAAACCTACATGGTAGAGCTTGGTTGGCTTGCCACGCAAGCCTATGTTAGAACTACGTTGTTTGCCACGTAGGCCTACCATCAAACCCATGCCATGCCTATGTGGCCTACCATGCAAGCCTATGGTAGGCCTGCATGGCTTGCCATGTGGCAACTTTCGAGCCCACCTATATCTGTCTCTCTCTAGGTCCACTCAAGCCTACATGGCAGAGCCCGGTTGGCTTGCCATACAAGCTTATGACAGGCTTACATGGCTTGCCACATGGCAAACCTCAAGCCTGCATGATTTGCCATGTTGTAGACTTATGTGGTTTGCCACGTGGCAATGTGCGATAGGCTTGGCAGATAGCAGACCACGTAGGCCTGGTTGGCTTGCCAGCCTATGATAGGCCTACGTGACTTGCCACGCGACTAACCCCAAGCCTGCTGCATGGTTTGCCGCGTGGAAGGCATAGATGACTTGCCACGTGGCAGCCTATGACAGGCTTGGTAGATAGCAGGCCTATGTGGCTTGCTACACAAGCCTATGGTAGGCGCGGCTTGCCACGAGGCAGCTTTTGAGCCCCACCTCTTTCTCTCTCTAGGTCCAACCCACGTGGAAGGCATAGATGACTTGCCACGTGGCAGCCTATGATAGGCTTGGTAGATAGCAGGCCTATGTGGCCTGCTACACAAGCCTATGGTAGGCGTACGTGGCTTGCCACATGGCAGCTTTTGAGCCCCACCTCTTTCTCTCTCTAGGTCCAAGCCTACGTGGCAAAGCCTGGTTGGCTTGCCACACAAGCCTATGTTAGACCTACATGGTTTGCCACGTGGCTTTCCTAAGCTTGCAGGACTTGTCACGACGGTAGACCTACGTGGCTTTCCACGTGGCAGCCTGTGACAAGATTGACAGATAGTAGATCTATGACATGCCTATGTGGCTTGCTACACAAGCCTATGGTAGTTCTACGTGGCTTATGATATGGGAAGTACCAACCCTACATGGTTTTCCACTTGGCAGGCCTACGTGGCTTGCCACGTGGTAGCTTGCGTAGCCCACCTATTTCTCTCTCTAGGTCCATTCAAGCCTATGTGGCAGAGCCTGGTTGGCTTGCCACACAAGCCTATGGTAAGCCTATGTGGCATCTGCAACATGCTTGCATGGCAGACATGAGGCCTATGCCATGCCTATGTGGTTTGCCATGCAAGCCTATGGTACACATACATGGCTTGCCACATGTCAGCTTTCGAGCCCACCACACTATCTCTCTCTCTCTGGGTCCACTCAGGCCTACATGGTAGAGCTCAGTTGGCTTGCCGCACAAGCCTATGGTAGGCCTACATGGGGAAAGGCTGAAATTAAAATGCATTTCTATGAAGGAAATATTGGTTGTGACGGGCTAGGAAGGCTTCAAAACGCAGGCCTGGTGGGCCCCACACACACACACTCTCTCTCTCTCTCTCTCTCTCTCTCTCTCTGTAGTTCCACTCAAGCCTGCATGGTAGACCTACGTGGCATGGTCACACAAGCCTAGGTCAAGCCTCTGTGGCAGACCGCAACGTGCCTGCATGGCAGACATCAAGCCTATGTCATGCTTATATAACCTGCCACGCAAGCCTATGATAGGCCTATGTGGCTTGTCACATGGCAAGTCCCAAGCCTGCGTGGTTTGTCTCATGACAGGCCTACGTGGCTTGCCACATGGCAGTTCGTTACGATCACAGATGGTTCCAGTGGGATAGAGACAAAACTGTAGAGCAATTACATCTCGCTTTTTGCTTCGGCCCCCCCCCTGGACCCCCCTGGCGACAGTAGCAAGGGGGGCGCTGCCCCCCCTGCACCCCCCTGTAGATATATGAATATATATATATATATATATGAATGAGACTCAAAAACAACATTGAGAACATCCAAACATGTTAACTTTACCATACATTCTATCATACCTTTAGTGGTCTGAGACATATTCTGATGAAACTTAGGTGCTAGATGTAGCTCTGAAATATACAATTACTATGTCCTAGATTATTTGTTTTACCTTGATTCTATATACCCATAATATGCTCAAATTTACTTATCTTAGATTCATTCCTAGCTCAATACTATTGTGGTATTCTTTTCTGAATTTTTTCAAAAGATTGCAAAACGAATCATATTATGAGAAGTTTGGCTTTTAACAATATAAAATATATTGCAATCTTAAAGATGGATAGTAGTTGCAAAAGTCCTTTGGCTTACAAAGTTATTTCTTGTGTTGTCATGTAGGAGGCAGTGCAACAAACAGTAAATGTCATTTTTGAAGACCCAGGTGTGAAAGAATTACTAGTGAAGCTTTACCAAAAAGGTAAGTCTAGCTGCTCTTATGAAGAAAGCAATGCATATGTGTAGATGGATTGTGTTGAATGCTCTTTGTTTTCCATTAAGTATATGATGATGGTTGCTTTTTGTTCATATTCTTTGTGACAGATTGGTATGAAGGACTTGTAACCGAGTACTTGGTGGCCACTTTTGGAGATTATTTTGGAGATGTGAAATTGTAAGCAATGAGCTGACTACATACATTTTGTACTTGCTAGCTAATGGGTCCCCATTCTAGCAGAGAATTGTGAAGAAATTGATCTTTCTTTGAGTATGCAGGTGGGCTTTGCTAAAGGAATCTATTTCAAGTTTCAATCATAAATGATTGATAGACATATAGGTAGATTAGCTTCTGTAAATGCTAAATTCTCACATTTTTATGACGTTGGGGACAACGTGCAGTTGTCTTAATGGTGAATTAGGAGCCTCAAATCAATTAAACTAGACCATTGCTAAGAGATTAGACCAATGTAATTGGTAAGTACTCTTGTAGATGTTGTCATATAAGGTCATCTCATGGCTCCAAAGAATCACAATTTGAGCGACCTTGAGTCACATCGAAACAATTTTCGATTCAACCAGATTAAGAAACTTTTTGACCGTTGGTCTATAATGGACAGTAGTCGAAAAGTTATCTCCCTCCTATTTGTCAGAATTTGTGATACAAATTCTAGATGGAGATACTAGTCCTACTAACACTCACACAAAACCAAGCATAGAGAGAATTCAGATCATAGGAAAATTGAGCAATTGCTCTAGCATAATAGAATTGAATGGAATAGTTGTGGTGGGGCGCCAGCCTTCTTAACAAAAGCTATTTACTAATAATACTACCTATATATGGTAAGAACCAAAAATGAACTAAGTATTAAATAGATCCTAATCTATTTGTAGTGCACCCACCTACATGCATAAGCCTTAAAAAATGAATTTACTATAAATAGAATGGCCCCTAAAAATAGCACGCAGGCATGGCCAAACCATCATTAAGGGGTATCAAATAAACATTAATTCCTAAGACTCCCCCTTAATGTTTTACTTTGTTATCTATTACTCCTAGAAGTTCTCTAAACTTCTGAAATTTTTCTTTGCCAAGACCTTTGGTAAAGATATCTGCGACTTGTTCTTCCGTAGGGCAATAGATAAGCTCGACTTCATCACTTTGAATTTTCTCTCTGATGAAGTGTTGTTGTACTTCAATATGCTTGATTTTTCGCCAATTTAATACAACTCTGATTGTTACATTGGAGTACCGTAGGTAAATCTTGTACCATATGTAGATCATGTAGAATCCTTCGCAACCATATTGCTTCACATGTTGCACTCGTAGTAGCTCGATATTCTGCCTCTGTAGATGATAAAGCAATAGTATGTTGCTTCTTTGAACTCCAAGAGATAGCAACAGAACCAAGACTAAAAACATAACCTGTAGTAGATCTTCGGTCTTCCGCATCTCCAGCCCAATCGGCATCCACATATCCCTGTAACTTTAAATCATCCTGTCTACCATAGAGAATACCAAATCTCAAAGTGTCCTAGATATATCTGAGTATTCGCTTAGCAGCTTTCCAATGAATCTGCTTAGGCTTAGCCATAAACTGACTAACCATACTCACAACATAAGCAATATCTGGTCTTGTAGTAGTTAGATAGATTAAGCTTCGAACAAGCTTTCTATATAACGTCTCATCTACATCTTGATCTTCCTCAGCTTTAGTAAGCTTACATCCACTATCATATGGTGTAGAAATAGGCTTGCACTCTGACATACTGAACTTTTCAAGAAGTTCATGAGCATACTTAGATTGAGAAATAAATAGTCCCTGTGCTACTCTCCATACCTCAATTCCAAGAAAATATTGTAGTGAACCAAGATCTTTCATATCAAACTCTGACGAGAGATCTTTCTCTGAATCATATTATGATCTGATCTTGTAATAATAAGATCATCCACATACATCACTACAATAACAATATGATTATTCTTGATCAAAACATAAAGTGTATGCTCCGAACTACTTCTCTGAAAGCCAAGCTCCTCAAAGTATGTGTCAATCCTTGTGTACCACGCCCTGGGTGCCTGCTTAAGTCCATATAGTGCCTTGTCTAACCTGTAAACCTTGTCTTCATGTCCTACTACTATGTATCCCTCTGGCTGCTCCATGTAGACTTCTTCATCTAGAAATCCATTCAGGAATGCACTCTTTACATCCATTTGTTGAATATCCCATCCAAACTGAGCTGCCAATGATAAAACAGTCCTCATAGTAGTAGACTTAGCAACTGGTGCAAAAGTTTCCTCATAGTCAATCACTTCCTGCTGAGCATAACCTTTTGCCACCAATCTTGCATTATGTTTATCTATAGAACCATCTGATTTGTACTTAGTCCTATAGACCCACTTGCATCCAATGGCCTTTTTACCTGTAGGTAACTGAACAAGTCTCTAAGTCTTGTTCTTCATGATTGAATCGTACTCCTCATCCATAGCTTTCCTCCAAATATCCTCTTTTTCAGCCTCTCTGAAAGTAGATGGATCCTTGGTTTCTAATACTGTGGCCATATATGCAGAATGTACATCCCCATCTTCATGATGATCCTCTTGTCGAACCTCCCGTCGATCCTGATCTTCATGTTGTTTTTCAGGTCTAGCTAATCTCCTAGTTCCATGTGTATTGGACTCTCCCTGTTCCATAATAACACCATCCTTGATAGTTTCATAGTACCATCTAGGCAATCTTCTAGCTTCTGATGTAGGATGCTTCCTGCTTGGTGAAGTAGGAGGTGAATAAGTATCCCATATACTTGATCTCTCCTTCCTCTTTCCTATATCAACCAAAGTCACTCTAGGTTCTTGAATTGGCGTAGGCGATCCATATGTTGATTCAGGTTCCTATAATAATTCATCACATAATATAGGGATTCCTCCATCTTGATCCTTATCAAAATATATCTCTATATCTTTATGAGTTGCTTCCTCATCAAAGACTACATCCCTACTTACGATTATTTTCTTACCCTCCAAGTCATATAACCTGTATCCCTTCTCTTGATTATCATAACCAAGAAATAAACACTTGGTCGCCTTAGAATCCAATTTGCTCCTTGATTCCTTAGGTATGTAAGAATAAGCAATACTCCCAAACACTCTCAAATGACTTACATCTGGCTTCCGACCCGTGTAAGCTTCCTCTGGAGTTCGATTCTCTACAACCTTTGTAGGACTTCAGTTCAAAAGATAAATCGCCGTCTTAACTGCTTCACCCCAAAACATATTTGGAAGATTTTTACCCTTGAGCATACTCCTTGCAGTTTCTACGATAGACCGGTTCTTTCTTTCTGCAACTCCATTTTGTTGAGGCGTGTCCGTATTTGCAAATTTTCTCTTTATACCTTGATCCTTGTAAAACACCTGAAATTCCGTAGAAAGATACTCTCCCCCTTTGTCCGAGTGAAGTATCTTAATTTGTCTATTTGTTTCTTTCTCCACCTGTGTTTTAAACCTTGTGAAATACTTGAAAGCTTCACCCTTATTCTTTAGAAGATAGATCCATGTTTTCCTAGAATAGTCATCCACAAACACCATAAATTAACTTGCTCCCCCATAAGATTGAGTCCTCATAGGACCACACAAATCTGTATGAACAAGTCCTAGAACATTTTTCGCCCTAAATGTACTAGGCAAAAATTTCTTCATATGATGCTTGCCTAAGACACAACCTTCACAAACCTTGTGATCAGAAATGACTTGAGGTAAACTTGTAACCATGTTAAATTTCCTCAAGACTTCTAGACTTTTGTAATTCAGATGTCCTAACCTGTCGTGCCATAACTTACTCAATGATCTAGTATCCGCAACACTTGCATGATGATCCATCACCTGAGCTTGAAGTTTATACAACCACCCTGTTAGTATGCCCTTAGCTACTACATTATTTTTCCTCTTGATGAGAAACCGCTGTTCATCAAACTGCACCACCATGTGTTGCTTTGCAATAGCTGATACTGAGAGTAAGATTTTCTTGATTCCTGGTACATAAAGCACATCCTTTATGTTTCCAATCTTCCCTGAAGGTAGTTGTACTTGTACTTTTCCAACTCCCTTTATATCATATGTGTAGTTGTCCCCCAACTTCACATTTGACCCATCATCTAATTTTTGAAAATTAGATAGCCAGTCTCGCCTAGGTGTCATGTGCTTCGAAGCTCCTGAATCAATAAACCAATAGTCATCTTCCTTCGAGAAGCCCCCACCAGAAGATGTCGATGCCAAAAACAACTCATAGTCGTCAAGATCCAAAGCACTCAATTTTGCATGAGATGTTTTTTCTTCTTCTTCCCTTTGCCATCCTTCTTGGAACTTTGCTCTTGCTTCTTTGCCAGGAATGCCTGTTCCTTGAAATCGTCCCCGTTGACAATATTCTGCCGGCGGGACTGTGCTTGATGGGACCCACTATGCTATGCCTATATAGTTGTGGGGCTTCCCTTTTGCCATTCACTCAGTCTACCCGGGAGTTGGTGGATGAAGAGCACTTGCAGTAGCCAGGATGTATCTCCAGGTCGGGAGATGTATGCCAGGGAGAGCCGAGGGCGATGGCTAGTGGTATGGGACGCTAGTTATCGCCAGAGGCTTGACTAGGCATGTGGATGTTGATAACTCCAGTGCATGGGGGTGGTCGGCAGTGACCCTATGGAAGGGCGGATACAGTGTGTCATCACTGGTGTGGGGTGTGTGTCAACCTTCAAGGCAATCGGAGATTTATGGGAGTTGTAACATTTGGTATTTAAGCAGTCGATTCCTTTTAGGTGCACATGTTTTCTTTTAGCTCTTTTGGTTTGTAAATCCTTTGGATAGGTGGTTGTAAATCCATTAACCTTGTTTCAAGTGGTTTCTTGAAATTGATGGTATATGGTTGCTGAGTAGGAAATGAGTTTGGTAGTGAACTTGTTTGTCTTCTTGGCAAAAAATTCTTTTTCCTTTTGAACCTTGGAATCTTGGTAAGTTATAAGGTTCTTGGTTCTTTTGTTAAAGAATGTAAACGTTTTGGTTAAAGTTTTAAACCTTTCTTAAACTTAGAGTTCCAAATGCCATGTGGCAGGCCCTTGGGCCTCCACATTGAGGCAAGATAGGTGGGTCCCTTTTCTAGTCCCACTTGTCGTTTTTGCATGGAAGAAGGGGAGGAGCTTGGAGGAGGGGGTAAAGGGGTGTACGTTCTCATTCCTTCACCCTACTTTTCCAAGTTGATAGTTCATGCTCTCTTAACTCAAGTTGGTCTATTTTTTTGGTTTCTTGAGCGCGGTTGATATGGATGGCGCGTGTGATTAATCTGTTACAACAACAGATTGTTGACATGCGGTCTAAACATGAACGGGCGGAAGCCAAGATGAAGGCTTTGTCACAGTCTCGTCAAGCTCTCCTAAACTCGATCTCTACCCAGGAATTTTTTACTGGGGAGAAGGACAGACACCAAGACATTGTCTTGGCGTGGCTAGATCGATGGACGTCGCACTTTTCCATGCACGATGTGCCAAACAGCTCTAGGATCTCTACGACCATCATGTTTCTATGCGGGAAAGCGTATTTGTGGTGGCAGGATCTCAAAGAGCGAGCCACTATTTCGACTACTTGGGAGGATTTCCAGGTAGCTTTTAAGACTGCCTTTATGCCGGTCTTGGACGATTTTGAATACTATCGTCGATTTGCAACTTTGCAAATGGGAACGAAACCCTTGGATGTGTACTTGCAAGACTTCCAAGAAGCAGCTTCGCAGTTCGTTAACTGAATTGACGGAGTTTTGCTTAAGCTTCATTTCATTTTGGGCTTGCCCAAAGAATATCAGCTTGAGGTCCGTCGTAACCAGCCACAGTCCGTTGAGGATGCGGTGCGTTTCGCCAACATTTTTGACGACACGCACGCAGTAATTCGCAGAGAGCAACAGAGCCGAAAGCTTGAATCCAAGGACAAATCCTCTTCGGGCCCCTCCTTCAAAAAGGGTAAAGAGAAAGTTGTCGACACAACTTTCCCATCGGGAAAGAAGAAGAAACGCCCTCGGTAGGAGAGAGCGAACTTCGTTAAGGCCAAGAGCGATGGGTTATGTTTCTCCTGCATGGAGAAGGGGCACCTTGCAAGGATTGCTTGAAGAAAAGGAAGAAGGGTGGCTGCTCCTTTGAGGCACCAAGTCCCCTTGGGGAGCTCCTGTATCATTAATCGGCAAGAAAGACGGTGGTATATGTCTTTGTGTCGATTATAAGAAGCTTAATAAAATGACTATTAAGAACCGCCTTAGATGGACGAGTTAATGGACCGATTGAATGGTGCAAAGTATTTTACCAAATTTGACCTTAGGTCGGGGTACCATCAAATTAGAATCCATGAGGGGGATGTTTCCAAGACCCGTTTTCGTTCTAGGTATGGCCATTACGAATTTCTAGTTTACCTTTTGGTCTAACTAATGCCCCAACGACCTTCTAGCAAATGATGAACGATATCCTTCGTCCTTATCTGGGAAAGTTTTTGGTGGTTTTTGGGACTACATTTTGATTTATAGTAAAACTCTGGAGGAGCATGAAGTGCACTTGCGTACGGTCTTAGATATTCTAAGACGGGCAAAGCTCTATGCTAAAGAGTCAAGTGTAGTTTTTTCAAACAAAACTCAAGTACTTGGGACATGTCGTTTCCGATTGAGGTCTTGAGATCGATTACGATAAAGTCTAGAAAGTTCGTGACTGGCCTATCCTGAAAACCATAAGGGAGTTAAATTTTTTAGGTTTCACAGGTTTTTTCCATAAGTTTATTAAGGACTATGCCTTAACTGCTTTACCTTTAATTAATCTTCTTAAGGGAGTGAAGAAAGCCAAAAGTAAAACTAAAAAGGGTAATAAGAAGAAATGCGGACGGCATTCAAAAATCAGTCCACCGGTTGTTTGGATCGATGATTCAAAGCTTTGAGGCTTTGAAGAGAGTAGTGTCTACCGCCCCTTTCTTACACATAGTGGACCCTAGCAAACATTTCTTGGTGGAAACAAATCCTAGTGATTATGCAATGGGTGCAGTCCTTTACGAGGATGGTAGACCAGTGGCTTTCGAAAGCAAGAAGTTGGACCCAACTCAAAGTAGATACTCTACTTATGAGAAGGAACTTTTTGCTGTCATCCACGTATTAAAGATCTGGAGACATTATTTGTACGGATCTAAATTCGTGGTTATGACTGATCACGAATCTCTTTAGTTTATTTGTGATGCCTTGGACCTCAGGGGTCGTAAGGCCCGATGGTCGGAACTCATTTATGAGTTCGAATTCGACATTACGTATTGTCGAGGTGCGTCGAATTGTGTCGCTGAATGTTTGAGCCGGATTGAAGAGGTTAATCAGTTATGCTTTGCTGAGTTCCAATCCGAGTTGTATCTTTCTCTGCGAGACCTTTGTCAGACCAATGAGTTTTTCGGTCGTATTTGGCAAGAAGTCCTGGTAGGAAGCTCTACTTTGAGAGAGAATCTTGGAAAGTAGGATTCCAAGAAGTCTCGTGAAGAGAAGATACTGGATGATTATTTCATTAGAAATGGTTTACTTTTTCGTAGAGGAAAAGTGTGTACCAGATATCGTGGACATTAGGGCCCAAATCTTGCACGAGTGTCATGATAGGCCAGTGCTGTTAGGAATTAACGTTTATTTGGTACCCCTTAGTGTGAGTTTGGCCATGCCTGCGTGCTATCATAGGGGCCATTACTATTTATAATAATTTGGTTTTTTATTGCTTATGCATGTAGGTGGGCGCACTACTACTAGATTAGGACTTGTTTTATTACTTAGAAATACATCTTGGGTCTTTACCCAAGATAGGTAGTAATTTTAGCAATTAACCTTTTTTCTTCTGCTATTTGCTTTAGGCTTTTAGCTTTTCACATAGATTAGAGAAACTATACATGTAGGCTGGCGCCCCACCACAATTCATTCTAGTGTTTTAGAGCTTTGCTCAATTCTTCTATATTGTGAATTCTCTGTAATCTCTATGCTTGACTTGTGTGAGTGCTAGTAGGACTAGTAACTCCATCTAGAATTTGTATGACAAATTTTGACATGGTATCAGAGCAGGCTTTTTGGTGAGAGAGAGAGAGAGTTTGCTTTTGCAGGTCTGCAAGAAACAAGATTGAAGGAGACAGATCGCTGGTTGGCTGCTTGTTGGATCGCTGCCTAACCAGATTTGTTAGCTGGAATCAGATCAGACCTGAAATTTGTTCGCTGCTACAGGTTAGAAACAGATCGCTGGACTGTTCCGCTGGCTGGAATTGGTTCGCTGGCTGCAGGGACTGCTAGTTTCTGCATGAGTCAGATCGCTGAAAACAGATTTTTGTTGGTTGATCGCTGCTGGATCAGACTTACTACTGTTTGTTGGAAACTGTCTACTGTTCGCTGGGAACTGTTGAGAACCTGAATCACTATTTACATATTGATCATAGGTGTTGGAGACTGATCCCTGTTGTTTGTTGGAGGTTGATCTGAGATTGTTCGCTGACTTGAAACGGTTCACTGAAATTGTAGAACATGTAGGAAAGCAAGAGACAAGTCACCAAGATCTAGTTATCAATCAATCTCCACAAGAAACAAGAGAGAAGAGGCTGGGCGCCCAACTCTAAGAGAGAGAGAGAGAAAACAACAACAAGAGCAATGGAGAGCCAAACTGTATAAAATGGAATACACAATGAGCATCTAAGTACTCTACCTGGATGTGACCAAATGCCACCAAACCCTAAGGTTAACCACTTACTAAATGTAAGGCACCCCCAAAAGTCAAGATAGGGCCCCTAAACAAAATTAGACCCCTAAGGACCCACGAGTCAGTACATGCCAAAATTGGGTCCAACTGAACTTAAGACAAACTTAAGATGGCCTAAATAACTAAATACCCATGGTTACACAAATCTCGACCTTTTGGGTCAAAATAACCTATGGATTACCTTCAGCATAGTCATTTATTTCTAACACCCTCCTTAAATGACAATGCAAAAACTGAAATCTTCACTATGTAACAAAACCAACACGTGGTATCAAATTTAAAGCTTTGCATAAAGCTTCAAATCTGACTCTAGGCAACGCCTTAGTGAAGAGGTCTGCAATATTATCCTCCGTAGGACAATATTCAAGTAAAATGTCGCCATCATGAAGTCTCTGCTAAACAAAGTGATAATGGATCTCGATGTGCTTCGTCCTCGCATGAAAAACAGGATTCCGTGCAATGGCAATAGCACTTTGACTATCACTCAAGATAAGAGTGGCTGAGGGCTCGCCAAACTTAATGTCAACAAGTAGTCTTCTCAGCCATAAACACTCTGTCGTGGCTGAAAATATCGCTCTATATTCTGCCTCACTAGAAGAAGTAGCAACAGTGGGCTACTTTTTACTTGACCACGAAATTGCAGAATTACCATAAAAAAAGCAATGTCCACTTGTAGAGCGTCTAGTGTCTTGATCTCCACCCCAATCCGAGTCACTAAAACCAACCAACCATGCATCATCACAAGCAGGAAAAACCAGTCCATGACTTCTTGTTCCTTGAAGATATCGAAAGATCCTCTTCAACGCTTTCCAATGTGATGTCATCGGGGCATGCATGAATTGACTCATGAGTGAGACACTATAAGAAATGTCCGGTCTTGAATTACATAGGTAAATGAGACAGCCAATAGCTTGACAATATAAAATAGTGTCAAATGATTCACCATCACCTTGACTACTTAATTTCAGACCTGTCTCCATAGGTGTAGCAAGCGGCTTGCAATCTTCCATTTTGAACCGCTTCAAAATCTGCCTAATGTAGCGTTCTTGAGAGATGAAAATTCCAGCACCTTCTTGTACAAATTCAAGACCAAGATAAAAGTGCAATAGGCCTAAATCTGAGGTTTCAAAAACCATACCAAGATCAAGTATTACGGCATCAATCTGCTGCTCATTACTTCCCGTAATAATAATTTCATCAACATAAAGCAAAATAATGATGATATAATCTGAAGTATGCTTGACATAAAGAGTAGATTCGCTAGGACTATTAGTAAACCCTCGATCACAAAAGTAGGCATGTATATTTTGATACCACATCCTCGGAGCTTGCTTCAGTCCATAAAGTGCCTTCTTGAGAAGACAAACTTTATCTTCTTGGCCTTCAACCAAAAAACCAGCAGGTTGTTGAAGGTGTGTGTTCCTCATTGAGATCACCATTGAGGAATGCTGTGTTTATGTCAAGTTGCCGCAAACGCCAACCAAAGTGGGCAGCCAAAGAGGTTACTGCCCTCACGGTAGTCATCCAAGCAGTAGGAGAAAAAGTCTCCTCATAATCAATCCCCTTTTGCTGAGCATATCCTTTGGCAACGAGCCTTGCCTTGTACCTTTCAATGGTACCATCTGCCCATTTAGAACCAATTGCCTTCTTCCCACGAGAAAGATCAACAAGAACCCAAATCTGGTTCTTCATAAGTGAGTCATACTCATCTTACATCGCATCCTCCCAACATTTTACTCCCTTGGCCTGCTCATAGAAAACAGGTTCTTCTGCAACATCTCCATGAGATGTAAGAGCAAAATCTGAAAAATCAGCATAGTCCACTGATTTTGTAGAGGCACGTGTCTTTCCATCATAAAATGAACTTACTTTGCTGTCCCGCAAAGTCGACAACAGCCATCGTGGGACTGTTTTGGGCTGTCCAACAGCCATGTCTCTTCTTACAATTTTCTGTCCAAGATCTTCCGACACCGCACTTGGCTGTCCAAGATCTTCCAAAACTAGTCCTTGCTGTCCAACAGTTCCTGCAGGCTGATTTTGAGCAACAACGGGCAGTTCTTGATGAACATTAGGCTCTAAACTTGATGAGGTGTTGGGCAGGTCGGAACTGGTTGATTGCTGCCCCTTATCTCCAACAATAGAAGATGGTACCAAATCTAGAAAAACTTCAACATTCACACTATGTGGGCTGTCCCCCTTCAAGATATGAGTTGGGGCCACATCCAATGAATTCTTTTCATCAAAATGCACATCACGACTAACAATAATCTTATTAGTGCTCAAATTGAACAGCCTATAGCCTTTGCTTTCACTACTATAGCCAACAAAAATGCATTTAACTTCTTTATCTTCAAGCTTTGTACGAAGTTTATCCGGAACAAAAGCATAAGCCGTACAACCAAAAATGCGAAAGTGAGAGATTGTAGGCTTCTTTCCATACCAAACTTCATAAGGAGTTAATACTTTCAATGCTTTAGTAGGACAACGATTGCTTATGTATGCTGCCGTTATAACCGCTTCAGCCCAAAACTTGTGAGGCAGCCTCTTTGCTTTGAGCAGGCCACGGGCCATCTCCATGAGTGCGATTCTTTTGCTCGGCAACACCATTTTGTTGAGGCTTATAGGGAGTTGTCATTTGATGTAGAATTCCCTTTTCTCGAAGAAATGCACCGAACGTATTCTTAATGTATTCCCCTCCTCGATCGGTGCGTAGGGTCTTCAAAGAATGCCCAAACTGATTTTCCACCATTGCTAGAAAATCTTTGAAACGTTGAAAAACTTCCGATTTAGCCTTCATAGGATAGATCCATGTAAAACGGGAAAAGTCATCAATAAAAGTCACAAAATAGATGCACTTTCCAATGGATTCGGTCCTCATTGGACCACAAACATCACTATGAACCAAATCAAATTTATCAAGAACCCTTATAGTTCCATCAATTGGAAAAGGTTTCCTTTGAAACTTTCTAAGTATGCACCCCTCGCATACATGCCCTTTTGGCTGCTCAATAGTAGGAATGCCTTCTACCATATTAAATGTCTTCAGCTTCTTCAAACTTGCAAAGTTGAGATGCCCAAACCTTGCGTGCCACAATTCAGCCAACTCCAATGATTGTGATGTAGAAGCAACAAGACATGTAGAGGGAATTCGTCGCTCATAAGTATCCATAATGAATAAGCCAGCATGCATCGTTCCCGTAACAATAATCAAGAGTGATCTTTTAGGATCCTTGACAAGACACTTATCTTCTTTGAACTCAACAACTAGTCCTTGCTTCAACATAGTTGAAACCGAAAGAAGATTCTTCTTGATTCCTGGAACATAAAGCACATTCTTAATGTACTTTTCTTCACCATTAGGCAAAATGATGGCTACAATTCCAATTCCATGAATAGAATAAGATGCATCATCCGCACATTGTACCTTACTTCCATTTTGCACTTTTACTAATTTAGTAAATGCTTCTTTGCGAGAAGTCATATGACGAGTAGCACCACTATCAATCACCCATTCAATGGGCTGAAAATCAGCAACTTGCAAAACAGAATCTGAATTCCTCATAGATTTAGTAGTACTAGTAGAAGCAATATTAGACACAAAAGCATAGTCTTGGTTGAAGAGATCACCACTAGCTTCAAGCTCTTGCTCCAAAGTAGCAAGTGAAGCACTAGTATCAATTCCTTTACTCTCCTCTTTCGCAAGCTTCTTCTTACAATCCTTGATGAAGTGCCCATACCTTTTGCAATAATGGCACTTCCCTTTCTTCTTTTGAGTGTTGACATCTTGACCTCCAACGGGCTTTTGCTCATCCTTGGAAGCCCCTTTCCTTTTGACTTGCCTTTGCCCTTGCCTTTCGTAAAGAAAGCTTGATCTTGTTGAGTGTCACCCGCAAAGTTTTGCCTCGTTTGCTCCTCTTGAAGAAGCAGCCCAACAAGTTCATCAAAGGAGTGTTGCTGTCCCCTAGGAGAGATACTCAAAGATGAAACAAATGGAAGATAAGATGAAGGTAATGAGTTGAGAGTAATGGAAACAAATTGAGCATCCTCAATTATCTCATCAATATTGAGAAGCTCCTCACGAAGATCCTTGATCTTCGTCAAGTGATTGGTCACTTGATCCCCTTCTTGCATCTTCAACAAAGAAAGCTGATTTCTAAGATACACCACTCTTGCTGGATTTTTGACTCTATACATAGTATAAAGTGTATCCCACGCACTTTTAGATGTCTTACAAGACCTAATATGAGGTAAGATAGATCTTTTCACAGCAAGAGCAACCATAGAATGTGCTTGTGCATCCCTTCTATCCCACTTCTTTTGTTTTTCCGAAGATGGAGAAGATGATGTTGATGATGTTGATCCACGAGGTGTAGGAGGTGCCAAAGATGGAGGCCTTTCCTCATCACCATTGACCAAATCCTTCAGCCCTTTCTTGGGTGCCAAAAATTGCTCCTCCAAGATCTCTGATGGCCGCCCTCCTTCAACCTGAAAAGAGACAAAAAAGCTGATCCAAACTCCACTTGAAAAGATCAGCAAGATGCTGAAATTTCACAACAAAAAGCAGAGAAGCTCCTCTTTTGGTAGGGCGCCAACAAACAAGCTTGTTGCAGATCCGGTAGCTCTGATACCATGTAGGAAAGCAAGAGACAGACAAGTCACCAAGATCTAGTTATCAATCAATCTCCACAAGAAACAAGAGAGAAGAGGCTGGGCGCCCAACTCTAAGAGAGAGAGAGAGAGAAAACAGCAACAAGAGCAATGGAGAGCCAAACTGTATAAAATGGAATACACAATGAGCATCTAAGTACTCTACCTGGATGTGACCAAATGCCACCAAACCCTAAGGTTAACCACTTACTAAATGTAGGGCACCCCCAAAAGTCAAGATAGGGCCCCTAAACAAAATTAGACCCCTAAGGACCCATGAGTCAGTACATGACCAAAATTGGGTCCAACTGAACTTAAGACAAACTTAAGATGGCCTAAATAACTAAATACCCATGGTTACACAAATCTCGACCTTTTGGGTCAAAATAACCTATGGATTAACTTCAGCATAGTCATTTATTTCTAACTGAAAAAATCGAGCTGTTAAGAAGTTGTTTTCGGCATCGACATCTTCTAGTGGTGGCTTGAAGACTATTGGTTTATTGATTCAGGAGCTTCGAAGCATATGACACCTAGGCGGGAGTGGCTATCTAATTTTCAAAAATTAGATGATGGATCAAATGTGAAGTTGGGAGACAACCACACATATGATATAAAGGGATTTGGAAAAGTACAGGTTCAACTACCTTTGGGGAAGATCTCTTAGTATCAGCTATTGCAAAGCAACACATGGTGGTGCAGTTTGATGAAGAGCGGTGTCTCAGCAAGAAGAAAGATAATGAAGTAGTAGATGAGGGCATACTTGCAGGGCGGTTGTAATAATTTCAGGCTCAGGTGGTGGATCATTATGCAAGTGTTGCATATATTGGATCGGTGAGTAAGTTAGGGCACGAAAGGTTTGGACATCTAAATTACGAAAGTCTACAAGTCTCGAGGAAATACAACATGGTTATAGGTTTACCTCAAGGTGTTTCTGATCACAAGGTTTGTGAACGTTGTCTTAGGCAAGCATCATATGAAAATTTTTTCGCCTAGTACATTCAGGGCGAGAAATGTTCTAGGGCCTGTTCATACAGATTTGTGTGGTTCTATGAGAACTTAGTCTTATGGGGGAGCAAGTTACTTTATGGTGTTTGTGGATGACTTTTCTAGGAAGACATGGATCTATCTTCTCAAGAATAAGGGTGGAGCATTCAAGTATTTCACATGGTTTAAGACACAGGTGGAGAAAGAAACAGATAGAGAAATCAAGATACTCCGCTCGGACAAAGGGGGAGAGTATATTTCTATGGAATTTCATGTGTTTTGCAAGGATCATGGACAATTTGCAAACATGAACACGCCTCAACAAAATGGAGTTGTGGAAAGAAAGAACTGGTCTATAGTGGAAACTGCGAGGAGTATGCTCAAGCGGGAGAAGTAAGAGAAGAGGTCAGGACGACAGTGGATGGGGCAGATGGGGCCGGAGATGGTAGAGGTGAAAGAGATGGACGGGGTCGGGAAAAGCGAAAGGGAGCAGGATCAGGGTACTTATGCTGTAAAGTACTAGCAAGGGACATGGCCTCAACAAGTGTGGGTGGACGGAAAGAAGAGACATCGTATCGTAGAGCACCACGAAGTCCAACAATGTAGCGAGAAATAAGCTCGGTGGGCTGAAGATCTGTAAAGAGGTAGGAAAGGTCCATAAACTGATCTGTATAGGAAGAAAGATCACCAGTTTGAGTAAGACTACGGAATATATCACGCTGGCGGCTCAGCCACTGAGGGTCAATCGTAGCATGACGAAGATCACGACGAAAGGTAGGCCATAACTGGAGACCGTCCCGATCAGGGTCAAGTCGGTAGACCCGCCACCAAGTGCAGCACGTCCATCTAAATGTAAGGCGGCTAACTGGATCTTCTGAGGATCAGTCTTAGGGTAAATCTGAAAATAAGTATCAAGCTTTGCAAACCAATTCTCTAACAAGTTCCCGTCAGAGGAACCTAAATAGGTGGCAAGCTGTACCCGATCACGAAAATCTCGAGCAAAATGTGGCTCAGGAGCTAGATGTCGTGGAAAATGTGACTCAGGAGCTGTAGGACGTGGAAAACCGGGTGGTGGGTTAGGTGGAAATTGAGGCCCACCGCCAAAGGAAGTAGACGAGGATGGAAGTCCAAATGGAGACCCAAATGATGAATGAACAGGGGCTTTGCCAGGTCCATGTGGCTGTAAGGAATCAATCTGTGACTGCATAGTGGCAAAGCCGGTCTGTAGGGCCCAAAGCCTGCTTATGCATAAAGTAAAGTAAATGTAAATGGACATGGCGAATGTAATGAGCCGAGTCCATAACTCAGGCTGATGTGGCAAGTGTCTCGGTCACTTGGTCTCCCTCCGTACTGTGCTTTACAGCGCCTAATTTGGTGCACTATAGCCAAAGTTATGGTTTTTTGAAATTTTGGCAGTTTTGTGAGCAAAATTTGCAAAATCCGTAATTGTTCAAATCGCATGCCAATCTTTTCCCTAATTTGTCGTACTATGCTTGCATGAATTGATTGCATAATGATTCTCAGTGTGATTCTGACATGCATGAGGGATTTACAGTCGATTTGAGTGGTCATACGCATGTGCTCTGACGGTTGGCCCACAAATCAGTGATATTGGCTGAAAAATTCCGTAAAACTGAAATTTGCATAAAAAATTCCATAATGACGTTTTTTGACTGATGTTGTGTGCTTTGCATGCCAGCCGGACATTGGTTTAGTGACATTTGGAATCAAACAGTATTTCAATCTTTCGATTTCGATTTCCTTTTGTACCAACAATATTTTCGTCAGAATTTTTTGAATTACGTAAAATGGAGCAAAAATTGAGTTTTTTTGAAAAATCGAAATTTCAGTCATTTTTTCATTATCTATGGAATGAGTTTAGATTAGTGAATTGATTATACTGAGTTTTCAGTCAGAATTAGTCACAATGGTTTCACTAAGGCTAAATTATTTCCCGTTAATAGATAATTTAAAACTGACAGAAGGAATCGCAATGAATTTGCCGGCAATTTTACTGTATGTTATTTTAACTTTTGGAGTAGGGTACTCCCAAATTGAAAGTTGAAATCAAATTTTTTTCCTATTTTGTTGAATTTCATATTTGGTTAAAACTTGAAATTGGTTACTTGTCTGACATATTTGTAATTGGTACTGATCGTTAGAAATGGGCCAAGTGAATGTTTGTGCAAGATACTCGTCAAATTTGAGTTAAAACCGTCAAACAATATGAAATGGCCAGATAGAATGAGTGGTGACAAAACTCTTTATCTGAGTAGTGTAACTTGTTTAGATACAGTTTAAGAGTTACTGAAATCCTATTGGTAGGATTTTCATTCATGTAATTTGATATTCTGACGTTTTGATAGTTTTTGTTAATATTGACGGAGTAATGCCAAACCAGTCAATAAAAAG